>NC_069399.1:36896417-36978648 GCF_026875155.1 Cherax quadricarinatus
GAAAGGTGCTCTTCCCCGCTCACCCCAAAAAAAGTTCCCCGCTTAGATTAGACAGGGAAAAACTTTTCTACTATGGGAGAATTTTAAAAAATTATCTATAATTTTAAAAAATTTTTTTTGGGAAAAAGATGTGTTGTGTGTATTTACAGCATGGCTCGTCACCCAGGGTCGCAAATGCCAAACCCAAAAGGGGGGCGAATTTTAAACCCCCAGGAAGCCCGCCAACACATATTCCCCTGTAATTTTTTTTGCGGGCATCATGTGGGTACGAATGTCACAGCCATTTGGGAGGGGAGTTAGTTTTAAAATGTTTATTATTTAAACCCCCCACCCATCCCGTTGGGGGGTAGTCAAAAGAATTTCAAAGGTACATAATTTGGGCCCAGGGAAATGGGCCTCAAATTTTTTAATAAACTGAGCAAGGGACAAAGGTAATAATTCACAAATTTTTCAAAGGTTTAAAGAACTCACAATTTACAAAATAATGGAAATTCCCCGGTAGTCTATCACAATCATGACAATTTCAAAGGTATTTACGATTACAGAAAGGGACAAAAATTTGGGGCCGGGAAACCCCGGGCTCCAAAGTTTTGATTTGGGTGGGAAATAGGTTTCAAAAGGGAATAAACTCACAAATTACAAAATAATGGGAAACCCCAAGTTAACAAAGGGGGAATGAATACTGTAAAAATGGTTTTCTTACGTTTAACATGGCTGCATCATGGGAAAAAAATTTTAGAGTAAAAAGCAATTTTTCAAAAACCCCCAACCCGGGGCCCAACTGTGTGAGTTTTTGGTGCAAATTGGGTTTATTGCTTTAGTCCTTTTTCTCTCTCCCCAACCACACACACACACACACACCCCACATACAAATTCATACACACACCCCCTAAACAAAAACACACAAAACCCCACACACCAACACAACACACAAAAACCCAACCACAAACACACACCAAACACACAAAAATCATAAAACACACAGCCCCACACATTGGGCGAACACACACACAATAAAGAAAACACTCCTACACACACCTCATTTCACACACACAAAACTCAAAACCCACACACACCCACACCACCCACACCCCACCACACACACACTCCCCACACTCATTTCCAAAACAAACACAACACACACACGACCAACACACACAACACACACACACACACAACACACACAAACACACACCACACACAAAACACACACACACACATGCAAAATATGTGGTAATGCTTTTTTTATACAGCTAGCAAAGTTTAGGGGAAATTTTTCCAGAATGGTCTGTAATATAAACCCCTGTGGATAAAATCCCTTTCCCTTTCTTGAAAACTTCTGAGGAGTTGGGTTTTTAAATTCATTTAAAATTTTAAACCCCACTCCACTACATAAGACGCAGGGTGTGAACAAAAAATCCATCTGGCAAAGTTTTACATTTCGTTTGGTCCAAAACAATTGGTGGTGGTTATAAAAAACCTGGGCCAAAGATTCTTTTTAACGCCACCGGGGCCGGGCGGGAGTTACAAAAACCAAGAGTCCCGTTATTTTTTGGAATGCGAAATTTCAATTTCTCCCCGATATGGAAACATGAGAAATTAAAAACTTCCCTCAGATTTCAAAACAAATTCTGGCCACAAAATAAACGAAACACCAACGTTTAAAGACCTGGGATGATCATGTTCCCGGGGGATCCACCTTCAAGGACCTTAAAAATTTTTATCAATCGCATCGCTAGAAAAAAAGACAGGAAAGGATAAAGAAACCCTTTAAAAAATAGGGAGGGAAACCCATGATGAAAAACTCTTCAGGGCCCCTTGTTCTATCTAGGCGGAATATTGCTGCAAAAATAACAAACCAAACCTTTTAAGGGAGGTTAAATTTCCCACCTAGAAAATGTACAGAGAACTTTCAAAGGCGCGCATAACGGGGATAAAAACCTTTGTTAATTTTTGGGGGGCGCTTGAAAGGTTTCCCAAAAAACCTTTTTTTTCCCCGGAAAAGGGAGGGGGAGAGATACATGAATATATACACCTGAAAATCCAGAGGGGACTAAAATAAAACCAACTTTCACACGAAAACCCCCCCCACCCAAAGAAAGCAAAAGACTTGCAGAAAGATGCAACCACCCCCCCAATAAAAAGCAGGGGTGTCCCCTTTTAACACGTTAAGGAAAACCATACAAAAAGTGCAGGGGGGCCCCAGACTGTTCCCAACCCGCCTCCCCGCAAAACATAAGGGGATTACCAAAAGACCCCCCGGGAGTCTTCAAGCTGGCAAATGACAAGCACCCAAAAATCCCGTTTCCCCCATCACCGGGCGTGGGTCGTATGTTTTTTGCGTGCAAACCAGCAGCAACAGCCCGGTTGATCAGGCTCTGATCCACCAGGGGGCCTTTTTTTTCCCGACCGGGCCCCCGGGGCGTTGACCCCCGGAACTCTCTCCAGGTAAACCCCAGGGGAAAAAGAATGTGGCCCTCCGGGATGATAGAATTATGATTATGGACTCACTGGGTCAATCCCCCCTTAGCCTTAAAATTTCCCTAAAATTCAGCTGAAGTTTTTTTTCGTATTATTGTTTTTCCCAAAATTTCTAAACCCGACAAGGGCCCAAAATTTTTAAAACTAAAACTCCCTCTTTTAAAAACATACAGCTTAAACCAATTTACAGTTCTATCATGCATCAAAAACCAATGTGAGATGGGAATCCACAGCATGTGCACTCGGGCCCCCACTGTTTCCCCAATCCTAAACCCTAAACCCGTATCGGCTTCGACACAAGCATGCAAAAAATTTAAACTTTAAAGATTTTAGAGCAAAATTTTGGGTTTACAAAAGAATCAGTTAAAAAATTAAAACAACATCTTTGATACATAATGCATTCAGTCAAAGGAGTAAAGGCAAACATTTTTTGTCTTTAAGGGGAGAGGCCCAATTTTTTGATGCGGGGTTTTCCCAAAATTTTTTTAAAAAGAAACCATCATCTGTCGACAACAGCAGCAAATACCAGCGGCCCCCAGTGGAATTTTTAACAGAACCAAACAACCCAAAAAAAATTTTCGAAGTGTTTATTTTGACTAAGTTAACAATACAGCTTTAAAGGGCCCCATGTTTTTGGGTTCAAAGGGGGAAGTTTTTTGGTTGTGATTTTAAAAAGTAGTTTTTGGGGGGGGGGAAAGGAGGAATTGGGGTTTGGAATGGGTAAAAATTTCCCCTGGAGCGGAGAATTTCCGCTTTTTCCCCTTAAATTGACATAGATCCCTGAAATTTATTTTATTCGGAGGTCGGTTCCAGTCTTTTTTGATCCATCTGGAGGGGTGGTTTTAACCCCTGCTTAGGGAAAATTTGGAGGTCTTCCCGTGCAGGGGTTTGGGAAAACTTTTCCTGAGCAAATTAACCCCAATTTAAGGGTATTTTTTTCAGTAACCCCGATCTCTGATTCTTGGAATATCAAGTTTCCTTTTTTCCCTTTTAAAAATTTTTTGGGAGTACGAGGGCAAACCAAAGGAAAGATCCCCTTTCTTCGTTCTTTCAGTTTTTTTCCCGCCCTCCCCAAACTTCCATTTAACACAAGAGCAAATAAATGGGCGCAAACCCTAAAACAACCCCAAAAAACTAATATAAACAAGATTTCTCATTTTCCCCAATTTTTTAAAATTTTGCACCATAACCCGGGGGGAAGCCCTGCCACAACCTAAAGGGTTTTTTTTTAAATCGTTTCTTTTTTAAAGCGACAAAGTCTTTTGGGTTTCAAAAAGGGCCAAATAGTGGAACCTCAAAGCCTAGTAACCCGTATCCCGCTTATAAAATTCTTGAAGAACCCATCAAAGCAAATTTGGGTCTGACGAAAATGGCCCCCTCTGTCGAGGGGGACGCCTATTGAGTATCTTTGTTTTTTTTCAGTTTGAGATTCCAAAAAACCCCCGGTTTCCCGGCACAGGCAGTACAGATTAAGAATTTTTTGGGGGGTTGGAGAAACCGGTGGGGGTGAATCATTAAAATCAACAGCAAAACAAAACACTAATTTTGGGGGGAAATAAAAGGGATAGCATTAGATAATTCATTAATTTTGAATATTGAACATTTTGGGACAAACACACCTCCCTTTGGGGGTTTCCCAATTCCAAAATCCCCCCCCCCCCCCTTTGTTAACTTCTATGTCCCTGGAACAACACAGACGATTTTTCCCGTTTGGGCAGGGAGCCTTTTAAATTTTCCAGCGGGGAAGCCATCCTCCAACCCTCCAATTTTGGCAAAATTCCCCTAATAAATTTCATGTCCCGGTTTGGGTACGATCGAAAACCCGGGTTTAAAGGGCAAGGGAAAGGGATTTAAAGACTGTCCCGTGTGCAGGGGGAGAAAGGGGGCCCAAAACAATTAGCACCTCCTTTCCCCATGAAACCAAATTTAAAACCCGGGGGGACAAAAAATTTTTTGTTTTTGTAAAATGAACGATAAAAAAATCCTTTTCTTTAAATTTTTACACAAAGACAGTAAAAATTATTGGGCGAAATTCATTTTTTGATTGGGCTTAGGGAAATTTGGGAAAGATGAGGGGTGTTTTGGGCCAAGATTGAAGGGGGCTCCCCCTTACATACTCTGTTAATATAATTCCAAATAAAAGGGGTTACCTGGGACTCGCCCGCAAATCTGAGTATGTTGGGAATAATACCATCCTCAAACCAGGCCCACGTGGAGTTTGGGCCCTTTGTTAGGGGCGCAAAACAAAATTTTTTAATTGTGAAAGAAATGTTGCAATCATCTGCCTTACGGGCATAAACAAACAATTTTCTTTTTCCCCCTTCATCATATTTATCATTTAAATTTTTTCCTGTTTTGGTACTGGGGAAATTGTCATAGCTAAATGTAGCAGCCCAAGCACTGCTAACTCTTCGCCCCCATGCAAGGGGTGGGGTGCGGATCTGCCCATTTCCCTTTACCCCCAAAAACTATTTTTGGGTTTTTTCCAAGCCCCGGGGTAAGTGGGGGGGTTTAAAACATTTAAACCGTTTTACAAATTTTTTTTCCCCTCGGTTTTTCCGCAGCTCTGTCCCTACGCCCCCTCTGGCAACAGCAAGGGCAGTTTGGAAGAGCCTTTACATTCCCAGGGGTTTCATTTTTTCTATAGCTAGGGCCCCAGTCGGGCGAGCAAATAAATTTTTAGTGTACGAAAATTTAGAATCATTGTAATAATATGGTTTTTGAAGGGGGTATGATTTTTACGGAAGTTTGTTGGGTTTAGGTACCCAAAAGGTTTTCCCTGGCGGCCCCTAAGAAAATTTTTGAATGCCGCCCCCCAAGATTTATTGTTAAAGGGCTCTACCCGAGGAACACTCATAGGAATTATACCATCAGTTTTACAAGTGCAAACCAAAATCACGTGCTTTATCTGTGGGAAAAAATTTAAAAAAGTTTTCGGTTTTTAAAATCCCCCCAGGAAGGTAGTAATTTAAACCAAAAATCTAGAGAGGGTTTGCCCTAGGGAAATATCAGACGCTATAACTGTTTACAAAGGAAGCCTCCCCAGCTTTTCAGAAATTTTAAAGGGTTTTTGCCCAGGCACAGACAAAAAGGAAAGGGGCCCCCATAGTATGTGTGGGGTTTAAGGTTCCCCCTACAATTTTTGGGCATTACAAGGGCTTTTTTAAGAGTGGGCAACATTGGGTTTGCCCCTTACGAAATTTCCAAACGTTTAGTTTTCCCCAAAGTTTTTGGGGTCTCGCAATTTTAATCGCCAATAAAAAAAAGAAATAGGCCCCAGAATGAGGGACAAGTTTTGGGGGGGCCCCCAAGGGAATTAAAAATTTTTCAGCAGGGGCATACAATTAAATATGGGGAAGCAAGGGTTCCCCATATAAATCCTAACACCGTGTATTGTAGCCCCTCTGTTTTCCCCTTTTGTGCCAAAAAAGTTGAGGGGAATTTATTTTTAATATAAAGAACACAAGAGTTAAAAAATAAGAGGTTAAAATGCAACAAAAAAATGGTAATTTTGGGGGTTGGGGGTTTTTTAGGGACTCGCAAATCTTGTAGACACACAACCTCAATGGGTTCCCGGGGGTTACTTTATTTAAGAAGTTCAGGAAATCTTTTTCTAAGTGATGCAATGTTCCAAACAAAAATATAAATTTTTTACCCAGTTTTGATCCCTAGCCCCCCTCCACCCCCAAAAGGGGGGGTAAAGCAACAGCAAAGAAAATACAGACCCAAAACAAATAACACCCATTTCATAAAAAACTTTTTAAAGGGGCCCCAAGAAGCAAGACACCACGATCTAGAAAAACCCCTCAGTTACACAACCCACAACATGGGTTTAGAAAAGGGCGCCCCCTGTCTTTCTCAACTATTGGGCCACAAAGACAAGGTCCAAAAAGCACTAAAAAGCCCAAAAAGAATGCAGATGTAATTATACAGACTTTGCAAAAGCCTTTCGACAATGTGACCATGGGCGTAATAGCGCACAAAATGCGTGCTAAAGGAATAACGGGAAAAAGTCGGTCGATGGATCTATAATTTCCTCACAAACAGAACACAGAGAGTAGTCGTCAACAGAGAAAAGCCCGAGGCAGCTACGGTGAAAAGCTCTTTTTCCACAAGGCACAGTACCGCTCCCATCTTGTTCCTCATCCTTATATCCGACATAGACAAGGATGTCAGCCACAGCCCCGTGTCGTTCCTTTGCAGATGACACCCGAATCTGCATACAGTGTCTTCCATTGCAGACACTGCAAAGCTCCGGGCAGACATCAACCAAAAATCTTTCAGTGGGCTGCAGAAAACAATATGAAGTTCAACGATGAGAAATTTCAATTACTCAATATGGTAAACATGAGGAAATTAAATCTTCATCAGAGTACAAAACAAATTCTGGCCACAAAATAGAGCGAAACACCAACGTCAAAGACCTGGGAGGATCATGTCGGAGGATCCACCTTCAAGGACCATAACATTGTAAACAATCGCATCTGCTAGAAAAATGACGGATGGATAATGAAACCTCAAAACTAGGGGGGCCAAGCCCATGATGACACTCTTCAGGTCACTTGTTCTATCTAGCTGGAATATTGCTGCACAAATAACAGCACCTTTCAAGGCAGGTGAAACTGCCGACCTAGAAAAATGTACAGAGAACTTTCACGGCGCGCATAACGGAGATAAAACACCTCAATTATTGGGACGCTTGAGTTCCTAAACCTGTTTCCCTGGAACGCAGGAGGGAGAGATACATGATTATATACACCTGGGAAAATTCCTAGAGGGACTAGTACCGAACTGCACACGAAAATCACCCACTACGAAAGCAAAAGACTTGGCAGACGATGCACCCTCCCCCCAATGAAAAGCAGGGGTGTCACTAGCACGTTTTAAAAGACCATACAATAAGTGTCAGGGGCCCGAGACTGTTCAACTGCCTCCCAGCACACATAAGGGGGATTACCAAAAGACCCCTGGCAGTCTTCAAGCTGGCACTGGACAAGCCCTAAAGTCAGTTCCGGATCAGCCGGGCTGTGGCTCGTATGTTGGTTTGCGTGCAGCCAGCAGCAACAGCCTGGTTGATCAGGCTCTGATCCACCAGGAGGCCTGGTCTCAGACCGGGCCGCGGGGCGTTGACCCCCGGGAAATCTCTCCAGGTAAACTCCAGGTAATTTAGTAGCCCCTGGGTTCTTGTTGAGTTTTCACAAAATTAAAAAAATTTTGTTATAAAAAAAGCAACCAAATAAATTGTCAACAGTGCAAACCCTTGTCCATGAGTTTTTGCAAGTCCCAACCTCCAGTTGAAAGGGCCCCCTTCGTGGGAGTCACCCCGTAAACCCAAGCATGACGCTTTTTTATGTTGTGAATGTAAAGGGTAGGTGCACCACCACCCCCCCCAAATTCCCTCCTCCACTAACATTACACGCAACATACCAATTTCCCTCCCAGCGCCACTACCAACCCTTGTGTTCATTTTCATTTTGGGCCCCAAAAGTATTGTATTCAACAATTAAAGTCCCATGTGGGCTAACCCTTTTCAAAACTCTGGGCCCCCCACTTTTATTTTGCTCCCTCACATTACTAACATTATGACACCCCGCTCTCATTTACACTCTTCACCACCACTTTAAAATTTCGCTCACCTTTTTATAACATTATAGACACCCCCCGCCCCTTTATCACATCTTCACCACCACTTAAATTTTGCTCATCACTATTATAACCCTTTAGACCCCCATTGCCCCATACACTCTTCCCCCACCACTTATATTACGGGTCATCCCCAAATTTTTAAAATTTATTGACCCCCATTTGCCTTCGTTTTTGATGCTCACTTTCAGTTATCAACAAAAAGTATTATATTCGTCATTACTGTGTTAAAAACACCACCACCAACCCGGGTTTAGCAGCCTTTCCTTGCTTTCCCCAAAAATTTGCCCAAACTTGTATTGGGACAAATCTACACATTTTTTCCTTGTGGGGTTTAAGGGTTTTTTGTTTTCAGGGGAAATTGTTGTGTTTTTCCCGTATTTTTTTGGCGACATCAGGTTTTTTACCACAGGAAACAAGACTTGGGAAAATCGGAGACCCTGGAAAAAATCCCGGTCAGCCCGAGCTATTTTGGCCCGCTGTCAGCTGCTTTAGCTAGGTGGTTTTTGGGAGCCGACTGATGGAGGGCTGTTGACGTCTCCCCAGGTGAGGTGCTAACCCCATTGTCCCGAGGGCAGGCAGGAGCCAGTATTCAGACCCGAGGTACCTGGTAGTCCTGGGGGGCCATTATGAGGGGTACAGGGTGAAGTGCGGTTGGCTGCGATGCGATCAGCCCTCACACTGCAGTCAGCATGAGCTGCTGTGACTCCTGAGGTCTTACAATTGATACATTATTTAGCAACAGTCTGTTGCTGTTTGATCATAGCATAACACCGTTCAGAAGGATGAGTATTGGCACACACTGCACACCAGTGTGACTTAGATGGGCATTTCCTGGCGATGTGGCCCCAGCCCCATCGACGTTGAGGAGGTCTGTACAATGCAATGTAATAGCGTCTGTTTAGGGCTGCACGGGAGTGAATATAGCGTGGCAGAGTCCCCTGGCCAGTCCACTCAGCTAATATCAGACCGTTGGAAAGTCGACGAGGGCTTGCAACTTGCTCTGACGCCAGATATTGAGGATTCAAGTGCTTGTTGACGTTGTAGATGACAATAAGCACTTTAGGTGCCCTTGGTGGGGCAGCTCGGAGTTTGATGTTGGCATATTCGTGAGTGAGAAGTTTGTCTATAAATGCTGAATCATTAGGCACAAAGACGTAGTTATCCTCATCGCGGGCAAACTTGATCGTTTTCTCATGATTGTTTACACTAGCTTCGAAAAACCAGTTAAACCTGGTCTCTTGATCAGTGTTGTCAGGGAAATCTAACCTGACAGCTTTGGGAGGGTGTGCGCCCACTGTATTGCTTTCAGCAAGCTTTCTCTGGAAGCCTCGTTCTTTTTTCCGAGCCTGTTTACTAAAATATGTTTCAAATCTGCCTTCACCATCATCTACGTCAACACCATCAGCTATACTCATAGCTGACAGGAGTTTCACACTGGCGATGGGCTAAAGGATACCGGTGAATAGAAGGGACAAGGAAGGGATATTCACCTCGCTAGACACAGGCAATGTGGGTGTAGTGGCCTGCGGGTCGCAGTGCGATTTTCAAGGTCATTCACGGGGCCACAGTCGTCTCGAGAGTTACCAATATTGCACTACTCGTTAATTACTCCAAACCCGCAGCACTTAACACAGCTAGCACACGTGTCTAGGAATGACAGACAAATTTTCACTCTGTGGACAAATAAATCAGCACAAACTTAATATGTTTATAGATGAACCTCTGGCTTGTTACAGTTAAAAAGCTGTTTAGCCTGGATCGGTTAAACTCGCCCTTATCTCATATGTAGATAATGGCGACGAGCTAAGGGATACCGGTGAATAGGAAAGTCGAGGAAGGGACATTCACCTCACTGGACACACGCAGTATGGGTGTAAGTGGCATGCGAGTCTTATAGTGCCATTTTCAAGGTCACCCAGCAGGCCAGACATTCCTCACTCATTTTAAGCCTACGTAGGTACTGATGGTAGCACAATGTCCTAAGTCAGTGAAATCCACTCGTGCAAATAGTTACAACAAATCTGCAGCACTTAACACAACCACTAGGATATTTGCTTGTAGCAGGCAGGTAGGCACACAGGAGACTTATTCGTAAGGTGAGTGGAGTGCGGCACAGAGGACTAACACGGGCACTCAAGCATTTATGTGGTCTGGCAAAAACCGCCTCTAGACCATAAGTAAATAGAGGCGAATGGCTGAGTTCCAAATCGAGGAAGGAGGGGAGAGAGGCGAGGTGGAGTGAAGTTGTAGCCTCCTACAGCCACTTCAAATCAAGATGTTTGTGTTTCACTAGGTATATCACTAGTCACAGTTCACACATAAGAGTTCCAGCAGCAATTCAGCTGCGCTCCAACGATATTTGTTGCATGATGAGTTATCAGTCGGGTGAGATAAGCAGTTCTGATATAGAAGGCCTAGGACTTCCCTCAACACACACACGTCGCAGGAGATGCGTGACAGGTGAGATTACCAGGTTATTGCTCTGAATTGATGTTTTCTTAAAACTGCTATTTTCAGATAATGAAATAAGTCTTTGAGCTAATAATAATTTTTTCCAACAGTTGGGGCGGGGCAATACTCCAAGCAGATGATCCGGGGGGCGGGCCAGGAAGAAAGAGGTGAGCGCTCTTTCCTTAATCAATTATTTTTATTAACAGTCAAACATTTTTTAAGATATGTTTATAAAGTATCTCACTAACAAGAATAAAAATCATTTTGAGAACTGCATATATTCCATAGATTGCTTAGCTTCTCCCAGTTTTATACTTTAACAGTAACATTTTTTAAAAGATCGCTCGAGTTATAAATAGCCTAGTATGACACTAAAACAAAAGAATAATAAATAACTTTCGCTAATTATATTATGCAGATCAGTCTGTGTCCTCCGATGAATCTTCGACCGTAACACTCCCACAAGAGCAAGTCGAGCCGATTGCCGGTCCCAGTGGATGGAGACCAGCCGCCACAAGTGACAGCTCCTCTTCCAAGGATCATTACTACTCTTTCTTGGGTTCCCCCTCCTCTGCTAAGCGAAGGTTCACTTCAGGTAAAAAAAAATTTTCGTTCAGATGAGGAAGAGACTGAAATGGGAGACGATTCCATTTCAGAGGAACCTCACATCATAGAGCAGTCTAACTGCTTTCAAGATCACTTCTGCCGAATAAAATATTCAATTCCTGGCTCTCATAAACACGACCCCATATTATTTCTTCAGTCCTTCGCAACAACATTTATACAGCATATATTGCATTTTATCACTGTTCTATCAGGACGAGCACTTTATGAAAATGCTCTTAGGATTTATGCCGAACTGAGCCTTATTTTGCGCAGACAGTCGCTACTGGGAGAGGATGACAGTCTTTTTAGTTTAATATGTTTATTATGCACCCCATACCCATCCTGTGGGCGGTAGTCAAAAGATTACAGAGGTACATAATTGGTCCAGGGACTGGGCCTCAAAGTTTTGATAGCTGAGCAAGTTACAGAGGTAATGAATTCACAATTTACAAAGGTAATGAACTCTCAATTTACAAAGGTAATGAACTCCAGGTAGTCTAGTCACAGTCATGACAAGTTACAAAGGTATTTACAGATTACAGAGGTACACAATGGGTCCAGGGACCGGGCTCCAAAGTTTTGATGGCTGAACTAGGTACAAGGTAATGAACTCACAAGTTACAAAGGTAATGAACTCACAAGTTACAAAGGTAATGAATACTGTAAGAATGGTTACTTACGTTTATACATGGCTGCAATCATGAACAAATTTTAGAGTAATGAGCAATTCACACTTCCACACCCGGTCACAACTGTAGTGAGTTATTGGTGCAAATGTTGATTGCTGAGTCTCTCTCACACACACACACACACACACACACACACACACACACACACACACACACACATACAAATTCATACACACATACACATAAACACACACACACACACACACACACAAACTCATACACACACACGCACACACACTCATACACAAAACACACTCATACACACTCCTGAGGCGCACATCAATCAGATAACTGCTGCAGCATACGGGCGCCTGGCAAACCTACGGATAGCGTTCCGATACCTCAGTAAGGATTCGTTTAAGACTCTGTACACCATCTACGTCAGGCCCATACTGGAGTATGCAGCACCAGTTTGGAATCCACACCTAGTCAAGCACGTCAAGAAATTAGAGAAAGTGCAAAGGTTTGCAACAAGACTAGTCCCAGAGCTACGGGGGTTGTCCTATGAAGAAAGGTTGAGGGAAATCGGCCTGACGACACTGGAGCCAGGAGGGTCAGGGGAGACATGATAACGACATATAAAATACTGCGCGGAATAGACGAGGTGGACAAAGACGGGATGTTCCAGAGATGGGACACAGACACAAGAGGTCACAATTGGAAGTTGAAGACTCAGATGAATCAAAGGGATGTTAGGAAGTATTTCTTCAGTCATAGAGTAGTCAGGCCATGGAATAGCCTAGAAAGTGATGTGGTGGAGGCAGGAACCATACATAGTTTTAAGGCGAGGTATGATAGAGCTCATGGGGGAGGGAGAGGAGAGGACCTAGTAGCAATCAGCGAAGAGGCGGGGCCAGGAGCTGTGACTCGACCCCTGCAACCACAAATAGGTGAGTACAAATAGGTGAGTACACACACACTCATACTCACACACACACACACACACACACACACACACACACACACACACACACACACACACACACACACACACACACACACACACACACACACACACTCACACACTCACACACTCATACACACAAACACACACACACACACACACACACACACACACACACACACACACACACACACACACACACACAGTTACAGAGGTAATGAATTCACAATTTACAAAGGTAATGAACTCACAAATTACAAAGGTAATGAACTCCGGGTAGGTCTAGTCACAATCATGACAAGTTACAAAGGTATTTACAGATTACAGAGGTACGTAATGGATCCAGGGACTGGGCCCCAAAGTTTGGATGGCTGAACTAGATACAAAGGTAATGAATACTGTAAGAATGGTTACTTACGTTTATACATGGCTACAATCATGAACAAATTATAGTGTAATGAGCAATTCACACTTCCACACCCGGTCACAACTGGAATGAGTTACTGGTGCAAAGATTGATTGTTGAGTCACACACACACAACCGGTGAAGAGGCGGGGCCAGGAGCTAAGACTCGACCCCTGCAACCACAAATAGGCGAGTACAAATAGGTGAGTACACACACACACCCACTCATACACACACACACTCATACACATACACACACACACACACACACACACACACACACACACACACACGTCTAATCGACATGTGCCTAGGACAAAATGGTAACTAACACACACAACCGGTGAAGAGGCGGGGCCAGGAGCTAAGACTCGACCCCTGCAACCACAAATAGGCGAGTACAAATAGGTGAGTACACACACACACCCACTCATACACACACACACTCATACACATACATACACACACACACACACACACACACACACACACACGTCTAATCGACAAGTGCCTAGGACAAAATGGTAACTAACACACACACACACACTCGCAAATACAACAGGCCTAGTGTCTAATCGACATGTGCCTAGGACAAAATGGTAACTAACTAACATGCACATATGTGGTAATGCTTTATTTACAGCTAGCAAAGTCAGGGTATTTCTCCAGAATGGTCTGTAATATACCACTGTGGATAAAATACTTAGCCATTTCTTGAACACTTCTGAGTGAGTTGTTTCTAAATTCATTAATTTTATCGCACTCCAGTACATAATGACGCAGAGTGTGACAATAATCCATCTGGCAAAGTTTACATTTCGTTTGGTCTACATCTGGTGGTGGTGATTTAACCTGCCAAAGATACTTGTAACCCAGCCGGAGCCGGGCGGTAGTGACATCCAAGAGTCTGCTTATTTTGTTGGATGCACCATAGACATGTGGCTCCTCCTGCATGATAGAATGATGATAGATGGACTCACTGGTGTCAATCTCCCTGAGCCTTAAGTCCATAAAATTCAGCTGAAGTTCTTTTCGTATTATTGTTCTCAAACTACTACCTGACAAGCCAAGATTGTAATCTACTCCCTCTTTGAAAGCATACAGCTTAGCCAATTTATCAGTTCTATCATGCATCTGAAGACCAATGTGAGATGGAATCCACAGCATGTGCACTCTGACTCCACTGTCCACAATCCTACCATACCTGTGTCTGGCTTCTGACACAAGCATGCCACAATTTATGCTTAATGAGTTGAGAGCATTTATGGATGACAGAGAATCAGTTACAATTAAACTGTCAATCTTTGATACATAGATGCATTTCAGTGCAAGGAGTATGGCAAACAGTTCTGTCTGAAGGGTAGAGGCCCAATTATTGATGCGTGCTCCAATTTCTTTAAGAGAGCCATCACTCTGTACGACAACAGCAGCACTACCAGCTGCACCAGTGGATTGGTGAACAGAACCATCAACGTAAATAATTTGCGAGAGTGTGTGCTGTGTGACTAAGTTATCAATACAGCTTAAGGCCTCATGTTTGCTCTTATGGTCATGGAGGGAGTACCTTAGCACGCGATTAGAAACTGAAATTTCATCGGGCGAGGGATCAGGCATATTGTAATATGCAAGAATGGAGTGCGTGGATACCTAGGAGACTATATAGAATATCCCACATCTTTACGAGGGAAAAATCAGATATTTAACCCGAGAGGAGTAAAAAATAGCTGTTTTATTCAATGTCTGGCGGCCTTTTTCTGTCGTAGACTTGGCTGGGGCTGGTATAAAATCAGACGATATTTATCTAGATGTGATAGCCTTCAGAAATTTGTCAATTACTCGCGAGTGACTCTCCCTGTCCAGTGGAATGACATCCACAAACTCGAGTCTAACAACAAAATATCAATATTTATTTATTGCTTAACTTCTCATGAAGGGACCTATCATGCTACTTTATGTCGTAGGGGTAGTAATAAATATTCACTGGTAGTGCCCCTGTTATTGTTGGGAAAGACTCATGTAGCTTTAATCAAACACTTCCAGAAATATATGAGAATTTTCTCCAGAAAACATTCACGCAATAAGCACTTTTGCTTGAATTGTTTTAAGTGAATATTATGACATTGCAACTTAAAAACTCACTTCAATTCATGCACAACCAACAAAAAGTTAATTTCCCCGCTGGAAAGCGTTTGCAATTTCAAAAATACTCAAAAGGGGTTACTTGCCCTCTCATATGCCTTTGGGGAAATTTAGAAAGCTTACTCGATAATCGTAAGCCAGAGGGGTAATAACACTAACACGTAGCAATAGCATGGCTATATTGTAAATAGCAGAAATAACACTATAATAGATAGATATGTCCATCGGGGGTACATTTGTATTGATCTATGTAGATGGGCTTTCGTTTATGGATTGGATAAAATGACACTCCTGTATCCACTTCATATGACCAGGAGCAGCATATACATTTTGCATACAGAAGTGCAACTCTGCCCTCAGACTTTACTCTCCAACAAAGTGAGGCATCAGACCATCTAATGCCTAAGGCTAATTATTAGAGCCCTCGCAATAATTGAAATTTAAGGCAGAAAAATTCAGTAAATATTTGCCTGTTATTATCATAACCTTCATATGATGGTTTGATAATTAAAGAACTAAGTGTTAAAGCCCCATCATGTTTTAATAAACAGGATAAAATTCCAAGAAAAAGAGCACTACGTTTCCCTGGATAGCCCTAGCCTTCTGTCCGCTGTTTGGCAGTTGGCTCAGGCCACATAGCTTCAAAACCCACCCTGAAATTCACAGAGGCATGTAATCATCTACCCCCCGAAATTTGGGGGATGCTTTTTAAAACCGGCAAAAAAGTGTTTCCTTATGAATATTGCAGCTCCCCAAAAGGCTCGAAGAAAAGCCCTTTACCCCCAAAAAGAGCTTTCTACAGTTCTCTGTCTAAGAAGCATATTAGCCAAGAAGAATTCGATCATGCTCATCTGGTTTGGAGAAAACAGCTTGTCAAACTCTGGGGAGACTATTTTCCTAGTATATCTCAGCTGTGATGTAGGGCTTCTGGCTGACATATTCACCTTGCATAGGAGATTATTATACAACATCTATAATCTAGATGTTGTTCACTATGTTTCTCTCCCCGGTTTTGCCTATGATGCTTTCTTAAAAACCAGGGGGAGTGGAATTAGAATTAATTACTGACCCAGGAGCTTTATAACATCATACAGTCTAATATAAAGGCGGCTTCACCACTGCTGTTAGGAACTTTTTGCTCAAGCCAATAACCAGTTCATTAATCCCAATTTTGAGGGAGAAAAACTTAGTAAGTAAATTTTACTATACTGGGATTTTAATTCTCTTTATGGTTCTTGCATGACTGAGGCGCTGCCCTACGCAAACATTCGAAAACTCACCCGCAGAAATGGTGAGTTTTCTCGCAAATGGTGGTCTTCTCCAGAAGAATCCTCAAGACTCATAAAAGGTTACTGGCTTCTTATAGACACTCTAGGAAAGCCCCAGAATTAGCTCGCTACACAGATGACTTGCCACTATGTCTCTATCAAAAAAACAAAATAACATTAGATGATCTATCTGAGTCCCAGTAAACAGCTAATTGGCAATCATTTAATCAAAAACTACCCCGTAAAAATACTAAATTAGTGGGGACCATCTCCCCAAACGAAACTACCTAATATCATTGCCTTTATTGCAGTTGTTTTTGGGAGATAGGTCTACAAATTGAGAAAATTCATAGCATATATGAATTCTCGCAAGGAAAATATCTGGCGGGCTTTGTTGAAACGAACGTGAGGCAACGTAATAGTACACTATAAAGACTGTCAGCGATTATTTAAATTGTTGACCAATTCTGTATTCGGCAAGACATTGTTTAATCCATCAAAATATGCCAACAAAACGAAGCTCATAACATCAGCAGGAGCATTTTTGCGAGCGGTGAGTAAGCCACTATTTAAGAAAGCCAAAAAAGCTTTCAGAAAACAAAGTATTGGTTACGACGGGACGCCAGCCATTAAAAACTCACTTACCCTAATTACATGGGCTACCAGATACTAAAACTCGCCAAATTTAAGCTGTACCATTTTTGGTATATGATTCTTAAGAAAACATACCAAGAAAAAATTTAAAACTAATCTATTCAGATACCGATAGTGTCATCGCCTGTTTAGGGGGCATCAAAAACCTTACTGATGAAATCGGTAGGAACCATTGAGGAAATGGATAGAACACATCTAATTTCCCCACAGATCATCCTCTCTACAATGACTAAAGGGAAGGGATCTCTAGGCTTACTTAAAAGTGAGGGGGGGGACCCCCTTATTTCAGAAATAGTCTGCATTAAACCCAAAAGTATAGCATCCTGCTAGCAGATAATAACAACACTATCGTTTGCAAAGGAGTTTCCTCAGTCTGAACAACAATTATTAACTCATAATAACTTTAGAAGTGTGCTGGAAGAAAGGTTTCAAACATACCTTCCAATATAGTCAAATTAGAAATTTAAAAGGTCAGATGACCACTATCACCACTAGGGAAACAAGGTCTTAGCTCATTTGATGATAAGCGCTTTTACTTAGATGCCTATCACTCTGTATCCTATGGTCATCCAGATGCCAGAGAAACAAAGTTTAAATTATTTAAAGATAAAACAGATGACAAAGTGGAGGAAAAACGAGGAAGCTAATAGCAGTACTGAAGAAGGGAGTACAGAAAAGAGGAACTAAGATGAAGACAGTTGCAATCTTTGGCGGGGGAAAAGAAAACACCGTTAAGAGATTTTTTCCCCAGGGTCAAGCATCGACGCGAGAGAGGTAGATCTTCCGCCACTGCTCGTAGTTTCATGCTCTTAGAAGCTAGCTGTTCTGAGGGAGAGGAGGAATAAAACAATGTAATGTTAACTAATAAATATATTTGCTAAGTGAGACTTTTTTGTTTTCACCCTTTGAAAAATTAGGTTATTATCCTTTTTTCACACAGATGCCCCCGATGTACCCGGAGAGCGAGCGCAGCCAGATAATCACATCGATGACCCCGAAAGAAGCAGGCTGGCTGCAACACTCCCTCAGAGACCCCACCCCAATTATTAAGTCGTACCCAGGCACCTGAATCCTTTGTACTAGCCTCCCATCACGGAAATAAACTTCTCTATCCCCTTTGGGGGATGCGTGGTGACCCCACCCAGTTATTAACTCCTCTGACAGTTCGAGGCTAAGCTGTCTTCCATTACCACATTCTTTGAACCAGTCGGTGTTGGGAAGAAGTAGCACTTGCGTCAGTGACCGGGGGGAACTCCCTCGGAGATTGCAAGCTTGTACCCAGTCACCTAAATCCTTTGTACTGCCTCTCCCATCTATCAGAGTGATAGAGTTTGGGGAGTCAGAAGTGATCATTATCTACCTTCTTATACTTAGTAATACACAGAAATAAGTCTCTCTATCCCCTTGGGGGATGATTAAACATATTAAACTTGTACCCTGACAGCCCTAAGGTTATCACATTCTTTTCCACACTCTTTATCTTGGAATCTGCCACCCAGTGACCTGAATCCTTTGTTCTACTTCTGTTCCTACTTAGTAATGCATAGGAATAAGTCTCTCTATCCCCTTGGGGGATGATTAAACATATTAAACTTGTACCCTGACAGCCCTAAGGTTATGCTGACCCCCCATTATCACATTCTTTTCCATGGTCATTATCCCGGAATCCGGCAGTGTTCCTAGATCGACGACTTTACACTACTGGGGGATGGGTGCGCTTGTCAGGACTGGTGGAAGAATCTCTGGGAAACGCGACGGGCAGGTGAATGTTTGTTGGAATGGTGGGAAACGCGTGCCAAACCAGGAATAGCGAGTTATTATAAGAAGCGGGGAAAAGAGGAGGCGAGGTGGAGGTTTGGGCTTCAAAACTATCTGGGGGCGGGAGTAGTAGGTATGACGACATTGAACATCTTCATAGTCGACTTGCAGAAATTCACAATGAACATTTTAATGCGGTTCGAGTCAGAGCAGGTATGGAAGAAGTGCTCTGGGTGACAAAACCTTCGGGTTGTGTCTTTTCGCAAATTTAGGTCAGACAACAGGCCCACGTCCTCTTGCAATTTGGGAAATATGCAGGGGTTTGGGTGGTTACCTGCCGGGTCAAGTACTCCTCACCACGGGCACAATAGGGTTTTTTTACTGATCTATGGTTTGAGGAAAAGCAACGGTGGGGAGTAGGGGGGCCCATGCGGGTGGCCTGGTGGGGGGGGATTTCAGAAAAGTTATTAGTGACAGGGAAGAACGGTACTAGAAGGTAGAATTCGAGTGGAGGAGTAGAGGAGGCGATTTTTAGTATGAGTAAAGGAAAGGCACCAGGTATAGATGGCATTTTTTAATAATTTTATAGGGCGCATTGGGGAAGTATTAAGCATTGGGTTTTGGGTTTATGTATTTAAAATTTCATGCTCATGGAGGGGAGTTAGGTATGTCACAAAGTATGGGGTAGTTGTGTTGGTGCCCAAAAAGGGAGGGGGGAGGGGTCTGAGTGCATATAGAGCAATATCTCTTATGTGCTCAGACTATAAAATCTTTGCAAAAGATTTAGGAAACACAATCAGGAAGGTTATGGGGTCGGTTATTCACGAGAGACAGCTAGGCATACCAGGTAAGAGCATGAGGGATGGACATGTACGTACCTGGAGTTTACCTGGAGAGAGTTTCGGGGGTCAACGCCCCCGCGGCCCGGTCTGTGACCAGGCCTCCTGGTGGATCAGCCCCTGATCAACCAGGCTGTTGCTGCTGGCTGCACGCAAACCAAAGTACGAGCCACAGCCCGGCTGATCAGGAACTGACTTTAGGTGCTTGTCCAGTGCCAGCTTGAAGACTGCCAGGGGTCTGTTGGTAATCCCCCTTATGTGTGCTGGGAGGCAGTTGAACAGTCTCGGGCCCCTGACACTTATTGTATGGTCTCTTAACGTGCTAGTGACACCCCTGCTTTTCATTGGGGGGATGGTGCATCGTCTGCCAAGTCTTTTGCTTTCGTAGTGAGTGATTTTCGTGTGCAAGTTCGGTACTAGTCCCTCTAGGATTTTCCAGGTGTATATAATCATGTATCTCTCCCTCCTGCGTTCCAGGGAATACAGGTTTAGGAACCTCAAGCGCTCTCAGTAATTGAGGTGTTTTATCTCCGTTATGCGCGCCGTGAAAGTTCTCTGTACATTTACTAGGTCGGCAATTTCACCTGCCTTGAAAGGTGCTGTTAGTGCGCAGCAATATTCCAGCCTAGATAGAACAAGTGACCTGAAGAGTGTCATCATGGGCTTGGCCTCCCTAGTTTTGAAGGTTCTCATTATCCATCCTGTCATTTTTCTAGCAGATGCGATTGATACAATGTTATGGTCCTTGAAGGTGAGATCCTCCGACATGATCACTCCCAGGTCTTTGACGTTGGTGTTTCGCTCTATTTTGTGGCCAGAATTTGTTTTGTACTCTGATGAAGATTTAATTTCCTCATGTTTACCATATCTGAGTAATTGAAATTTCTCATCGTTGAACTTCATATTGTTTTCTGCAGCCCACTGAAAGATTTGGTTGATGTCCGCCTGGAGCTTTGCAGTGTCTGCAATGGAAGACACTGTCATGCAGATTCGGGTGTCATCTGCAAAGGAAGACACGGAGCTGTGGCTGACATCCTTGTCTATGTCGGATATGAGGATGAGGAACAAGATGGGAACGAGTACTGTGCCTTGTGGAACAGAGCTTTTCACCGTAGCTGCCTCGGACTTTACTCTGTTGACGACTACTCTCTGTGTTCTGTTAGTGAGGAAATTATAGATCCATCGACCGTCTTTTCCTGTTATTCCTTTAGCACGCATTTTGTGCGCTATTACGCCATGGTCACACTTGTCGAAGGCTTTTGCAAAGTCTGCATATATTACATCTGCATTCTTTTTATCTTCTAGTGCATTTAGGACCTTGTCGTAGTGATCCAATAGTTGAGACAGACAGGAGCGACCTGTTCTAAACCCATGTTGCCCTGGGTTGTGTAACTGATGGGTTTCTAGATGGGTGGTGATCTTGCTTCTTAGGACCCTTTCAAAGATTTTTATGATATGGGATGTTAGTGCTATTGGTCTGTAGTTCTTTGCTGTTGCTTTACTGCCCCCTTTGTGGAGTGGGGCTATGTCTGTTGTTTTTAGTAACTGTGGGACGACCCCCGTGTCCATGCTCCCTCTCCATAGGATGGAAAAGGCTCGCGATAGGGGCTTCTTGCAGTTCTTGATGAACACAGAGTTCCATGAGTCTGGCCCTGGGGCAGAGTGCATGGGCATGTCATTTATCGCCTTTTCGAAGTCATTTGGCGTCAGGATAACATCGGATAGGCTTGTGTTAATCAAATTTTGTGGCTCTCTCATAAAAAATTCATTTTGATCTTCGACTCTCAGTCTGGTTAACGGCTTGCTAAAAACTGAGTCATATTGGGACTTGAGTAGCTCACTCATTTCCTTGCTGTTGTTCTCGATTTTGATTTGGCATAGGAGAAGAAATACTTTGGGTTTCTTTCGATTTCATTTATGGCTTTTAGTTCTTCCCGCGATTCCTGACTCCTAAAGGATTCTTTTAGCTTAAGTTCGATGCTTGCTATTTCTCTGACCAGTGTCTCCCTACGCATTTCAGATATATTGACCTCTTTTAGCCGCTCTGTTATTCTTTTCCGTCGCCTGTAAAGGGAGCGCCTGTCTCTTTCTATTTTACATCTACTCCTCCTTTTTCTTAGAGGAATAAGCCTTGTGCATACATCGAGTGCCACCGAGTTAATCTGCTCTAGGCATAAGTTGGAGTCTGTGTTGCTTAGTATATCTTCCCAGCTTATATCGGTTAGGACTTGGTTTACTTGGTCCCACTTTATGTTTTTGTTATTGAAGTTGAATTTGGTGAATGCTCCCTCGTGACTAATCTCATTTTGTCGGTGTGGGGCTCCACGCATACATGTCTGAACCTCAATTATGTTGTGATCTGAGTATATTGTCTTTGATATGGTGACATTTCTTATCAGATCATCATTGTTAGTGAAGATGAGGTCTAGTGTATTCTCCAGTCTAGTAGGCTCTATTATTTGCTGGTTTTAAATTGAATTTTGTGCAGAGATTTAAAAGCTCGCGTGAGTGTGAGTTTTCATCAGAGCTGCCTCCTGTGTTATTGCTGCAACAATATTATTTGCTATATCCTCCATTTTTAGGTGCCTTAAGTTGAAATCCCCCAGGACCAAGATGTTGGGTGCAGGAGCTGGAAGATTTTTCCAGACAGTGGTCAATTTTTAACAGCTGTTCCTGGAATTGCTGGGATGTTGCATCCGGAGGCTTGTTGACTACCACAATGACTAGGTTTTGGTTCTCGACCTTTACTGCTAAAACTTCCACTACATCATTTGAGGCATTAAGCAGTTCTGTGCAAACAAGTGACTCTGCAATGTACAGGCCAACCCCCCTTCGCTTTTGCCTGTTCACTCTGTCACATCTGTATAGGTTGTAACCTGGGATCCATATTTCGTTGTCCAAGTGATCCTTTATGTGGGTCTCAGTGAAAGGGGGGCCGCGAACTTCCCTTTTGCCTTTTGCAAGAAAGCCCAAGGTTTAAAGGTTTTTGTTTTTTGTTGCTGGCTTTAGCCCCGTATTTTTTGCAAAGAAAAAATTTTACGGACTGGGGGTATTGTTGGAAGGGGGGGGGGGTTTTTTTTTTCCGGGAATTAGTATTTGTATTTTTGGGTTTTTGGGAGGGGAAGGCCATGACTTTTGGTTCCACTCCAGGAATAAATGGTTTTTGGTGTAGGGATTTTTTCCCATTTCCTGCCAGTTTTTTTTCCCTTTCCCTGGCACTAAAAAACCTCCCCCTTTGAGGGGGTTTGTGGCTACCCAGGTTTTCCCATGGCCTGGTGTTTTTATTTTTTCGCCCCCCTTTAGGGTATCCATGGAAATTTTAAAAAGGTTATAGCAAAATTTCTTTCCTGTACGAAGGGGTTACACAGTTCGGGGTGAAAAAGTTTACGGGAAAAGGGAGTTTGCTTTTTCTTTTTGCCCATATGGGCCATGGCATTTTTTGGGGGGTCATAGTTGCACATCCCACTTTTTTTTCCGTTTTTCCCATCCCAAACAGATACCGGTGAATAGTATGTGCACGGTTTGGGTTTTCCCCCGTTTCCCTTTGGGTTTCTGTGCTGTATTCCCTTTTGGGGTGAAATGTTTCCTGTCTTATTCTATCCTCCTTAGCACCAAAAATTGGAGTTTCCCACCATTTTTTTTTGGTAATTTTATCCTCACTATTGCTAGTGGAGTCCTCTTTTTTGTTTTCCTTTTCCTGCGGTAATTCATTTTTAATATTGGTTTTTTTCTTAATTTGACTACACTTGTTTTTCCCCACTATGGCTTTCCCGTCCCTTAAAGAGGTCATTTATATGTATTCCTTCCTGCGTAAAAAATTCCCCAAATACCTGGCAAAATCCTTCCCCGCTTCAACCCTTTCTGTCCCCCAGGACAGCATCTCCACTTCACCATTTAAATGTCTCCCAGGAAAGCATCTCCAGGGTTCACCATTTTCTGTCACCATTACTGGGGGGTTTTAATTTTCTTAGTGGGGAAATATTTCAAACCCTTTTGGGGCCCTTAAAAAAATGGACGTTTGAGGTGTTCAAAGGGGGGTACGAAGAAACAATAATTTTACGTGGTGGTGATTTTTCCCCTTTATCCGTGGGGGAAAAGCGGGAAACCGGGGGGGATCAGTTAGGATCAGGGCAATTGTGGCAGGTATCTACAAAAACGTATTGCAGAAAAAAAACTCATATACGGTAGAAGTTGGGATAATAGTTTTCCTTCAAATTTATCGAAGTCTTACTGTTCAAAGGTTACTGCAACGGGGGTGGGGTAAGGCAACGGGGGCCTGGACTCCCCCCGTGGTAGCCCCAAAAACGGTATGTTCGGGACTCCAGGGTAGAGGGCGGGTTTTAGGGAAAGTGACGTGTATGTATTATGAATGGTACCGTGTGTGTGGGGTGTATGGTTGTGGCGTTGTGTGGCACTGAGATTTTGGGAAATTAATCCTAAATGGTCATGCATCTTGATACAGATAAAAAGCAATATTTCAGTATATGTTCCAGCCTCTAGCAAGACTGAACTGGTTCCCGACTATGGCCGGGGCTTGGTGAAGTATGTTGGGTCTTTCCTGGGATTCCCGTTAGGTTTAGTTTAGTCATTTGTACGCGGATGTCACGCTGATATCACCGCTAAAAATACAACGTCATAATGGCCTTTATGGGGAATGTTCGTAAGCAGACCTTTTGGTGATGATTGTAAACTTTTGTTGAAGGCAAAAAGTTTCATTTGCCTAAGATGTTTTGTATATGTAAATAGCGGTCACCGCTGTGAGGGGGGGGGGTTTAAGATGTATAATGTCCTATATTGTAATCTTTGGACATCCAAGTTTCTTGGGCAGCAGCTTTTATGGGATATGTTGTTCTGTCACCCAGTGATATCACATGTGTTTTTTTATCATTTATGGTGCACATAGTCAGTTGATGTTCAATTAAGCACCTTTACTAATTCACTGTATACAAGTAAGGTATATTTTTTGTGGGTTTATAATTAGTTTGGAAACTAAATATGGGATTGGTCGGGGTTTAGGTGTCTTAGTGTTTTTCCCCATTTAAATAATCATACATGTTTTAAAACTGTAAAGTCTTATGTTAATTATTAAAGGCTTTTCGCATATTTTGATTCCTTTTTCAACATATGCCCAAAAACACAAATAAAGAACACCATGTTCCAATTTCAAGAGTCACGTAGGTTTCTGATAGTTATTTTATATAACCATGCGTGGAGCCCATGCGTGGAGCCCCAGACCGACATAATGAGATAGTCACGAGGGAGCATTCACCAAATTCAACTTCAATAACAAAAACATTTAAAATGGGACCAAGTAAACCAAGTCCTAACCGATATAAGCTGGGAAAAATATTACTAAGCAACACAGCCCCAACTTATGCCTATAACAGATTAACTTGGTGGCACTCGATGTATGACAAGGCTTATTCCTCTAAGAAAAAGGAGGAGTAGATGTAAAATAGAAAGAGACAGGCGCCCTTTACAGGCGACGGAAAAGAATAACAGAGCGGCTAAAAGAGGTCAATATATCTGAAATGCGTAGGGAGACACTGGTCCGAGAAATGGGCAAGCATCGAACTTAAGCTAAAGAAATCTTATAGGAGTCAGGAATCGCGGGAAGAACTAAAAGCCATAAATGAAATCGAAAGAAACCCAAAGTATTTCTTCCCCTATCCCAAATCAAAGTCGAGAACAACGTCCAGTATTGGGCCCCTACTTAAACAAGATGGGTCCTACACAGATGACAGAAAGGGGAAATGAGTGAGCTACTCAAGTCCCAATTGACTCAGTTTTTAGCAAGCCGCCTAACCAGACTGAGAGTCGAAGATCAAAATGAATTTTTTATGAGAGAGCCACAAATTTGATTAACACAGGCCTATCCGATTTATCCTGACGCCAAATGACTTCGAACAGGCGATAATGACATGCCCATGCACTCTGCCCCGGGGCCCAAAGACTCATGGAACCCCGTGTTCATCATGAACTGCAAGAAGCCCCTATCACGAGCCTTTTCCATCCTATGGAGGGAGCATGGACACGGGGGTCGTCCCACAGTTACTAAAAACAACAGACATAGCCCCACTCCACAAAGGGGGCAGTAAAGCAACAGCAAGAACTACAGACCAATAGCACTAACATCCCATATCATAAAAATCTTTGAAAGGGCCCTAAGAAGCAAGATCACCACCCATCTAGAAAACCCATCAGTTACACAACCCAGGGCAACATGGGTTTAGAACAGGTCGCTCCTGTCTGTCTCAACTATTGGTCACTACGACAAGGTCCTAAATGCACTAGAAGACAAAAGAATGCAGATGTAAAATATACGGGACTTTCCAAAAGCCTTCGACAAGTGTGACCATTGCGTAATAGCGCATAAAATGCGTGCTAAAGGAATAACAGGAAAGTCGGTCGAGGATCTATAATTTCCTCACTAACAGAACACAGAGAGTAGTCGTCAACAGAGTAAAGTCCGAGGCAGCTACGGTGAAAGCTCTGTTCCACAAGGCACAGTACTCCCTCCCATCTTGTTCCTCATCCTGATATCCGACATAGCCCAAGGATGTCAGCCACAGCACCGTGTCTTCCTTTGCAGATGACACCCGAATCTGCATGACAGGGTCTTCCATTGCAGACACTGCAAAGCTCCAGGCGGACATCAACCAAAAACTTTCAGTGGGCTGCAAAAAAACAATTGAAGTTCAATGATGAGAAATTTCAATTACTCAGATATGGTAAACACGAGGAAATTAAATCTTCATCAGAGTACAAAAAAAACTCTGGCCACAAAATAGAGCGAAACACCATCGTCAAAGACCTGGGAGTGATTTTATGTTGGAGGATTTCACCTTCAAGGACCATAACATTGTATCAATCGCATCTGCTAGAAAATGACAGGATGGATAATGAGAACCTTCAGAACTTAGGGAGGCCAAGCCCATGATGACACCCCTTCAGGTCACTTGTTTTTATCTAGGCTGGAATATTGCTGCACACTAACAGCACCTTTCAAGGGAGGTGAAATTGCTGACCTAGAAAAAAGTACAGAGAACCTTCACGGCACGCATAACGGAGATAAAACACCTCATAACTGGGAGCACTTGAGGTTCCTAAACCTGTATTTCCCCGGAATGCAGGCGGGAGAGATACATGATTATATAAAACCCGGAAAATCCTAGAGGGACTAGTACCGAACTTGCACACGAAAATCACTCACTACGAAAGCAAAAGACTTGGCAGACGATGCACCATCCCCCAATGAAAAGCAGGGGGTCACTAAGCACGTTAAGAGGGGCCATACAATAAGTGTCAGGGGCCCGAGACTGTTCAACTGCCTCCCCGCATACATATGGGGGATTACCAACAGACCCCTGGCAGTCTTCAAGCTGGCACTGGACAAGCACCTAAAGTCGGTTCCTGACCAGCCGGGCTGTGGCTCGTACGTTGGTTTGCGTGCAGCCAGAGCAACAGCCTGGTTGATCAGGCTCTCATCCCAGGGGCCCTGGTCACAGCCCGGGCCGGGGGGCGTTGCCCCCCGGGAAACTTTTCTCCAGGAAAACTCCGGGTTTAAACCAGGGTAGAGTGAAAAATTTTACCGGGGCACGAGTAAACTCTTTTCCCGGGGGCCGAGTAAACCCCCTTTTCCCAAGGGGAAAGGGAGTAAACTCTTACCAGGGGTCGAGTGAACCCAAAAACCGGGGCCGGAAAACCTCTACCGGGGGCCCCGAGTAAACCCTCTACCGGGGGCCTGGAGTTTACCTGGAGAGAGGCCCGGGGGTCAACGCCCCGGGGGCCCGGTCTGGCCCAGGCCTCCTGGGGGAAATCAGAGCCTGATAAACCGGGGCTGTTCCCTGCTGGCTGCACGCAAAAAACCCGTCGAGCCACACCCCGGCTAAACGGGAAATTTGACTTTTGGTGCTTTTTCCGGTGCCAGCTTAAAAGACTGCCGGGGGTTTTGTTGGTAATCCCCCTTAGGGTTTTGCTGGGAGGGTTGAACAGTTTTGGGCCCCGCTGACACTTATTTTTTGGTCCTTAAAGGGCTAGGGGACACCCCTGTTTTTTCTTGGGGGGGGAGGGTTTGCATCGCCCTTGAAAGGGTCTTTTGCTTTGGGAGTGAGTGATTTTCGTGGCAAGTTCGGTATTTGCCCTTTCTAGGATTTTCCGGGGTGTATAAAATTCATTTTATCTCTCTCTCCTGGTTCCGGGGAAATAAGGTTTAGGACCTAAAACCCCCTCTCCCAAGAGGCCGGGGTAAACTCTTTCCCAGGGGCGGGTTTTGAACCCTTATCAGGAGCCGGTGAACCCTCTCCCAGGGCCGAGTGCCCTCTACCGGGTCCCGAGTGAAACCCTTTTCCGGGGGCCCAAAGTGAACCCTCTCCCAGCGGGCGAGTGAACCCTCTACCATGGGCCCGATTTAAACTCTCAAACCAGGGGCCCAAATTTAAACCCTCTACCAGGGGGCCGAGTGAACCCGGGCAACCCCCGGGGCGGTTTCTGGGGAGTTTAAAACCTTTTACCGGGGGCCGAGTGAACCCTCTACCAGGGCGAGTAAAACCCTCTACCAGGGGGGGGGGGGGGGGGCCCCCCGGGCCCCCCGGGCCCCCCCCCCCCCCCCCCCGGGGGGGGGCCCCCCCCCCCCCCCCCCCCCCCCCCCCCCCCCCCCCCCCGGGGGGGGAAGTGAACCCTCACCGGGGGAGTAAACCCCTCACCGGGCCGAGTGCCCCCCCCCCCCCCCCCCCCCCCCCCCAAAGGGGCCGAGTAAACTTTTCTACCAGGGGCCGAGTGAACGTCTCCCCGGCCCCCGAGTAAAACTCTCCTGGGGGCCAAAGTAAAACCCTCTACCAGGGGCCCGGGAGTAAACCCCTTTTTCCGGGGCCCGAGTAAACCCCTCTACCAGGGGCCTAGAAAACCCTCTATCAGGGGCCGAGGTGAAACCCTCTCCCAGGGGTCGAGAAAAACTTTAAAGAGGACGAGTAAACCCTCTCCGGGGGCCGAGTAAACTCTCTACCGGGGGCCGAGTGAACCCTCCCCCCGGTGCCGAGTAAACTATTTTAACAGGGGCCGAGTAAACCCCTTTTCCCCAGGGGTTAGTTATTTTAAATTATTTTTTTAATGCCCCCCATAACCCTTTCCGGGGGGGGCGGTTTTCAAAAGATTACAAAGGTACATAATGGGCCAGGGACGGGGACCCCAAATTTATGTTTGCTAAAGGGGGTTACAAAAAGGAAATTTTATGGAAAATTTTCTAGGGTTTTTCCCTGTATGTACCTAACATTCCACGTATCGAGTAATCTCATGGGGGGGAAAAACTTTTTTGGTTTACGTAGGCCCCCCCGTGTAGCTTGAGAAAAATTTAAACCCCCCCTGGTCCCTGCGGGGCGGCTGGATCCCCCCCAAACCTATCTAATTACAACATACCAAACGGGGCCAGTACCCAGTGTGTGTGAAATCCCCTAGTTGTATCCCCTTAGTTGAGGTTGCGGGGGGTCGAGCCCAAGCCCGGGCCCCCCTCTTCACTGGTCGTACTAGGTCATTTCTCCCGGGAACCCTGAGCTTTATCGTACCCCTTGTTTAAAGTTTAGGTATGGACCCTGACTCCACTACATCGTTTTCCCAAAAACTTTTCCATTTCCCGACTACTCTGTGGCTGAAAAAATATTTCCTAACATCCCTTTGAATTCATCTTTTGTTTTTCAATTTCCCAAAACTGGGCCCCCTTTTTTCTGTGTCAGTCTCGGGAAAACACCCGTTTTTGGGCCCCCTTGTCAATTCCTCTAGTTTTTGTAAGTCGTTATCATGCCCCCCCTTTCTCCCCTGCCTCCAGTGTCGCAGGTTGATTTCCCTTAACCTCTCCTCATAAAAACCCCTCTTAGTTTCTGGGATTTGTCTTGTTGCAAACCTTTGCATTTCTCTAGCTTTTTTTACTGTTGGTGGTGGGGGTTTCCCAAAAACTGGTCCCGGAATTACTCCAATATGGGCCCTTAAGTAACGGTGTACAGGGCCCTTTAAAAAGGGATTCCTTTTAAGATGTCGAAATGCTGTTCTGGGGTTTTTTGCCAGGCGCCCATTTTGCTGCAGCATTTTATTTGGTTTGATGTGCCCCTTCGGGTTTGTCCCTGGTGTTTATACTCCCCCCAAAGATTTTTTTTCCTTTGGGAGTGATTTTTGTAGTCTCTGCCCCCCTAGACTGTACTCCATCTGCGGTTTCTTTGCCCTTCCCCAATCCTCATGATTTTGCATTTGGGTTGGGATTGAACTCCAGGGGGCCAGTTGCTGGACCAGGTCGGGCAGCCTGTCCAGATCCCTTTGTTTTTCTGCCTGGTTTTCCCGATCAAATTGAATCTTTCATCAACTTCAGTAAATTGAAAAAAAGTGACCCCTCGGGTTTATTCCTTTCGTCATTTCTTTTACAAATACAGAAACAGCACTGGGCCCTTTGGAAATTGACCCCTGGGGCCCCCGTGTCCAGGTCCCCACTCGGGACACCTCCCTCGTCCCATTACTCGCTGCTGTCTTCCTGCAAGTATTCCTTTTTTTTCCATTGCTTTGGGCCTTTCCTGTTTTTCCCTGCTTGGTCCCCCATTTTTTGCATTTAAATTTTTTGTGGGGTACTGTGTAAAACGTTTCTTGCAGTCTAAAAAAATGCAATCCACCCCCCCCTTCTCTCTTGTCTTACTGCTGTCACCGGGTCATAGAACTCCAGTAGGTTTGGGGACACAGGATTTCCCTTTCTCTGAAACCATGTTGTCTGGGGTGATGAGTCATTCCTTTTTTTGATTTTTCCACCATTCTTCTCCTGAAAATTTTTTTCCAGGATTTTGCATGTTTTTCATGTCAGTGCACTGGTCTGTAGTTTAGTGCTTCATGTCTGTCCCCCTTTTTTAAAGTTGGGTTTCCCATTTGCTGTTTTCCATCCCTTCGGGGAAAATCTCCCTGTTTCGATAGATGTTTTGAATATTGTTTTTAGGGGTACACATAGTGCCTTGCTCCCTTCTCAGGACCCATGGGAGTTGTTTTTGGGCCCCCAATTCCCCTTTGAGGTATTAGTCACTAGAAGCCTTTAAACTTTTTCCCTCGGTTGGGGTTGTACTGTGTCCAGCACAGGGGTGGTGTACCCCACCTTTTCTGTCTTTCTGGCCCCCCTTTCTGCTCCTCTGTGAAAAACTTCTTTAAATTTCTCTTGTTTGAGTTCCTCAATATTTTCCTGTCATTTTTTGGGTTGTCTTCCCCCTTTCCCTTCCTTACCCTGTTTAAACCTGGCCCGGGGGCGGTTGTTTTCTTCCTGATGTGGCTGATAACAGCTTCGGGGTCAGATTTGGGGTTTTGCTGTATATCGTTTTCATATTTACGTTGGGCCTCCCTTCTTATCTGGGCATATTCGTTTTTGGCTCTACGGGCTGCTTCCTTATTCTCCTGGGTCCTTTGCCTTCTATATTTCTTTTCCCTTCCCCAGCACACTTGGTTTTTGCCTTCCCTTTCATCTTGAGGTAACCATGGGCTCATCCCGGCTTTTTTTTTATTCCCGTTACCCCTTTGGGGACAAAACCCCCTCCTCAGCCTCCTTGCACATTGTGATTTCATTTCCATCATTTCATTAACTGGTTTCCCTGCCAGTTCTTGTTTCCCCCTGGAAACCCCATTCAGGAAGTTCCCCATTCCGGGGTAGTCCCCTTTCCCGTAGTTTGGTTTCATTCGTCCTGGCCTTCCCCGCTTCCCCCCCATTGTTTGCTTACTGTGTATTCGAAGCTTTTAAAAAAAATGATCGCTGGCCCCAAGGGGTCTTTCATATGTGATGTCCTTAATATTGCACTACTCAAAAAGGGGAATACTAAGTCCAGTCTTGTGGTTCATCCTCTCCCCTCTCTTTGTAGGTCCCTTACGTGTTGGTTTCATGAAATTTTCCAGTACCACCCCATCATTTGCCCTCCAAAGTATCTTGTCCCCCCTGTGGGGCCCAAATTCTCCCATTCGATCCCTTGTGGTTGAAGTCGCCCTTTATCGGAGCTTTGCCCCGCATGTTGAGCTTTTCTGGGCCCCGGGGCCCGTGTTTTTCAACCATACTCTATTGCTCTCGTCAAACTTTTTGCCTTGGCCTCCTGCTGTTCTTTTGGTGGGTTATACTTTTCCTTTCAATTATCACCCTTGGGGGCCTCCCGAGTGAATCGTTACCCCTTTTGCAATTAAAATTTCTTCTCCGTGTTTTCCCCTTTTCCAGTCATCAAAAATTCCATCGGTGTTTGCAGCAAGGCCCCCCCTTTCCCCCCCCCCCTGTTCCTTCGGGCTTTCCTCAGGATTGGAAACCCCTTGGGGGAAAATGGCAAACTGTTTCATACCTGTAAGCTTGGTTTCTGTGTTTTCTATGATGGGTTTGGGGATGCCCCTTTCACTCTTTCGTGCCACTCCCCCCATTTTTTTGTTATTCCATCAGCGTTTGTGTACCATCCTTTCATTTCCTTTTCCCAAAACTGTGGTTTGGGGGGGGCCCGTGGGGGTGGGAGACCGGGGAGCTATGGGGATTCCCATGGTTGGGGGTTTTGGGGGGAAGCTTTTGGGTAAGGATTGTATTGTGTGTTTTGGGGTGGTGATAGGTTGTGGGGTTCTCGGGGGTTGTTGTGTGTGTGCTTTCCCCTTGCTGCTCTGTTCCCCCCCCTGGCTGACCCCTGTGGTTCCATCCCCGTTTCCTTTCCCAGCCCCCTTTCGCCTTTTTTTTTCCTTCCCCCAGCTGCTTTTCTTCTCTTTTTGTGTTCTGTCTTGGGCTAGGAACCCTTCTTGTCTCTTCCGGGGTTTAACCGTGGTTTTTTTTGGGGGGATCTTTCTGCACTGTTTCTGTCCTAGAATCAGCTTTATCGGCGGTTTCTTTTTCCCTTTTAAAAAAATACCCCCATTTTCTGAAAAATTTTCAATCTCGGTCCCTGGCTTCTTTCCCCCCATTTCCGTGATGATTTTTCAATTCCTTTTTTTCTTCCTGCCGTCTTTCAGTGTGTGTCCTTTCCTCTCTCTCCCGAAGCCCCTGGATTAAAAACTGATTTTGCCTTTCCCCCTCCCATTGCCTCTCCCCTCTGTTTACTCTGGGGTTTCCCGTCTGTTGTGGTCATTTTCCCCTTTATTTTTTCCGGGGGGGCTCTTTTTGGGAGCATGGGTTTTGGCCTCAGCATTGGCCCCATCTCCCTCTCCCCTCTGCACCCCTCTGCCTTTTCCCTTTTTCCCCTCCCTGGCCCTTCTTTTCAGGTTTATTGGACCTTAGCCCTATTTCATATCTCCTTCCTTTTCCCGTTCAGCCCCTTTAGCTTCGTAAAGGTGGGGCCTTTTTCTGGTCATACCCCTGAGGGCTTGCTTCGCCTGTTTACCTCAAATTCTAGGACCTTTATTGGTTTTGCAGTTTGACTTGTGCCTCCCCAAATTTTTCGTCTCCTTCTCCAAACCCCTTTTCCCTTTCCAGAGAGCTCTTTTTCCATTTTTTTAGAAAAACCCCTCCTAATTTTTTTCTCCCATTCTTGCCCCTTTTTCCCTTTTTCCCCTGCTCCCCAAACCATTCCTCCCTACCAGTACCTTGTTCTGATCCCTGATTTCCCGCGAGTCCCAAACCCTTTTTTTTTTTTTTTTTTTTTGTAAAAGGAAAGTGAAAAAAAAAAAAGGGGGGGGAGAGTGGAGAGAGGGAGAAAAGGGGAGGGAGGGGGAGGGTAGAAGGAGGGGAAAAGGGGGAGGGAAAATGAGGGGAGAGAGGGGGAAAAGGGAAGAGAGGGGGGGGGAGTGGCAAAGGGAAAAAAGAGGGAGAGAGAGAAAAAGAGGAAGGGAGAGAAAGAGGGGGAAGAGAGAGAGGGGGGTGAGGAGAGGGAGAGGGAGGGAGGGGAGAGAGAGGAAAAGAGAGGAAAAAAGAGGGAAAAAAATGAGAGGAAGGAGAGAGGAAGAAAAGAGAGGAAGAGGGAGAGGAAGAGGGTGAAGAAAGGGGGGAGAGAGAGAGAGAGAGGGGAGAGAGAGAGAGGGGGGAGAGGGGAGAGAAGGGAAAAGAGAAAGGAGGGGAGGAGGGGGGAAGGCGGGGGGGGGGGGGGGAAGAAAAAGGGGGTTTGGGGTCAATTCACAGGAAGGTGGGGGAAAACCCGTATATGGGGTGTGTGTGTGTGTCTGTAAAGTGTGTGTGTGTGTGTGTGTGGGGTGTGTGTGTGTGGGGTTTGTGTGTGTGTGTGTGTTGGGGTGTGTGTGTGTGTGTTTATGTGTGTGTGCCCTGGGGTGTGTGTTTTGTGTGTGTTTGTGGTGTTGGGGTGTGGGACGTGTGGTTTTGTGTGCCCCCACTTCTTAAGATTCATACTGCTAAAAATAAACAGTAGTTAAAAACCCGTATTTCTAAAATCCCCAAAAGTGAAATTTTAGCCCTTTTCCTTCTATTATAAAACACACAAAATAATTAGGTTGTAAAAATTTAGCTTGTTCAGCTTTAGGAAATGTCTTGGGCGTCACCCCCACTAGGCACCCTCACTAGGCTTCCCTCGCTGGCTGCTTTCCCCGCTAGTCAACATATCTTCACCTTTTATGCTATTTTTGCTTAATTCTGGTTTAAAAATTTGAAGGGGGTGGTGCCCCGTATCTAACGTGATGAAAAAACCAGGATTTAGAACCCAAAAAACCCCAACAGGGGAGTGATAAATTTAAACTGGCAGTGATGCGATGAAAAAGTTGCCCGTTTCTGATGGAAAGTTTGCGTGTACACCGCCCTTTTATCCCCTTTTTTGAAAATTTTCACCCCTGGAAACTTTTAACCATATTGCTCAGATCCCTCGGGCCCCCAATGTCATTAAGATAGAATACACTTCATTAATTGGAATACACTTCACATTCGGTGTTTTCACTTTTATATGTATAAAAGGGCAACAACTGTTGTGGGGGCATCACTGTTTCAGCAGGCCCACTGCCACCTTCCCCTTTTTATTTTTTTATATTTTTCCTTTTACTTTTGCTTATTAACTTTTTCCTTTTCACTGTATGGTGGCCCAAAATTTCACTTGTTATTTCCCAAACTCTCGAAAAATTTTTTGAAAAACCCCCTTTCCCCACTCACTTGAATCTTTGTATTTTTTGAATCTGTGTAGAAAAAGAAATACTAGCCACTAAAAGGTTTGGGCACCCTTTAATATTAAAGATTTCAGGGCTTCCTCTCGACTTTTTTTAACTAATTTAAAAACCCGGTTAAACACTCGTAGGATTGGGTTTACTGACGTTGTCACTACCACTGATTTTGTAGCAGTTTTCTGCACGACTTTTAAAAAAAAATAAAAATTCTCGGGCTTTTGACCCACGTCTGTGACTGACGTGTGTGTTGTGGTGTGTGTGTGGTGTGTTTTGTGTGTGTGTGTGTTGTGTGTGGTTGTGTGGGTGGGGTGTGTGGTGTGTGTGTGGGGTGTGTGACTCAACAATTTTAATATTTGCACCAATAAATCATTACAGTTGTGACCCGGGGGGGGGAAAATGTGAATTGCTCATTTCTCTATAAATTTTTTCATGAAATTTTAGCCCTGTTAAAGTAAGTAACCCTTTACAGAATTCTTACCTTTGAACTTGTGAGGGTCATTACCTTTGGGACCTAGTTTTAGCTATAAAAATTTTGGGGGGCCAGGGGCCCTTTGGGCCCTTACGTTTCCCCTGTAATCTTTTAAATACCTTTGTAATTGTCATGATTGGGGACCAGGGCCCACCCGGAGTTCTTACCTTTGTTTAAATTTTGAGTTCCCTTCCTTTGTAAATGGGGAGTTCATTACCTCTGTAACTTGCCCCAGCTAAACAAAAAATTTTGGGGTTCCCGTCCCCGGACAATTATGTACCCCGTAAATTTTTGATTTCCCCCACAGGAAGGGTATGGGGTGCATAATAAAAAATATTAAACTAAATTTAAAATAACCAGTATCGGGGTTTTTTTTTAAAAGAAAGGGTTTTCTTAACTGTGGGTGATTGATGCCCCCTTATTTCCCCCTTCATCTTTCATTTCGGGTGTCCCATAGTTTGTTTAATATGTTTATTTTGCACCCCCTACCCCTTTGTGTGGGCGGTAGTCAAAAGAAATTGGCACAGTATTTCCCCCCCAATCTTGTTCCTCACCCTGATATCCGCCCTTAGCCCAAGGATTTCAGCCACAGCACCGTGTTTTCCTTTGCGGGATAAACCCCGAATTTTTGCATGACAGGGTCTTCCATTGCAGACATGAAAAGCTCCAGGCGGACATAAACCCAAAATCTTTCAGTTGGGCTGCAAAAAAAAAAAATTTGAAGTTAAATTTGATGAAAATAATTTTAAATTTTACCGTTTATGGTAAACAGGGGAAAATTTAAAATCTTCATCAGATTTAAACAAAAAAAATTTTCGGGCCCCACAAAATAGAGCGAAACACCTTTCTTTCAAAGACCTGGGAGTGTTTTCAGGTTGGGGATTTCCCCCTTCAAGGACCATAACATTGATTCAATCGATCTGCTAGAAAATGACAGGAGGGAAAAATAATGAAAACCTTCAGAATTTGGGGGGCCCAACCCCAAATGATAAACCTCTTCGTCACTTTTTCTATCTAGGGGGGGAAAATTTTTCCCCGGGCCCCCCCTAACAGCACCTTTAAAGGGCAGGTGAAATTGTGACCTAAAAAAAATGTAAGAGAACCTTACGGCAGCATAACGGAGAAAAAAACACCTCAAAAAACGGGGAGCACTTGAGGTTCCAAAACCCTGTTTTCCCTGGAATGCGGGGGGAGAACTGTTTATATACACGGGGGAAAATCCTAGAGGGACTATACCAAAACTTGCCCCGGGAAAAATCACTCACCCGAAACCCAAAGACTTGGCAGCGATGCACCACCCCCCAATAAAAAAGCAGGGGTGTCAAAAGGCAGGGGTTAAGAGGGACCATACAAAAAGTGTCGGGGGCCCCCGAGACTGTTCAATGCCCCCCAGCATACTTTATGGGGGTTTTCCAACACCCCCTGGCAGTCTTCAAGCTGGCACTGGCAAGCACCAAAAAGGGGGTTTCCCGCCCAGCCGGGCTGGGGCCCGTACGTTGGTTTGCGTGCACCCAGAGCAACACCCTGGTTGATCAGGCTCTCATCCCAGGGGCCCTGGTCACAGCCCGGGCCGGGGGGCGTTGCCCCCCGGGAAACTTTTCTCCAGGAAAACTCCGGGTTTAAACCAGGGTAGAGTGAAAAATTTTACCGGGGCACGAGTAAACTCTTTTCCCGGGGGCCGAGTAAACCCCCTTTTCCCAAGGGGAAAGGGAGTAAACTCTTACCAGGGGTCGAGTGAACCCAAAAACCGGGGCCGGAAAACCTCTACCGGGGGCCCCGAGTAAACCCTCTACCGGGGGCCTGGAGTTTACCTGGAGAGAGGCCCGGGGGTCAACGCCCCGGGGGCCCGGTCTGGCCCAGGCCTCCTGGGGGAAATCAGAGCCTGATAAACCGGGGCTGTTCCCTGCTGGCTGCACGCAAAAAACCCGTCGAGCCACACCCCGGCTAAACGGGAAATTTGACTTTTGGTGCTTTTTCCGGTGCCAGCTTAAAAGACTGCCGGGGGTTTTGTTGGTAATCCCCCTTAGGGTTTTGCTGGGAGGGTTGAACAGTTTTGGGCCCCGCTGACACTTATTTTTTGGTCCTTAAAGGGCTAGGGGACACCCCTGTTTTTTCTTGGGGGGGGAGGGTTTGCATCGCCCTTGAAAGGGTCTTTTGCTTTGGGAGTGAGTGATTTTCGTGGCAAGTTCGGTATTTGCCCTTTCTAGGATTTTCCGGGGTGTATAAAATTCATTTTATCTCTCTCTCCTGGTTCCGGGGAAATAAGGTTTAGGACCTAAAACCCCCTCTCCCAAGAGGCCGGGGTAAACTCTTTCCCAGGGGCGGGTTTTGAACCCTTATCAGGAGCCGGTGAACCCTCTCCCAGGGCCGAGTGCCCTCTACCGGGTCCCGAGTGAAACCCTTTTCCGGGGGCCCAAAGTGAACCCTCTCCCAGCGGGCGAGTGAACCCTCTACCATGGGCCCGATTTAAACTCTCAAACCAGGGGCCCAAATTTAAACCCTCTACCAGGGGGCCGAGTGAACCCGGGCAACCCCCGGGGCGGTTTCTGGGGAGTTTAAAACCTTTTACCGGGGGCCGAGTGAACCCTCTACCAGGGCGAGTAAAACCCTCTACCAGGGGGGGGGGGGGGGGGGCCCCCCGGGCCCCCCGGGCCCCCCCCCCCCCCCCCCCGGGGGGGGGCCCCCCCCCCCCCCCCCCCCCCCCCCCCCCCCCCCCCCCCGGGGGGGGAAGTGAACCCTCACCGGGGGAGTAAACCCCTCACCGGGCCGAGTGAACCCCCCCCCCCCCCCCCCCCCCCCCCCAAAGGGGCCGAGTAAACTTTTCTACCAGGGGCCGAGTGAACGTCTCCCCGGCCCCCGAGTAAAACTCTCCTGGGGGCCAAAGTAAAACCCTCTACCAGGGGCCCGGGAGTAAACCCCTTTTTCCGGGGCCCGAGTAAACCCCTCTACCAGGGGCCTAGAAAACCCTCTATCAGGGGCCGAGGTGAAACCCTCTCCCAGGGGTCGAGAAAAACTTTAAAGAGGACGAGTAAACCCTCTCCGGGGGCCGAGTAAACTCTCTACCGGGGGCCGAGTGAACCCTCCCCCCGGTGCCGAGTAAACTATTTTAACAGGGGCCGAGTAAACCCCTTTTCCCCAGGGGTTAGTTATTTTAAATTATTTTTTTAATGCCCCCCATAACCCTTTCCGGGGGGGGCGGTTTTCAAAAGATTACAAAGGTACATAATGGGCCAGGGACGGGGACCCCAAATTTATGTTTGCTAAAGGGGGTTACAAAAAGGAAATTTTATGGAAAATTTTCTAGGGTTTTTCCCTGTATGTACCTAACATTCCACGTATCGAGTAATCTCATGGGGGGGAAAAACTTTTTTGGTTTACGTAGGCCCCCCCGTGTAGCTTGAGAAAAATTTAAACCCCCCCTGGTCCCTGCGGGGCGGCTGGATCCCCCCCAAACCTATCTAATTACAACATACCAAACGGGGCCAGTACCCAGTGTGTGTGAAATCCCCTAGTTGTATCCCCTTAGTTGAGGTTGCGGGGGGTCGAGCCCAAGCCCGGGCCCCCCTCTTCACTGGTCGTACTAGGTCATTTCTCCCGGGAACCCTGAGCTTTATCGTACCCCTTGTTTAAAGTTTAGGTATGGACCCTGACTCCACTACATCGTTTTCCCAAAAACTTTTCCATTTCCCGACTACTCTGTGGCTGAAAAAATATTTCCTAACATCCCTTTGAATTCATCTTTTGTTTTTCAATTTCCCAAAACTGGGCCCCCTTTTTTCTGTGTCAGTCTCGGGAAAACACCCGTTTTTGGGCCCCCTTGTCAATTCCTCTAGTTTTTGTAAGTCGTTATCATGCCCCCCCTTTCTCCCCTGCCTCCAGTGTCGCAGGTTGATTTCCCTTAACCTCTCCTCATAAAAACCCCTCTTAGTTTCTGGGATTTGTCTTGTTGCAAACCTTTGCATTTCTCTAGCTTTTTTTACTGTTGGTGGTGGGGGTTTCCCAAAAACTGGTCCCGGAATTACTCCAATATGGGCCCTTAAGTAACGGTGTACAGGGCCCTTTAAAAAGGGATTCCTTTTAAGATGTCGAAATGCTGTTCTGGGGTTTTTTGCCAGGCGCCCATTTTGCTGCAGCATTTTATTTGGTTTGATGTGCCCCTTCGGGTTTGTCCCTGGTGTTTATACTCCCCCCAAAGATTTTTTTTCCTTTGGGAGTGATTTTTGTAGTCTCTGCCCCCCTAGACTGTACTCCATCTGCGGTTTCTTTGCCCTTCCCCAATCCTCATGATTTTGCATTTGGGTTGGGATTGAACTCCAGGGGGCCAGTTGCTGGACCAGGTCGGGCAGCCTGTCCAGATCCCTTTGTTTTTCTGCCTGGTTTTCCCGATCAAATTGAATCTTTCATCAACTTCAGTAAATTGAAAAAAAGTGACCCCTCGGGTTTATTCCTTTCGTCATTTCTTTTACAAATACAGAAACAGCACTGGGCCCTTTGGAAATTGACCCCTGGGGCCCCCGTGTCCAGGTCCCCACTCGGGACACCTCCCTCGTCCCATTACTCGCTGCTGTCTTCCTGCAAGTATTCCTTTTTTTTCCATTGCTTTGGGCCTTTCCTGTTTTTCCCTGCTTGGTCCCCCATTTTTTGCATTTAAATTTTTTGTGGGGTACTGTGTAAAACGTTTCTTGCAGTCTAAAAAAATGCAATCCACCCCCCCCTTCTCTCTTGTCTTACTGCTGTCACCGGGTCATAGAACTCCAGTAGGTTTGGGGACACAGGATTTCCCTTTCTCTGAAACCATGTTGTCTGGGGTGATGAGTCATTCCTTTTTTTGATTTTTCCACCATTCTTCTCCTGAAAATTTTTTTCCAGGATTTTGCATGTTTTTCATGTCAGTGCACTGGTCTGTAGTTTAGTGCTTCATGTCTGTCCCCCTTTTTTAAAGTTGGGTTTCCCATTTGCTGTTTTCCATCCCTTCGGGGAAAATCTCCCTGTTTCGATAGATGTTTTGAATATTGTTTTTAGGGGTACACATAGTGCCTTGCTCCCTTCTCAGGACCCATGGGAGTTGTTTTTGGGCCCCCAATTCCCCTTTGAGGTATTAGTCACTAGAAGCCTTTAAACTTTTTCCCTCGGTTGGGGTTGTACTGTGTCCAGCACAGGGGTGGTGTACCCCACCTTTTCTGTCTTTCTGGCCCCCCTTTCTGCTCCTCTGTGAAAAACTTCTTTAAATTTCTCTTGTTTGAGTTCCTCAATATTTTCCTGTCATTTTTTGGGTTGTCTTCCCCCTTTCCCTTCCTTACCCTGTTTAAACCTGGCCCGGGGGCGGTTGTTTTCTTCCTGATGTGGCTGATAACAGCTTCGGGGTCAGAGGGGGCTTTTGCTGTATATCGTTTTCATTTTGACGTTGGGCCTCCCTTCTTATCTGGGCATATTCTTTTCTGGCTCTACGGACTGCTTCCTTATTCTCCTGGGTCCTTTGCCTTCTATATTTTTTTCCTTTCCCCTAGCACACTTGGTTTTTCCCTTTCCTTGCATCTTGGGGTGAACCATGGGCTCACCCCGGCTTTTTTTTTATTCCCTGTTCCCCTTGGGTAAAAAACCCTCTCCTCAGCCTCCTTGCACATTGTGATTACATTTCCATCATTTCATTAACTGGTTTCCCTGCCAGTTCTTTTTCCCACGGGAACCTCATTCAGGAATTTCCCTCTTTCCGGTGTAGCCCTTTTTCCCTGTAGTTTGGTTTCATTCGCCCGGGCCCTTTCCCTGTTTCCCCCTCCATTTTTAGCTTACTGTGTATTCGAAGTTTTAAAAAACAATGATCGCTGGCCCCAAGGGGTCTTTCATATGTGATGCCCTTTAATATTGCACTACTAAAAGGTGAATACTAAGTCCAGTCTTGTGGTTCACCCTCCCCTCTCTCTTTGTAGGCCCCTTTACGTTTTGGGTTTACATAAAGTTTTCCAGTACCACCCCATCATTTGCCCCCCAATGTATCTTGCCCCCCATGGGGGCCAAGTTCTCCCATTCGATCCCTTGTGGTTGAAGTCCCCTTGATCGGAGCTTTCCCCTGCATGTTGAGCTTTTCGGGCCACGGCCCCAGTTTTTGTCAACCATACTCTATTGCTCTCGTCAAATTTCTTGCCTTGGCCTCCTGCTGTTTTTGTGGTGGGTTATATTTCCTTTTGCAATTATCCCCTTGGGGGACCCCCAGAGTGAATCTTTCCCGCTTTTTGAAATTTAAACTTTCTTCTCCGTGTTCCTTCTCCAGTCATCAAAAATTCCATCGGTGTTTGCAGCAACCCCCCTTCCTCCCCCCCCTGTTCCTTCGGTCTTTCCTCAGGATTGGTTTTCCCTTTGGGGAAGATGGAAATCTGTTTCATACCTGTAAGCTTGGTTTCTGTGTTTGCTATGAGGGTTGGTGATCCCTCTTTCACTCTTTCGTGCCACCCCTCCCATTTGTTTGTTATTCCATCAGCGTTTGTGTACCATCCTTTCCCATTTCCCTTTCCAACACTGGGGTTTTGGGGGGGGCCTGTGGGGGTGGGAGACCGGGTAGCTATGGGGTTTCCCTAGGGTTTGGGGGGTTTGGGTGGAAGTTTGTGGGAAAGGATTGTATTGTGTTTTTGGGAGGGTGTATAGGTTGTGGGGTTCTCGGAGGTTGTTGTGTGTGTGTTTCCCTCTTGCTGCTCTTTTCCCCGCTCGGGCTGCCCTCTGGGGTTTCCACCCCTTTTTCCCCTTTTCCCTACCCTCCTTTCCCCTTTTTTTGCCCTTTCCCCTCAGCTGTTTGTCTTCTCTTTTTGTGTTCTGTTTTGGTCTAGGAACCCTTTTTGTCTTTTCCCGGGAGTTTAACCGGGGTTTTTTTTTGGGGGAGGATCTTTCTGCACTGTTTCTGTCCTAGAATCAGTTTGATCGGCGGTTTTTTTTCCCCCTTTAAAAAAAGTCCCCCTTTTCTCTAAAAATTTACAATCTGGGCCCAGGGCTTTTTCCCCCTATTTCCGTGATGATTTTTAAATTTCCCCTTTTCTTTTTTCCTGCCGTCTTTCAGTGTGTGTCCTTTCCTCTCTCTCCCGAACCCCATGGTTTAAACACTGATTTTGCCTTTCCCTCCTCCCATTGCCTCTCCCCTCTTTTGACTCGGGGTTCCTGTCTGTTGTGGTCATTTTTCCCTTGATTTTTCCGTGGCTTTTTTGGTAGCAGGGTTGGGGCCTCAGCATTGGCCCTATCTCCCTCCCCCATCTGCCCCCATCTCCCTTTCCCCTTTTTCCATCCCTGGCCCTTTTTTGCAGGTTGTTTGGACCTTACCCATATTTCATATCTCCTTCCCTTTTCCTGTTCACCCTTCAGCTTCGAAATGGGGGTCCCTTTCTCTGGTCATACCCCTGGGGACTTGCTTCGCCTGTTTACCTCAAATTCTAGGCCCTTTATTGGTTAATGCAGTTTGACTTGTGCCTCCCCAAATTTTTCGTCTCCTTCTCCAAACCCCTTTTCCCTTTCCAGAGAGCTCTTTTTCCATTTTTTTAGAAAAACCCCTCCTAATTTTTTTCTCCCATTCTTGCCCCTTTTTCCCTTTTTCCCCTGCTCCCCAAACCATTCCTCCCTACCAGTACCTTGTTCTGATCCCTGATTTCCCGCGAGTCCCAAACCCTTTTTTTTTTTTTTTTTTTTTGTAAAAGGAAAGTGAAAAAAAAAAAAGGGGGGGGAGAGTGGAGAGAGGGAGAAAAGGGGAGGGAGGGGGAGGGTAGAAGGAGGGGAAAAGGGGGAGGGAAAATGAGGGGAGAGAGGGGGAAAAGGGAAGAGAGGGGGGGGGAGTGGCAAAGGGAAAAAAGAGGGAGAGAGAGAAAAAGAGGAAGGGAGAGAAAGAGGGGGAAGAGAGAGAGGGGGGTGAGGAGAGGGAGAGGGAGGGAGGGGAGAGAGAGGAAAAGAGAGGAAAAAAGAGGGAAAAAAATGAGAGGAAGGAGAGAGGAAGAAAAGAGAGGAAGAGGGAGAGGAAGAGGGTGAAGAAAGGGGGGAGAGAGAGAGAGAGAGGGGAGAGAGAGAGAGGGGGGAGAGGGGAGAGAAGGGAAAAGAGAAAGGAGGGGAGGAGGGGGGAAGGCGGGGGGGGGGGGGGGAAGAAAAAGGGGGTTTGGGGTCAATTCACAGGAAGGTGGGGGAAAACCCGTATATGGGGTGTGTGTGTGTGTCTGTAAAGTGTGTGTGTGTGTGTGTGTGGGGTGTGTGTGTGTGGGGTTTGTGTGTGTGTGTGTGTTGGGGTGTGTGTGTGTGTGTTTATGTGTGTGTGCCCTGGGGTGTGTGTTTTGTGTGTGTTTGTGGTGTTGGGGTGTGGGACGTGTGGTTTTGTGTGCCCCCACTTCTTAAGATTCATACTGCTAAAAATAAACAGTAGTTAAAAACCCGTATTTCTAAAATCCCCAAAAGTGAAATTTTAGCCCTTTTCCTTCTATTATAAAACACACAAAATAATTAGGTTGTAAAAATTTAGCTTGTTCAGCTTTAGGAAATGTCTTGGGCGTCACCCCCACTAGGCACCCTCACTAGGCTTCCCTCGCTGGCTGCTTTCCCCGCTAGTCAACATATCTTCACCTTTTATGCTATTTTTGCTTAATTCTGGTTTAAAAATTTGAAGGGGGTGGTGCCCCGTATCTAACGTGATGAAAAAACCAGGATTTAGAACCCAAAAAACCCCAACAGGGGAGTGATAAATTTAAACTGGCAGTGATGCGATGAAAAAGTTGCCCGTTTCTGATGGAAAGTTTGCGTGTACACCGCCCTTTTATCCCCTTTTTTGAAAATTTTCACCCCTGGAAACTTTTAACCATATTGCTCAGATCCCTCGGGCCCCCAATGTCATTAAGATAGAATACACTTCATTAATTGGAATACACTTCACATTCGGTGTTTTCACTTTTATATGTATAAAAGGGCAACAACTGTTGTGGGGGCATCACTGTTTCAGCAGGCCCACTGCCACCTTCCCCTTTTTATTTTTTTATATTTTTCCTTTTACTTTTGCTTATTAACTTTTTCCTTTTCACTGTATGGTGGCCCAAAATTTCACTTGTTATTTCCCAAACTCTCGAAAAATTTTTTGAAAAACCCCCTTTCCCCACTCACTTGAATCTTTGTATTTTTTGAATCTGTGTAGAAAAAGAAATACTAGCCACTAAAAGGTTTGGGCACCCTTTAATATTAAAGATTTCAGGGCTTCCTCTCGACTTTTTTTAACTAATTTAAAAACCCGGTTAAACACTCGTAGGATTGGGTTTACTGACGTTGTCACTACCACTGATTTTGTAGCAGTTTTCTGCACGACTTTTAAAAAAAAATAAAAATTCTCGGGCTTTTGACCCACGTCTGTGACTGACGTGTGTGTTGTGGTGTGTGTGTGGTGTGTTTTGTGTGTGTGTGTGTTGTGTGTGGTTGTGTGGGTGGGGTGTGTGGTGTGTGTGTGGGGTGTGTGACTCAACAATTTTAATATTTGCACCAATAAATCATTACAGTTGTGACCCGGGGGGGGGAAAATGTGAATTGCTCATTTCTCTATAAATTTTTTCATGAAATTTTAGCCCTGTTAAAGTAAGTAACCCTTTACAGAATTCTTACCTTTGAACTTGTGAGGGTCATTACCTTTGGGACCTAGTTTTAGCTATAAAAATTTTGGGGGGCCAGGGGCCCTTTGGGCCCTTACGTTTCCCCTGTAATCTTTTAAATACCTTTGTAATTGTCATGATTGGGGACCAGGGCCCACCCGGAGTTCTTACCTTTGTTTAAATTTTGAGTTCCCTTCCTTTGTAAATGGGGAGTTCATTACCTCTGTAACTTGCCCCAGCTAAACAAAAAATTTTGGGGTTCCCGTCCCCGGACAATTATGTACCCCGTAAATTTTTGATTTCCCCCACAGGAAGGGTATGGGGTGCATAATAAAAAATATTAAACTAAATTTAAAATAACCAGTATCGGGGTTTTTTTTTAAAAGAAAGGGTTTTCTTAACTGTGGGTGATTGATGCCCCCTTATTTCCCCCTTCATCTTTCATTTCGGGTGTCCCATAGTTTGTTTAATATGTTTATTTTGCACCCCCTACCCCTTTGTGTGGGCGGTAGTCAAAAGAAATTTTTGAGGTTTCAAAAATGGGGCCAGGGGATGGACTCCAAAGTTTAGATAGTGAGAAAGTTTCAGAGGTAATGAACTCACAAATTTTCAAAAGTAATGAAAATCAAAATTTACAAAGGTAAAGAACTCACAATTTACAAAAGGTTTAAAGAAAAATCCCTGTAGGTCTGTCACAATCATGAAAGTTACGAAGGTATTTTAAAAATTACAGAGGTACGTAATGGGTCCCGGGGCTGGGCCCCCCAAAAATTTTGTAGCTGAATAGGGAAAAGGTATGAAAATCACAAGTTTACAAAGGTAATGAACCTGTAAAATGGTTACTTATGTTTATACATGGTACAAAATGAACAAATTATAGGGGTAATGATCAATTCACCCCTTTCCACACCCGGTCACAACTGTAATGAGGGTTTTGGTGCAAAAAATTTATTGTTGGGGTCCACCACACCACCCCACACAACCCCACCCCACCCCCACACACACACACACACCCCACACACCACACACAAAAAAAAAAAAAAAAAAAAAAAAAAAAAATGGGGGGGCTCTAGAGGGGCGGGAAAACCAGTGATCTGGTTTGACGAACCAGGGAGGAAAAAATGGGAGTTAGAAACTCCAAAAAAAGGGGGGAAAAGTGGGGAAGGAAAGGGAGTAGGCTTGGTAAGAAAAAGGAGGGAGGGGTCGGGAAGAGTGCAGGGAAAATGGGAAGTACAGGTCTTAGCAGCAGAAGCTAGGAAAACAGTGCTTAGAAGAGAAAAATGCAAAACCTGAAAGAATTTTGAGAGAAAAATGACAATTCAGATGTGACATCAGGGGGAAATTTTAATGTCAGGGCAGACAAGGGGGCGGTTTAAGGGAACAACGGAGACATGGCCTCACGAAGGCCCTATCAGACCACTTGGGGCCAGGGGGAAAAAACCCAAAGGGGCCCCTAAAAATCAAATGACAGGTCCCAAAAAATGAAAGGTTTGCTTATGCAGAAAATTTAACAGCCAAATTTCAGTAGCAAGGGGCAGCTGGGCATGAAAGACTGTTCACTGAGAAAAAGAAGTTTCAGATTTGAAAAGGGGGCTGAAGGCAAGAACTGTAATGGAAGGGAAAAAAAAATGCCTCAGAGGAAGCAGATGGAGGGCTCAGTGGGAGGAGGAAAAGGGGGAGGTCGTTTTTTTTGTCGGCTCCAAAAAGCCAAAGGGGGGGCAACTTTGAAGGAAAAAAAAACAGGGGGAGAAAAAAAAAGATTGAAGGAAAATGGGAAAACAATAGGTGAGGGCGGGTTTTACCCAGGTGACAAATTTTCAGAGAATTGGGTGGTTTTTCGAGTGGAAGGATACGGCCTGTCAGAGTAAAATTTCAAGGAAAAATCAGTTTTGAACCGGGGTTCTGCAAGAGGAAAACCCGACTGAGGGGACAAACAGGGGGGACCAGGAGTATACCTCGACCCCGACAGAACACAAAAAGAAAGGACTTTCACTGAAAGAGAGGGTAAGAGACGCAAGGAGGAAAGAGAGGCAATGACGGGAAAAGACCAGGACCCAGACAAGGAGGAAGGGAAAAAACCCCCCCAAAAATCTCCCCCCAAAAGAATCCAACTGCGACATTCCCAACGCAAATGAGCAACCTTTACAAAACCATCACTGTTCCCCTGCCACCAACCCCTATCAAAAACCTCCCCAACAGCTGTCCCCTTTTTGGGGGTTTTTGACCCCAAACCCCCCTCATCACAAACCCCACCCAAAACCAAAAGCCCCATATAGGCCCCCCAAGGGGTCTCGCTCCCCCAAAACCCCCAAAATTCTTGCCCATGACCACAATGGGTAGAAAAGAAAATGAAAGTTTGGTTTCACAAACCCCGGTGGAATAATGAATAAACTGAAGGGGTGGAACGAAAAAATCAGTGAAAAAAACCCCCGAAAAATCATAGCAGTCACAGAAAACAAAAATCGTGAGAAAAAAAAAGACACAATCTTCCCCAAGGGGTATTGATCCCGAGGAAAGATAGGGGTAGAGGGGGAGGAGGGGTTTTCATGCTCATAAAAAAACCGAGGGGGATTTGAAGAGAAATTTGGGAAAGGGATTTTGAAAATGAAATTTGGGGAAAGAGACTTTAAATTTTAGGTTAAAAATTCAGTCCCGGGGAAAATAAAGTTCTTTTGGGGTGATGTATAAAACCCCCCCAAAACTGGGAGGAGGCCAAGAGGGGGGAGTCGAAGAAAAAACAGGGTGATTGGGGGAACACTGGGTGAGGTGGCAAAAAAGCTCACTCGAGAGAGCAAAATTTTCTGGTAATGGGGCGATTTCAACCAAGGGAGATCGCTGGGAAAACCCCGGAGCCTCATGGGGGGCCCCAAACAGGAGAGCCCCCAAGGGTGATGGATGTGGTACTTGAAAAACCCCATGGGATCAAATGTCAGGGACACAACCCGGAGAAAAGGGGAGGATGAGCCCGGGAAGACCCGGATCTTGTGTTTACCCCGAGCAGTTCAGCCTTTAAGACATCACCCTTTGAGGGGGCCCCTTGGAGCTGCGATCACGTGGTTTTGAGTTTTTTATTATATAGTAGAGTTACAAGTGGAGAAAGGGAAAAAGGGGAAATGAAGGGGCAGGCCAAACTTAAAAGGGGGGGGCTACACAGGTATGAGAAAAATTCCCGGGGGAGGAGGTTTTTAGTTTGGGGCAGAGAAATTTGGGAGGGGAAAAACAGTAAAAAAGATGATGGAATAAAGTGGAACAAAGTTTCAAGGAGGCGAGGAAAGTTTTGTTCCCAAGGGAAACAGAAAAAATAGGAAGACCAAAAAAGAGTCCTTGGGTTTTTCCCGAAAGGGGTAGGGAGGCAAAAAAATAAGGCAACAGAGAAAGGAAAAAGGTTTTCAGGAGGCAAGGACCCCGGAAAAAAAAAGGAGATTAGTAGAAGAAACCAGAAAAGAGTATGCACAGATAAAGGGGGGAGGGCCCCGCGCAGTATGGAAAAAAAGAATAGCATCGAAAGGGCAAAAATTTTACCCGGAAAAAAACTGTATAGCCACATTAGGAGGAAGGGCAACAGGGCAAGGACCAGGTGTTTAAAGGGTGAGGAAAAAAGGTGGAGAGCTCACAAAAAAAACGATAAGAGGTTTTGAAAGGGGCTAACCAAAGAGATTTAAAGGAAGTATTTTCAGTAGAGACAGGGAAGGGGCTCTGGGGGGACAGGGCCGGGGTGGGGACACCCGCAAAAGGGAAAACACCCAAAAAGTGTTGGAGACATACTACAGATGAGGGGGAGGTGGAAAAAAAAAAACAAAAAAAAACATCGATACCCCAAAGGCAATGGGACCGGACAACTCTCCCCCTGGGTCCTTAGAGAGGGAGCGATATGTTGTGCGTTTCCAATTACCCCCAATCTTCAAACCCCGTCTCTGGAAAAAATGGGCAAAAACCTGAGGTATGGAAAAACGGCAAAGGGAGTTCCCATTTTTTAAAAAAAAAGACAGAAAAAAAGGCAATAAATTTAGACCTGTGTCCCTTGACGTGTATTTGTATGCCAAAAAATTTTGGGGGGGAAGATTATAGGAAAAGGGAGATTTGGTTTGGGGCACTGGAAAATGAACAAGAGTATAAATGCCAACCCCGCACGGATTCCCCAGGGAAAGGGAAAAAACCTGTGTCACAAACCTTCTGGAGTTTTTTTGATAAAATAACAGGGAAATTTAAAACATGAGAGGAGGGGTGGGTTTTTTGCATTTTTTTGGAATGCAAGAAAAGGGCCTTTTTACCCCAGTTCCTCACAAGAGATTAGTTTCAAAAATAGAGCATCAGGGGGTATTAAAGGAAGGGGACGCAATGGATCAGAGAAAAACCTGACAGGGAGGAAACAACGAGTCATGGTAGTAATGATGTATACCGTGGGCACCTGTGAAAGAGCGGGGTCCCCCAGGGGGCGGTTCCCGGACCAAATGCTATTTTTGGTTTTATGTGAACGACATGAGGGAAGGGTTTAGACTCAGAAGGTCCCGTTTGCAGATGAGTGAAGTTAATGGGGGAGAATTAAAAAACTATGAGGACCAGGGGAGGACTTCCAAAAAGGGCCCGGCAGACTGGGGCACCTGGTCCGCAAAGGGGTTCTGAATTTAATTTCCCGCCAAATGCAAAATCATGAAGATAAGGGAAGGGCACAGAAGGGCCAAAAGACAGGGTTTTTAGGCCCCAGGTGGGCCCCAAAGACTTGAAAACCTTTTTCAAAGGGAAAGGAAAGGAAATTTGGGGGTGAGAAAACCCCCGGAAACAAGGTCCTTCCCCCGGGGCCCCACATTCCCAAACAGATTAAAAAGCTGCGCATTGGGCGCCTGGCAAAAACCCGAGAAAAAGCTTCCGATACCTTGTAAGGAATCGTTTTAAGGGAAAAATACCCGTGGGATGTCGGCCCCTTGGGGTATGCAGCACCTGTTTGGAACCCCCACTTGATTTAAAACCGTCAAGAAACTAGGGGAAAGTTTCAAAGGTTTGGGCCCCAAAGGGTTTGTTCCGAGTAAGGGGAATGTCCCATGAAGAAAGATTAAGGGGGAAAACGGCCCTGAGAACTGGAGGACAGGAGGGTCCCGGGGGAGAATGATAAGACATTTAAAAAACTGCGTAGAATAGACAAGGTGGACAAAAAACAGGATTTTTTCCCGGGAGGGGACACAGAAACAAGAGGCCACAATTGGAAATTGAAGACACAAATGAGTCAGAGAGATATTAGGAAGTATTTCTTTAGTCATAGAGTTGTAAGGCAGTGGAATAGCCCCAGAAAATGACGTAGTGGAGGGAGGAACGATACACAGTTTTAAGACGAGGTTTGATAAAGCTCATGGAGCGGGGAGAGAGAGGGCCGTAGCAACCGGTGAAGAGGCGGGGCCAGGAAGCTAAGACTCGACCCCTGCAACCACAAATAGGTGAGTAACACATACACACACATTTCACATACACACACACACACACACACACACCACACACACACCACACACACACACACACACACACACACACACACACACACACACACACACACACCGGTGGCCTGGTGGCTAAAGCTCCCGCTTCACACACGGAGGGCCCGGGTTCGATTCCCGGCGGGTGGAAACATTTCGACACGTTTCCTTACACCTGTTGTCCTGTTCACCTAGCAGCAAATAGGTACCTGGGTGTTAGTCGACTGGTGTGGGTCGCATCCTGGGGGACAAGATTAAGGACCCCAATGGAAATAAGTTAGACAGTCCTCGATGACGCACTGACTTTCTTGGGTTATCCTGGGTGGCTAACCCTCCGGGGTTAAAAATCCGAACGAAATCTTATCTTATCTTATCTTATCACACACACACACACACAAACTCACACACACAAACTCACACACACACACACACACACACACACACACACACACACACACACACACACACACACTCATGCACAAACTCATACGCACACATGCACATACACTCATACACACACACACACACTCATACACACACACACACTCATACACACACACACACTCATACACACACACACACACACACACTCATACACACAAAACACACACACACAACACACACAAACAAGCACACACACACACACACACACACACACACACACACACAACACACACACACACACACACACACACACACACAGATGACGTGAAGTTGATGAGAAGAATTCACTCGATCGAAGACCAGGCAGAACTACAAAGGGATCTGGACAGGCTGCAGACCTGGTCCAGCAATTGGCTCCTGGAGTTGAATCCCACCAAGTGCAAAGTCATGAAGATTGGGGAAGGGCAAAGAAGACCGCAGACGGAGTACAGTCTAGGGGGCCAGAGACTACAAACCTCACTCAAGGAAAAAGATCTTGGGTGAGTATAACACCAGGCACATCTCCTGAAGCGCACATCAACCAAATAACTGCTGCAGCATATGGGCACCTAGCAAACCTCAGAACAGCATTCCGACATCTTAATAAGGAATCATTCAGGACCCTGTACACCGTGTACGTTAGGCCCATATTGGAGTATGCGGCACCAGTTTGGAACCCACACCTAGCCAAGCACGTAAAGAAACTAGAGAAAGTGCAAAGGTTTGCAACAAGACTAGTCCCAGAGCTAAGAGGTATGTCCTACGAGGAGAGGTTATAAGGGAAATCAACCTGACGACACTGGAGGACAGGAGAGATAGGGGGGACATGATAACGACATACAAAATACTGAGAGGAATTGACAAGGTGGACAAAGACAGGATGTTCCAGAGATTGGACACAGTAACAAGGGGACACAGTTGGAAGCTGAAGACACAGATGAATCACAGGGATGTTAGGAAGTATTTCTTCAGCCACAGAGTAGTCAGTAAGTGGAATAGTTTGGGAAGTGATGTAGTGGAGGCAGGATCCATACATAGCTTTAAGCAGAGGTATGATAAAGCTCACGGCTCAGGGAGAGTGACCTAGTAGCGATCAGTGAAGAGGCGGGGCCAGGAGCTCGGACTCGACCCCCGCAACCTCAACTAGGTGAGTACAACTAGGTGAGTACACACACACACACACACACACACACACACACACACACACACTCAGGAGCTTGGACTCGACACCTACAATCTCAACTAGGTGAGTGCACACACACACACACACACACACGTGGTAATGCATTATTTACAGCTAGCAAAGTCAGGGTATTTTTCCAGAATGGTCTGTAATATACCACTGTGGATAAAATACTTTGCCATTTCTTGAACACTTCTGAGTGAGTTGTTTCTAAATTCATTAATTTTATCGCACTACAGTGCATAATGACGCAGGGTGTGACAATAATCCATCTGGCAAAGTTTACATTTCGTTTGGTCTACATCAGGTGGTGGTGATTTAACCTGCCAAAGATACTTGTAACCCAGCCGGAGCCGGGGGGTAGTGACATCCAAGAGTCTGTTTATTTTGTTGGATGCACCATAGACATGTGGCTCATCCTGCATGATAGAATGATGATAGATGGACTGACTGGTGTCAAACTCCCTGAGTCTTAAGTCAATAAAATTCTGACACAAGCATGCAACAATTTATGCTTAATGAGTTGAGAACATTTATAGATGACAGAGAATCAGTTACAATTAAACTGTCAATCTTAGATACATAGATGCATTTCAGTGCAAGGAGTATGGCAAACAGTTCTGTCTGAAGGGTAGAGGCCCAATTATTGATGCGTGCTCCAAATTCTTTAAGAGAGCCATCACTCTGTACGACAACAGCAGCACTACCAGCTGCACCATCAACGTACATAATTTGCGAGAGTGTGTGCTGTGTGAATAAGTTATCAATACAGCTTAAGGCATCATGTTTGGCTTCAAGGCGATGTTTTGGTTGTGATTTAAGAAGTAGTTTGGGGGGAAATGGAGGAATGGTAGATTGGAATGGGGTAATATCCTATGGAGCGGAGAAGTGCCGCTGTTGCCTTGCTTGACATAGATCATGTAGCTGGTTCATGCGGAGGTCGATTCCAGTTTTTTCGATCCATGTGGAGGATGGATATGGTAAACACGAGGAAATTAAATCTTCATCAGAGTACAAAACAAATTCTGGCCACAAAATAAAGCGAAACACCAACGTCAAAAGCCCTTTTGGGGGGTGATCATGTAAAGGGGGATCTCCCCTTCAAGGACCAAACATTGTATAAATCCACTGTTTAAAAAAATTAAACAGGAAAATAATAAAGAACCTTTCAAAACTAGGGTTCCCAAAAGGCCCATGATGCCCACTCTTCGGGGGTCACTTTTCTATCTGGGCTGGAATATTGCTGCACACAACCCGCCCCTTTTAAGGCAGGGGAAAATTGCGGGACCTAGAAAATATACTGGAACCTTAAACGACCCGCATAAGGGAGATAAAACCCCTTTCAATTACGGGGGGCGCTTGAGGCCTAAACCCTTTGTTTTCCCTTTGGGGAACCCCAAGGCGGGAGAGTTTCCATATTTACCATTTATTATATTTTCGACTCGACTCGACTGGGTTTTTTACGGTGGTCCCGAAAAATAAACCTTCCCTAAACCCCTTTCCCTCACAAACAAACACAAAGAGTAGTAGTCAACAGAGTAAACCCCGGGGGCCAGCTCGGTAAAAAGCTCTGTTCCACAAGGCACATCCTTTTCCCCATCTTTTTTTTCCCCCCTCATATCTGACATAGACAAATATGTAAAGCCACAGCACCGTGTTTTCCTTTGCGATGACACCCGAATCTGCGGGAATGCTTCCTTTGCAGACACTGAAAGGCTCCAACAGACATCAACCAAATTTTTTCAGGGGGCTGCAGAAAACAAATGAAGTTAAACGAGAGAAATTTAAATTTACTCAGATAGGGTAAACCGGGGAAATTAAATCTTCTTTCAAGTACAAAACAAATTCTGCCCACAAAATAGAGGGGAAACCCCAAACTAAAAAGACCGGGGAGTGATATGTTCAGAGGATCTCACCTTAAAGGGAAACCAAAAATTGTATCAATCGCAGCTGCTAAAAAAAATGACAGGAGGGGAAAAAGGGAAAAAACCTTAAAAATAGGGATCCCAAACCCCATGATGACACTCTTAAAGGTCATTTTGTTCTATTGGGCGGGAAAATATTGTTTGAAACACTACCCCCCCAAAGGAAGGTTCCTTGATGTTGGTGAGGGGCTTTTGATTTAGGGAATTGGATCTGTGCTATTTTCCCCAATTAAGCCGGGAACCCTTCCCAAACATCCCCCCCCGGGCCCGCTGTAAAATCCCCCGGGTTTTTAGCGCTTCCCCTTAAATTATAATAATGAAAAATAAAAAGCTGCAAAACAAAACAGCATTTTTTAAAGGCGGGTAAAATTTTGCTGCCCTTTAAAAAATGTAGAGAAAAACCTTCAGGCGCGCATAATGGACATAAAACACCTAAATTATGGGGGGTGCTTGAGGTTCCTGAACCTGTATTCCCTGGAAGCAGGGGGGGAGAAAATACAAGATTATATACACCTGGAAAAAAACCTAGAGGGTAGTACCGAAAAAGGGACACGAAAAACACCACTACAAAAAAAAGAGACCCTTTGGGAGACGATGCAACATCCCCCCCCCCAAAAGAAAAGGGAGGGTGTCACCCAGCCTGTTAAAGACCCCTACAATATGTGTCAGGGGGCCCGAGACTGTTTTAAATGCCTCCCAGCATGCATAAGGGGGGTTACCAATAGACCCCTGGCCCGTTTTTTCAAGCGGCACTGGACAAGCACCTAAAATCGGTACCTGACCCGCTGGGGGTGTGGCCTTATACGTTCGTTGTGTGGGAGCCAGCCCGTAACAGGGCCCGGTTCAAAGGGTCTGACCACCAGGAGACCTGGTCACAGACCCGGGGCCCCGGGGGGGGTTTACCCCCCGGGAAATCCCTCCAGGTTAAAAATCTCCAGGTAAAAAAAGGAAAAGTTACACCTTTTGTTAAAGAAGTGGGCCTTTATTAATCCTTAGGCCACCGTGAAAGCCAATTTCCTGGTACCATGTTTTCACAACCTCTTTTAAATCCATTCAAAACACCTTTCCCCCCTCGGTTTTCCCCCGTCTCACCCATCCCCCCTCAATCCCCGCAGGGGCAAGGGGGGAACCCCTTTTTGGTTCTATTCCATTTTCAAATAAAATTTTTGACCCAATTCAACACATTTTAAACACCTATTAGGCACTATAGCTTCGGAAATTTAAAAATATTTCCACACTGCGGCCAGGGGGGAGGTCGTTTTAGACGAATTAAAAAATGTGGAGTAAAATTTTTCCCCTCTTCACTGGCCACCTCTTGGGAACTCCAACCTTTGGGGATTTTTCTTTAAACCCCCCATTAAATTTTTTTCCCCCTGTTTAACTCCTTTAGGTTGCTGGAGGGTTTAAACCCGGGGAGAGTTTTCCGGGGGGCAACGCCCCCCCGGCCCCGGGCTGAGACCCGGCCCCCGGTGGATCAGGCCTGATCAACCCGGCTGTTGCTGCTGGCTTTCACGCAAACCAAAAGTAAAGAGCCACAGCCCGGCTGGGTCCGGGGAAATGACTTTAGGTGCTTGTCCAGTGCCACTTGAAGCCCGCCAGGGGCGGGTTTGGGAAACCCCCCCTTTTGGGGTGCTGGGAGGCAGTTGAAAAGTCTCGGGCCCCTGACACTTATTGTTGGGCTCTTAACGTGCTAGTGACACTCCTGCTTTTCATTGGGGGGATGGTGCATCGTCTGCCAAGTCCTTTTGCTTTCGTAGTGAGTGATTTTCGTGTGCAAGTTCGGTACTAGTCCCTCTAGGATTTTCCAGGTGTATATAATCATGTATCTTTCCCTCCTGCGTTCCAGGGAATACAGGTTTAGGAACCTCAAGCGCTCCCATAATTGAGGTGTTTTTATCTCCGTTATGCGCGCCGTGAAAGTTCTCTGTACATTTTCTAGGTCGGCAATTTCACCTGCCTTGAAAGGTGCTGTTAGTGTGCAGCAATATTCCAGCCTAGATAGAACAAGTGACCTGAAGAGTGTCATCATGGGCTTGGCCTCCCTAGTTTTGAAGGTTCTCATTATCCATCCTGTCATTTTTCTAGCAGATGCGATTGATACAATGTTAGGCCCTTGAAGGGGGAGATCCTCCACTTTATCATTTACCAGGTCTTTGACTTTGGGTGTTTGCTCTTTTTTTGTGCCAGAATTTTTTTTTTGTACTCTGATAAAGTTTTTAATTTCCTCATTTTCCCAATTTTAGAAATTAAAATTCTCACGTTGAATTTTCAAAATTGTTTTTCTGCAGCCCATGAAAGATTTGGTTAATGTCCCCCCTGGAGCCTTTGCAGTTCTACAAGGGAAATCTGTCAGGGCAGATTGGGGTGTCATCGCAAAGGAAGACAGGGTGCTGTGGCTGACATCCTTGTTTTGGGTCGGATATGGGATGAGGAACAAGATGGGAGCAGAACGGGTTCCCTTTTTGGAACAGAGTTTTTTCACCGTAGCTCCCTGGGCCCTTTAAACTCTTTTGACGACTACCCTCGGGGTTTTTCTGTTAGTGGGGAAAATTATAGTTTCCATCGCCCGACTTTTTCCTTTTATTCCTTAGCACGCATTTTTGTGCGCTTTTTACCCCAAATTTCAAAACCTTGGGGAAGGTCTTTTGAAAATTCTTTTAAAAATTTTAACATCTGCATTCTTTTTATTTTTCTTTTGCTTTTGGGGCCCTTTTTGTCGAATGATCCAATATTAGACAGACAGGACAAACCTTTTTCTAAACCCTTTTTCCCTGGTTGTGAAAACTGAGGGGTTTTCCCTAGATGTGTGGTAAAACTTGCTTTTTAGGACCCTTTCAAAAAATTTTTAGGGGAAAGGGGTTAATGCTAGGGGTCGTATTTTTTGCTGGTTTTTATTTCCCCCTTTGTGGATTGGGCTATGTCTTTTTTTTTATAACGGGGGGACGACCCCCGTGTCCATTTTCCCCCTCCATAAAAAGGGAAAAAAGGCTCGTGATAGGGGCTTTTTTGCAGTTCTTGATGAACAGGGATTTCCATGACGGGGGCCCTGGGGCAAAAGTGCAGGGGCAGTCATTTTTTCCCCCTGTTTTTTTTCCATTTGGCGTCAGGATAACAGGGAAGGCTTGTTTTTAACCCAAATTTTTTTGGCTCCCCTCTTTAAAAAATTCATTTGTTTCTTCGCCCTCCATCTGGTTAGGGGTTTCCAAAAAACCGAGTCAATTGGGACTTGAGTAGCTAAATCTTTTCCTTGCTGTCATCTCTGTAGGACCCATCTTTTTTTTAAGTGGGGGCCCCAATACTGGATTTTTTCCAAATTTTGTTTTGGCAAGGAGAAGAAATACTTTGGGTTTCTTTCGATTTCATTTATGGTTTTTAGCCCCCCCGGCGTTTCCCTGACCCCCATAAAAACCCCTTTCTTATTCGGGGGGGGGGGCTTTTTCTCTAAAACCATGTCTCCCAAAACGCTTTTCAAAATAGGGACGTTTTTTACCCCCCGCCTGTTATTTTTTTTTTTCCCCGTCGCCTGTAAAGGGAGCGCCTTCCTTTCTATTTTACATTTAAAATTCCCTCCTTTTTTTAGGGGAAAAAACCCTTTTTGCATACATCGAGTGCCCCAATTTAAAACTGTTCTAGCAACTTTGGGTCGGGTTGTTGCTTAAATATTTTCCCCAGTTTAAACCCTTTAAAGGAATTTTGGGTTTTTTGGCCCCACTTTATGTTTTTTTTTATTGAAGTTAAATTTTGGTAAATTTGCTCCCCGTGGACTAGTCTCTTTAAAGTCTGTCTGGGGCCCACGCATAAAATTCTGAACCTAAATTTAATTTTTTAAATCTGATATATTGTTTTTGATGTGGTAAACATTTTTTTATCAGATAAACATTTTTAGTGAAAAGGAGGTCTAGGTTTTTCCCTCCAGTCAAATAGGCTTTTATTATTTGCTGGTTTAAATTAAATTTTTGTGCAAAAAGTTTTAAAAAAGCTCGGTGAGTGGGGGGTTTTCATCAGAGTTTGCCCCCTTTGGTTTATTACTGCAACAATATTATTTCTATATTCCTCCATTTTAGGTGCCTTAATTTTAAAATTCCCCAGGCAAGTTTTTTGGGTGCAGGATTTGGAAGATTTTCCAAAACAGGGGTTAAATTTTTTAAACAGCTTTTTTCCGGAATTGCGGGGAAATGTTGCACCCGGGAGCTTGTAGACTACATCAATGACTAGGTTTGGGTTTCTCAAACCTTTTACTGCTAAAACTCCACACACCCTTTTGAGGCATTTAGCATTTCGTAAAAACAATGACCTGAAATGTAAAAGGCCAACCCCCCCCCCCCTTTTTTCCTTTTCACATCTGTCCATTTTAAAGGGTTTGAAAACCTTTGGGAATCCATATTTCATTGTTAAAGTGACCCTTTATGGGGTCTCAGTGAAAGCCGCGAACTTTCCCTTTGCCTTTTGCAAGCATTCCACGGATAAAAGGAAATTTCTGTTTTTGTTGGGTTTTAAAAGACCCTGTATATTTCAAAGAAGAATGCCCATCGGAGTGGGGGTATTTTTGGGGGTACTGGGGGGGGAAATTTTTTTTTCCCCCCGGCATTAAAACCCTTACTGTTGGGTTTGGGAGTGGAGGCCATCGATTTGGGGTTTCACCCCCAAAATTTTGGACGGGATTTGGTGAAACGTTTCGGGGCCAAATTTCCTGCCATTTTTTTTTTTCCTTCCTGGCACTGAAAAAACCTCCCCCTTTGAGTGGGCTGGGGCTACCCGGGTTTTTTCCCATGGCCGGATGTTTTGAAATTTTTTTTGTACCCTTTAGATGGTGTGCCGGGAAATTTAATTTTATACACAGTCTTTCCTGAAACTGAAGAGGGTAAAACATTTCAGGGGAAAAAAAGTTTACAGGAAGGGAGTTTGCATTTTCCTTTTGTAAAATTTTGGCTTTGGCCCTTTTTTCTAGGGGGGGTCATAGTTGCACGCCCTCTTTTTTTCCCAATTTTCCAGCGGCAAACCCAAATGCATAGAAAGTGCACGGGCCCTTTTGGTTTTCCCGGTTTCCCTTTGGGGTTTTCGGGGATTTTCCCGGGGTTTGTTTCCCTGTTTTAAATTCCTATCCCCCCCCTAGCCCCAAACAAGGGGACTCCCCCATTTTTTTTTTTTGGAAAATATATCCTCTTTTATACTAAGAGTGCCCATCTTTTGGTTTTTTGCATCCCTAGTTTTGTTTTTTCCTCATTAAACGATAAATTAAATTTTTTGGGAGCCCCCAACTTGTGCTCTTTCTGACCTACCCCTTATTATTGGCGATTAAAATGCGAGACACAAAACTTTGGGAAAATTTTTTAATTTTTGGTAATCGTAAGGAAAATCAACGTTGTCACTCTTAAACAGCATGATAATGCCCAAAAATTGGGAAAGGTAAACTTAAACCCTCCCCATATCTATGGAGGCTTCCTTAAACTGTGCCTGGCTTAAACTTTAACTTCTGCCAGCTGTGAGCCCTTCCCCATTTAACAGATATAGAGCCCTGATCTTTTCCCCTAGGCTAACCCACTAATTTTTGTAATCTACCCTTTCCCTTTTGGGGGGATTTTCCCAAACGGAAACTTTTTTAATTTTCCCACTGATCGGCATAAATGACTTTGTTGCACATGTGCCCGACGGGATAATTCCTATGATTTTTCCCCTCTGAAAGAGCCCTTTTAACCAATGATCTTGTGAGAAAAGCATTCAGAATACTTAAGCCGCCACTGAAACCTCTGGAACTCTAAACCCAACAAACTTCCTAAAAATCTCCCTTTCCTTTCCCAAAAAAACCAAACTTATTACAATGTTTCTAAACTTCGTACCTGAAACTACGGTTTCGCAAACTAGGCCTAGCCTATAAAAACCCTCGTACCCCGGGAAAACTGGGGCCCTTTTCCAAACGGGCCCTTGCGCTGCCAAGGCGAAATACAAAAGCTGGGGCAAACAACTGGGAAAAAATTGTCAACGGCTTAATGCTACACCCCACTTACCGGGGTTTGGGGGGAAGGACAAAATAAAATTTAAAGGGGTAACAAAACGGCAGATCGCCGCACCCCCCATCCCTTACATGGGGCAAAATTATTTTAGTCAGTGCTTGGGCGAAACTCTAGCTATGAAAATTTTTCCCATCCCCACACAGGAAAAAATTAAATGACAAATATGATAAAGGGGAGAGACTTTTTTTGTTTTAAATGCTCAGCAAGCAGATATTGCAACTTTTCCTTTTCACAAATTTAAATTTGATCCCAGCACTAACTAAGGGAAAACTCCACGTCGCCCGGGTGGGTTTAAATTACTTACAAAAATCCCCCAGATTGTGGGGCCGAGTACCGGGAAAACCCCTTACTTAAAATTATATAAAAATGATCTATTTAATTTGGGACCCCTAAAACTTGGACCAACACCTCATCTTTCCCCAATTCCTAACCCCAACCAAAAAAAGGGCATTTCAAACCAATCCCCTTTTTACTACTGCTTGTGAAAACATTTGAGAAAATAAATTTTTAAATCGTCCATGTGCAGAAAAAACAATTTTTGTCTCCCCGGTTACAGGGTTTTTCATGCAGGGAAGGAGCGTGAAACATTGCATAGCCACCTTTCCCACCCTGCACACTGACAGCTCATACACTACTTCCTTGAACCCCTTTAAACCACTTTCGATGTAGCCAACCCGACATAAAAAAAATTGGAAATTTCCAGAAGGATTTTTTGGGGGGGAAGGCTTCTCCGCTGGATTAAAGGGTACCTGTCCAACAGAAAAAACGTCTGTGTTTTTCCCGGGGGATAGAAGTGTAAATAAAGACTTTTGAATTAGGAGCCCCACAGGGGGGTTCTCAGTCCCCAACTGTTCAATATTTAATTAAAGAAAATTTCTTAAAAGCAAACCCATCAGCCCCCTCAATTTTGTGATTAGTTTTGGGTGATGATATAATGATTTACACCACCCGGGGTTCTTTCCCAAAACCCCAAAACCCTTCTTAATCATGTACTTTTGCCCTTCAGGGCCTGGGGGTTATTAAACTCCCCGTTAAAAAAAAAGAAACTCAATAGGCGTCCCCCCTGACAGAAAAGGCACAGTTCGTCAATCCCGTTGCCATGATGGTCCTTTTTCTAAATATATAACAATACAGGATCTAGGTTTTGAAAGGGTTTCCCCTACTTGACCCCGTTGAACCAAAACTTTTTTCGCCCAAAGCAAAAACGACTAAGAACACTTTGAGTTGGGCAGGGCTTTACCCCAGGTATGGTGCAAAAGTTTTAAAATTTTGAAAATGAAAGTATCTTCTTTTATTAAAATCATTGGTTGATTTTTGCCCGCGCCCCCCTACTTTTCTCTTTTGTCTGACCGGAAGCTTGGAGGGCTGGAAAAAAATGGGAGAACGAAGCAATGAGGATCATTTTAGGTGCCCTCTAAATGCCAAAATTTTTTAAAAATGCAAAAGAACTTGAATTCCCAAACATCAAGATCGTTTACTGAAAGAAATATCCTAATTGGGGGTTTAAAATGCTCAGGCAAACTCATTTCAAACCCCTGCACAGAAACCCCCCCAAACTTCCTCAACTGGGGAACACTCCCCAAAGGATCGAAAAAAATGAACCGACCTCCGCATTTAATCGCATACATGATCATTCAAGTAAAGGGAACAACGGCACTTTTCCCTCCCTGGAATATTACCCCAATTTCCCAAAAGAACCACCCCCTTTCCCCCTTTTTCCCCCCAAACTACTTCTTAAATCACAAACCCCAAAACTTTGCCTTGAAGCCAAAAGAGGCCTTAAAACTGGGATTGATAACTTTGTAAAAACAGCACAAAACTCTCGCAAACTTTTACGCTGATGGTTTTTGTTCAAACCCAAAACCACTGGGGGCAAACTGGTAAGGGTTTTCTTTTTGTCGTACAGAGTGATGGGGTCTCTTTTAAAAAAATTGGGGCCCATCAAAAAATTTGGGGCCCCACCCCTTTTGACAGAATGTTTGCCATACTCCCTTTAAATGAAATGCATTTTATGTACAAAGATTGCATTTTAATTGTAACGATTCCTGTCATTTTCCCTAAATGCTCTTTAACTCATTAAGCATAAATTGTTGCATGCTTTTGTAAAAAGCCAGACACAGGGGATGGTAGGGTTTGTGGACAGTGGAGTCAGATGCACATGCTGTGGTTCCATCTCACCTTTGGGCCCTTTAAAAAAGCCCAAAAGATAAACTGATAAATTGGGCCCAAGGGTGTAAGGCTTCAAAAAGGGGGGTTTGAATTTAAAAACTTGGGGTTGGCAAGGGAGTAGTTTGAGAACAATTAAACGAAAAAACTTCCCAAATGAATTTTATGGGCTTAAGGCCAGGAGATTGACACCAGTGAGTCCAAACTATCTTTATTTATCAGCAAAGGGGGACCACATGTCAAGGTGCAACCAACAAAACAAGCAAAAAACTCTTGGATTCACTACTGCCCGGGTCCGGCTGGGTTACAATTAAATTTTTTGGGAGGGTTTAAAATTCACCACCACCAAATGTTTGACCAAACAAAAGTAAAATTTGCCAATGGACTATTGTCACACCCTGCGTCATTATGTACTGGAGTGTGATAAAATTTTAAAGAATTTAGAAAAAACTCGCCCCCATAAAATTTCAAGAAATGGGAAAGTACTTTTTTCCCATGGTAATTGCAGACTAAATTTTGAGAAATACCCTGACTTTGCTACTGTAAAAAAGCATTACCCCCCAATGGGGCATGTGTGTGTGTGTTGTGGTGTGTGTGTGTTTATGTGGGACTCACCTAGTTGAGATTGCAGGGTGATTCCCAAACTCCTTTGACTCACCTATTTGGGGGTTTTCAGGGGTCTATTTACAAACTCCTGGGCCCCCCCTCTTCCCTGATTGCTACAAATTCCCCTCTCTCCCTGCCCAAAATCTATCATCCCTCGCCCTTTAAAAATATGACCCGGGTTTTCCCCCCGGGGTGTGGGGTGGGGTGTTGTGTGTGTGTGTGTGTGTGTTTGTGTATTGTGTTTGTGTTTTTGTGTTGGGGTTTTTTTGTTTTCTTGTATGTGTATGATGTAAAATGTTTTGGTGGGTATGAATTGTGGTTTTGTGAAAAAAATGTGTGTGTGTATGTGTGTGTAAGGTGTGGGGTGCGTGTTTTATGAGTTTGTGTATGGTGGTGTTTGTGTGTGTGTGTGTGTGTGTGTTGTGTGTGTGTGGTGTGTGTGTGTGTGTGTGTGTGTGGGGGGGGTTTGTGTGTGTGTGTGTTTTGTGTGTGTGTGGTGGTGTGGTGTTGTTTTTTGTTCTTTTTGTGTGTTTTTGTTGGGGGTGTATGAATTTTTATGTTTTGGGGTTTTGTGGTGGTGGTGAAATTTTTTATGTGTGTGTTTTGTGGTTTTGTGTCTCAACAATCAATATTTGCACCAATTTAAATCCACCCACCCCCAAAATTTACTTTTTGCACAGAACGCTAAATGCCTAAATGAAGTAGTGGAAGTTTTTAAACAGTAAAGGTCAGAACCCAAAAACCCAGTCATTGTGATAGTCAAAAAGCCCCCCGGATGCAAAAATCCCAGCAATTCCAGGAAAACTTTAAAAAATTTACCACTGTCTGGAAAATCTTCCAGCCCCTTCCCAACCCTCTTTTCTCCTAAGGGGGTTTTCAACTTAAGGGACCTAAAAAAGGAGGAAATAGCAAAAAATAATTTTTGCAGTAATAACACCAGGAGGCAGCCCCTGAAAGAAAACTCACACTCACGCGAGCTTTTAAAAACTCTGCAAAAAAATTCAAATTTTAAACCAGCAAATAATAGAGCCTAAATAGACTTAGAATAAAACTAGACCCCCACTTCACTAACAATGAAAGATCTATAAGAAAAAACACCATATCAAAAACAAAAATTTCTCAGACACAACATAATTGAGGTTTTATCCCTTTAAGCGCGGAAACCCCAGACCGCATAATTAGATTATCACGAGGGAGCATTCACCAAATTCAACTTTAATAACAAAAAAATAAAGTGGGAAACCCCCAAATAAACCAAGTCCCCAACCGATATAAGCGGGGAAAAATATACTAAGCAACACAGACCCCAACTTTGCCTAAACAATTAACTCGGGGGCACTCGATTATGCACAAGGCTTAATCCCCTAAGAAAAAGGAGGATAATGTAAAACAAAAGAGACAGGCGCTCCCCCTTTTCAGGGGGACGGGAAAAAAATAACAAGCGGGTAAAAGAGGTCAATATAACCCGGGAAAGCGTAGGGAAACACTGGTCAGAGAAAAAGCAAGCATCGAACTTAAAAAAAAAGAATCCTTTTGGGGTCGGGAAAATCGCGGAAGAACTAAAAGCCATAAATGAAATCGAAGAAACCAAAGTATTTCTTCTCCATGCCAAATCAAAATCGAGAACAACGCCCCAGTATTGGGCCCCTATTTAAAAACAAGATGGGTCCTACACAGATGACAAAAAGGGAAATGAGTGAGCTACTCAAGTCCCAATATGACTCAGTTTTTAGCAACCCGCTAACCAGACTGAGAGTCGAAGATCAAAATGAATTTTTTATGAGAGAGCCACAAAATTTGATTAACACAAGCCTATCCGATGTTATCCTGACGCCAAATGACTTCGAACAGGCGATAAATGACATGGCCCCTGCACTCTGCCCCAGGGCCAGACTCATGGGAAATCTGTGTTCATCAAAACTGCAAGAAGCCCCCATCACGAGCCTTTTCCATCCTATGGGGGGACAGGGGACCGGGGGTCCCCCACAGTTACAAAAAACAACACAAAACCCCCAAACCCCCAAAAAAGGGGGCATTTAAAGCAACAGAAAAAGAACTCAGACCAATGGGCCTAACCCCCAATAAAATAAAAATCTTTAAAAGGAAACCCTAAAGAAGCAAGATCACCACGCATTAAAAACCCATCAGTTACAAAAAGCGGGGCAACATGGGTTTAGAACGGGTCGCTCCTGTCTGTCTAAACCTTTTGGCCCCACTCGAAAAGGGTTTCCTTTAAATGCACAAAGAAGACAAAAAGAATGCGGGTGTAATATAACAGACTTTGAAAAAAGCCTTCAAACCAAGTGGGGGCCCAGGGCGAAATAGCGCACAAAATGCGTCTAAAGGAATAACGGGAAAAAGCCCTTTTCGAGGGGATCTAAAAATTTCCTCACTAACGAACAAAGAGAGTATTCGCACAAGTAAAGTCCGAGGCAGCTAGGGTTTTGAAAAGCTCTGTTCCAAAAGGGCACAGTATTTCGCTCCCATTTTTGTTCCTCACCCCTTAAAATCCGACATAACAAGGATGTCACCCAACACCCACCGGTCTTCCTTTGCAGTTAAACCCCCGAATCTGCATGACGTGTTTTCCCTTTGGGCAGACACGCAAAGCCCAGGCAGACATCAACCAAATTTTTTCAGTGGGCTCGAAAACAAATGAAGTTCAAGGGGAAAAATTTAATTACCCCAGATAGGGTTTAAACATGGGGAAAAATTAAAAATTTTCATCAGGTACAAAACAAATTCGGGCCACAAAATAGAGCGAAACCCCCAACGTCAAAACCTGGGAGTAAAATCATGTCGAGGATCTCATTCAAGGACCATAACATTGTATCAATCGCTTTTCTGCTAGAAAAATGACAGGAGGAAAAGGGAAAACCCTTCCCAAAATAGGGGGGCCAACCCCAATGAGCCCACTTTTCGGGTTTCCATTTGGGTTTCTATCTAGGCTGGAATATTTGCTGCACACTAACAGCACCTTTCAAGGCAGGTGAAATTGCCGCCCTGAAAATGTACAAGAACTTTAGGGGCGCGCAAAAACGGAGAAAAAACCCCCTCAATTATTGGGGGGCGCTTAGGGCCTAAACCTGTATTCCCTGGAACGCAGGAGGGAAAAGATACATGATTATATACACCGGGAAAAATTCCTAGGGAAAAGAAACCGAACTTGACAACAAAATCATCTTTACGAAACCCAAAAGACTTGGCGAACGATGAAACCCCCCCCCCCAATAAAAAAGCGGGGTTTTGGCATTTGCACTTAAAAAGGACCTTTTAAAAATAAGTGTCGGGGGCCCCCGAGACTGTTCAATGTCCCCCGCCCCACATAAGGGGGATTCCCAAACGGGGACCCCGGGGCAGTCTTAAAAGTGGCAGGGGGACAAGCACCAAAAGCCCATTTCCCGGTAAAGCCGGGGCCGTGGCTGTATTTTTGGTTTGCGTGCACCCCAGCGGGGCAACAGCCTGGTTGATCAGGCTCTGTCCACCAGGGGGGCCTGGTCTCAGCCCGGGGGCCGCGGGGGCGTTGCCCCGGGGGGGAAACTCTCTCCGGGTAAACTCCAGGTAATAGAGCCCCCTGGGATCTTTTTGGGGAGTTTCTCAGCATAATAAAAAAAATTTTTTCATATAAATAGCAGACCAAATCAATGTCAACAGGGGTTTCCCTTGTCCATGAGTTTTTTTAAGTGCACCCCCAGTTGTAAGGCCCGTGGGGTCTTCGAAAACCCCAAAGACCCATGACCCCTGTTTATGGGGGAAATTTGTATGATAGGTGGACACCCCCCACTCACTTCCCCCCTCCCCTAACATTACACCCAACATTTAAAAACCCCTGTCATCCCAGCGCCACTAAAAAAATTTGTGTTCATTACTTTTTTACCCAACATTATTGTTTTCCCAAAAATTAATGTCTAGGGGTTTTAAAACCTCATCACACTCTGCCCACCATTTATTTTAAACGCTCATCACTTTTAACAAAAACTTTAAAAGGGACACCCCCCGCTCTCATCACACTTCACCACCACTTAAATTGTTTCATCACTTTTAAAATTAACATTTTTGACACCACCCCCCCTCATCAACCTTCACCCCCCACTTATTTTACGCTCATACTATTACTAACTTTTTAGACACCATTGCCCCATCACACTTTTAAAAACCACCCACTTCCATTACGGTTTTCAAAAATTACAAACATCATTGACACCATAGCCTTCATTATGATGCCCCACTATATTATAAACACAAGTATTTTTTCCCCGCCCTTTTAATGTAATTAAGAACACCACCCCCACCTTGTTCGCACCCTTTAAACCACTTGCTTTCACAAATTGGACAATCTTGTTATTGGTACACTTACAAAATTTTTTCCTTGGGGTTGTTAAAGGGTTGTTGTTTCAGGAAAATTTTTTGTGTTCCCGTACTTTTATGCGCGACATCAGGTTATAAAACCCACAGGACAAGACTTGGAACAATCTGGAACTTTGAAGCCCCGGGTCAGGGGAGCTCGTTGGCGGGACTGTCAGCTGCTCAGCTAGGGTGGTTTTGGACACCCCGAGGGAGGGGGGTCTGTTGACGTGCCCCCCGGGTGAGGTGCTCAACCCCTTGTTGAGGGCAGGCTTGAGCCAGTATTCAGCTCGAGGTCCCTTTGGTAGTCCCGGGGGGGGTCAAAATGGGGGGTACAGGGTAAAGTGGGGTTTTGGCTGCGATGCGATCGCCCCCACACTGCATCAGTATGAGCTGCTTTGACCCCTGAGGTCTTAAAATTTTGATACATTTTTGGGCAACATTTTTTGTTTTTTGGGATCTTATCAAAAAACACCGTTCGAAGGAGAGCTTTGGGCACCACTGCACCCCCCAGTGTGACCTTAATGGGCATTTCCTGGCAATGTGGCCCCACCCTTTTTGGAAAACTTAAAAACACCCAAACTTGAGGAGGTCTGTACAAGCAATGAAAATTAACGTCTGTTGGGGGCGCGCGGGAGCCCCCTGGCCAGTCCACTAGCAAAATATCAGACCTTTGGGAAAAGTCGACGAGGGCTTGCAATGCTTTTGACACCAGATAAAGAGGATTCAAAATGCTTGTTACGTTAAGATTTACCCAAAAAGCACTTTTTGTGCCCCTTGGGGGGCGCTCGGAGTTTGATGTTTGGGTATTCCCAGTGAGAAGTTTTTTCTATAAAAGCTGATTCATTAGGAAAAAGACGTAGTTATCCTCATCGTGGACAAAATTGATCGTTTTTTTCTTGGTTTCTTATAACTTCGGGAAAAAACCAAATTACCTGGGGCTCTTGATCAGTGTTGTTAGGGAAATCTAACCTACAGCTTTGGGGGGGGTGTGCGCCCACTGTATTGTTTCAGCAACCCCTTTTCTGGAAGCCTCGTTTTTTTTTTTGAGCCCGTTTTTCTAAAATAGTTTCCCAAAACTGCCTTTTACCCCCCCTTTATCTAAAGGGCAACAACCCTTTAGCTATACTCATGTGACAGGGGTTTTTAAAACTGGCGAGGGCTAAAGGATACCGGTGAATTTGAAGGGGGAAGGGGGGATATTCACCTCGCTTTGACACAGGGGAAAATGGGTGTAGTGGCCTGCGGGGCGAGGCCCCTACACCCATCCTTCAAGGTCTTTACGGGGCCACATCGTCTCGAGAAATTTCCAAATTGCCTTCTCGTTTAAATTTTCTCCAAACCCCCAAACCCCTTAACCCCCCCCCAGCTGCACACGTTGGGTTGGAAAAGACAGACAAATTTTTCCTGTGGACAAAAAAAACACCAAACTTAATGTTTTTTAGATGAAACCCCTGGCTTGTTTAAAAGTTAAAAAAGAATCCCCAAAGGAGTTTCCAGGTACTAGCCCCTTTTAAAACGGAAAAATAATTCCAGTGTTTCAATAGGGGTTTTTCCCCCTCCAACTCACCCCCACAAGAGTTCTCAAAAACACGAAAGGGGGGCCCGGAACACCCGTAGAACGTTTACAAAGGCATTCTGGGATTTAAACAGATGTTTAAATGCATGTAACTTGGGCCTTTCACTGGCTGGCTTGGAATGCTGTTTTTATCCCGGGTCGGGCTAAACTCGCCCTTTTTCCCCTTTTGTAATAAAAGGCGAGAAACTAAGGGGTAACCCGGAATAGGAAAGCCCAGGGGAAAGGGGCATTTTACCTCACTAGGGCACACGCAGTTGGGTGTTAAATGGCATGGGGTCTTTTAGTGGGCCCTTTTTAAGGGCCCCCCCCCAGCAGGCCAGAAAATTTCCCCACTCATTTTTAAGCCTACGTAAGGGACTGGTTTGGTTTGCACAAAAAACCCAAGTCAGTGAAATCCACTGTGGGAAATAGGTTTCAAGAAACCTGCAGCCCCTTAACATTCTGCACCCCGTATGACCCGAAGAATGCCCCACTCTGTGGTGAAAAGCACTTAGGGACAAAAAATTAAATATGTTTATAGGTGAAAAATCGGTTGTCCCCCTTAAAAAGTTTGGGACTGCAATGCTTTGTTAAATTGTTCTTAACTAAGCCACTAAGGGGAAAAACTGGGAGCCAGTAAACACGTAGAAAGTATCGTAGACATGCTGGGGGTCAAAGGGGCTGTAACTGCAGGCTGCCTTAGTTGTCCTGGCTAGCTTGGAGTGCTGGGGTTCAAGCCTTTCCCCTTAATGTGCTTTCTAAGCCCCTGTCAACCACTTGGGTATTTGATTGGGAGCAGGCAGGAGGCACACAGGAACATATTCTTTAAAATGAATTTGGGGTGCGGCACAGGGGGGACCCGACACGGGGACTCCCAAACATTTACGTGGTTGGCAAAAACCGCCTCTAGACCAAAAGTAAATAGAGGCGAATGGCTGAGTTTTTCCAAAACAGGGAAAGGAAAGGGGAGACAGGCGAGGTGGAGTGAAAAGGGAAAGGGCCCCCTACGCCACTTCAAATCAACTTTGTGTTTACTAGGTATATCATTACCTGGGGGTTTTCCTGGAGAGAGTTTTCGGGGGGCCCAAAGCCCCGCGGCCCCCCGGGCTGTACCAGGCCCCCTGGTGGAAACAAACGCCTGATCAACCCCCGGGGTGTTTTCTGAAAGGGGTGGCACGCAAACCAAAGTACGAGCCCACAGCCCGGGCCCATTTAGGAAAAGACCTTTTGGTGCTTGTCCAGGCCAGCTTGAAGACTTTCCAGGGGTCTGTTGGTTTAAACCCCCTTTTTTGTGCTGGGAGGCAGTTGAAAAGTCTCGGGCCCTGACACTTATTGTATGGTCTCTTAACGTGCTAGTGACACCCCTGCTTTTCATTGGGGGGATGGTGCATCGTCTGCCAAGTCTTTTGCTTTCGTAGTGAGTGATTTTCGTGTGCAAGTTCGGTACTAGTCCCTCTAGGATTTTCCAGGTGTATATAATCATGTATCTCTCCTCCTGCGTTCCAGGGAATACAGGTTTAGAAACCTCAAGCGCTCCCAGTAATTGAGGTGTTTTATCTCCGTTATGCGCGCCGTGAAAGTTCTCTGTACATTTTCTAGGTCGGCAATTTCACCTGCCTTGAAAGGTGCTGTTAGAGTGCAGCAATATTCCAGCCTAGATAGAACAAGTGACCTGAAGAGTGTCATCATGGCTTGGCCTCCCTAGTTTTGAAGGTTCTCATTATCCATCCTGTCATTTTTCTAGCAGATGCGATTGATACAATGTTATGGTCCTTGAAGTGAGATCCTCCGACATAATCACTCCCAGGTCTTTGACGTTGGTGTTTCGCTCTATTTTGTGGCCAGATTTGTTTTGTACTCTGATGAAGATTTAATTTCCTCATGTTTACCATATCTGAGTAATTGAAATTTCTCATCGTTGAACTTCATATTGTTTTCTGCAGCCCACTGAAAGATTTGGTTGATGTCCGCCTGGAGCCTTGCAGTGTCTGCAATGGAAGACACTGTCATGCAGATTCGGGTGTCATCTGCAAAGGAAGACACGGTGCTGTGGCTGACATCCTTGTCTATGTCGGATATGAGGATGAGGAACAAGATGGGAGCTAGTACTGTGCCTTGTGGAACAGAGCTTTTCACCGTAGCTGCCTCGGACTTTACTCTGTTGACGACTACTCTCTGTGTTCTGTTAGTGAGGAAATTATAGATCCATCGACCAACTTTTCCTGTTATTCCTTTAGCGCGCATTTTGTGCGCTATTACGCCATGGTCACACTTGTCGAAGGCTTTTGCAAAGTCTGTATATATTACATCTGCATTCTTTTTGTCTTCTAGTGCATTTAGGACCTTGTCGTAGTGATCCAGTAGTTGAGACAGACAGGAGCGACCTGTTCTAAACCCATGTTGCCCTGGGTTGTGTACTGATGGGTTTCTAGATGGGTGGTGATCTTGCTTCTTAGGACCCTTTCAAAGATTTTATGATATGGGATGTTAGTGCTATTGGTCTGTAGTTCTTTGCTGTTGCTTTTACTGCCCCCTTTGTGGAGTGGGGCTATGTCTGTTGTTTTTAGTAACTGAGGGACGACCCCCGTGTCCATGCTCCCTCTCCATAGGATGGAAAAGGCTCGTGATAGGGGCTTCTTGCAGTTCTTGATGAACACAGAGTTCATGAGTCTGGCCCGGGGCAGAGTGCAGGGGATGTCTTTATCGCCTGTTCAAAGTCATGGTCACAGTTCACACAAAAGAGTTCCAGCAAATTCAGCTGCCTCCAACGATATTTGTTGCATGATGAGTTATCACGGTGAGAAACATTCTGTATAGAAGACCTGGGACCTCACTCAACACAACGTCCCTCCCCTCACCACTGGGCCCTAACGCTTGGCATTTACGAAAATTTTTCCCCCGATACTTCGTTTGATTTAAAAGGTTACAAAAAAGCGTTTTTAGATCCTTTTGGGGGAACAGGGAGCAAGGGTTAAGTAGGGGGGTTGTCCACTCCCAGTTGCCGGGGTGGGCGGGGCCTTATAGATGTCAAAAAGGGGATAATAGTTGTATTTAAAAATCGTATTTTACAAGCGGGAGGGGGGCGAAAAAAAGACGGACTTCATAAATACATCAGGATAGCGACGGGGGGGGGGGGGGGGATCATGATGGGAGGCAATGTTACGGGTCTTCAAAAACTGGGGGACCCTTTCACATTTTAAATTTGAGAAATCTTGATGGGGTAGATGGTAAGGCGTGGTAGCCGCGTAGAAGGGAGTTTATCCGATGTATGATTGGCGTAATATTTGGGGGGCTTTTAAAAACAAATTGCGTTTAAAACATAAAGCGAGAATTTATGTAAGATTTTACATGGAATCTTGCCGTCGGGAAAGGGTTTTTATTCTAAAAGAAATACAAGGGAGGGGGAAAGCAGGATTGGGGTGGTTTGGGCACTATTTACATACGGTGTATTTTTTTGCAATTGAAATTGAACTCAAAAGGGTTTGGATGGGAAGGTTTTTAAGGTTATGGGGGGGGGGGGTTTTGGTGGGTTTGGGGGTTTTAAAATTTAGATATAACTGGGTAAAAAAAGGGTTGAAAATGCGATTGGTATATGATTAGGGTTTAATATATGGTGGGCTATGAGGGAGGGGGCTGTGTGCAAAAAATTAATGCGTTGGCAGAAATTTTCCGGGATACCTCACAAAACACCCAAATTTCAGTGAAAAATAAAGTCATTAATAACAAACAGACAAATGAAAAAAGCACCCCTTTCCCTTTTACTGGAGACTTAAATCAACCTCGGTATCTGAGATCAGCCTGTAACTGATTTCTCAACAATAGAAAAAACCCCTTCTCATACCAAAATTAAAAAACCCAACCAGGCTCACGAAAAAAGGCAACCTAAAGACCACAATGGACCCCAAAATACTAGCTCCCCCTTAATCAGGGATAATCACAGATACATAAACCACACCCTACCTTCCTCCCGACAAACATTAGTAAAAACCCCCACTTTTAATACAAAAAGCCTCATTTTGGGCTCCATGACAGGCCCCAATAAGGAAGTTCCCCCAGCTGACCCAGAGCTGTTTTACTGGCCTACAAATTTTCCAAAGGGCCCAAGGTATTTATGGGTGGGGCAGACATTTTTCTTAACAAATTTTTAGACTTTCAACAACATTGTCCTATAAAAAAGAAACGATCACAAACAAACGGCTTGGTTGCCCAGGCTAACCAGCACCATTCTGAAAACCATTGACAAGAAACACCTATTGAAAAGCAAAAAACAGGGGTTAATACACAAAGATATTCTTAAACACTATTTACAGTTTCACCAAAGTAAAAAGAAAGCCCAAAAAAACTATACTCCAGTAGTTTACGACACAAAAAGGGGACATAAAAAAGACCGGAAAACCTCTTCAGATTTAGGGACCCCCCAAACGAAAAAAAACAAGAATATTGTCCCAACTAAACCTAATGAAACACCTACATCCCACTGACACAGTAAAAAATAAACACTTCTTTTTCCAACCTAGGGGTCTAATCTCGCCAATAAAAACCCCCAACCAAAGCCCAGGGGTGGGGGCTACCTAGAGGGAATTTCCCAAATTCCCTTTATCTTGCACCAACTGAGCCCACAGAAATCACTGAGATTTTAAAGTCACTTAAAAATAACTCAGGGAATCTGTCTCAGTCCCACCTTTTCTGACAAGCGACGGCCATGTCCTTTCGCATGCATTTCATTACTTTTTCCCCAAAAAGTCACAGAAAATGCACCTTCCCCAAACTACTCAAAATGACAAGGTTACCCCCAAAAACATAAAGGTGGGACCCTACAGACTTAAACAACTATAGGCCAATAACAAACTTCCCTTGCTATCCCAAAACTTTGAGAAACTCATGCCGGGGGAAATATATTCATTTTAACAGCACAAAACATACTCAACCCCTGCCAATTTTGGGTTCAGGAAAAATAAAAGCACTAAAGATGCAACATAAAAAGCTAATCTGCTTTAACAGCATTGGAAAAAAAGGGGAAAACCACTAGGGAATTTTTATTGCCTAAAAAAAGCTTTTGAACAGCGACCACGCATCCTACCCAAAACTTTTACCATTACGGTATAAGAGGCCATGCGCTTTCTATTTCAAATCTTACCTTACTAATAGGGATCAGTATGTACCATTAAAAACACAGCATCAACAAAACGGCCCCTTGATACGGGTTCCCAGGGAAGTTCCTTGGCCCGCTCTTCCTATATACATCAATGATCTTCAAACGTTCCCCAAAACCTGAAACCCATTCTCTTTGCGCGACAGACTTATGTCATCTTTTCACCCTAATCTTGCCACCCCAACACCATTGTTAACGAGGAGCTGATCAAAATACCGATTGGATACAGCCAAAAAACTTACACTTTAAAACTGACAAAACCTACTTAAATGTTTGTTTGCAGAGCAGGGGATGCACAAATTAAAATTAAGATCGACAACACTCTAATTACCAGACATAATGAGGGCAAATTCCTAGGCCTATACCTTGACAACAACCTGAATTTCAGCACCCATATCCAGCACATAACCAAAAAAGTATCCAAAACGGTTGGCATCCTCTCCAAGATACAATACTACGTGCCGCAAAATGCCCTTCTCACACATATACCACTCACTTATTTATCCATACCTCACCTATGCTATTTGTGCTTGGGGATCAACTGCAGCAGCACACCTAAAGCCAATAATAACCCAACAAAAAGCTGCAGTAAGAATAATCACTAAATCCCATCCCTGGCAACACCCCCCCCCCACTCTTCATAGATCTAAACTTACTCCCTGTTCAGTACATCCACACTTACTACTGTGCAATCTACATCTACAGGACCTTAAACTCCAATATCAACCTTGACCTAAAATGCTTTTCTTGATAGTTGTGACAGAACCCACAGGCATAACACCAGACACAAACATCTCTACGACATTCCCCGTGTCCGACTAAACCTTTACAAAAATTCAATGTATGTCAAAGGCCCTAAAATCTGGAACACCCTACCTGAGAACTCTAGAACTGCAGACACATTCATCACCTTCAAAACTACCATTAGAAAACATCTTATCTCCCTGATACACCCCGTCAACTAACTACACGAATACCACCTGGTGGTTCACACTTACACTCACTCACCCATTTGACCATAAACAGAAATATAATCTCAATCTTAAAATAATGAATCCTGTGATACTCCCATACTGAAACTATAAACCCCCAACCGGGGGCTATAGCCGATCACCATATGGAGAAGACCCGGACCGGAAGTACCGGCAAACCTCTAATGAATGAATGAATGAACTGAAACTATGTACTGTGCCAAAACAAAAGCATTCGCATTGCTAAACTCACAAACTAGTACTTAGTCACTTAGCCATAATACCAACTACCTCATAATTTGTAATATTTTAAAACTAAGAATTAAACTAAGTCTGCCCGAAATGCCTAGCCATGCTAGGTGTTTTAGTGGTACAACTCTGTAATCATTATTTTACTACATGTAAACCACACAATAACCAAATTCTGTAAACTCAGCATTGTAATCCTTTATAGAGAATAAATTTTTGAATTTTATAGGACACAGTGTAGGAATAAAGGGGTGTATGGAGGGGATGGGAGAGAGTTTTTAGTGAGGGTTATAGAAATTTCACATTAAGGGATTTATGGGATTTGCAAAGTGGGTAAGGGGATACAACAGGCTATTTTCCTAGAATGGGGAGTGAGCATGGAGAGTTTTTTTATTTATGTATAATTGAGTTTTGATATCTAGGGGCAATAGGGTTATTCCCCCGGGGGTTTCAGGTACTACACAGTTATCATTTGGAAGTGTGTTACATGCGATTGCATATTATTATTTTTCATGTATAAATCATTTCAAGGACTTATGATGAAATTTTTCAATGAGATTCAAATTTATGTTATAGGTGTCTTCAATGATTTTGATTAAATTGTAAATGGTAAAAAGATTTTTTATTTTCATTTTAAAATTACAGAGTTTTTTCTTATGTAAAGCACAATTTAAAAATGGTGTTAGTTAGTTAGTTTTAATATGTTTATTATGCACCCCATACCCATTCCTGTGGCGGTAGTCAAAGATTACAGAGGTACATAATTGGTCCAGGGACTGGACTCCAAAGTTTTTGATAGCTGAGCAAGTTACAGAGGTAATGAACTCACAATTTACAAAAGTAATGAACTCACAATTTACAAAGGTAATGAACTCCAGGTAGGTCGGGGTCACAATCATGACAAGTTTACAAAGGTATTTACAGATTACAGAGGTAACGTAATGGGTCCAGGGACTGGGCCCCCAAAGTTTTGATAGCTGAACAAGGTACAAAGGTAATGAGCCACAAATACAAAGGTAATGATTCTGAGAATGGTTACTTACGTTTATACATGGCTACAATCATGAACAAATTATAGTGTAAGAGCAATTTTACACTTCCACACCCGATCACAACTGTAATGAGTTATTGGTGCAAATATTTATTGTTGAGTCACACACACACCACACACACACACACACAAAACACACACACACACACACACACACACAACACACCACACACAAACACCACACACACACACAAAACACACACACACACACACACACATACACATACACATACACGCACACACAGACAGACAGACAGACAGACAGACAGACACAACACACACACACACACACACACACACACACACACACACACACACACACACACGCAACCACAAATAGGTGAGTGCACACACAGACACACACAACACACACAGAAAACACACAAACACACACACACACACACACACAACACACACACACACACACACCACCACACTTTAGTTTAATATCTTATTATGCTCCCCATACCCATCCTGTGGGCGGTAGCAAAAGATTAAAAAAGGTACCTGGAGAGAGTTCCGGGGGTCAACGCCCCGGGGGCCCGGTCTGTTTACCAGGCCTCCTGGTGGATCAGAGCCTGATCAACCAGGCTGTTTTCTGCTGGGGTGCACGCAACCAACGTACGAGCCACAGCCCGGCTGATCAGGAACTGACTTTAGGTGCTTGTCCAGTGCCAGCTTAATCATGTATCTCTCCCTCCTGCGTTCCAGGGAATACAGGTTTAGGAACCTCAAGCGCTCCCAGTAATTGAGGGTTTTATCTCCGTTTTGCGCGCCGTGAAAGTTCTCTGTACATTTTCTAGGTCGGGAATTTCACCTGTCTTGAAAGGTGCTGTTAGTGTGCAGCAATATTCCAGCCTAGATAGAACAAGTGACCTGAAGAGTGTCATCATGGGCTTGGCCTCCCTAGTTTTGAAGGTTTTCATTATCCATCCTGTCATTTTTCTAGCAGATGCGATTGATACAATGTTATGGTCCTTGAAGGTGAGATCCTCCGACATGATCACTCCCAGGTCTTTGACGTTGGTGTTTCGCTCTATTTTGTGGCCAGAATTTGTTTTGTACTCTGATGAAGATTTAATTTCCTCATGTTTACCATATCTGAGTAATTGAAATTTCTCATCGTTGAACTTCATATTGCTTTCTGCAGCCCACTGAAAGATTTGGTTGATGTCCGCCTGGAGCCCTGCAGTGATCAAACTAAATGTAAATTATGTGATCAGGCATATGGTCACTCTCTTGAACACTATGTGCTTAATTGTCCACTTTTTGAATTTGAATTTGAATTTGAACTTATTGAGGAATACAGAGACAGGCAGTATAATAACCTATGTGACATGTCAAGATATCTTATTAATGAAAATAAGATACCAGATATACTAAGCAAATTTCCTAAATTTGCTTGTAACAGATAAGTGAACTATAGATGTGTAGATATAAATCCATATGTATTCATGTTAACCCTTTGGGGCCTAGTTCCTAGGCCTTTTGTGTATCCATATGCTCTTGCGCTACCGTCCACAGGATGGATATGGGGTGCACAATAAACTAGCCACTTCGGTGGTAAAATCTAATCTTAATGGGATGAAGGTACAAATGGGAGATCTTGCTATACTCAAGTTATCTGGCTTTCTCTCGGAGTTCATTACCTTTGTAAATTGTGAGTTCATTACCTTTGTAAATTGTGAGTTCATTACCTTTGTAAATTGTGAGTTCATTACCTTTGTAAATTGTGAATTCATTACCTCTGTAACTTGCTCAGCCATCAAAACATTGAGGCCCAGTCCCTGGACCCATTATGTACCTCTGTAATCTTTTGACTACCGCCCACAGGATGGGTATGGGGTGCATAATAAACATATTAAACTAACTAACTTTCTCTCGAATAAGGAGGCCCAGTCATACGACACTGTTTATGTAACTGTCAGGCTGGGCAATGAGAGAAAACGTATTAATTCCGAAATTGTGGATAGGCTCCCAGAGAAAATATCTACAATAGGGCTTGGTAACGCTACTGAAAGGCTTTCAAGTAAGGTAAATTTGGCACCTTCTGGTGTAAATAATGATTCTGTGGGGCCAATAGATATTTTGATAGGTAGTGACTATTACCTGGAGTTTACCTGGAGAGAGTTCCGGGGGTCAACGCCCCCGCGGCCCGGTCTGTGACCAGGCCTCCTGGTGGATCAGAGCCTAATCAACCAGGCTGTTGCTGCTGGCTGCACGCAAACCAACGTACGAGCCACAGCCCGGCTGGTCAGGAACCGACTTTAGGTGCTTGTCCAGTGCCAGCTTGAAGACTGCCAGGGGTCTGTTGGTAATCCCCCTTATGTATGCTGGGAGGCAGTTGAACAGTCTCGGGCCCCTGACACTTATTGTATGGTCTCTTAATGTGCTAGTGACACCCCTGCTTTTCACTGGGGGGAATGTTGCATCGTCTGCCAAGTCTTTTGCTTTCGTAGTGAGTGATTTTCGTGTGCAAGTTCGGTACTAGTCCCTCTAGGATTTTCCAGGTGTATATAATCATGTATCTCTCCCTCCTGCATTCCAGGGAATACAGTTTTAGGAACCTCAAGCGCTCCCAGTAATTGAGGTGTTTTATCTCCGTTATGCGTGCCGTGAAGGTTCTCTGTACATTTTCTAGGCCAGCAATTTCACCTGCCTTAGTGTGCAGCAATATTCCAGCCTAGATAGAACAAGTGACCTGAAGAGTGTCATCATGGGCTTGGCCTCCCTAGTTTTGAAGGTTCTCATTATCCATCCTGTCATTTTTCTAGCAGATGCGATTGATACAATGTTATGGCCCTTGAAGGTGCCACCTTTGTAAAGGGTATGACAAAGAAATGCAGTCACCCTTCTTAGGACCGCAGGAGGTCACGTGATGTATGGCAGGCTTCCTCGTACTGATAATGAATGACTGGAGGAAGCCATAAATACTCATGAAATATCACCCCAGTATAAATATTCTTCAATAGAGGATGAAGTTGAACCTGTGTATAAATTATGGGAATTGGACAGCATAGGGATCAATGTAAATGAAGAAAGTCCAGATGATTCCTTTACTCAAGAACAATACCAGAAGGATGTTAAATTTGAATCTGGACAATACTGGGTGAGACTTCCGTGGAAGCTGAACCGTCCAGACCTACACAGATGACAGCAAGGAAAGGAGTGAGCTACTCAAGTTCCAATATGACTCAGTTTTTAGCAAGCAGCTAACCAGACTGAGAGTCGAAGATCAAAATTAATTTTTTATGAGAGAGCCACAGAATTTGGTTAACACAAGCCTATCCGATGTTATCCTGACGCCAAATGACTTCTAACAGGTGATAAATGACATGCCCATGCACTCTGCCCCAGGGCCAGACTCATGGAACTCCGTGTTCATCAAGAACTGCGAGAAGCCCCTATCACGAGCCATTACCATCCTATGGAGAGGGAGCATGGACACGGGGGTCGTCCCACAGTTACTAAAAACAGCAGACATAGCCCCACTCCACAAAGGGGGCAGTAAAGCAACAGCAAAGAACTACAGACCGATAGCACTAACATCCCATATCATAAAAATCTTTGAAAGGGTCCTAAGAAGCAAGATCACCACCCATCTAGAAACCCATCAGTTACACAACCCAGGGCAACATGGGTTTAGAACAGGTCGCTCCTGTCTGTCTCAACTTTTGGATCACTACGACAAGATCCTAGATGCACTAGAAGACAAAAAGAATGCAGATGTAATATATACAGACCATCTTGTTCCTCATCCTCATATCTGACATAGACAAGGATGTCAGCCACAGCACCGTGTCTTCCTTTGCAGATGACACCCGAATCTGCATGACAGTGTCTTCCATTGCAGACACTGCAAGGCTCCAGGCGGACATCAACCAAATCTTTCAGTGGGCTGCAGAAAACAATGTGAAGTTCAACGATGAGAAATTTCAATTACTCAGAAATGGTAAACACGAGGAAATTAAATCTTCATCAGAGTACAAAACAAATTCTGGCCACAAAATAGAGCGAAACACCAACGTCAAAGACCTGGGAGTGATCATGTCGGAGGATCTCACCTTCAAGGACCATAACATTGTATCTATTGCATCTGCTAGAAAAATGACAGGATGGATAATGAGAACCTTCAAAACTAGGGAGGCCAAGCCCATGATGACACTCTTCAGGTCACTTGTTCTATCTAGGCTGGAATATTGCTGCACACTAACAGCACCTTTCAAGGCAGGTGAAATTGCTGACCTAGAAAATGTACAGAGAACCTTCACGGTGCGCATAACGGAGATAAAACACCTCAGTTACTGGGAGCGCTTGAGGTTCCTAAACCTGTATCCCCTGGAATGCAGGCGGGAGAGATACATGATTATATACACCTGGAAAATCCTAGAGGGACTAGTACCGGACTTGCACACAAAAATCACTCACTACGAAAGCAAAAGACTTGGCAGACGATGCAACATCACCCAATGAAAAGCAGGGGTGTCACTAGCACGTTAAGAGACCATACAATAAGTGTCAGGGGCCCAAGACTGTTCAACTGCCTCCCAGCATACATAAGGGGGATTACCAACAGACCCCTGGCAGTCTTCAAGCTGGCACTGGACAAGCACCTAAAGTCGGTTCCTGACCAGCCGGGCTGTGGCTCGTACGTTGGTTTGCATGCAGCCAGCAGTAACAGCCTGGTTGATCAGGCTGTGATCAACCAGGAGGCCTGGTCACAGACCGGGCCACGCGGGCGTTGACCCCCAGAACTCCAGGTAAACTCCAGGTAAACAACAACCAATATTGTTTACTGTACTCACCCCGTGTAGATATGTGAGAAAACTTAGCCACCCCTGTTCACTGCAGGTGGCTCCTTCGACCTCACAATCTTACCCATATCTATCCGAGACCAGTATGAATTGGATAGCACCCGCAAGTACGGCACTACTAATTAATTGTGGACTGTATAGATTATATTAGTTAACTGAATGAAGGGGAAGGGGAGTAGGTTACACATGTATATATCAAGGGAAAACACTTGTATACTGTAATACCACCACTTACCAGATTTTCTCTGGTGGTCACTTGATGCAGCTGGATCACCCACAACCTATCCAATTACAACATACCTAACTGGCCAGTATCAGTCTGCTATAACTAGAAAAGTTACTTAACTGTGGGTGATTGATGCTCCTTATTTCCTCCATTCACCATCTCATTTCGATGTCTGCTACACCGACACAGTTCTTATTCCAGCAGGAGGAGGTATCCGTTGGTTTGTCCCGGTTTAGAAGTCATGATTCCATAAAAACTTCACTATCCTCGGGACAGGAACCACGAGGTAAACATGTGCACACTCACTCTGGGAATGGCAGCTCATATCGCTTCAACGATTCCTTAGCTTAATGTTATTATCACTGATTATTTCACAGCCCACCATACGGTTTAATGTCCCATAACTAGTATACACGTTAGAGGTTGCTCTATTAAGATTTGAGACCGACGAGTGATGATTAAATCATGGGTATTTTCCCCTGAACACACTCCATGGCATCTATCATTATTCACACATTTTACCACTTATTAGAGCGTTCCCGCAAATCACGTTCCCTCACTCTTCACCAGGAACAGTTACAACACTTCCTATTATGAAGTGAGGCCTATATTAATCCTTAGGCCACCGTGAATGCCAATTTCCTGATCCCATGCTTTCCCAGGCTCTTAACTCCATTCAAAACACTCCCGCACCCTGATGCCCCATTTCGACCACTGCCCTGCCCATCAGCGCAGGCACAGAGCTTCCCTGTTGGTTCTATTCCATTTTCAAATATGTACATTTTTTGACCCATATCAACACATTAAACACCTGTCAGGCACTATAGCTTCGGAAAATTAAAATATTTTCCACACTCATATACAGGGCCAGATTAAGAAGTCTCCGGGCCCTAGGCTATTCAGATTGGTGGGGCCCCTTTGAGTTACTGGTAAGCGAAGCGACCCCTTCCAGCTTGGGGGGGGGGGGGTCAGTGTGAGCCTGTTTAAGGTCTAATTAAATACATTCTGGCTATTTAGATTAAATTTAATAGGGAAAGTACATCAAGACAACCAAAACCATTTACCAACAGCCATTATAACTATCTTGTTAAATCATGCATTTTAAAGAGAAAAAAACTAAGCAGCATAGT
>NC_069399.1:36979148-36995496 GCF_026875155.1 Cherax quadricarinatus
GGGAGAGAGAGAAGAGAGAGGAAGAAGGAAGAGAGAGGAAAAGAGGAGAGAGAGAGAGAGAGAGAGGAGACAGAAGTAGAAGGATGTGGGTGGCCTTACTGTTATGTACAAGGCCAATATTGTCAAAGTACTACACTTGGATCCACTTCGAGGACAGCGTGAAACAAGCTTTTATACCACAAGACGGGCAGAAAGCAGCAACTTCACTCTGGCTGTACCCTTCTCCAGAACACAATCCATCTGAGATCATATATACCCAGGATGACTCGAGCATGGAACACATTCGTACAGCATTATGATGTCAACGAGATAAAGTCAGTTGATCAAATGAAAATGCTGGCCCACAGATGGCTCCAACTTCATCCTGTTCCCTACTTGTATGTTTCATAACAATAAAAATTATTTCAAATGAGCTGATGTAGGTAATAGCTCTTAGCTTGTCAATAAAGTTAGGAATCCTTAACCTGTAAATAGCTTGTCAATAAAGCTAGGGATCCTTAACCTTGTCAAACCCTGTGTAAAGAAAAAAAAGGGTGAGAGAGAGAGAGAGAGAGAGAGAGACCTCTTTGCTGAACACTTTGCTACCAAAATGCAAGTTCCTGATCCAGCAAGGGACCCTCCTTGGCTAGCTGCAAGAACTGTGTCAAAACTGTCAGTGGTGACAATAAAGCAGGAGGAGGTGCATTTCCTTCTTAAATCGCTTGACCAAGAAAAGGCTGTGGGCCCAGACAAGTTGAGCCCAAGATTGCTGAGATGTGCAGACCAGCTAGCAGCACCTCTAACTCGCATCTTTCAGCACTGCCTAGTACAGTGTAAATGGCCCTCTCTGTGGAAAGAGGCAAATGTAGTCCCTGTTCACAAAAAAAAAAAGCAGACCCAAAATCAGCAACTACAGACCAGTGTCACTCCTGTCAATCACTGGAAAGATCCTTGAGACAATAATCTCAAGGCAAATACAGAGATTTTTGACTACCACTCACTACTTTGTGATCGTCAATATGGCTTCAGGAAAGGTTACTCTGCTGCTGATCTGTTGTTAAACCTCTCCACTAAGTGGCACTAGTCTCTGGATGAATCCAAAGTCAGCTATGTGGTAGCACGGACATTGCTGGCGCTTTCGACCGGGTGTGGCACCAGGGCCTCTTAGCAAAACTTCAAGCACTGGAATTGCAAGGCTCTACGCTATGTCTCTTCAGTGATTACCTTCATGGTAGATCTCTAAGTGTAGTACTCAATGGAACGGAATCAGCAAGACATCCTATTGGGGCAAGTGTTCCACAAGGAAGCGTGGCCGGGACCATTGTTTATGGAATTTACTTAAAACGACCTTTTTCATCTCACCCCAAAAACCCCATGCATATGCAGACACTTACACTGACATTCACTTATCCAAGAAAAGGGAAATGCCACTGTTTTAAAAGCTACTTTCAATCACCAGCAAAGGGAGCATATCAGTTTGGGGGAAATAGATGGAAAGGGAAACCCTTTTTGGCACCTGGGGAAAAACGCAAAATGATGTTCCCCTCTAGGCACCATCAGGGTAATGCGGGGTGCAGTGAAAGGGAAATCAAGGGGAGGGTTTTTCACCGGGGAGAAGAATTGATACCCTTTGGGTGAAATTTGACCCCAAACTAACCATGAAAAACCCATGTTGTAAATTTTTGCAAACAAGGCAGCCGGGAAGTTACAGCACTTCCCCCGTGTCTCGCACCTGCTTGACAGTAGGGGGTTCCCAAGATTCTGTAAAAGGGCACAAGAAACCCCTCCCCCCTTTTGGTATGCTCCACTTTTTTTGGGTTTGCCTGCCCCCCCCCCCCCTCATCTGCGATTGCTTGACGGGAGTAGGAACGAAAAAGGCCCCAAATCTCCTCGACTGGCCCCTCCTGGAAAAACTTTTCATTTCACCAGGGGCCTTCAACCCCAGGAGGGATTGGGGTGGCCTTACTTTTTAATGTATAGGCCAAATTTATTTTCAAAGTAAAAACCACTTGGTTCCACTTCGGGACATTTTTAAAACCCAACCCTTTTTCCCCACAAGACGGGCGGGAAAGGGGCAGCAACTTCTCTTTTGGCTTTTACCCTTCTCCAGAACATCATTTCCCATCTGAGATCTTTATATCCCCAGGATGTGGGAGAAAGGGAACCCTTCGTACGCATAATGAGGGGCCCAAAACGAGAAAACGCCCATTTGTTTCAAAGAAAATGTGGCACACGGGAGGCACCCGTTCCCTATTTTGTAGCCCCAAATAACAAAAAAAAATGCTTTAAAAAGAGCTGATGTAGGAAAACAGCCTTACTTGTAAATAAATTTTGGGAATCCTTAACCTGTAAATAGTTTGAAAATAAAAACTGGGGATCCTTAATTTGTCAAACCCTGTGTAAAAAAAAAAGAAAAAAAGGGGAAAAGAAAGAGGGGGGGGGGAGAGAAAACAGGAGAAGAGAGGGAGATGAGAGGAGAGAGAGAGAAAAGAGAAAAGAGAGAAGAAGAGAGAGAGAGAGGAAGGGAGAGGAAGGGGGGGGGTGGGAAAAGGGATTGGGGAAGGGTCGGAAAGGTGGGGGGGGGTTTAAAGGAGTTTGGGGGGGGGGGTCCCCTTTTAGTATCCCCAAAGTATATCATAAAAACTAACAACTTTATAGTTTTCCAAAAGTACAAACCCCTAGAAATAGAAAATTCCCAAATTTAATACTAACAGGTCTAGTCTATTATTTTGGCCGGCACTTGGTGTTTTATGTTTTTTGGTTGTGTTGGGGTGTGTGTGGGGGTGTGTGTGTGTGTGTGTGTGTGTGTGTGGGTGTGTGTGTGTGTTTTTGGGGTGTGTGTGTTTCTCACCAAATCTGAAACCAACTTTTTGAAGATACGGGGGTCGAGTAAATGGCTCCGGGGAACCCGCCGTTTCCCCATATCGCTTTTGGTTTCACTTATAATGCTACATGGGGCTTTATCGAAAACTCTTCTTAATGCATATTGGATCCTGCCTCCACTACATCACTATGTTGTGTGGTGGGGGGTGTGTGTGTTTTGTTTATGGGGTTTTTGGGGTTTCTTTTGGGCTTTGTGTGTGCTTTTTGTGCGTTTCTGCAAATTGAAAATTTAAAGTCACTCTGTCTGATTTTTGGGGGGGTTTTTATCCTTTTCTTCTCACTTATGGCCTTGCATGTAAAATAATTCTAGTATCGGTTTTTGTTTTCCGAATAAATTTACTTTTTTTATTTTCAATTTACTTTGGGGTTTCGTTTTGATTGGGGTGTGGGCGTGAGGATTTTTACCGGGAGTCTTTTGAAATGCTTTGGGGGCCTTTGGGGCATAACAATATTTTATAATGTTATTTATATATTTTATTTTTTAAAAATTAATTTTTTATAATATTATTATTTTTATTTAAAATTAATAATAATATACAATATATATACTTTAAATAAAATTAAACATTTTAAAATATACATATATTTTTAAACTTTATATATACATATATTTTTATTTTTAAATAAATTTTAACCCATATATATATACATTTATATATATATAAAATTATATAAAATTTATAATAAATATTTTTATATATATAATAAAATATATTTTTAAAATTATATATATATATATAAATATTTTTTAAAATATATATATATTTTATATAATATTTATATATTATTTATATTATATATAATAAATATATTTTTAAATATTATATTTATTATATTTTTTTTAAAATTAAAATTTTTAAAATTTTATCTATATATATAATTTTAAATATAATATTTTTATAATAAATATTTATATAATATAAAATATTTTATAAAAATATTATATATATATATAAAAATTTTATTATCACACTGGCCGATTCCCACCAAGGCAGGGGGGCCCCCAAAAAAGAAAAAACTTTCCCTTCATTCACTCCATCCTGTCTTGCCAGAGGAAAGTTTTCACCTTCAGTTAAAAAACTTCCTGCGAACTAACACCCCTCCTTCAGGTGCCGGCATTTTATTTTCCCATGCCCCTAGGAATCAAGCCCGGCCTCCCGGGGTTTCCTTAAACCCCTTCATAAATTTACTTTGTTTTACAGTCCTGAAAGCACGTAAAAAGTCCTAAAAATCATTTATCTCAACGCTCCTTTTCTAACACGCTAAAAGCACTTTTTGCGGAAAGGGCCAAGCCCCTCCGCAACAAAACCCCCTTTTAAACCCCCCCAAACTCAAACCCTTTTACCTATCCGACCCCTACACCCCCTTTCCCCTTTACTTTCCCAAACCCCCTCTACATTCCAAACTATCTAAAAAACCCCTTTCACCCCCGAATAATATTTTTGGAATCCTACACCCCCTCCAAACCCTTAATTCTCCTCATAGGACTTTTTCTTTAACTCCAGGACTATTCTTTGTAACAAATTTTTGCACTGCCCTCTAATTTCTTGCGTGTCTGATTTAAAGTAAAGTTCCAAAAAAGTGCTGCATCCCACCTTTTTGGACCGACGTTTTTTGGTGTTTAGGGTTTTGAATGACCCCCTTACTTAGAGGTAAAAAACGCTATTCTTGGGTTTTGGGCTACGCGCCCTTATGCTTTAGCAATTATATGGTTGTTTTGGCCTCAGGGGCTGTGATCGTTACTTTTAACTCACCCAAAGTTTTTTCCCTTCTTGAGGGGTTTTTTTTTTTGTAGTCTTTTATCCCTCAAGCATGTATCTGTGGTTTTTTTTGGGCCCTTTCGCCAACCCTTGATGACTGAAATTGGTGGGATTAAAACTCCAGGGGGTCATTTTTTTGGGAAATCAGGTTTGCAGCCTATCCAGATCCTCTTGTAATTTTACCCGTTTACTCGTCCATTTCAATTTTTTCGCTTTTGCTTCACCCCGTTTTGCAAATTGGGGAAACCCCGGGGAACATCCCTTTCGTCATGTCTTTAAATGTTACCAGAAGTAGCATTGGCTTTAGGATTAAAAACCTTTTGGGGAAACCCAAGGGTACCCCCACCACTCTTCGATAATTTTTTACATTCTAATACAAAATTTTTCCCTACTTTTCCCATGTCAGTGACACTGGTCTTTTCTCCCTTTTTCTGGTTCCTCTGTTTAAAAACTATAAAAACTTTTGCTTTTTTCCGCACCTCGGGTTTAGTCGCCCGTTTCGACAAATGTTTTTTGAAGATTTTTAAATTGGGGGCCTTTTCTTCTTTCTAAACGACCCATAGGAAAATGCTATCTGGCCCCTTTGGCCTTTGGGGTATCGGGGTTCACCTAGCGATTTCTTCACCCCTCCTCAGTTGAGTTTTTGTGGTCCACATTTGTGGGTGTATCCCCCAAACCCGGGGTTTTCCCCTAGAAGCCTTTTGGGTTCTAAAATAAAGAATACCTCCCTAAATCTGGGGCTGAGCCCTCCCCTACTTCCAGGTCATAACGTTTTTTGGGTCAGTTTTGGGCCCTTTGGGTTCTATGTCTTCTCTTTCTGCCCTTTCGACCACCCCTTTTTTAAATCCAGGCTTTCGTTTCGGGTTCTTTAAAGCTCAGGCCCTTTTTCCCCAAAGTCCTTCATTTTTCTAAAATTTTTTTTCCCCAAGTTCTACCCTTTTTCTCTCTCATTTTTGGGGTAAAACCACGGGCCCCACCTGGCCTTCCATTCTTTTTTTTTCCCCTTTGGGGTACGAATTCCCCCTCCCTTCCTTTATTTTGTTGTTAGGTGTTCCATCTTTTCATTACTGTCTTTTTTCCCTTCGGTTTCGCCCCCTTTGCAAGAATTTTTTCATGCATGTTTTGTCCCCCCTTTTAAAATTTTAGCTTCTCCCCCCCCCTTCTCGGCTCCCTTCACGCTCCTTTTTTTAAGTCTACAATGTATTCGGGAAAAAAGGGCCCTTTCCCCATATGAAAAATTTTTAAAAAGGGGAAATTTTTCGGGGTTTGAATATAGACCCAAACCCTTGCGGGTTTGGTGATCGGGTTTTTTCCAGTACCGCCTACAGAAAAATCTTAGTCCCCAGGGTTTTTTTTCCTTTCCATGCTGCTTTGGGTTTTCCCCAGTCGACTTTTTTAAAGGGTTTAAAATTTTCCCCAGACTATAACTTTGTCCCCCCCATGGGGGCCCCTTTCTGGCAGCCTTAGCTGGGAGTAAAAACCGTTGTCTGTTTTCTTATCGTACATTTTTTTTTGGTTTTTTGCTTTTTGTGGGGGGTTTGTACTTTCACTGCAATCACCCCCTTTTGGGGTTTCCCCGGTCTCTAAGAGTTCATATTATTGGGCAACTGCTTCCCTTCTGCCCCCATTCCTCCCAACCCCAAAAAAATCCTTTGGGGTTTTTTGATGAGCGTACTTCTTTTTTTTCCCTTGTCTTTCCCTCAGGATCTGATATCAAATTTTGGGGAACACACATTTTTTATCATTCGTTTTGCCCTTTTTGTTTCCGTAGTGAAAAGATGTCTGAATTTCCCCCCGTTGACCCTTTTTACTTCACTCCTCACACTTTTTTTTTAATTCCCGTCGGCTTTGGGAAATCCCCATACCTTCATTTTTGTTTTCCAATACTGAAATTCCGGGGAGGTGGTGGGGCTGGGGGTGTGGAAGGCAGGGCAGGATACTCGGGGAAGGTGCGGTAAAGGGTGATTTTTGGTGCTGGGGGGCTGGGGGTGGGTGAGGGCTGGATTTTTTTTATTTATTGTTTTTGGAAATGAAGGGGATCTTAGAGGGCGTCCCAAAAGTCGGGGGCCCCCTTGCCAGTCGTCCCTGCCAGGGTCTCTGCTTTTTTCCCCTTTTTGTGTTTTTGGTACCCTCTAAAGTTTTTCTTGTTCTTTTCTTTGTTCTTTTTGTGGTCAAATATACACCCAGTGGTTTGCTGTGCCCATCGAAAAACATTTTTTTGGGGGCTGAATAAATCCTTTTTGTATCATTTCTGTAAAAAGTCAATTTAAACTGGACGATTTTTTCCCCTAAAAAAACCCAAAAATTTTAAACGGGAAAATTTGTTTGGGTCCCCATATTTTTCCCTGCTGTTTGTCTTTTTTTTTTCCTTTCTTTTTCCCCCACTGTCTATTCCTACATATGTCTTTCCTTCTTCCCCTGAGCTTTGAAAATTTCCCAAACCAAATCCCTCCCTTTTTTCCTTTCCCTTTTTCCCCTTTTTGTTTTTTTAAAGTCCAATTTTTGCATGCCCCATTACTGCTTCCCTTAAAAATTTCCCTTGTAAAACCCGGTGACCTATAAAAATTTTGGGGAAAAAAATTTTCTTATCTCCTTTCTTTCCTTCATTTCCACTTGCTGGCTTCTGATGTTCATTTTCCCCAAATTTCCAATTTTAAACTTTCGTTCTTTTGCTTTTATATTCTGCTTCAGCTTTTTTCACCTCCTTTTCCAGGCTCTGAAATCTTAACCTCTGAAAACTTCGTTCGTTGCCCCCATTTTCTGGGCCCCCTTCACCCTTTCTTTTCCCCCAAAGTGATTTTGCAAAATTATTTTACCCTTCTTTCTCACTTTTATTATGTGTGTATTAATTTTTAACCCGTCTCTTGAGTTCCCGCTGCTCGTACTGTCTTCTTTTGACCCAAACTTTCTCGGTTTCCCTGCCTCTTCATTCAAATTTCTTTGGGGTCCTATTTTTTTTTTAGAAAACATTGTTATCATGGGTTGTAAGCTTTGTTTCATAAGAGTGTTTGGGGTGTGTGGCTTTGGTCAATTTAAAAAAAGCGAATTGGGAACACCCAGTTAAAACCTCCGTTGTGGTTTCAGGGTTCAGTCACAAAACCCCCTTTTCCACCTTTCCCATTCCCCAAGGGGTTTTGGTTCTTTCCCCCCCCTTCCCCCCTCGTGGGCCAAAAAAAAGCTTACCAAATCGACCCCCCTTCCCCCCCAAAACCTTTTGTTGGTATTGGGTTTTTTCCCCCCCCCCACTTCCCCCCCAAGGGACCCATTTCCCTTCCCAAAGCCCTTTTACTTTTAAGTCTTCCCTAAAATTTCCCCCTTTTCCCTTGAAAATTTCAACCCCCAACTTACCCCTTGTTGGCTGGTTTTTCCCATCCCTTTTGGAAACAATTCCCTTTTTTTCTTTTCCCCCCTTGGGGCATTCCCTTTTTCATTTTGTATGTCCCCCCTTCCCCCCTTTTTTCCCCCCCTAAAAAAAATCTTTCCTTTTTCCCTTTTTCCCCAAAGTTTTTAATCCGGTTTCCCCAAAGGTTTCCCCAATTTCTCCCCCCTTAACCCTCCCCCCCTTCGTTTTTTAAAACCCCCTAAAACCCCTTTTTGCCCCCCCCCTGGAAAAACCAGTTTTCCTTAAAATTTGGGCCCCCCAAACCTTTGGGACTTTCCTATTTTTCCCTTCGTGCTTGGTAGGATGGGTTCCCAAAATGGTGCTGTAATATTTTAATAGGGGGGAAACGTTAAACAGTGTAAAAGTGTCCTGAACGTTTTCCCTTTTTAAGATGTCAGGGAAATTTTGTTCTTTAGGTTTAATAAGGGCCGGGGCTATATTTCTGCAGCAGTTTTTCTTCGTTGATGTGCGCCTCAGGAGATGTGCCCTTTGGTTTAAACCTTTTTTCCCTTTACCCGAGGTTTTGGAGACTCTGGCCCCCTAAAACTGCACTCCATCTGCGGTCTTTTTCCCTTTCCCCCCAAACTTTATGACTTTTCACTTGGGGGGGTTGGACTCCAGGAGCCCGGGTTTCTGGGCCAGGGGTGCAGGCCCGTCCAGACCCCTTTGTAGTTCTTGGGCCCGGCCCCCAAAAAATGAAAATTCCCTTTTCATTCCCAATTACTCATCTGCAAACAGCCCGGGCCTAAGACTGACCCCCCGTTTGGAAACCCCCCTTATCACAGGCGCCCCCCCCTGACGCCTCGCCACGTACCATGACTCGTTTTGTTTGGCCCCCCCCCCGGAAAAGGTATTCCCTGGCCCCCCCCATGGGGGTTTTGCCCTTTTTGTTTTAAACCCCGCCCCCCGTCCCTCCAGAAATTTTTTAAAATTTTTTGTGTAAAAAAATTGTCAAAAAAGCCCCTTCCCTTTCAATCCCCAAAAAAAGCAAAAAGGGGCCCCCCCTCTCTCCCTATCTTTTTACGTCCCCCCGGGATATAAAACCCCGTTTGGTTTGTGACACAGGGGTGTCCCCCCCTGAAAACCCTGTGGGTTTCGTTGATAAACTCATTCCTTTTTAGGTGCTCCATCACTTCTAAAGATGTCATTTTTCCCTGAAATTAAAAATACTTTCATGTCAGTGACACTTTGGGCGGGAGTTTTTAAAGCTTCGTGTCTTTTTTTAAATTTTTAAATTTGGGCACATTTATTGTCTTCCCCCTACCCCAGGTTTGTTTTCCCTGTTTCTATAAATTGTTGAAGATTGTTGTTATGGGGGACACACCGCGCCCCCTGTCCCTCCCTCCCGGAAACCCCTGGGGATTTATCCACCCCATTGGGCCCTTTTTGGGATCTAGGGCCCCCTTAAACAGCCTCCCCCACGTCTTCCTCGGTTTTTATGTTTGTGTCCCCAAAACTTTAAGGGTTTCCCCCCAAAACCCCCTCCTCTTTCTGGGGTCCCCTTCGGTTTTCCTCTGGGGAAACACTTTTTTGAATCTCATTTTTAAACTCTTCACATATTTCTCTGTCGTTTCTTGTAATTTTCCCTTTTTTCCTCCCTCACCCCGATTACCTGGGGCCGTGGTGTCCCTTTTCCCGCTGGGTGGAATGTTTAAAAGCTTTGGGTCAAATTAACTTTCCCGCTATGTCGTTTTCGTATTGCGGGTTTGGGCCTCCCTTCTTTCCTGTGCATTTCATTTTTAAAGGGTTTTCGGGCTTCCTTTTCCCTATTCTCCTGGGTCCTTTGCCCTTTTATACTTCTTCCCTTCTCTTTTAGCCAAATTGGGTTTTTTTGCCAAATTTTTACATCTTTGGGGGAACCCCAAAAGCTCACCCCCGGCCTTCTCTTTTTTTCTGATTTCCCCGGGGGACAACCTTTCTTTTTCTTCCGGGATATTGTCCCATATTCCCTCATCCGTTTACTGACTTTTCCCCGTCGGGTTTTCTGGTCCAACTGAACCCCCCTGGGAAGGGGAAAATTTTTCATGCCTGTGTAAATCCCCTTCTCTTTTAATTTGGGTTATTCGTTCTTTTCCCTTTCTGCTTCCCCCCTTTTCAAATTTTTTAAACCCCCCACTTTTGTATTCGAAGCTCAGAAACCCCGGGATTTACCCAGCCCCGGGGGGCTTTCAATTTTTCCCCCATTTTCTGCCCCTAGCCAAGGGGAATATTAAGTTTCCCGTCTCGCTGGTTCTCCTCTTTCCCCTCTCTTGGGAGTGTCCCTTACCTGTTTTTTAATGAAATTTTTTCCCGTTCCAAACCCCCACCATTCTTAGCCCCCCAGATCTGGGCCTCCCTGTGCCCCCAGGTTTTCCCGTCCGGGCTTCCTTGTTGTTGAAGTTAAAGTAATCACAGCTTTTCCCCTGCTGGCAAAGAAACCCTTTGGTCACTCTTGCCTTGGGGCCCCCTGCTGTACTATGGTGGTTTTTAATCCTATTACCTTTCCCTTTTTACCCCCCCCGGAAATTAAGGTTTTTTCCTCTTATGTAGTCTCTTGCTTCTCCTCTTTCGCCCCCTCTCCAGCTCATCAAAAATTTTCATCGGTTTTTTGGAAAAAGGCCCGTGGGCCCCCTCGTCCACCCCCCTCGGGGTTCCCCCTTTTTTTCGTCAGGGTCTGATATCCCGCCCGGAAGAGGGGTCTGTTATCATTCCTGTGAGCTTTTGGGTTTTTGTGGAGCTTGATTCCGATATGCCTCTTTGACTCTTGTTTGCCACTCCTCCCAGTTTTTTGTGCCCCGTGTGTTGTGTTTTGTGTGGTGTGTGTGGGTGGGGTGTGTGGTGTGTCGGGCCCCGTGTGTGTTTCAACTCACTTAAATTCTGTTTATGGGTCGAGTCATAGTCCTGGTCCTCCCCATTTCTGGTCTTTTTTTTGGTCCCCTTTTCCCCCGCCTTCCCCTGAGCTTTTCCATACCCTTTTTATTAAAGCAATTTTTGGATCTTGCCCCTTTACTACACCCTTTCTTAAAATTAAATTTCCCTTTCCGACAACCCCTTTATGAAATGAAGAAATTTCTTTTCCCAAAATCCCTGTGGGCCCATTTGAGCCCCTTTTCCGTTTTGACCCCCTTTTTTGCACCCCGGGCCAATATTTGGAAACCCTGTTTTCTGTCTGCCCTTTTCAATTTTCCCCTCAGTAAATTTTTTTTGTTTTTTTATGATCCCTCCCCCTCCCCCCTTGTTCTCCCAAATTCGTCAGGCCGGGTTTCCCCCTTAAAAATTTTTCTAGTACGACGCCTCTTAAACTCCGGGACTAGTCCCGTTTCAAAACCTTTGCACTTTCTCTAATTTCTTGACGTGCCCTTTACCAGTTTTGGGTTTCCAAACTGGTGCTGCATAGTCCAGGGATGGGCTTGGGGCTTACACGTGGAAAAAGTTCTGAACGATTCCTTTCTGAGGGGTCGGAATGGTATTCCCAGGCTTTCTTTTGCTACAGCAATATATGGTTGATTTTGCCCCTCAGGGGCATGTGCTCGGGGAATATGCTCCTCCAAGATCCTTTTCCTTAGTGAGGGTTTTAAGTCTTTGGGCCCCCAGACTGTTTTCTGTCTTGGGGCTTCTTTTTTCCCTTTTTCCCCACCCTTTATGACTTTTGGGACTTGGTGGGGGGAAAAATCCAAGAGCCGTTTTTGAAAAAAGGACTGCAAACCGATCAAGATCTCTTTTTATTTCTTTTCCCGATCCACGTTTAAAACTGAATTCTTTTCATCGCTTTTCATTGTCTGCCAAACCCGGGACCTTCCCGGGCCCATCCCTTTTGTCTTTTCAGTTTACTACACCATAAAAACCCCCACCATTTTCCCCCGGCCGAAAAACCCGGGGGAAAACCCCCTCGTCAAAGGAAAAATCCACCTTGACAACCCCCGTCAATACCACGACTTTATGTCTTACCGTCAATTTTTTCTCTGATTTTCATTGCCCGTTGGGCCTTCCCGTTATTAAACCCGGTGGTTCTCCATCTTTTGTACTGGGTCATTTGTATGGGAATGTGGTTTTCAATTGCTTTCCCCTAGTCCATGGGGAAAAAAGCAATCAAAACCCCTTTCCCCCTCTCTCTCTTGTCGTGATGCGTCAATTTTTGCCGTAGAACTCCAATTTGGTTTTTTGACCCCAGGTTTCCTGTCCCCAGAATTTTGTGCTGGTTGTCGTTGTTAAAACCATTCCTTTTTAGGGCTAGACCCTCAGCATCAACCCCAAAATTCCAATCTTACCCATCTTGTCATTGCTCATTTTCCAAAGGGAAAATTTCGAAGAATTATTTATTGGGTTTTTTAGTCCCCTAGTTTAAATTTAGAACTGGGCATACCCTGAATTGTTAAAAAATTCAAAATTTTTTTTTAAAAGTCTTTTGAGGTTGAGAACCCTACGAACTGGTTAAGCCAATTCTGTTGGTTCCGGCAATTAAACCCTACCTTATCTGTCTTTGCAAACAATTTCTTTGATGCTGAAAAGTCAGGGTTTTAAAAAGCAGTCCCTTTAATAGCTAGCTTGAAACCACCCAAAAAATTTTTTTTTTTCAGGGTTACAGTCAAATTTAGGAAACACATGAGACAATAGGGCCTTTCAGCCCTGTGATTTGGGTTTTTCAGTGGTTTTTGCAAGAAAGTTGTCACCACAAACTACTGAAAAATTAAATATTATGCTCAATAAACGCTATTTCATTGGTTTAAGAAATTTTGCAAAGATTTTTCAAACAATAGTTTCCCTTTATGCAAACAACGGGGACAAAAATGAAAACCACAAATCCTGTGGATTAACAAAAGTTTTAATTCAGAAGGGGAAAAACCCATACAGGGTTTATTCAAAATGCGAATACAACCCGACAGTAAACAGACTGTCACACATAAACGTACCCAAAAAAGTGTACTTTGTGACGGAACACTTTGGGGGACAAAATATTGTAGGCATTTTTAAAAAAGTGATTTTAAACAGTAAACCCGTGATAAACAAGTAGAAAAGTATTTCTAGAAATTTTACCCTCAAACCCCATTTTACTGTTATGCCATCCTTTTTTACTACAATGTGTCTTTTAAATTTTTTTTGTTTTTAATATATAAAAAAATTTAATAATTTACACCAAAAACACACACACACCACACCCCCAAAACCCCACACACACACACACAAAACAAAACACCCAAAAAAAACCCCCCACCCCCCATAAAAACACACACAACCACACACACCCCCACACACACAGAAAATGAAGAAAAGGCCCAAACGACAGTACGGAAAAAAAAAATTGCATCGAAAACCAAATCTGAACGGAAGCCCGTTTTTTATAGCCACCCTCAGGAGGAAAAACAACAGTCCCCGGGCTAGGTTTAAACAGTTTTATAGGAGCTCAACCCCTGAGATTTAAAGGAAAAATTTACAATGGAGCCCGAAAAAAGGCTCCGGGGGAAATCAGAAAAAAGGGGGGACACCAACAAAGGGGTATACCAACAAGGGCCCGAATGAAATTCACACAAAACCCAGGAGGGAAATGAAAGGGCGCTATAAAGGGACCGGTGGGACCGGGCAACTTCCCCACCGTTGGTCCTTAGGAGGGAGCAAGACGCTGTGTGTAATTAAATAACAACAATTTTTTAATCATTTCCCAATTTTAAAACTGGGGAAAATACCAAGGAGGGGGGAAAGACGGCAAATGTATTCCCCCCTTTTTTTTAAAGGGCCCAGACCCCGAGGCAATAACCCCCCAAAAGGGAGAAACCCTGGCCCTAAAAAAAAGTAAAAGCATGGAGAAGATTATCATTTGAAAAAGTGGGGGAGCACCCCAAAAACGCAAAAAGTTTATAAACGAAAAACGAGCCGGATTCAGGGAAGGGAAAAAAAACCCTTTCATCAAAAATCTATTGGATTTTTAATTTACAAGGTTTAAAGGAAGAAAGATACAAGGGGGGGGGGTTTTAGATTGAAATTTTTTTTGGACTGCAAAAAAAGGCCCTTTGAAAACTTTCTCACCCGGATTAGTGCAATAAAACTAGAGGATCAGGAAAGCATAAAATAAAGGCAATGTAATTTGATCAGAGAATACCTGACCGGGAGGCAAACCCAAAGATCAAGGTAAAAGGGGGAAAGGTGTCAGGGTGGGCGCCTGGACGACAGGGGTTCCACAGGGGAAACCTGTCCCCCGGGCCAGTGTGATTTTTGGTATATGTGAACGACATGACGGGGGGAAAATCAGAAAAATTTTACTGTTTACCCGGATGTGATGTTTAAAGAGGGAATTAAACAGAAAGAGGGCCCTCCATGTCTTCAAATGACCTGGACACCTGCAAGCCCCGGCCCCGCAAATGGGTCCCGGGAAATTTTAAACCCCTCCCAAATTCAAAATCATAAGATCCCAGGAAGGGAAAAAAAGACCGCAGACAGAAATAAGGCTAGTTCCCAAAAGAAAGAAAACCTCATTCAAGGGAAAAAGGTCCCGGGGTTAGTGCAATAAACCCTGCAATCTCCTGGGGGGGCACATCAACCAGATAAATGCTGCAGCATAAGGGGGGCCTGGGAAAAACCCGAGAATAGCATTCCCGGGTACCGGGAGTAAGGAAAACGTTCAAGACTGTCTCGTGTACATCACGCCCATACTGGGGTATGAGCATCCTTTGGAACCCACACCCGGTCAAAAAACGTCAAGAAAAAATTTGAGAAAGTACAAATGTTTGCAACAATAACTAGTCCCGAGCTTTAAAAAAATGTCCTACAAAAAAAGGTTAAAGGGAAATTTGGCGTGAAAAAAATTTCAAAAAACCTATGCAAGTCCTCTTTGGGGAAATTATTTTAGAAAACCTCATGCCCGGGTTTAATTGGGAAAAAAAATTTTTCCCTAATTTACAGTTGGAAGCTCTACACCATCTCTCAAAAGCGATTTTTTTTTTCCCCGGGCAAAATCCCATACGACCCGGGGGTTTTTCTGGGGTTTTTAAAAGCACCAAAAGGGTTTTTTTATAGCTTACTGGAGAAATAAAGCCTCCCAGGGGTAGCCCTTTTAACGGAATTATAATCCACATATTTCTCCAAAAAAGGGAACGTAGCCGTACAAATTTGAGCTTTTCCAGAAAACGAAGTATGTAAAAAGGTTGCCCCGGGTTGTCGGGGCCAGCGCATAGCACGGGCTTGATTCTCAAAGACTTCAAAATAAGTATCTAAATCTCCTTCATTAAACCTTGGAACCAAAGATGCAGCTTTTTGTATATTGAAAGAATCATTTGAGGATTCAGTACATCTTTCACTCACTTTATCTTGTTGTTGTTGTCTTATATAGCGGAGCGTTTCCCTTTGAAAGTCTTCTTCATTTAATTTACGCTGAGCCTCAATTTGAGCAGTCTGTAAAATAAATAGTCTCTCTAATTTCTCAAACTGACTTAGAGAAATATGCCCCGATGGTATCGAAAATGAGGGAATCGAACTGGCGGTATGTGGATATTCCTTTGGACGTGCACCTTGGTGAGGGCCAGGCTGACCATTAATAGGAATTCCTTCAGTAACGGGCGAATGCCGAACAGCGGCTGCACCCTGCAATACTTCATCTCTCGACTGGTAGCTTACTTGAGAAACTAAACTTTCAGAGTCAGAATCCCCTGCTACATGATGGTTAGAGGCCCCTGGAAACAATTTGTTTCTAATTATTGCCCTTACGGTATTGGCTGTGTAATATCTATCGTATGGTACTCCCAATTTACGGGCTATCTGCCAGCACGTTTGAAGTTTCAAGGAGTCTAGCTCTGACAATGTTAAATCTTCAAATAATTCTTTAATGTGATCTTCCATGATCAATATTTTGAAATTAACTAAAGATAAATTCCCAGTTTATAACTTTAATATTGCTCTTTTGATCAGTGTCTTAGAACAACAGAGCTCCCGGACGGGTACCCCATTTGTTGCGAATAAGAAATTTTTTAAAGAACTTCAGAATGTGGCCTGTTACCATTTATTTCTTATGCAACAAGATTTTTGGATCCGAGTTCTTTGAAGGTCTTTTAGAGTCTAGGGGAAATAATTTCAACTGGGAAACTCCATAGAATAATATTCAAATTTATTAAAGTATTTAAATACAATACTTTATCTTCTCTTTGTAGTTAATGTAACTTAATACTTTGTACAATCAATTTACCATATACATTTAGTTCCAAATCGTGGAAATGTCATATTAATAAGGAAGTTTAATTATTCTTCCTGTATCTAAGTCCTCATTAATATTTACGTCTCTTTCTTAACAAGACTGTAGACCCAAAATACGAAAGGTACAAGATTTAACAAGACCTTTGAATCTGGCCGTATAGTATCTCTATGGATTACTGAACTGACC
>NC_069399.1:36995996-37023977 GCF_026875155.1 Cherax quadricarinatus
TTGTTGCTGGCTTTAGACCTTTTATATTTGCAAAGAAAAATTTGTTATCGGATGGTGGTATTGTTGGTACTGGGGGGGTTTTTTTTTTTCCGGCATTAGTATCTGTATCTGTTGGTTTGGAGTGGAGGCCATCGACTGTGGTTCCACTCCAGGAATGATGGATTGGTGTACGATTTCTGCCATTTCCTGCCGTTTTTTTTCCTTCCTGGCACTAAAAAACCTCTCCCTCTTGAGTGGCTGTGGCTACCCAGGTTTTCCATGGCATGGATGTTTTGTATTCTTTTTGTCCCTTTAGAGGGTTTATTGCCTGGCAATTTAAGTTATAGCACAGTCTTTCCTGTACTGAAGAGGTAAAACATTTCAGGGTGAAAAAGCTTACGGAAGGGAGTTTGCATTTTCCTGTTTTCATAGGGGCATGGCATTTTCTAGGTGGTTCATAGTTGTATGTCCCATCTGTTTTTCAGATTTCCCATGCCAGCAGATACCAAGTGCATAGTATGTGCACAGGCTTGGTTTCCCCTTGCCTTGGGTTTCTGTGACTGTATTCCTCTGTTGGTGCATGTTTCCCTGTCTTACTTCTATCCCCCCTAGCACCAAAAATGGAGCCCCCCCCAGTTGTTTTTGGTAATTTATCCTCACTATTGCTATTGGAGTCCTCTTGTTTGCTATTTCCTGCGGTATTTTCTAGTTTGCAATATTGGTTTTATCTTATCTTTGACTACACTTGTTTCCTCTATGGCTCCTGTCCCCTATGAGGTCATTTATACGTATTCCTTCCTGCGTATAATTCCCGATACCTGGACAAAATCTCCAGCTTCACTATTTCTGTCTCCCAGGACAGTATCTCCAGCTTCACCATTTCTGTCTCCCAGGACAGCACCTCCAGCTTCACCTTTTCTGTCTCCCAGGACGGCACTATCAGCCCCACATTTACGACTACCAGGACATCACCTCCAGCCTTACAGTTTGTGATACATGGCCAGTATCAAGGGCAGTACCATTCAGCCCAGACTTTTTATGTTCCCATCTGTTGTAGAAAGCTTCCAGGTTTTCTATGAAAGCAGCTTTGATGTTGTCCTCTTTTAATACCCTTGTGATTTTAGTCCACAGATTTTCCTCATTTGGCTTTACCCAAAAACACTTCTCTGTTTTAATACTGCTTGTAGCTAGTTCTGGGATATCTGCACAAGGAGCGTGACACCAATTTCCCACAAAAATGACAATTTTATCCATGTGGAAGCCCGTTTGTTTGACTGACCACAGACTACACACAGCTTCATAATGATTTGAATGGTTGATTTACTGCAATTTCTACTAGCAACCTCTTGAATATTATTTTTAATAACCTTAAATGAAGCTCTAGCTATTTGTATTTCTGTTTCTAATATTTTTGTTTATTGGACAGCTTCCCGTCACGTTCCTGATTTTTAATGTTTGTGTTTATAAGGGCGCCTACAACCCCATCCGTTTACGTCTGCTTTATTGTCCAACGAAACTGTTTGAAACCAGTCCGGGTCGGACCAGTCAAGGGTTCGGACAAGTCAAGGGTTCGGACCCGTCGATCTGCTCTGATCAGAGGGGGCACTTATTTAAAACATACTGGTCGGTGATTTGAGCTAAAACATGAAGGATCTACTGGAAATATTATCTACCCGAGTAATATGTGATTTGACTGATACAAAAAATATAACTTGCGTGTTGAAGAGCCGGTGATATCTGGCAGCTCCTACAATGACGAACGGTCGACCTCAACCTTGTTTATCAATCGCTGTATCTTTGGGGGTTTTCTATTTTTTTTTTTCCGTCTCCACCCCTTTTAATGCTATATTATCACTATAGTTGACTGGTGCAAATTTTGGAGGAAGGACGCTTTTTTCTGTAGTTATAATTGCTTCTCGTTGTGTATATTGCGACCGCTGGTAACTACAGGTTATATGAAATTCACAGTAACGTCTCGTATTTCAAGAAAAAGAAACTAATGAAAGTCACTCCACTCACTAAGTACCATTATAATACTGGTTAGTTGCTACTACAACACTGTATTCTGCTATTCACTGGTATCACTAGATTATATGCGAGTACACAGCAACAGGAAGTTATTAAAAACAGCTGACCTGTGGTAAGTTTCTGGCGACTTTTTGGCCCCCTGCCTCTATTTGGCTTATCACTTCATTTACAAATTCACCTGTTTTCAAATGACACTTTAGCCTTTATCATCAATATACTAGGGAGCCACTGTAGTATACACTATACACTATGTATACTCAATGTTATCAGGGAGACTTTCTTTCCTCTGACACGAAAAGTTCAATTATTATTTTTTTTTTCCACACGGGACACAGGCCTATGATTCCCCTCTGGCAGTAAACTCTGCTAGGTAGTGCACACTAATTCTCCTTTTTGACTCAGTATATAATGTTTTCCGCCCAAGATTGGTTCCCGGCGCTAGAGGGATGTATCGTATAGGATTGATGCACAAATTAAAGTTCTAGCACGTAAGAGCGACCGTGAAACACGAGATAACCGGAGCACAAAAGAGGCACGCTGACACGCCTGACACAGCTAGTTTCTGTGTTGCTTATTCAGTTGAGTATTTTCTTTTGTGAGTGTGAGTTTTCCTTGCTTACAGTGTGACTTGTCAATTTTTTTTTCCCTTATGCAGATTGTTAAGCAAAATTTTTTCCTGTTTAAGCTTATTGTGTCATTCTCTCTATTTTTCTAGCCTTTATGTCCTTGAGTAAGTTCCCTAAGAAGATGTCCCAGTCACTTTTGAATGTTCACTTAGTGTATCATGCCAGTCAAAGTCAACATGAATCAGTCCACAGTACCAGTATTCCCTTACTGACTGGAATACAATACCTAGCCCCTGAGCAATGTGTTTGTTCTCACAGCTTGTATCTGAGATTTGTTAAAGCGCTGCGAAATGTGAAGTTCAGATTAAGCTCCTATAGATTCATTCATTACTTATTAAAGTAGCCAAGCAGTCAGGCACTAGTAATACTGTCACTCCTGTCTGGACTCCAGCCACAATATCGTGCACGCAGGATAGTGTACAGTTACTTTGGGTTTCAGAGGAACCTCAGACAACCCTGGGTGCTGAGGCTACTATCCCTGCGATGGCGACTTGTTCAAGTACTCGTTCCTTCCCAGGGGACGCTTTGAGAAGAACTTTACTTGCAACGAGTTATGCCATCTCTTGCTGATGCCACAAACCATTGCAGAAAGACGTTTCTGTGGCTAGTGTACTCACTTGAGTGTTGTTGTTGTCCCTTGTGTTCCAGATGGTGATCCCATCCTAGTTGACAGTAATTCATGCAATGTAAGAAGTTGTTTCTCGAGTAACTTTCACATGTTGTTAATGTTTGTAAGTGTAGTTTCTTATAGTTGATACCGCGTGTCACTGTGTGTGACTCAGATTGAATATCTGTATTGTTGACCATGTCCATTTATTTTCCCCTGTGCTTGCAGTGAGAGATAGTAGATTCGTTCTCCATTGCTCATATTGCGTGTTATAGCATTAATTTTTTTCAACCGGTGAGAGTCATCCACTCCACCGAGTTTGTTCATTCCTCCAGTAAGAAAGAACCGATCTCTTGTGTTCTGGTGTGATTCGATTCCTGCTCTAGGAAGATCTTATTCTGACTGTGAAGCCACCAGCACTCATTAGTGACTTTGTAATGAGCCAAGAATTACTGTATTGAACAATCGAGTTGAGTACTCCTAGCAGAAGAGTTAGTAATTCCACAGTCACTAGTGAATGTATCTGCATCTTTTGTAGATACTCGTTCAGATCGTCCATGTATCTGTATCTTTTGTAGATACTCGTTCAGATCGTCCTCAGTCAGGAGATGTGTTAGCCATCTCAGAAGATGATAACCATTCTGCATATGTAAACCTTACCTTCGAAGAATTGGGTTTAAATTTAAACAGCCGGTATAATTAGATGTCCGAGATGAATGAAATTATCAACTGTGTGTTTTGTTATTAGCTGATCAGTTTGTCAGAATTTTTTGTCTTCACGTTCCCTCCGAATTCTGAGGATTTAGAAATACTGATCTGTGTGCACCAGATTTTGCTGTTAATTACTTTCACTTTGTAAATATATATTTATTCTTCCTCAGAATCCATAGAGTGCATGAATACAGATCGATCGATCAATTCCATCCCATATTATACCATGATTTGTTCATATAATTTGTAATGCATTACGTTAAAACTCATTACGTTAACACCCATTACGTTAAAACTCATGATGTTAACATCCATTATGATACCATCCATTAGTTCTAAGTTACATATGCCCAGAACCACCTGCCTGTTCAGCCTATAGCATAGTAGCGTATGTCGAGACGACATACGTAACATGACTGAGATGTCAGCATAGTTGCTGAACCTCCTTACATGTGTTATATAGCTTAGTTGAGTACCATAGTACCATCCATGTGTTTATATAGAAGATCCTTAGGTCTAGTGACTGTATGATGTCACAGGATGCAGCATGAGGGAGTGTAATGCCAGGTCAGCGCAATATGAGTTCAGATAGTGACTCAGGCAGAGACGGTTGGTCGTTGAGTCAACGGTACACTGGTTACTGGTAACTGGTTACTACTACTGAGAGCTCGGCTCAGTAGTAGTAACCAGTTACCAGTAACCAGTGTACCGTTGACTCAACGACCAACCGTCTCTGCCTGAGTCACTATCTGAACTCATATTGCGCTGACCTGGCATTATTCAAAGACCCTCTATGGGTACGTGGGCGGCCAGTCAGTCAGTCAGTGTTACGAGAGTGAGCAAGGAGGCAGGCCATGGCTGTAAGGGCGCAACCCACCTTATCTGTAATTATACGTAATACCAGCCTACGTGAGTATTTCTTACCTAATCCACGTGTCGAACTCCCACATGATAAATGGTGACAGCGGTGTGGAGCGTGGATTTAGTTTTTACGGGTTATTCAAGACGTTACAAGACTGTGAGTAGCCGCAGGGTCAAAGGTGAACTTCCAGCCAGCCGCCTTACTCCCCTCACAACCTCCAGCCTGCAAGCCTGTTGCAGCCGTTTCAAGCTTCCTGGCTTAGTTCGTGTGCTAATTGCTTCAATCTCCGAGGGGTTGACCCGGATTTTGCAATTAAGCCAGTCAGTAAGCCAGACTGTGGAAGTGAACGCCAGCCAGCCTATCATCCAGCCTGTCTCCTGTCATCCAACTGCTCCTCCGTGCTTTGTGCATCATTACACGTCTTCCAGTCAGCCATTCTCGTGGGGTAAGCCAGTCAGCCAACCCAGCTTCTAACCCAGCTGAGAGAGAGAAGTAAGCCACGCAGTAAGAAGTAAGCCAAGTTCCTCTGAAGTATTGTCTATATCGCTTTGTGCTCCCTGTTGGATGCTAAGAGTGGTTTTCACCATTCCTGTGGCATAGAGTGGCTTAAGCCACCTTCGTGGGTAGAGTGGCGGGCGTTGCGCGCCAGCGAGTCCTCACCCACCACACTCTACCTCCACCACTCCCACCACCAGCCACCAGCCACCCACCACCAGCCACCCACCACCAGACACCCACCTCATCTACCTGTGGTTGTTTGCACCCTTGTACCGGGTCCTACTACTGTTTTGGCTCACATAATTGGTCAAAAACCCAATTATGGGAGTTCCCCGAGAGAGAGCGCTTTTCTTCCGACAACAGTGAGTGTAGGAGGCATCAGTCACCGCACAGGACAACCTACACCCTACCCTCATCACCAGTAATCACCCGACTACTACAGACTTCAGTGATAATTTAGAGACATTTTTCTTGAATTTAAAGACATTTGCATGTGTGAGACATTTATAGTAAATTGCTTGTGTACTCTAAACCTTGTGTTTTCAGTTTTTCTTTGACTCGTTATTTTTTTTACAATATTTTTCAGTGTTTTCACTTATCTTATATTTTTTTTATCTGTGTTTTTTTTTTCCTTTATGCTACTCCTGTCTCTAGTAAGTATTATTGTGTAGTGTACCAGTCAGTCACTCTGTGTGAAGTGATTCAATTTTTTTATTGTATTCTTTCAGTGTTGTCTTCTCCAGTAATTGTCATTGTATTTCACGCAGTGATATTCACCCCAGTATACCAAATTATCCATTTATTTCTATGTGTGTCTTTTTTCGTATGCCAGCAGTGTCTCATTCCTCTAATTTTTTCGCAGACTGTGTACCATTATTTTTGCCAGCAAATTTTTGTCGTATCAGTCACAGCAAGATTTTGTTGTATTGTCGTATCAGTCAAAGCAAGATTTTGTTGTAAATAATGTTGTGTGCCCCGCCACTGTAAGTGTTAATTTACCCGTTTTGTTCCTTTGTTTTATTTTATTCATATTTTTATATTTCTTGAACAAATTCACTCTTGATGCAATTTCAATTACTTTTAACGTAAAGTGTTTTCCTTACTCTGTTTGAGTAAATTGTTTTGTCTAATTTACAATTAAGAGTTAAAGTGTTCAGTCAGTTTTTTCTTCATATTTTAATTTTATTATTTAACCCGAGTTTTCCCAGTGAAACCTTACTACTGCAGTGATTATTTCTACACCTTATTTTGTTGCACTTGTTCTGCAGTGAATTATTTTGTTGCACTTGTTCTGCAGTGAATTATTTTCTTTTATTGATATTTTTATGAATTATATTTTAATCTCGTTTATGCATTCTTAGAAAATACTTAAATTTCCCAGTTAACAATTTAGTAATTTTATTTTATACTTTTACATTGATTTAAAATTTAATTAATTAATTTCTTTATTAGCAAGAGTAAAGACAGCTCATTTTGCATTTAATTTAGTCTCCAGTAATATTTTTACTTGTATATTTCAATGTAAATTTTTTCTTGACCTTGAGTTGTCCTTCCTCTTGCAGTGTATCTTAGACAATTTTTTTTATTACTTCTGCGGAATTAGTTGTATATCTTTTATTTCAATTCTAGAATTTTATATCATTTTTATTGTTCATTATTTTTGCCTTATTTGTTCTCGTGTTTTGCCATTATGTCTCACATACCGTCAAGTGATACTTTAGTGAATGTCGACACTCAGACCTCTCAGGCTATTGCTGCTCCTGTCATCAGTCCTCACATTCCCTTACTGACTGAAAGACAATACCTAGCCCTCGAACAATGTGTTTGTTCTCTCAGCTTGTATCTGAGATTTGTTAAAGTGCTGCGAAATGTGAAGTTCAGATTAAGTTCCTATAGATCCGTGAATTACTTATTAACGTAGCCGAGTGGTCAGGCACTAGTAATACTGTCACTCCTGTCTGGACCCAGCCACATGTTGTCCTTGTGTTTCAGATTGTGATCTCATCCTAGTTGACAGTAATCAGTGCATTGTAAGAAGTTATTTCTCGAGTAACTTCCACGTTGTTAAAGTTTGTAAGTGTAGTTTCTTTATAGTTGATACCTCGTGTCACTGTGTGCGACTCAGAATATCAGCATTGTTCACCGTGTTCATTTCTTTTCTCCTGTGCTTGCAGTTTGAGATAGTAGATTCGTTCTCCCTTGCTCATATTGCGTGTTATAGCGTTAATTTTTCAACCGGGGGGAGTCATCCACTCCACCGAGTTTGTTCATTCCTCCAGTAAGAAAGAACAGATCCCATGTGGTCTGGTGTGATTCGATTCCTGCTCCAGGAACTAAGCCACCAGCACCCATCAGTGACTTTGTCATGAACCAAGAATTACTGTATCGAACAGCTGAGTTGGGTACTCCTAGCAGAAGAGTATACCAGTTAGTAATTCCACAGTCACTAGTGAATGTAGCCTTACAGCTAGTTCACGATGTACCAGGTGTTGCACATCCTGGTATGGATCGTTCAGTAAAACAAGCCAGATTGAAATACTTTTGGCCTCGTATGGCAACTGATATTTCTGAGTATGTTAAGAAATGTAGTGTCTGCATGCAACATAAAGGCAATGCTAATGGTCCTAATCCAATCCAAGTGTATCCAACTACTAGCGAACCTTGGGAAAGAGTTGCGCTAGATTTGTTAACTAATTTCCAATGTTCCCTCCAAGGTAACAAACATCTGTGTGTTATGGTAGACCATTTCACCAGATATTGTGAGTTAGTTCCTATTGCAGATAAGACTGCCGAGACAGTAGCTAAAGCGTTTAAAGAACGCATTATCTGCAGGCATACCACTCCTAAGTCCCTAGTAACAGATAATGGAGGTGAATTCTGTAATGAGATTCTTGAAAATTTGTGTACCTTGTACAAGATCTCTAAATCCACCATTGTTCCTCATCATCCTGCCAGCAATGGGTTAGCGGAACGAACCAATAAGAAAGTACTTGATGTCTTGAGAGCCACTATCAATCCCAACAGTGATTGGGATGAAGTTATACCTGATGTGCAGTGTGCTATAAATTCTGCTTACATGTTTCTATAGGTGACACTCCACATTATGCATTGTATGGTGTAGATAAACGTTTGCCTTATGAGTTGTTATATTCTAATCCGAAACCAAATTACAACCCTGATGATTTCATAGCAACTCGTACCAGCTTAGCTCAAAGTGTTTTTAGAAGAATCCGTGAAACACTTCATAAATCAACAGCAGAATTTACAAGAGTCGCAAACACTCGAGCAAAGCCATCCAAAATCAAAGTAGGTTCGAGAGTTATGCTGATTAACTTTAACAAAACGTCTGCAATGCCAAAGCTTGATCAAAAGTTTGTTGGTCCTTATCGAGTAGTTGAACATATCACTGGTAATAAGTATAAGGTTAGAGAGATTAGTACTGGTCAGTATAAAGAATCGCATTGAGATCATATGAAGTTAGTATGTGATGATAATGATGTTCCAACCCAGACTAATATGACAGACTCTGACAATCCTCCTGATCCTGTACTCTCTTCCTCTGATACTCAGTCAGACGATCAACCTGAATGTCGTTATTCCCTACGTACACGACAGGTATTGAGAAATCCTCAAGTATCATTTGTAACTTCCAATTCAGATTTGCCTCAAATGCAGCATGAGTTAGCCAATGCTACAGAGTTTGATCCTCCCAGAGATGACACCCATTCTGCATATGTCAATCTCACCCTAGCAGAGTTGGGGTTAAATGTAAATAACCTGTATAGATGAATAATTACAGTATCAACTTATCAGTATTCAAGAAGTTTTTTTTTTTGTGTTCATGTTCTCTCCGCATTCTGAGAGTTAACAGTCTAGATTTGAGTGCACCGAATCTGCCTTTCTGTTAAACACTCTTTCTTTGTATATATTCCTTCCTCAGAATCCGTAGATCACATGAATACAGATCGATCGATCAAAATTTTTTTTTTATCACTTGTAATCTCAACGTTGAGTTCGATGTTCATTTGTTGAGTTTTAAGTTGTGCTATATTATACCTTGTATTGCATTACAGTTTCAGTTACGTAAGCTTCCATTCCAATGTTCTACTTATGTATGTTATAATGTTTAATTGTTGTGTACTTTGACATTGTATAGAATCAGCCCAAGCCATATACCTGCCATCTCTAGTTTGTATTTGTATGTCGGGACGACATACGTTAGCGTCGCCGAGCTCTCAGTAGTAGTAACCAGTTACCAGTAACCAGTGTACCGTTGACTCAACGACCAACCGTCTCTGCCTGAGTCACTATCTGAACTCATATTGCGCTGACCTGGCATTATTCAAAGACCCTCTATGGGTACGTGGGCGGCCAGTCAGTCAGTCAGTGTTACGAGAGTGAGCAAGGAGGCAGGCCACTACTGTAAGGGCGCAACCCACCTTATCTGTAATTATACGTAATACCAGCCTACGTGAGTATTTCTTACCTAATCCACGTGTCGAACTCCCACATGATATAGTGACTGTATGATGTCACAGGATGCAGCATGAGGGAGTGAGACGCCCTGCCTCGCTTTCACTCCGCGCTTAGACATACAGCAGGCAGGCAGGCCGGGCCCATCCCTTACCACAGTCTGACAATATAGTGTTACCATCCACAACTGTGTTTATCTTCAACCATCACATCTCCTTCCGAACCCCCACGACAAGGGGAGACATGATAATGACATACAAAATACTGTGTGGAATAGACAAAGTGGACAGAGAGAGGATGTTCCAGAGAGGTGACACAGAAACAAGGGGTCACAAGTGGAAGCTGAAGACTCAGACGAGTCACAGGGATGTTAGGAAGTACTTCTTTGGTTACAGAGTCGTCAGGAAGTGGAATAGCCTAGCAAGTGATGTAGTGGAGACAGGAACCATACATAGCTTTAAGACGAAGTATGACATAGCTCAGGAAGCAGAGAGAGAGAGAGAGAGAGAGAGAGAGGACCTAGTAGCGATCAGTGAAGTGGCAGGGCCAGAAGCTGAGTATCGACCCCTGTAACCTCAATTAGGTGAGTACACATAGGAGTTCCATCAACAATGCAGCTGCGATCCAGCGATATGAGTTGCATGATGAGTTATCAGTCGGGTAAAATAAGCAGTTCTGAGACAGAAGGCCGAGGACCTCACTCAACACTCACACGTCCTTTCCCCAACCACTCAGGCTCTACTGAGGGCTTTGAGGCAGGTACTGTTTAGCAAAACAATATCTGGCCTTTCTGCTTCAAGGAGCTTGGCCAGTAGGTGTCTAATTGTAATTGTCTAATTTAAACACGATTTAATGGTTTCGTCATAGCAAAGTTAATGTAAGGGGAGGAGTTTAGGTTAAAACCCGTGATAGCGGTGCCATCGGTGGATATGTTTTTTTAGATGTTACGGATCCGTTTCCTGGAATGGGAGGAAGAGGTGGATCTGGTTTTATGTTTTATGGTCTGTCAGAAGTTGGGGCAGGTATAGAGTTAAGTGGATTTTGTCTGGAGGAGGTGGAGTTAGACCTGGATGGAGTCTTGGTTGTGGTGGAGGAGTGGGCAAAGGTGGATGCAGAGGAAGCAGAAACTTTGGTAAGGGATGAGGAAGTGGAAGCTTTGGTAAGGGATGAGGAAGTGGAAGCTTTGGTAAGGGATGAGAAAGTGGAAGCTTTGGTTAGGGATGAGGAAAAGTAATGTGAAAAGTAATGTGAAGGACCTGGGAGTGATAATGTTAGAGGATCTCTCATTCAAAGACCACAACAGTGTATCTACCTCATCCGCTAGGAAAATGATAAGATAGATAATGAAAACCTTCAAAACTAGGGACTCCAAACCCATGATGATTCTCTTCAAATTGCTTGTGCTCTCTAGGCTGGAATACTGCTGTACACTAACGGCTTCCTTCAAGGCTGGCGACATTGCAGACCTGGAGAGTGTACAAAGAACTTTCACGGCACACATAAGTATGATAAGGCACCTAAACTACTGGGAACGGTTGAAGGTCCTTGATCTGCATTCCCTCGAACGCAGGCGAGAGAGATACATGATAATATACACTTGGAAGGTCCTGGAGGGACTGGCACAAAACCTGCACACGAAAATCACTCCCTGTGAAAGCAAAAAACTTAGCAGGAGATGCAACATTCTCCTGATGAAAAGCATGGGCGCCACGAGTACATTGAGAGACAACACAATAAGTGTCCGGGGCCCAAGACTTCAGTTGCCTCCCAGCCTACATAAGGAGGATTACCAATAGACCCCTGGCTGTCTTCAAGAAGGCACTGGACAGCCACTCTAAAGTCAGTACCTGACCAACCGGGATGTGGTTCATACATCAGCTTGTGTGCGACCACTTGTGGAAATTTGTCTGGACTGCCTCCGTGTGAGTTGTTTACCCTAGCAAGTTCTGTTGACACTGAGTTCTGAGGTTGGTACCTCAGCCTCAACAGTGGCTTAAATGACACATTTCCATAAACGACTGATGTTGCAAGAAATCCCGCCTTCATGCACGAATAGAGGACTAACTTAATTGGTGTTGGAGAATATATCACCTGGTCTTCAACCTCCCTAAGCCTTAGCCCCTCTGTACTTTCCCTTGAAGTCACCACGTGCAGTCAGGAACCTAATTCCTGCAATATTCAGATGGTATTAGTGACCTGCCTGCACCTCAAAAATTCCTGATTCCAAGAGGGTGTGTATCCCTTTGTATAACTATGCAGGAAGTGGCACTAGCTTCTAAGCGTTAACAAAGAGGGGACACCGGTATGTACTGGTCTTCGGGCGTCCAACTGCACAAAGACCACAGTTCAACTCACTCACAATTTCCCCAGAAACTGGCCAGAATACTGAGAAAGAAAGAAAAGTCTTGTCTTACTGTAATGGGCCTGACAGAGGAGGGCATCTACAGTGCTTCGAGGTGCCTCCACCAGATTTCCCCAGGTCTAGTATGTGTAGACACGTGGGGGCCCCGCCCCGCTGTTCATGGCACTGGTTGCTACGATGATGTCCTGTCTTAAAAGGAAGCACTGGCATCTCAAGGAACCACACTTCGTCGTTCAAGCTTGGGCTGCCAGTTCTCCCTAGCTAATATAACCTAGCATTTGCCTACATAAAATGCCTATTCCTACCTACGTTAAGGTCTTAGGTCTACATTATTAATACCTACAATTGCCTCAATAATCCTAATATTAATTTGCTAACAGTATAAACTACCTACACCTTCCTTGAAGGGTAAATCTATCAATAAAGATGTACTTCCCAACCACCTTTGCCAACCTGGGTGTATGTCTGTGTTTTGGGTAGATGTGAGACCTACAAAACTCAGACGGTCTATCTGGAATTAGGGCTTCGTACAGCTTATTTACCCTTTGGAACTTTAAGACAGAATAAGTTCCCACACTTGATGAGGTCAGAAATAATCCTAGTGTAGAGGCGAAAGAAAGTTGGCTTAGTTACACAGCATCTTGACAGGCAATGTTTACCAGATTATTGGGTGGTTCTTGGTAGCGGGGAGTAATGATAAAGGCTTCGGAGGCTTCTTACTTTATTTCCAGTATCTGGGGTGCACAGGCAGTTTTGTTACATGCCCATGTCCCGGGAGGGCCATGCCACGAGGGAGAGAGGAGCAGGACCTGTTGTCTGAGTCTAGGCCACTGAGTGAGGCAGATGCAGGGGTGGGCCCTACTGAAGTGGTAGGCCTAGGCAGCAGCACCAGCATGGGTGAGAAATATGAACTCAGCTGGCAGACAGCATAGGCTGTCTGTGCAGACAGTACAGGCTGTCTACATTTGCTCGGCCACCTATCACATGGTCTACCCGACCATGTCTGGCGGTAAAAAAAAACTCGGTCTCTCTCTCGTAGGAACAAGGCACAGAACACAAAATAAAAACATAATATAATATATATATATATATATATATTATATATATATATATATATATATATATATATATATATATATATATATATATATATATATGTATATATATTATATATATATAAAACTTCCTACAGGGAGAGAAGAAAAAAACATGTTGGGTGTGCTAAACATCGTGGTCATAGGCAGTGAGCGTCGATGGGCATCGCTGCACGCCTTCCTGCATCTGGACAGATACTGCAACCCAGGAGACATCACTGCGGCTGAGCTGTGATGTAACAGGGTACGATCTCCTCTGGAACGGTGAAGCAGTCATCGTAGGTGTCGCTGCAGGGTTTCACTCAACCTGGGGCACAACCTGCTGGTGCCCTCGAGTGAGATGTCGTCAGTACTCGGCAACTGGGCAGGACTTCTTCTGGCAAGTGACTCAGGAGGGCATTTCTCGACTGGTACTGTCGCTGGGCTGTCACTGCCAGTGAGCGTGGAGTGAGTCGTGGCAGAGACGACTCGGCGAAACATCTGGGAGTCGTAACATCATACACCATACTGCAGTGAGGAGTGGGCTAGCAGTCAAAGTGACATCATCTTTGTGAAGGCTGCTCACTGAAGCTATGGCATGAGGATGACACAGCGCCTGCCAACAGGGCTAACTGCGGCTTGATGAAGTGTCATTCTCTCGGCAGTTGGAGTTATAGCAGAGGTTAGTCTAAGCATCACCAGACTTGTTGCTCTACATATAACCGCACTCTGATGGTCTGGAGGTGAAGTGAAACAAATCTCAATGGGAATCGTAGCAGGTACGATTCTGCAGGGCATCACGAGCGGTGAACAATAAGAGCTTTCTGTACAAGAGGCTCAGATGCTCGAGGCTGACTAATATCAGCTGTCAAACGCGGGGGTCACATCGAGTGACAAGTAACACAGTGGTGCTACACAGAGGTCTGGGCTCAAGACCACACAGGACACAAGAAAAACTGCACACACCCGCACTGCGCATGCGGTACTATATGGCTTACACTAGCAAATGATGCTTTTCTGTGCAAAAATTTACACTAAGCTATACACGAACATGTGAGAGCGCTGACTGAGAGGAATTAATTAACACATGACACATCTTCTCTCAATCTTCTCGACAATACTGAAATAATTACTAGAACACTCGATGTGACATCATGTGATGTCAAGTGTGATGCTGCAAGGTGACTTCGGCAGCATAGTGATGTCAGCAGACGTTTCGAGATGATGTCAGGCAGACATCGTGACGTCATGAAGTCGGGCAGCATCGTGGGTGACGTCAAGAAGTCGAGCAGCATCGTCAGTGACATCAATATGATGTGGGCAGCAGACCACAGCATGTGGCCTGGGACATCTGGCTTGGTAACCCATGTGGCTTGTAGATCCATGTGAGCAAGCCACGTGGCTTGCTCCACGTGGCTTGCTGATCTACATGGCTTGGTGATCCACGTAGCTTCGAGTGGCCTCGGGCACTCGGATACACAGCTCTGGCAATGAATTCACGTGGAAAACAGCAGAAAACACAGCAGAGGGAGTGAAGGCATGGTGGTGTATGGTAGGCTGGTGAGGTGTGAGGTGTGTATGGCAAGGAACGGCCACTTCCTCCTCTCCCACCCACAACACGGCGAGATACTCACACTGGACGCAGAAATCACCACAAACTCACCTCTGACTTGCTGAAATAGCCGTGCTGAGTTGATCAACAACAGCAGAACATGCAAGTGATGATGAACATGTGACTTGAGAAACAGCGTGGGACACTGTGGCGTGGAGTCACAGGGACATGCCACTTACAATTCTCGAAGAAATTCGGCAAATTTTGGCTAGATCCTGCTTGTACCTGAGTCTGGATGCTAAAACGTGCAGACTCGACATCAGGATAACTCGTTGAGAGACGGATGCTTCTTGTGTGGGGTGATGAAGTGAAGATGACTTCATCCCTCTTCCTTCTCTCCGGGCAAACACACATTGCTGTGACCACCGCTTCCACCATGTTTACGAGTTAATTGGTAATTCTTGCAGAGTGTGGTTCAATTATAAGCGGTTCCAGGACACTTCTTGTATTTGCAGTATCTGTGGTGCTCATGCAGTGGTGTCCATCCCAGTGTGTTACGTGCCCATGGCCCGGGAGGGCCATGCCCACGGGGGAGAGAGGAGTAGGACCTGTTGTCTGAGTCTAGGCTGCTGAGTGAGTGAAGCAGATGCAGGGGTGGGCATACTGAAGTGGTAGGCCTAAGTGGCAGCACCAGCATGGCACAAAATATGAACTCAACTGGCAGACAGCATAGGCTGTCTGTGAAGACAGTACAGGCTGTCTACAGCGACTCCTGAGGGATGAATGTGAATTTGAAGGGAAGACTAGTTTTGGGAGTCACATGCCCATATCTTTCATGATGTGCATGGAAACAAATAAATGCTGTGTTTTGTAGCAGGAAAAGTGTGAACAACAGTGTGCAATCAATATGTAGGGAAGTGCCCCTCACTCTCCTCCCCGGGCTATGCTCTGTGTGTACTAAACAATGACCCTCTCATAACCCTCACCCCTTCCCCTCTACCATTCAACTCCCCTGCCCCACCCACCACTCAACTCCCAACGTCACCCCAATTGTAAAGGGTACTTTTCCCCTCCCAGCCCATGTCAGCGATGACACTGTAGGGACAGCACCGTGGAGTTCGACCGCGGGCAGCTGTCAGGTTTGCCACAGACAGTGTGGACTCAGTTCCTCAAGCTTCAACATCCGTGCGCACGGTGATTCCGGGCACCCGTAGGCTCCATGTGGGAAAAACCAACAGCCCCCTCTCGCAGCAGACATAAGGTGACAGCTGCCCACCTTCACCTTTACAGAGGGCCGGGATCTGCAATTAACTTGGCGTCCACTAGGACGTTTAATACTTCCCCAGGGCAGCTCTCCCTCCTCGGGCTGCTAGCGGAGTCCTGACCTCTTGAACCGCTTGGAAGGTCGATGGTGCGCCTGCAAGCAGCAGATCCTTCGCAACCTGCTGCTGTTTTGACATGGCTGTCTGGCTGTCCTGCCGAGGAGGACCGGCACCTGAAATATCTGTTATTGGGGCAATGAAGAATTCCCTACAATGTTTGTTAACTGCTCATTACTTTGGGCTGCTACATCGTAGTATCTATACAGACTTCCAGACCACCCCACAGGCGAACTTAATGACAAATATGAAGCAAGGAGAGACTTGTATGCTTTATCCTCACAAGGCAAATGACTGCAACATTTCCCTGTATCACTAAATAATGAACATGATGCAGCACTAACTAAGGGCAACTCCACTCGCCTGTGAGATGGTATTACTTACAACATACTCAATTGCTGTGACGAGTACCAGTAATCCTTTACTTGAATTAAATACATGAGTTATGTCCTGGAGCTCCTAAATCATGGACCAATAGCCGTCATTATTCCCATTCCAAATGCCCACTCACAAAACTCATTTCGCCCAATATCCCTTACTATCGCTTGTGTAAAACATTTGAAAGGATGATTCCTTAATCGTCTTATGCACAGAATTAAGGAATTCTTGGTTCACCTTTTCACCTCCCCGTTTTGCATGCTCCATGCAAGGAAGGAGTGTGCATCATTGCATTACCACCTTTCACTCTGCACACAGACAAGCACTACACTAACTACGTTCTTGACCTTAGTCCGCTTTTGATGTAGCCCACAGACATGTAATCATTAAGAACTTGGCCAAGAAAGGATTCGTTTGGAGGATGGCTTCCTCCTCTGGATAAAATGTACCAGGTCCAACAGAAAAGTCGTCTGTGTTGTTCCAGGGACATAGAATTGTAACTAGCTATTTTGAAAAGGAACCCCACAGGGGAGGTGTGCTTAGAGTCCCACCCTTTTCAACATTTTTGATTAAGCTTACTTAAGCCATGCCTATCCGATCCCCCATCATTATAGGTTATTTTTCTGAGGGACATAAGATTCACACTACGGGATTCTCCGAACACCCACAACATTCTTAATCATGTTTTAAGCCTCGTGTCAGGACATGGGGTTAATAATCTCAGGATAAAACAAAGATACACAACAGGCGTCCTCCTCGGCATGAATAAGGCACAGTTCGTCAGATCCAGTTGCAAGATGGGTCTCTTCTAGTATAGTAACATAATACAGGTATCTAGGCTTTGAGGTTCCACTACTTGGACCTGTTGTAACGAGACTTTTGTCGCCAATACAAAGAAAGGCTTGAGATCACTTGAGAGTTGTGGCAGTTTATTTCATCCCAGGTTATGTGTGCTAATGTTAAAATTGTGAAATGAATGTATCTTGGCATATATTAGATCATTAATTGATTATGCAGGCGCCACTACTTCACTCGTGACTGACTTGGAAGCTTGAGGGCTGGAAAAAACTGCAAAACGAAGCAATGAGGATCATCCTAGGATGCCCTCGTACTGCCAAAATTTTAAATATCTGAAAAGAACTTAATAACCAATCATAAGATCGTGTTACTGAAAGAAATAACCTTATTGGGGTCAATTTGCTTAGGCGAGCCCATTCAAAATCAACCCCTGCACAGAAGCCCTCCAAACTTTCCTCAGCACGTGGTGAACATCCATCCAGATGGATCGAAAACAACTGAACGACCTCCTCATGAACCAGCTACATGATCGTATATCAAGTTGGCAAACAGAGACATTTCCCCTGCTCCATGGATATTACCCCCCATTCCCAAACTACCATTCCTCCATTTCCCCCCAAGAACCTCTTAAATCACAACCCAAGCTGTCCGTCTTGAAGCCAAACAAGAATGCCTTAAGCTGCTATTTGATAACTTAGTCACACAGAACAATCTTTCACAAATTATTTACGTCGATGGTTCTTTTCACCAGTCCACTGGTGCAGCTGGTAGTGCTGCTGTGTGTCACACCGAGTGATGGCTCTCATAAAGACATTGGAGCACCGCTTCAATAACTGTGCCACTACACCTTCAAACAGAAACTGTTTGCCATACACCTTGCACTCAAATGTGTCCCATCCATGTATCTAAGGTTGTCACTTAATTGTAACTGATTCTCTGTCAACCATAATGCTCTCAACTCATTAAGTTATAATTGTGGCATGCTTTTGTCATAAACCAGACATAGATATGGAAAGATTGTGGACCCGTGGAGTCAGAGTGCACATGCTGTGGATTCCCTCTCACATTGGTCTCAGACGCAAGAGAGAACTGATAAATTGGCTAAGCTGTATGCTTTCAAATAGGGGGTAGATTACAATCTTGGGTTCAATTAGTCAGGTTTGAGAACAATAAACAAAAGAAGTCTTCAAATGAAAAGTTATTGACAAACCACTTAGGGAGATTGACACAATCAGTCCATCTATCAACATCCTCATGCATGAGGGATCCACATTCTATGGTCATCCTCCAACAAGATTAAGCAGGACTCTTGAATTCACTACAGCCCGCTCCGCCTTGGGTTACAAATATTCTTTGGCAGGTAAATCACCACCACCACTGTAGACAAACGAAATGTAAAATTTGCCAGATGACTAATGTCACAATTTGCGTCACTGTGTGCTGGAGTGTGAACAATAATGAATTTAGAAACACTCACTCTGAAGTGTTTCAAGAAATGGCTAAGTATTTTATCCACAGTGGTAAATTGCAACCATTCTGGAGAAATACCCTGGACTATGCTAGCTGTAAATAAAGCATTACCACATATGGTGCAATGTTGTGTGTGTGTGTGTGTGTGTGTGTGTGTTGTGTGTGTGTGTGTGTGTGTGTGTGTGTGGGTGGTGTGTGTGTGTGCGTGCGTATGTGTGTGTGTGTGTGTGTGTGGTGTGTGTGGTGTGTGTGTGTGTGTTGTGTGTGTGTGTGTGTGTGTGAGTGTGTGTGTGTGTGTGTGTGTGTGTGGGTTGTGGGAGGTGTTGTGTGTGTGTGGGTGTTGTGTGTGTGTGGAGTGTGGGTGTGTGTTGTGTGGTGTGCGTCCTTGTGTGTATGCATATTTTGGGGGGAACGCTCGTGTGCACAAGTCCGTGCGTGCGCCCTGGTGTGTGTATGTGTGGTGCGCGGCGCGCTATGGGAGTATATCCCTTAAAATTTTATTTATAACACATTACCAATTGTGACCAGGTGGGGACGTATCAGTGGTTCATTACATTGTAATTTGTTCATGACTGTAACCAAGTATATAGGATGAAGCTATTCCTTAACCTCTGTAACTTGCCTGATTATGCCAGATCTACCTGGTAGTTCAATTACCTATGTAACTAGTTCAGCTATCATAACTTTGGGGTCCAGTCACTGGACCCATTAGTACCTTTGTAATCTTTTGACTACCGCCCACAGGATGGGAATGGGGGTGCATACAGATTTTAAAGCTATAGTGTGTGTGTTGTGTGTGTGTGTGTGTGTGTGTGAGTGTGTGTGGTGTGTTGTGTGTGTGTAGTGTGTGATGGTGTGTGAGTTGTGTGTGTGTGTGGTGTGTGTGACTCAACAATCAATATTTTGCACATAATTCATTACAGTTTGTGACCGGGTGTGGAAAGTGTGAATTGCTCATTACTCTATAATTTGTGTCCATGAATGTAAGCCAAAGTATAAAACGTAAGTAACATACTTACAGAATTCATTACCTATGTACTTGTGAGCTCATAACCTTTAGTACCTAGTTCAGCTATTAAAACTTTGGGGCCCAGTCCCTGGACCCAATACGTACCTCTGACTCTGTCAAATACCTTTGTAACTTGTGCATGTATTGGACCAGAACTTACCTGAGTTCATTACCTTTGTAAATTGGAGGAGTTTCATTACCTTTGTAAATTGTGAGTTCATTACCTTTGTTAAATTGTGATTCAATTACCTTGTAAATTGTGAGTCATACCTCTGTAACTTGCTCAGCATCAAAACTTTGGAGTCCAATCCCTGGACCAATAATGTACCTCTGTAATCTTATTGCTACCGCCCTCAGGATGGGTATGGGTGCATAATAACATATTAAAACTAAACTAACATTGTAATTTGTCATGATTGTAACTATGTATGGACCGTGTTTTATCTGATTCATGACTTTTGTAACTTGTCAGTGATTGTGACCAGCTCTACCTGAGCTCATTGCCCTTGTAACTTGGTCATAATTGGTGACCAGATCTAAGTTTCATTATCTTTGAACTTGTATCAGCTCGCAAAATTTCGAGCCCTCCCTGGACCAATTATGTACCTCTGTAATCTTTTGACTACCGATCACAGAATGGGTAATGGGGTGCATAGTAAGATATTAAACTATAACTACCTTTCAGAGGAGATAGCAGAGAAATAGGAAAGAAAACAAGCACCGAACTTAAGCTAAAAGAATCCTTTAGGAGTCAGAATCGTCGGAAGAAACTAAAAGCTATAAATGAAATCGAAAGAAACCCAAAGTATTCTTCTCCTATGCCAAAACAAAATCGAGAACAACGCCAGTATTGACCCCTACTTAAACACGATGGGTCTACACATATGACATCAAGAAATGAGTGAGATACTCAGTACCAATATGATTCAGTTTTTAAGCAAGCCGCTAACCAACTGAGAGTCGAAGAACAAAATGATTTTTTATGAGAGAGCCACAAAATTTGATACACAGCCTATCCCATGTTATCCCGACGCCCAAATGACTTCGAACAGGCGATAAAATAGCAGCCCATCACTCTGCCCCAGGCCAGACTCATGAACTCTGTGTTCATCAAGAACCGCAGAAGCACTTCCTATCACAAGCCTTTTCATCCTATGGAGAGGGAGCTTGGACACGGGGGATCGTCCCCCTCCGTTTACTAAAACAACAGACTAGCCCCTACTCCACAACGGGGGCAGTAAAGCAACAGCAAAGAACTACAGACCAATTAGCACTAACATCCCATATCATAAAATCTTTGAAGGGTCTAGAAGCAAGATCACCACCCATCTAGAAACCAATCAGTTTACACAACCCAGGGCAACATGGGTTTAGAACAGACGCTCCTGTCTGTCACAATACATGATCAACTACGACGAGGACCTAAATGCACTAGAAACAAGAAAGTATGCAGATGTAATATATACAGACTTGCAAAAGCCATCGACAAGTGTGACCATGGCGTAAATAGCGCACAAAATGCGCGCTAAAGAATAACAGGAAAAGTCGGTACGAATGATCCATAAATTTCCTCACTACAGAACACAGAGAGTAGTCCGCAACAGAGTACAGTCCGAGCAGCTACGGTGAAAACTCAGTTCTCACAAGGCACAGGTGTGCACTGACTTCTCCCATCTTGTATCCTCATCCTCAGTATCCACATAGACAAGGATGTCTGCCACAGCACCGTGTCTTCCTTTTGCAGACGACCCGAATCTGGCTGACAGTGCTCCATTGCAGACACTGCAAGGCTCCAGGCGGACATCAACCAAATCTTTCAGTGGGCTGCAGAAAACATATGAAGTTCAACGATGAAGAAATTTCAAATTACTCAGATCTGGTAAACATAGGAAAATTAAATCTTCCAACAAGTACAAAACAAATTCTGGCCACGTAAATAAGCGAAACACCAACGGTCAAAGACCCTGGGAGTGATTATTCTGAGGATTCTCACCTTCAAGACCATAACTTTGTATCAATCGCATCTGCTAGAAAAATGACAGATGGCTAATGGACCTTCAAAACTGAGGGCGGCCAAGCCATGATACACTCTTCCGGTCACTTGTTCTATCTAGCTGGAATTAGTGCTGCACTCTAACAGCACCTTTCAGGCAGGTGAAATTGCCGACCCTGAGAAATGTACAGAGAACTTTCACGGTCGCGCATAACGAGATAAAACACCTCATTAACTGGGAGCGCTTTGAGGTTTTTCTAAAAACTGTATTCCCTGGAACGCAGGAGGGAGAGATACATTATATATTACTCCTGGAAAATCCTAGATGGACTAGTGCCGATCTGCACACGATAATCACTCACGACAAGCAAAAGACTTGGCAGGACGATGCACCAACCCCCAATGAAAAGTCAGGGTTCAACAAGCCACTGTGTTAAAAAATAAGCCCAAACAATAAGTGTCAGGGCCCGAGACAGTTGCAACTGCCGCCCAGCACACATAAGGGATTACAACAGACCCCTGGAGTCTTCAAGCGTCACTTGACAATCACGCTAAAGTCAGTTCCGAAAGAAAAAAAAAAAAATTATAATCAGCCGGCTGTGGATCGTACGTTGGTTGCGTGCAGCCAGCAGCAACACCTGGATGATCATGCGCTGAACCACCATGAGGCCTGGACATCAGACTGGCCGCGGGGCGTTGACCCCCGAAACTCTCTCCAGTAAACTCCCAGGTAAACCTGTCAAGAAGGAGTTTATGCCTGAGTTAGCTTTTAAATTAAAGACTAAAGTGAGGTGCAATCAGTGATCTGATATAAAAAATTTCAGAACAGATAGTGTGGCATTATCGAATTAGAGTAATTTTGAGTTTAGCCCCAAAAAGAAAAAAGAAATTTTGGGTTTGTGAAGAGGCGAGCAGTAATAGGCCTTAGAGGCAGGATTTGACTGGGGTAGAGTCATGTGTGGGCGTAGAAGGGGGGTGGTAGGGGAAAAGGAGGTGGAAGACATCGAAGGCATTATTTAGTTTACGTAAAGATGAAAAAACAGTTTGTGGCGGCCTAATCAATGAGAATACTCACTAGGTAAGTACGTGTGAAGTAGACACACGTAACTTGCTTGTTATCACTTTAAAGTTTTTTGTAGAGTATCTGTCACTGGAGGCGCATGGACACTAAGGAGGTGACTGTACCTTGATGGAGAACTGTATATGTCCCTGAACGGCGAGGAAGGCAACACTGTTGTGAGCGGCGAGGAGAGGCAGCACTGGCTGAATTATGACGTGCAGTTTACACATAAAGGCTGAGGCTGAGACTTCAAACAGCAACATGAATGCAGAGGGACGCTTCCTGCCCTTGGTAGTGCAGCCACCGACGCACCAACCCTGATGATGGAGAAGAATGACGAAGGTCAATTAAGCACCACTCTGAGGAAAAAGTCCACTTCCCAATAACAGGGTAATTAGAGAGAGGTGAGAACGTTGGTCTATGACGTGTTTGAAGTTATTGTCTGATTTGATGACTGATGGACCGAAAAGGAAGTGAAGGCGGGTGTAACTAAATAGGTCAGAGGTGGTAGTGGTGTATGTGAAGGTTAGCAGGTAGCAGTGGGGAAAGTAGTATGGAGGAGAGAAGCAACAGATCCTAAGAAAGAGGAGCACGTGCCTGGGAGCTGGTGCCACAGAGTTGATAAGAGACAAGAACAAGAGGGAAATATGATATTTGTTCTTCTTATATTATTTATTTTCCCTCCCCTCTGTGTTCTTGCTCTGACCCTCTACATAGCTGCTTGCGGTTTTCCTCATTCTTAGCAGTTGACTAGCTCCTCTTCCATACTCCCTTCCTCACTACCACCTTCTCCTTCACTATTTATCACTACCACCTCCTGCTATAAAATACTCCCTCTTCTCTCCTTTTCGTTAACAGGACAGCCTGGTCGCAAAAGGACGTTGGAAAAAGCTTTTGACACTGTCTGGCACGAAGGGTTTTCAAAACAAAACTTCTGCAACCTAACTGTTAACTGCTCTCATACTCACTTGCCAACTTATGGGACGCCGCATCATGAGAATCAATTCAGGCTGTTACTCTGAACTACTTCACACTAAGTGCTGGAGTACCCCAGGGAAATCTGTCATCCCTACCTCTACATTTTATACCTAACGAATTCCAACACTGTATACACAACTCCTTTCACACTGCTATTTTTGTACAGATGGTTTTAAAATTTACGACAAGATGAAATTAGAACATGCGCAACTCTGGGTTCTTCATTTTTAGACGTTTCGCCTCCAGTGGCTTTTATCAATACAATTCAGGAAAATTTTTGAAGCAGTAAAACTATATACGAGATGAGGTATCATCTTAACCTTGGAGCTGGTGCGAAGAGCACCGTAGTCTTTGAATTTTGAAGCGAAGCAAGGACTTCAAGATGGTGAAGCTGCCTTTGTTTTGTTTAATTGTATTAGAAACGCGATTTGTGCCGGGTTGGGGGCACTTGGTCTGGGGAAAATTGTTCCTTTGATCATAGTCGGGCTTGAAAAAGCTCCTGGAGAGCGAAACGTTACCAAAATTTATAAATGTCACATTAGTCGCACTTGTGTCTTTTACTTTACTCTCCTTGACGAAGACATTCGCAGACCAAAAACCCCAACCACATTTTCTATCCTTGTATGATCTTGCTCTAACCTATCTAAAATAAACTTTGGATTCTCTGAAAGGCACTTGAGCTGTTCGTCCTTCTGACCCAAGTTCCGCTTAGCTGCTGGGTTTAAAGCCTGGTCAATTTTTTACATCCTCTTAGCGCTAGTTCGCCTGTCCCGTCTTCCTCGCACACCCACCGGATTTCTTACCAACAGAAGAGCCTGCTATGTCTGTTCTAAATTTGTCTGTCCCCACGATCGCCCTAGCTGTTGGGTTAATCCCTGGGTTAAGCCTGACATACGATCCACCCCAGCCGGGCTGTGGTTTCGTATGTCAGTTTGTGTGGGGCCAGGAGTAACAGCCTGGTTGACCAGACCCTGATCCACCATGAGGTCTGGTCTGAGACCAGGTCTCGGGGGCGTTGACCATCGAAGCCTTCTCCAGTATACTCCAGGTATCCTCATCCATTTAAAATTTCCCCACATTAGCTTCACTGGTCTGCAAACAGGGACTCTCTGAATCTATCCCTTCTGTCATCCCATTCACAGATACCAGAACTGACCCTTGTGGAATCCCACTCGTTCCAGGCGCCCACTTTCACACTTCATCATGTATCATCACTCTGTTTCTTTCTGTCTGGTATTGTTTGATCAGTGCAGTGCCTTTCCTCTTATTCCTGCCTGCGACTCTAGCGTTTTGCACTAATCTTTTTTGCGGATCTGTGTCGAAAGCCTTCTTACAGTCCAAGAATATGCAGTTTACTCACCTCTCTCTCGCTCTTGTCTTACTTCAGTCACCTTGTAAAAGTCCAGAGTGTTTGTAACAGGTTTTCCTTCCTGAAACTGTGCTGGATTATCGTGAATAAGCCTAATTCCTCTTTTAGTTTTAGGTGCTCCGCAACTCTTCTTCTGAAAAACTTCTCCATGACTTTAAAATACTGCACATGTCAGTGACACCGGTCTGTAGTTTTAATGCTGCCTGTCTGTCTCATTTCTTAAAAATTGGGATTATATTTGCTGTCTTCCACACCTCAGTAATTGCCCTGATTTTTATATTTGTGTTGAAAAATTATTGTTAGTGGTACACACAGTTTCTTCTGCTCCCTCTATCAGGACCCCTGGGGAGATGGTTGTTCCCACCGCCTTTGAGGCATCTAGTTCACTTAGCAGCCCTTTACTTCTTCCTCGGTTATGGGTTTTGTGTGTCCAGCACTTGTTGTTGTTCCTAACGCTTTTAGTTTGTTGATGTCCTTTCTGTCTCTGAAAATACTTCCTTATTAAATATCGTTTTTGAGCTCTTCACAGCTTCTTTCTCATTTCTTGTGATCTTCCTTCCTTCCTTCCTTCCTTCTTCATCCTGATTACCTGGTCCTTGATTGTTGTTTTCCTTTTTATGTGGTTGTGGGTTAGACTCGGCTTTTGATGCTGTGTCATTCTCGTACTGGCGATGGGCCTCCCTCCTTATCCATGTATGTTCGTTTTTGGGTCTTTGACTAATCTCCTTATTTTCCTGGGCCCTCTGGGCTTCTATACTTTTTCCATTCTCTAGCGCATTTAATTTTGGTCTCTCTACACCTTTATGAGAAAACCAAGAGCTCGTTCTGTTCTTCCATTGTTTCTGTTGCCCTTGAGTAAGGACCTCTCCTCTGCCTCCTTGCATTTTTTCAGTCTCTGTTATTCCAACATTTACTGTTTTTCACACCAGTTCTCTTTCCCACTGTACCTCATGCAGGAAATTTTCATGCTGTGTAGTCCCTCTTTTATAATTTGTTTCTCCAGTCTATCATATGCTCCCTTTCTGCTTTTAACTTTACAATGTATTTGAGCAGGTCCACGTGAAACACTCGTCCTTGGGGCCTTTCAAATGTGAGGTTCCCAATGTCTGAACTACTCAAGGTGAATATGATTTCAGCCTTGCTGGTCATCCCTCTTCTCTTCTGGTAGCATTCTTAACATGTTAATGCTGAAGTTTTTCCAGTACCACCTCCATATCTTTGCCCTCCACATTTGGTTCCCATGTGGTTCAGGGTTTTCAAGTCAATTGCTTGGATTGAAATACCCCAACTATAACTTTGCCTGCATCATTTTTAATTACCATTGCTCTGTTGTTCTTGCGTATTGGCCTCCTCCCCATTCAGTGGCGTTGTATATACTGCAATCACCCCCAGGTTGTACATAACTGCATCACCATCGGGGTACATATAGGAAACACCACCTTGAACCCCCCCCCGTCTGAAGTGTTACTACTATGTAGTCCCTTGCTTCCCCCTTTTGTCACTCCTTCCAACTCCTCAAAAACCCACTGGTTTTGTGAGCAGTGCAAAGTCCTCCTTACCCTCTGTTCCCTCTATTTTCCTCATGTTTGATATTCGTGGGAAAGAACATGTCTGTTATTATTCCTGTTGATCTTGGTATTCCGTGAAGTTGCTGTGATGTCTGGGATGCCTCCATGATTCTTTCGTCTCACTCCTTACACTTATTCGTTTATTCCGTCTCGTTGGTGTAAACCCTACCTTCAGCATCTTATCCCCAAAACTGCATTCTGGGGGGTTTGTGGAGGCTGGGGGAGTAGAAAGACCTGACAGGGATACCATGGAGGCTGCTGTGTAAGGTGGGGGGTTTTGTGTTGGTGAGGCGGTTGGCAATTGTGAGTTGCGGAGTGTGGTTTGTTATGGGTTAATTTTTGTGTGGTGGGGGTGTTATGTGGGTGGTTCTTTGGGTGATTGTGTTTGCTGATCTCCCGACTCTGATGCGTGTAGTACCCAACAAGATTAGAATTAGACACAAATACAACATTTGGTTACCTTTATTTATAGAGAATAAAAAAATATTCAGTTCCTCAGCTTAGGAGCAGGTAATAAACATCTTAGTCTTGAAGGATCTGTGGAGGAAGACTATGCCCAAGAGTTGGGCCAGAGGTTAGCAGCAACAATCAGCTTCTAGGTGTAAGTTATAAAAATAAAGTATGCAGTAAGTTTCAAGCAGACCAGAAGAGGCAAAATTTCAGTTACTGCACACAAAAACCAACCTAACCACAGCCCTACCCCAAAAATCTTTCACTCATTTCATACGATGCATCAGCCCATTAAAATTGTGATGCCCGGTAAACTTATTCTCATTTTTAAACAAGGAAAAGATCTTTAAATTTTGTAGGGGTGATATAGTCCTTTCTAATGGGAGGCAATGAAATTCGATCCAAGGAATAGGAGAATAAATCCAATTCCTTGGATCAAGAGGCCATCACCAGCATCAAAGCAATCCTCTTCGGTAAGAATAATCCAGATATTTTTTTAAAAAAAAACCCAAAAGTATATTTTATTTATTTATTTATTTATTTATTTATTTGAACATGATACAAAAGAAGTACAAGGAATACAATTTTTAAAAATGCAGCATGCCAAAGCCCCTTGTTGCAGAGCATACAAGCAGCTTAAATTACTTAAGATTAACTAAGCAATGATATTTTGTGGTACAAAAATTATTGTAAAACAGTAACATTTAGTACAAATGAGTATTACAAAGAAGGTCATATGGTCATTACTTTTTTGTGTT
>NC_069399.1:37024477-37048631 GCF_026875155.1 Cherax quadricarinatus
AACATCGAGCTATGATACGTAAAAGAGGTATCACAGTGGGTGCCTTGACGGCGGGGTCCCACAGGGTCAGTCGTAAGTCCATTCATTTTGGTATATGTAATGACATGAGGGAAGGGATAGACTCAGAATTTGTCCCTGTTCGCAGATGATGTGAAGTTAATGAGCAGAATTAAATCAGATGAGGATACGTGGTCCAACAAATGTCTCCTAGAATTAACCCCCGCAAATGCAAAATCATGAAGATCGGGGAAGGGCAAAGAAGACGGCAGACAGAGTTATAGGCTAGGTGCCAAAGACTGCAACCCTCACTCAAGAGACAGATCTTGGTGAGTACCGAGCACGTCTCCGGAAGCGCAGATCAACCAGATAACTGCTGCAGCATATGAGCGCCTGGCAAATCTGAGAATAGCATTCTGGCACATCAGTAAGGAATCGTTCAAGACTCTGTAACAAACCGTGTACGTCAGGCCCATACTGGAGTATGCAGCACTAGTTTGGAACCCACACCTAGCCAAGCATGTAAAGAAACTAGAGAAAGTGCAAAGGTTTGCAACAAGCTAGTTTCAGAGCTATGGGTTAAGGGAAATCGGTTTTACGACACTGGAGGACAGGAGGGTTAGGGGATACATGATAACGCCATTCAAAATACTGCGAGGAATGGGCAAGGTGGACAGAGACAGGATGTTCCAGAGATGGGACCCAGAAACAAGGGGTCACAACTGGAAGCTGAAGACTCGGAAGGGTTTAAAGGGATGCTAGAAGTATTCTTCAGTCACATAGTTGTCAGGAAGTGGAATAGTCTGGCGAGTGATGTGTGAAGGCAGGAACCATACATAGTTTTAAGACGAGGTATGATGAAACTCATGGAGCTTCATCATACCTAATAACGATCAGTGAAGAGGCGGGGCCAGGAGCTGAGTCTCGACGCCTGCAACCACAAATTGGTGAGTACAAAAGTAGTACACAGACGGTAGGCGCTGTGCCTGCCTGTAGAGAAGCTTTAACTTGTCATATATTATTTCTCTTACATTCCTTCACTATCAGTTCCTGTGACATGTTTGGATCAAGAGCACTTGGCAGATATTTCACTGAAGATATTCAAGTGATGGCTTCTCCGCTACTGTACATTAAAATCATTTTAATTTATTTTTCCTGCCATAGAGTATAATTGGCCATCTTCACACACCAGAAAGGAGACATTATATATAAATATAGTAGTCAGAGAAACAGGTAGTCGCTCCTATCAATGACATAAGGGAACATAATTCTTTCGTTTTGTACATATCGCAACACTTATTCACTTATTCACCAGTGTAACATTGAAAAAATAGATGCCGGAAATCTTGAAGATACCGCTACTGAGTACTTCCTTAGTAGTTTATCGAGTACTTTCTTAGTAGTTACTGTGTACTTCCTGAGTACGCTTTTTCAAATAATTTCCTTAACATTATTTGAACCACAAACGGTAAATGTTCAGAACTCTCCAATTTACAGATGTATAAAATACATTTTTTGCTAACCCAACAGAAGTACATGGAAGATGTCCTGGAGGTAATGGATAGATCAGACCCACACAGGTGGCCCGGGGTGAATGAGGTAACCAGAGCTAGAGCCTCCACTCTACTGCAGAAAAGTCTTACATTTGCTCCCCTCGCCCCCCCCTTTCCTCTCAAAATTACACCTTTTAAACTACAACTCCACGACATCAGGTAAGATACACACACCCACCCCACACACAGAGAGCAAAAGGTATGTCCTACGGGGAAAAGGGGTTTAAAGGGAAATCAACCTGACGAACGGGGAGGAAAGGAGAGAAGGGGGGACATGAAACATACAAAATACGGGAGAGGAATTGACAAGGGGGGCAAAGACAGGATTTTTCCAAGTTTGGACACGAAACCAAGGGGCACATTTTGGAAGTTAAAGGGACACAGAGAATCACGGGGATGTTAGGAAGAATTTCTTCACCCACAGGGGAGTCAGGAAGTGGAATGGTTGGGGAAAGCGTTGTAGGGGAGGCAGGTTTCCATAATATTTTTTAAGCGGGAAAGATAAAGTCAGGGTTTTCGGGGAGAGTCCCCCTTAGAAGCGATCAGTGAAGGGCGGGCCAGGACTTGGACCGCCCCCTGAAACCCTTTCAACTAGGTGAGTAAAACTAGGTGAGTACACACACACACACCCCCCTTTTGGGGTGATTTTGTGTGTGTATTGCCCGGTTGGGGATCCCCAAAAACAATACCGAAAATGACATAGCGTGAAAGCCAAAAATGCCCCAAAAAGTAACATCAAGGAAAACAATAGTAAAGGGGACCTGGAAATTTCGGGTTTGGGGAAAAAAAAGGGAGGAGAAAATCACAAGAAAAAATGAGAATTTATGTGAGGAGCTAAACCTAAAAATTAAAGAAGTGTTCACAGAGGAGGACAGAAGGGTTTTCAAAAAGACGGAGGGTGAGGCACCCCTTTAAAGTTTTTAGACCCCAAACATACAACCGGGGGAAGAAGGGGAAGGGCTACTAAGGGGAGCTAGATACAAAAGGGGCAAGGGGGCCGGGTTTAACATCTCTCCTGGGTCCTGAGGGGGAGGGAGCAGAGGTGCAAGGGGTCAAACATTTTTCTTTTCGGGGGCGACTCCCTGAGGAAATTGGAAGCCCAAAAAATTGTAGTCCCTTTTTTTAAAAAAAAAAGGAGACAGATGTGAAGCTTTTAAAAAATTTAAAACCAGTGTCTTTAAAATGTAAAATTTGGGGCAAAGTCAAGGAGAAAAATTATCAGGAGAAAAATGGGGGAAATCACCTAGAAGGAATGAGTTTTATCATCGGCAACCAAAGGGTTTTTCAGGGAGGGGAAAAACCTGGGGTCAAACCCCGGAGTTCATGACGGGTGACAGCAGTAAGAAAAGAGAAGAGGGTTTGGGTGGGTTTTTTTAATTTTCATGGACTGTAAATGGCTCTTGACACATTTCCCCGGGGAAAAAGGCAAACTCAGCCCTTTTAAAAAAACTTCAGACGGGAAATTTCCCAAAGCTGGCCCCCTCCCAGGAAAATTAATGAATAAAAAAAATAGAAAAAAAAATTTCACAAAGATAAAAAACTTTTATTTTTAATTAATGCAAAGAAAAACATTAAAATACAAAGGGTTTGGTACCCTACTTGAAAGAAAAATGAAAAAGGGGAAATAAAAAATTCCCTTTTTAATTCAACGCTAATGTAAAATTAAACTGGGGCGTCTGGTTAGGGTTGAAAACCGTCTTGTAGAAATTTTTGTTTACTGATAAATTGGGGGGGGGGGTTTCCCCAGGTTTTGGTGACAACCCAAAAACCCAGTTCTTCACAAGCCCAACCTTAAAATGTCTGCCCAAATTTTGGCAGGAAAGCGGGGTTTCTTTCCACTAAAAAAGATAAAGGGGTTTTTTGTCTGCTGTCCCCTACAGTTAATCAGGGGGGTTAAAATTCCAACATTGCGTCCCAACTTTTGCAAAAGTCCTTCTTTTCAACACTTCTCTTTTGGTTGGCAGGAACCGATCTGTCATTCCAAGTTTAAAAGAGAGCCGGGTTTAACCCACTGCTTAGAAATCATTTCTTCCATGATAAGTCAATACCAAAAAGATTTTGGTTTATTTTTAAAAAACATCTACATGGAAAAAAAAGGCTGAAAAGGACTAAGTTTTTTTATTGGTCAAAAGTGAAGCTTTCAACCAATAAGTCTACTAGAAAAGGACCCAAGGGGCTTTTACTTACGTTGTGCGGGGAGCTGGGGATTCGAGTGATTACTTTTTGGGGCCGGAGCCCCACACTTCCCCTTTTCGGGGGGGGGAGAAAGGGGGGGGGTTAGCGGGACTAAAACTTACCCTCCCTTAAACAAGCACCCCAAATAAAAACTATCGTTACCATATACTCGTCGCTATTTCCTATCTTTTGAATTTTTCCCTTCACTTTCCAAAACCAAGGTTTAAAGTCATAACCTGGAAGCCCAGGCGATAAACGGGGAAAGGGGAAATCCCAGTGGACCCGGGGAAAAACCCTTTTGGCCCGGAAAAAGACATCATGGTACGGGGCGAAGTGTCGAGTGGGCGCCTGAAACCGAGGGGGGTTTCCAAAAGGGGTTAAAGCCCCCAAGGACTTTTTTTTTTCCCCGTTTCTGGTGTAAAATGAACGCCCTTAATGGGGGAATAGACTCAGATGTTTCCTTTTTTGTAGATGGTGTGAATTTGGGGGGGGAAAAATTTCTGGGCGAGGACCAGGGGGAACTCAGGGGGAAATTGGTCGGGCCCTGCGTCCTGGCCCGGAAACTGGTTTCCTCGAGTTCAACGCCACAAAGGTGAAAAAGGTCATGAAGAGGGGGTTTTGGGGACAAAGAAGACAGCAGTTTGGAGTAAAATCTAGAGGGCCGAAACTTAAAACCCTTAAATTAAAGGGAAAAATTTTTTGGGGTGAGCATAACCCCGGGGCACTTTCCCGAAAGAATAGCATTCAGACATCTCAAAAAGGGAAAACATTCGGGACACTTACAAAAAGGGGTAGGTCAGGCCAAATTTTTGGAGTAACAGCACCAATTTTAAACCCCAAACACCCAGCCAAGCAAAGAAAAAAAAAAATTAGAGAAATTTGAAAAGGGTTTTTGCAACAAGACTAGCCCCAAAATTTTAAGGGCATATTAACGGGGAAAGGGGTTTAAAAGGGAAAACGACCTGACGAAAACTGGGGGGAACGGGGAGAGATAGGGATGATATGTAACGAGGTATAAAAATTACTGAAGGAATTTTGACAAAAATGGACGGAGGCTGATACCAGAGATGGGCCCACAGTAACAAAGGGTCCCAGGGGGAATTTGAAGTCTCGCTGAACCCAAGGGGTGTTGGGAAAGCCCTTCTTCGGGTAAAAAGGGGAAGGCACTGAAAGGGACCCAAAGAATACTGCTAAAAAAGACATCAGCGATCAGGGTTTAACGTGACGGGGTTTGTCGAGTGTGGGGCCTGGGGGAGGGGGGGAGGGGGTTTTCCCAAAAGGGGCCCAGTTCTAAAACCCCCCCCCCCGGTGCTGTTTCGGGAAATAGGGTGAAAACTGATGGAATTACTTAAAAATTTAATCCTTGTTTGCAGGGGGTTTTAATTTAACCCGAGGGGGAATTTTTCAGTCGGAAGAAAAAGGGCAGGACTTCACAGAGATCTGGACGGCCCTTGCGGGGGTGGTCCGGAAAATGGCTTTTTGGGAATTAACCTTACCCGGGGCAATATATAAAGATAGGGGAAGGGAAAAGAAGACCAAGCCCAGAGTACAGTCTGGGGAAGCCAATGCCCTACAAACCTCACTCAAAGAGAAAAAATTTTGGATGTAAATAAAACCCAAAGTCCCCTGGGGTGCAAATCCCCCTAAAAACTGCTGCAGAAAAATTGGACTAGCGAACCAAAGAAGAGCTTTCCGAAAATTTCATAAAGAATCGTTTTTAAACCCTTGAAACCACCTTGTCCTTCGGGCCCCAAAAAAGGGAAATTATGTATTTTCCAATTTTGGGAACCCCCCATTGGGGCCAAGTACGTCAGGAACAAAAAAAGGGTAAAAAGGTTTGCAAAAAAAGATAGTCCCAGTTTTTAAGAGGAATTTTCCTACAAAGAAAATTTAAAGGGGAAATCTGCCTTACGACACTGGAGGACAGGAGGTTGGGGGAAACATGATAGGGCCCTATAAAATTTACTGCAAAGATTGACAGGTTTTGGAAACAAAGCCCGGATTTTCCGGGAATGGGCCCCGAAAAAAGGGGGGTCACATTTGGGAAAAGTGAAGATCAAAAGGAAAGCCCAAAAGGGTTTGTAAGAAGTATTTTTTTCAGCCCAAAAATTTGGTAGGAAAAAAAAAATTTTTTTGGGGAAACCAACGAAAGGGGATTGAGGAACCATACATATTTTTTTAAGAGGGGGTTCGATAAAGCTCATTAGCAAGGAAGAGGCCTAGTACAAACATTAAAGGGGTTTGACCGGGAACTGGGGACTCAACTTCTGCAACTAAAAATAGGCGAGTACAAACACTAACAACTCCTAAAGAGAGGTTGGTGTTCAAAATCGTCGCTTTGTGAGGTCGGCCCGTATCATAATGGCCAGACAGAACCTGGGTCCCAAAGAGGGGGGACAATAAAAAACGTTTTTCTAAAAGAAGTTACCGGGGGGGTTAGAGGGGCCCAAAAGGAAAAATTTAAATTCAGTCTGGTCGGGGGTTGGGTGCTGCAGCAGAAAAGAGGAGGAGGAAAAGGGAAATTTTCCCCATGGACTTGGGTTTCAAAGGTAATGTTTCTTTTTTCCCCTTCTTTTTTTTTCCCTTTTTAAAAAAAAAAAAAGGACAGGAGGGGAAAGCTCCTAAAAGGGAATTTAATTGTAACCCCCACTCTCCCCCCCTAGGGGGCCCCCAAAGTGCGGGCCGGTAGTCCCATAGGTGGCAGGGAAACCCCGTGCCCCAACCCCTCCCCTTCACACGGGGTAAACGGGAAAATCCGGGGATAGCAACCTCCCCCCACTAAAGCCCCCCTCGGGGGAAACAAAAGAGAGAGCAGTGGGAAAACCCACCCCGGGCCCTTTCAGAACAAAACAGCCCCCCCTCCAGAATACGCCCATAAACCCGGAGGCACCGTAAGGGGGGCCCCCCCCTTGGGCTCCAGAGGGGGAAATCAAAAGCACCCCCAAAAAATGAATAAGTTTCCACACCCAGAAAAACACCAACACAAGGGTTTTTCATTAGAAGGGGCCCCAGACCACTTTTCCCCAACCTAGGAGCTAAAAATTTTCGGGGGGTTAGGACCCCCCGGGAAGGCCAAACCAGCAATGGAAGGAAGGGGGGTTGGGGGGATGGGAGAAAGGATAAAAAAAGAAAGGAGGGGGCGGGGAAAGGGAGGGGTTTGGGGTTTTTTTTTTTTTTTTAACTAGGAGGGAAGGAAAAAAACCCCAAAAGGTCCAGCTCCCTCAAAAAAAGTTTCCCTCTTCACCCCCCAAAAAAGGGAAACCTCCCTGAAGAGGCCCAAGCTGTGAAAAATTTCCCCGGAATTTTGGGGCTCAGGTGTTGCTATGCCCTGAAAAAAATTTGAAATTGGACTCAAAATCCAAGGTTTGCAACACGTTTCCCAAACAAAGATTCCCAGATTTACCAAATTTTTTAAAAAACCCCCTAATTTTACAATACACACTAATTGAACCCCCCAACCCCCCAAAACCATTTTTTTTTCAAAATTAAAGCCGCTTGAATATTATTTTTATTATATTTAATGTATACGGGGGTTTTTTTTGTAAAATTTTGGTTCCCTTTTAAATGATACGACCTGTACACGGGAAAACCCGTTTGATACGATCAGTCACATAGAATTTTTTTAATTATCAGTCCCCATAGGTTTTTTAAAATGAAACGGCCAATCATATAGCAATTTTAATGGTGCGACAAGTCCGTAATAATTTTTTTTTTAATTTATGACCGTCCAGGGGAATTTAAAAAATTACGGCCTTTACTTTAAATTTATAAATAATACGGCCCAAACCCACATGTGTATTTTTAATGAGGCTATTTGTACATAGGTAATTTTAAAGCTTTTTTTTTTTCCCCAGATTCCTTTTTTTTTTTCCCCCCAGATTCACTTTTTTCCCCGACAGAGTGAGTTACTTAAAGGTTTTTGAACAGGAATTTTTTCAACATTATAATTTTAATAAACCCCAAATTTAATTGAGCGCCAATCAAATTCTACGAAAACTACATCGACCATGAGGGTTTAGTGAGGGTCTTTTTTTTCATTCGTTTGGAAGCTAAAATTTGGCTACCACTCCGTCCCATTGGGGAAGAAAAAACCCTTTATAATTTGGGTTCTTAAATTATCTTCAAAAAGTATATTTTAAAAAAAAAAATAATTTAACAGGAAAATACACAAATAACCCGCCCTGAAAGGAGGAGCTTTTCGACGACGTTTTGGTCCACTTGGGGCCATTTACAAAGGCCACAATCAGAAAATGGGCAGGACGGCTATATAAGGGAGGAAAAAGGGGAGTGGTGGTTTGGGAGTAGTAGGAAATAGTGGTTTGGGGGTGGGGAGTATGTGAAAATAAAAAACATAAGAAGTAAGAAAGGGGGAACACTGCAGTGGGCCTTTGGCCCAACAAGGGAGGTCCTTTCCCAAATTTATTCCCCCTACCCAAAAAAAATTTGTGGGGTTTTAAATTTAAAAAGCGGGACTTGCCTTTCAGAATTCCCCATTCAGGGGTTTTAAAATTTTTTTCCAAGTAGATAGAATTAAACGGGAAGGGGGGGGGGGTGGCATTGTATGTCCGAGATCGCTTAAATGTTGCATAAAAAAAATAGACAAACTGAAGGATAGAAAAAAACTGAAAAGGAAAAAAAGTCCCCGGGGGTTTATGAGTTGTTTTCCAGGGACTTAAGGAATGCAAGATGGGGCTTAGTCCCCCTTAACGAGTGGGGTTTAAAAGGATCCATCCCCTTTCCGGTTTGGGGTTTTGCCAGAGTTTTTTGGGGAAAATGGTAATGTGGTTTTCCCATATTAAAACAGGGGAAAAAAAGTCCGTTCCCTTTAAATTACCCTCCAATAACCTTACACTATAGTGGGCAAGTTAATTAGAATTTAAAAATAGTGACATTTTAGAAGTCACCTTTAAAGCATAAAATTTTTTAAATGAAAACTCAGTATGGAATTTACGGAGGTGTTCCTGCCGACAAACTTACTGACGTTTTTCAATAGAACTTTGAGGCCGTTTACAGTTGGGTAAGGAATATGAAAATTTTTTATTTGGGTTTTTTGTAAGCCTTCGATTTGAGGACCTCACAGGAGACTCTTGAAAAAAGTGGCAGTCATGGTATAGGAGGTAAAAATTTTAGCATGGGAGGCATGGCTTTTCCAAAAGAAAGCAGGAGTTACCATTTAAAGGGGGTGAAATCTGAATGGGGGGTTGTCATATTTGGGGTTCCCACAAGGAAGTTTTTTGCCCTCTTTGGGCCTAATTTACATTGGTATAAACCTTGGTAAAAATACCGACAAGTTTGGGTTTTGAAAGACAAAGTAACCCAAAAACCCATGAAAAAAATTTTTTAAAAACGTTTCGGTCCTGGGCCCCTTTATCACTTTAACATACAAAAAGGGTTTATAATGTTTGAAAAACAGTTTGTCCTGGCACGGGTCTCAAACTTGCGATGACCCGTCTCTGGCTCCCCCAGGGGGAAAGTTTCTAAAAATGATGCGACGTTTGCTGTAAGCACTCTTTTGGCGTTTTAACTGGTGCATCTAAAGTGACAACACCATATTAAACCCCAACCCGTGGCACTAGGAGGAGGGGGAATATGGGCGTTTTTCCCAGGTAACAGCTTGTCTGGTTCGTTGACCCCCTGGTTTCACTAGTGTGGGGCCCCTTCCCCCTGGGTTTCCCCTTCGGGAGGGGAAAACATTCCTATTTTTCCTGTGGAGTGCCTCATTTTCTTTTGCACTCCAGAAAATAGTGTTGGGTTTGGGGCCGTTGGCAACGTGCTGACAGTATGGAAAACCCCCTCAGCCTTTTTAAACCCTCATCTTTGGGTGTGGGAAAGCCCCCAAAAGAAGCCCCATGGGTGGCGGTACAAATGCGCTTGGGGCCAATTTTTTATCCCTATTGGGGGGGGTTTCATGAGTCCCCTGGGGTCGGTACCACTGTTGGAAAGGGGAAATTTTAAAAAACCCCAAAGGGCCCCCCCAAAAATTTTTATGGCTTTTTCGCAGCCCCCCATTTTTTTCCCGTCGTAGGGATTGGGACAGTAATACCCAAAATGTGGATTTGTCTTTTTCTGCCTTGGGTGCAACATCTGTCGCCTCATTTTCCCCCGGGTGCCAGCATGGCTGGGGGTCCGTTCAATGTGATTTTGTTTTCCCCTTTAACTTTTAAAAGGGTGGCCCTTTTTGTCAGGTCGATGTGATGGGGGTGAACATTGTCCCCGCGGTTTTAGGGTGGGAGGGGGCATTGATTGCAAAGGGGGAAAACAACATGCATGACAGGGGCCCCGGGCCCCATGTCGTAGGGGGATGTGACCCAATTTCCTGCTGAAAAGCCACAAGCTCAGCTTGAAGGATTGTGCAGTGGTCAGGGGGGTGGGTGACCCTTGGGGTACAGTTCCCGCTGTTTCTCTTTCCCGTCAGGGGCGACAGAATCTCTGTAAATACACTGCAAATGGCGCCTCCCCCTGCCAGTGCCATTTTTGTCCCCAGCTGATTTCTGGGTGGGCTTGACTGCAAGGAAAAACCCCTTTTGAAAATGGGTGTTTTCATGATCAAACATCGGGGATCTGGGGACCCGGGAGGTGGTGGTTTTAACCCCGCAACAGGAAGGGCAAAAAATCTTCTTTAAGGGGTAGTTTTTATAGGCCCCAAAAAAAACAGGGTTCCCCCCAGCAAACACAAAACGAACGAATCCAGGAGTGTCCGTGAAAAGGGTGGGATTTTTGGGGCCCCTGGTTGTCAATATCCGTCTCCTTAGTGGGGGGACCTTTCTGCCGGGGCAGAATCGTGGCCCCTTTGCAGGCGTTTATGAAACTTACCCCTGTCAGCCAAGGGAAAGGGAAACCCGGGGCCTCCAGATCTGAGAATACGTGTTAGTCCCCAAAGGGGGGCCCCAAGCATAAAATCTTTATCCCCCTTTTTTGATTTTGTAAAGAACCCCCCCCCTTTGCCTGCCTTCGGGGAAGAGATGAGCTAACGTGGGGCACCCTTAAATCAATGAGCGAGGGGTATAGCTTGTATATAGTACAAGCGAAAAATACGTCTTTGCTTGCCCTGCACGGTGCCTAGTCCCTGGCTCTCCCTGGCGTTTTAGTTGAGTAGAAACAGTGAAAAAGACATACCCCCGGCCTGTTTCTAAAAATCAGCATTTTTTCAATGTAGAATTTTCCCCCAAATACAGGAAGGGGGCCTGTCCACTCAAGTTCTATATCCTGAAAAAACCCTAATCTATTCACAGGATCTGGGCCCCCTTTAAAATCATTGCAAGAATTTTTTTTGGCCGAGATTTGAGGCCTAGTTTTCCCTTTCAAGACTGCGTAATTAAAGGGCCAAAACTCTCCCGGGGCCCCGGGCGTTCTAAATTGCCTTTACCCCTTTTACTACGAAAGGGAAGATTTATCTCATAGCTGAGGAGCTGTGTATACTATGAAAGGGGAAAGGGTCACAATTCCTGCATAAGGATTTTTAAAAAGGGGGGAAATTGGGGCACACCTCCTTGTGGGCTTACCCTTTTTTCCCGGGTTTTTAAAGGAAGGTAGTGTCCCTGAAAAATTGACACAGGCCTGGGCCCCTGAGGGGGACCCCTTTTCCAGGGCCCGGAGGCCCCCTCCCCCCCCCCCCCTTTGGGTTCCCCTTTCCCCCCAGGCCCCCGTATTGCCCCAGGAATTGCCCCCCCTTTGGGGTGGCTAGCTCAAAAACCTTTTCAAGGGCGAGGGAACGACGGGTTTCTTTGGTTTTTTTACTTTCAGCAATCTGGCTTAGTAGAGTGGTTTTTGCACTCTGCTGTAAACCCCCTCCTTTGGGGGAAGCCAAATAAGGGGTGATGGAGGGTCCCCAAATTTCCATAGGAGGCCCGGGTTTTTTCACCATCCCCCTCAGCAGTCTTGGCTAAGCACTGGTCACATATGGGTTATACTGCCCGGGGCCTTTGGGGTTTAAATTGGGGACGATGGTAGCTTTCTTTTAAACTGCTGGAGTGTCCCCCCCCTCCATGCTTGTTTAAAGACGTCTAGATGGCCCCCACCACTCTGGGCCCAGCCCCGGGAATCCCTGGAGTATGTAACACCATCGATTGCCCGGGGCATTTTCACCCGTGGGGCTTAATGGCCCCTCGGGTTCCAAGCCGTAAGGTCTTTATCAGTCACATCTTCCGAAATCAAAATACAGTTTTTTATCGTTAGCGGCGCTGTGGCAGAAAAATCCGTCTGTATGTTCCGGATGTCCCGTGGGAGCTGATTTGGGGGCTCCCCTGAAAGTGAAAAAAACTCCACTAGTTTTCCCGCTTCCTGGGGTGGGGTTTGGGTGTGTGGTGGCCTCGGCTTCTTTTCCAAATTGCTATGTGGGGCTTTCCCCATACTCGATAAGGTGGTTGGTGATGCCCGAATGTTGAGCACCAAATCCAGCCCCTTTTTTGTTTTTACTTTTGAGAGAGACTCTGCGGGGATGCTGCACAATTTCTCTCAGAGCATTCCCCGTTCTCTGCCCCTAGGGTTACCCCCTGTATAGCTTCCCAAATGAGTTGGTTTCGGTGGGTTTTTGCTTTCCCCCACCTCGTCGTTTTAGAAAACCCCCAGTCTCTTTTTTGAGTGCGTCCCCGCAGACTTCTTTTGGGAAATTTCGCACTCTGCTGCCTGGTTTTTAAACAGTGATTAGCTCCCGTTTACCGTATTTAGTCTTCGGTTTGAGGTACGTGGGGGCCCCCAGTCCCTGAAAAAAAAACCTGGAACACCTTCCAGTTTGCCCTCTTTTAAAGTCCCCTCTAGGGGCAGCACAAAAGTGGGGGGCCTTTTTGGGTGTTTGGGGGGTAGTGATCCGCAAAGGGTCACTGACAAGGTGAGGGTGGGAGTTTCCCCTGTGGCTCCGCTGTAGTTGTCTTGACCCGAAGGTAAGGTTGAGGGAGCCACCCAACAGGTTTTGGGGGTCCCCCATTGTTTTAAAGGGAAATTTTTCCTGTGGAAAAGGTGCAGGGGGCATTGTAAGGTCCGCCCGCAGCATTGGTTGCTGGTGAGAGTGCGCATTTGGGGGATGTGCTTGAAAAACTCCACCCACAATAATGCACTTTAGTGGTGCTAGTGCGAGGACTCTGCAAAAGTCCCAGGGGGGTTTTCTTGATTTTTTGTGATGTTATTGATGGGAAAGGGGCCCCAGGTTGGCCCCAAGGATTTTCCTGTACTCCCACATCCTCCCACAGTTTCCCGGGTTGGCTATAACCTCGTGAGGTTTTTGTAATTTGGGGGAAAAAAAACAGCTGTGCCTCTGCAGTGAACGCCCGGGTCCATGTGCCGAAAATACCCAGCAAAACCGGGTAGTCTTGGGCACATAGTCGGGACAGTCAGAGTTTCTTGTAGCAAGGACGATGTCAACCCGATCCCGAAATTACTGCCTCCAGCAAGAGGTGCTGTTTGCCCCTCAGGCCCTGAATGTTCCATTGTAGTACCTTGAGGGTGTGATTTGGTACCGAAGGATAGACAAACTGAAGCAAAATAAGTCGCCTGGACCTGATGAGTTATTTTCCAGGGTACTTAAGGAATGCAAGATGGTGTTGTGCCAGAGTTGTGGGAGATGGCTAATGTGGTTCCTATATTCAAATCAGGGGATAATTCCGTTCCTTCAAATTACCGTCCAATAAGCCTGACATCTATAGTGGGCAAGTTATTAGAATCAATTATAGCTGACATTATTAGAAGTCACTTGAAGAGCATAACTTGATAAATGAATCTCAGCATGGATTCACGAGAGGTCGTTCCTGCCTGACAAACTTGCTGACGTTCTTCAATAGAACATTTGAGGCAGTTGACAGTGATAAGGAATATGATATTGTTTATTTGGATTTTAGTAAAGCCTTCGATAGAGTACTCACAGGAGACTTGAAAAAAGTGGCAGCTCATTGTATAGGAGGTAAAGTTCTAGCATGGATAGAGGCATGGCTTACCAATAGAAAGCAGAGAAAAATAAATTGGTAATAAATACCGACAAGTTGGTTTAGAAAGACACGTAAGCAAACACTATGACATATTTATTAGAAAACGTTTCGGTCCTGGGACCTTGATCACTTCTAACATACAGAGGCAGAAAGACATTATATATACTCAAATAACCCGCACATAAAAGACAGAAGCTTACGACGACGTTTCGGTCCGACTTGGACCATTGACAAAGTCACACTAACAGAGAAGGAGCAGGACGGCTATATATAGGCAGGAAGAGGTGGAGGTAGTAGTAGTGGTAGTAGTAGTAGTAGTAGTAGTACAAGAATTGTATATAATACCGACAGGATGAAATGACACACGCCCGGGTGTTGTGCGTGTGTCATTTCATCCTGTCGTATTATATACAATTCTTGTACTACTACTACTACTACTACTACCACTACTACTACCTCCACCTCTTCCTGCCTATATATAGCCGTCCTGCTCCTTCTCTGTTAGTGTGACTTTGTCAATGGTCCAAGTCGGACCGAAACGTCGTCGTAAGCTTCTGTCTTTTATGTGCGGGTTATTTGAGTATCGTTCCAGTCACGGTATTGTGCCTTTTGTTATTTATACATTATATATATATAGGCGGAGAGTGAGGTGTGAGTGACGCACGTGACCTGAGGAATGCCAAGTATCATTGGCATACATGATACTTAAGCACCACCAACCCAACAACACAGGAGTCACATAAGAACGTAAGAACGAAGGAACACTGCAGAAGGCCTACTGGCCCATGCGAGGCAGGTCCAAGTCTCCTACCGGCTTAAGCCAATGCACCCAACCTAATCAGGTCAGGTCACATTGACTTAAGGGAGGAACACGGCAACCGACCTGGTAGCACAAGCTATTAGGTCCAACTCACACCCACCCACATCCACTCATGTATTTATCCAACCTATTTTTAAAGCTACACAACGTTCTGTCCTCTATAACTGTATTCGGGAGTTTGTTCCACTCATCCACAACTCTATTACCAAACCAGTACTTTCCTATATCCTTCCTGAATCTGAATTTTTCCAATTAAAACCATTGCTGCGAGTCCTGTCTAGGCTAGATATTTTCAGCACACTATTTACATCCCCTTTATTTATTCCTGTCTTCCATTTATACACCTCAATCATATCCCCCCTAATTCTACGTCTTTCTAGAGAGTGCAGATTCAGGGCCCTTAGTCTATCCTCATAGGGAAGGTTTCTGATACATGGGATCAACTTTGTCATCCTTCTTTGTACATTTTCCAGAGAATTTATATCCATTCTGTAATACGGTGACCAAAACTGTGCAGCATAATCTAAATGAGGCCTAACTATATAAGCGCCAGGCTCCTTGCTTCTGCTTCAGAATCTCCACGACTATGGTGCTCTTCGCACCTACTCCTAGGTTGAGGGACTGATTACCTCATCTTCTGTATACAGTCCTACTGTCTTAATAGTAACTGTCATGGAGTAACTCTGGGTAATGATAATTTCAGAAATTGTGTAAAAACAAAGATCAATAGGAAAAATGTGCAGAAGAAAAAACATATGATGGTATTTTATGCTAACAGTCGAAGTGCAAGAAATAAAATTAATGAACTACGTTTGGTAGCATGTGCTGGGAACTTTGCTATCATTGCATTAACTGAAACGGTATGATTTAAAGAGACGGGATATGACTGCTGAGTGTAATATTCAGGGATTTAAGTTGTTCAATGTGGATAGATGTAATGGGAAGGGGGGAGGAGTTGCATTGTATGTTCGAGAAAATATTAATTGTTGCATAAAAACAGGTATAAAAATTAGATGGAGCAGTAACAGAGCCTGTTTGGGTAGAGTTCGTGGAGGGTCAAGAAAAGCTAATTCTAGGTGTAATATACCGACCTCCAGGCTTGGATCACGATAGAGGGGAACTTCTTGGGACAAAAATTGTTAGGGCTTCTGGACACAGTAACATAGTCATAGTAGGGGACTTTAACTTTAGTCAAATTGACTGGAATTCTTTGACAGGTAATCTAGAGTCCAGTGACTTTATGGAAACAGTTCAGGACTGTTTTCTGAAACAGAGCGTAACTGAGCCTACCAGGGGTAATAATTTGCTAGACCTAGTCTTGTCAAATAAGGAAACACTCGTGAATAATCTGGAGATCACTGAAGAGCTTGGCGCAAGTGATCACAAATCCATCATTTTTAGCATTAATTGGGAATGCAAGAATAATGATAATACAGTAAAAATTCCTGATTTTCGTTCTGCCGATTATAATGGACTTAGGGAACATCTGCCTAATCTTGATTGGGGTTATCTAGCTAATGATTTTATTACATTTGTTCGCATTGCTATTGGGCCATGCGGACGTGTTGCGCAGTCGCTCCTGATTGAGTTGGCTTTTGCGCAGTTTACCTGTTTTCACTTGGATATCAAAATGGCGGAACGTACAGGACGGAGAATAAACACTATCTGCATTGAGCTGGTTCGTGATACGTTAAGTGGAGATACGATGAACGTCCTTCTCCCTAACATCATCAGGGATACATATGGAATTCCCAGTGAGGAATTGTATGGCGTCGCTCTTAATGGTTTGACAAGAATCTTCGTGAAATTTGTACGAGCCGGCTTCTACACAAGAATTGTAGAGCATTACCAGGAACACGCAATGAGTGTGAAATTCAGCGATGGATGTCGTTTTACATGACGTCTCTAAGTACTTCACATGGTGAAGGTACGAAATGTACCCTTCGAGCCACGGCATATGGTCAAACAGTAGTTTTTTAGCAGTTAGGGGACAGTGCATTCTGCAACCATGGGGGTGTGGAGGATGGTCCGTATGAAGGGCGCCGGAGGGTTCTTACACCCTTAAAAGTTTTAACAAGGCCTAAAACCATCCTATGTTACATGATCGGTCATAGAACACGGGTTTATGTGTACTATGCTAGTCAGAGGAAAACATTCGTCTGTGTAGCTCTTATGAGCACATGGCAGCCCAGTGTCCTAGGAGGCAGGCTCCTCGAGTTCTGGGAACTCCAATTGTGATTCACCCAGCCTTTGTGATTTGGTCCCTGGCTCTGGTGCCTCGGGAGGCCGGAGGACTGACCTCTGGAGCGAGGAGGTCGAACGGGAGATGGCGGGCGGCGGAGACGTGGTCACTCTCCCAGGGCGTCGGGGAGTCAAGGTGACATCTGAGGAGTCTTTTAGTCCGGGAAGCTTCGACCCGGGATGGTTCATTGGCGGATGTGATCAAGGATTTTCTGGATGGGGAGGAGCCCTGTGCAGAAGGTGTCCTCAGTTTATTGAGGACGGAGCGCTGGAGGACAACAAATCGTGGAGGAAGACTTGAGTAAGAAAGGACTGGAGCATGGGGTGGTCGTGGAGGTACACCAGGAGGATTCGCTGATGGTGATATGTGTGATAAGGGGAAGTTCTAGGAAAAGAACTGCTGCGTCAAGATAGATGGGGTCATTACCCCGGGGCAGAGGCCGGGGAAGAAGTCATGGGCAGCGGTGGTGGAGCCGATGCCTCATAGTGGTAGAGGCCCGCCTGAGTTGCACAGTGGGAGAGGAAGGGGGGAGGTGACTGCACAGGAAAACCGAGTGGCAAGGGAACACGTAATGTGAAAAGGCAGTGAGTAAACCCCAGCGGCATAAGAAAGCCGCCCCTTCTATAAATTTCAGATGTGCCCACGCTTAATGTAATGGACTTAAGACTGGGGTCAAGAAAGTTTGGTTGGAGTGGTTTTTACGGCGGTTTGATGTTGAAAAATTTGCTTTTGCAAGAGCATAATCACAGGGCTGGATGTGATTTTGCGGGTGAAAGGATATCGGATGTATGTTACCAGGGGTTTTGCAATTGAAAGGTGGGGTAGCAGTGGCGGTAAAGGAGACCAGCCCCTTGCGTGTCATCGGTTGGGAAGAGGGGGGGGTGGAGGGTCGTGGGGGTGGATGGTGTCTGGGGTGAGAGTCGAGCTAGTTTCATAGGACTTTACATGCCAGCAACTAGTAATACCAGGGTAAAAGTAGATTTTGTCAGGGAGGTATTGCTGTATCACTTGAGAGGTTTGCCTGCTATAACAGTAATAGGAGGTTATTGGAATTGTGTGATTCGGAGTGGTGATATCGAACCGAGAGGGGCGGGTTGTGTGTGGAGTGTTCTGAGGGATGTATTGCGAGATATTGGGGTTGTTGATGTGGTGGGGAGGGGGGGATACCTAGTGGAGCACACGTCCGTCCATAGGGGATATGAGGCGCTATTGGACAGAATCTATATTAAGCAGGGTAAGATGTTTGAGGGTGCAAACCTTCGATGTGGTTTCTGATCACAGGGCGGTAATACAGATCTGATGTGGGATGGAGTGGTGCTATTTATTCGGGGTACTGGAAATAAATGTTAGGCTTCTTAAGGAGGGGGGGGAGGGCCTTTTTTTCAGTGATTGGTGGTTGCATTTTTGGAGGCTGGGGACAGGAGATAGTTCTGTTAGTTTGTGGAAAATGCAGGCCAAACCTGAAATAGCGAATTTTTTTTAAAGGGTTTAGGGGACGAAAGAGGCGAGGTGGCGTTTTGGGTTGCAAAATTATCGGGAGGGACAGTTGCAAGACTGTTATGCTGGGGGAGTTGGAGGAGGGATGACATGGCCATCTTTGGGAGTAGAACAGCTGAATTACACAATGATGGGTTTGATGCAATTAGGGTTAGAGCGGGTTAGAGGATGTATTGGGGGGTGAAACCGCCCGGGGTTTTTTTTACGTAATTTCGAGACCGGCAGAGAGTAACCACCATTCTAAAATTTGAGACAAGCCCTGGGGGGGGAGGGTATCCAGAGGGTCGGGTCCTACCCAATACAGAAGTAATGATTTCCTAGCTGTAGTTGGTTTAGGGAGAAATGGATTTGGGAGGGAGGGGGGTTCCGGAGGGTATTTTTGGGGGGGGGGTCCATAGTGTTTTAAGTGAGCAGGATAGAGGGGGGTTGGAGGGTGGTATAAGTGAGGTTGAGGGGAAGAGGCAGTTTTAGGGATGAGTTACCGGGAAAACACCAGGATAGCCCGGTATACCAAATGATTTTTATAAGAGCACATTGGGGTGTATTAGGCAATGCTTTGTTAGGGTATTGGATCATATGTTAATTAGTGGGAAGTTGACACATCGCAAAGAACGGGTGTCATAGATTTGGTGCCCAAAAAAGAGGGGGGAAGAGAGTTGAGTGCTTACCGAGCAATATCTCTGAAAGTGCTAGATTACAAGGTTTTTGCGAAAATTTTGGTAATAGGGCTGAAGAAGGGGCATGGGGTCGGTGATACATGGGGGGAGTATGCGGGTAGGTCATGGACGTATTAGGGGTTTCCTTGAGGGTAGTAGTAAGGAGGTATTCTAGGTCTGGATTGGAGAAAGCTTTGATTATGTGGATAGGGAATTTTGATTGAGAGTATGGTGAAATGGGTTTGGAGGGGGGGTGGTGGGATGGGTGAGGACATTGTATGCGGATGCATCGATGAGAGTACAGGTAAATGGTAGGTTGGGTAGTCCTGTAAGCATGGGAGGGTTTAAGGCAGGGGTGTCCACTCTCCCAAATACTCTTTGCATTATGCAGAATCCTTTCTATGTTCTGTTGATGGTGGATGGGAGGAGGGGGGGGAGTGGAGGCTTTTGTGGGAATAAATTTTTGGTTATGTAAAGATACAACTGTTTTACTTAATGAATAGAAGATTTAAGTAAAGTGGGAAGGGGACTTGAGATTTTTGGGAATGCTACTGGGATGAAGTTAATAAGCAGAAATCACGGGTTTCTGGAGGTAGGCGCTTGGGTAGGCGGGACCTTGGGGAGGAGTTTGGCTGGATAACTGTAGAAAGGCTAAAGATTTGTGGGGTTTTTGTATGGGAGATGCACAGGAGAGCAGAGGGTTAATTCAGAAATGGTAATGGACAGAGCTTTGAGTAGGCTCAGGAGTCTATGGGGCCCGGGGGCGAAAACCCTTTCAATCAAAGGGTTTGGTGGTAAATACGCTGATTTATAGTAAGGTGTGGGAGTGGCGGGAAAATTTAAACCCTTACGAAGTCAGGATATTATGGAAAATTTCAAAGAAGAGTATTAAGGTATGTGTGGGGTTATGGAAGGCGTGGTTGGGCAAAGATTAGTAAAATGACTGCGGTAAGACAGAAGATTGGGATTGAATGGCATTAGGTCTAGGGTGAAGGCGCTATATGTGAAGCAAGGTATATTCGGGCAGTGGGGGAAAGGGGTCTTCGGTGGGGAGGTGATGGGGATATCCACAAAGGGGGGGGTGGCAGGGACTATTGGAGTGTGAAATATGTTGAGGTTTATGTTAAAGGTTCGCAATGTTAAAAAACTCAAGGTAAAACGGTTAGTGGGTGTGGGTCGTCCCTCAGGAATCACTGCAGGGGATGGCAGTGTATCCCACATATGATTGGGGAGTGATATGGTGGAATTTAGTAAACTGAGAATACAGGCAAGAGCGAGGGAATTAGTAATAGATTTCTTATGGGGCTTAGCATCGAAAGAGGTGCTAAGACCCAATGGGTTTGTGAGAGAGGCGTCCATGCGGGTTTTGTGGGGAAGTTGAAACTGCTTTCCATGTAGTATATTTTTGTTCTGCTTTGAGGTGGTAAGATTGTGTTGAAGAGGGTTTTCCTTTTATTGGGGGGGGGGGACAGATATCACCCTTTAGGCTTTAATGTTAGATATGGGAGGGATGCCCAACGAGGTGGGAGGCATCAATACGTAATAGAGATTACTTGTATGTCTCTTGGGGATGAGGGAGGGGGAGGAAACATTAGGATAAAAACGTTGGCCCGGGGTGGGTTTTTTTAAAAGGACAGCGTGTAGGAACAAACAATTATATGGGGGAAGGTGGGTAACTAGTTTTCCCCGAGGATTTCGTGGACTTACTGTTGAACGTCTACTCAGCTTGGTGACGGGGGGAGAGGCAAGGGGTTAGTCTCTTCAGTGGTGTGTCCTCTTGGAGTGATTGGAAGCCTGATGCGGAAGGTTGACTGGTTGCAAGGTGGTTGATGTGGGTAAAGTTTATTTGCAGGGAGCCGTCGGGGCTCCGGGGGATGTAGACCTTAAAGAATTTTGTAAAACCACAGAGTTAAAAGTTGTATGTGATTTTCTGTTTTTTTTTTCTTTTATTGTTATAAGAACCATTTTTTAAAAGGGGGTTTATATTCAATGTATATGTGAGGAATGTTTTATATATTCGAATCTGATGATAGCTTTATCCTTGTCATACGTCCCTTTTTTTATCGTGTTTAAGGGTACATTATGGGCTATGAACGAGAATAAAATAGGTATTTATGGGTTTATATATACCCTTTTATTTTGTATGGAAGGTCATATTATATACTGAGTGTTTAAACGGTAACATTAACTTTGTGTGTGTGTAGGGGTTTTTGTGGGAACCAATGTCTTAGGGATAGTTCTGTTATTGGATGTAATATATTTTTTTGTTTATTTTGGGGACTAGTCATTTAGCGTTTATTTCTATGTATAATCCAGTTTGTTTTGTACGAACACATGTGCACATACACGTATGTGGTATATTTCATGCGTATATATATACATATACATATGTTGTAGGACTTGTTCCTACATGTTTCATAATGATCCGACTGTTTGTTGGAAGTCGGTATATTTTTTTTTTCCATAAATTGGTTGGTTATTTCATAGAATTTTTTTATATCAATGTGTTAAAATTATTTTGTGTGTACCTGACATTGTCTGCCACTTCTGTTTTGGATGTTATATATTTAGTTTATTTAGTGATAATCATTTTGCGTATTTTTTCGTGTAATAATCCAGTCTGTTCTGTAAGAACACATGTGCACATACTTATGTGTATATGTGCATGTGTATGTTTTATATATATATATATATATATATATAATATTAATATATATATATATTATATAATATATATATATAATATATATATATAATATATATAATATATATAATATATATATAATATATATACATGATTATAGAACTTATTCCCCACATGTTTTTTTAATGACTCCCCACGTTTTGATAAATTAGACACATGTGCAACTCTTGGGTATCTTTATTGAGGAACATCCCAAAAAAGATACCCCAAGAGTTGCCACATGTGTCCTAATTTATCAACATGTCAGTTCTCTGAACCATTCATCTACAACTCCGACGTTTTTGTTTAGTAGTCGGTATGTTTTTTTCCGAAAACTGTTTGGGTTTTTTTCAAAATTTTTTTTGTTATTAAATTTTAAAATGTATTTTTTTTTTTGTGTGTGTACTGCTTTCCTCTGCCACGGTTTTTTTTTTTGGGCTAATTGTCCCTTTTTTTTTTTTTTTATTATGGTTTATTTTTGAAAAATTTTGCTTTTAAAAAAAAAATAAAAAAAAAAAAAATTTTTGGGGTAGAAATTGGGGGTTGGGTTGGGCAAATTTTTTTTGGGTGGGATAAATTTGAAAAGGGACCTCCCTATAGGGGCCAACGGGCCCCTGCTCATTTTTTCCTCCTTTTTTATGTTCTTATAACCCGTTCAGTAAATTCTTGGGGATGACGGAGGTAGGCAGGAGAAAAATTGTGATGAAGGGTTTTTGAAAAATCGAAAATTTGAAGATTGGCACTTATCCAAAATAGGGAATTTTATTCAGGAAACGTTTCCCCAACAAAAGGGGCCCTCATCACCCAATAAAAAGAGGGCAAAGGGAGAGGGGGAAAATAAAAGGAAATTCATTTCCCCTCAACCTGGGGGTCGTGTGTTCAGCCCATAAATTTTGTAGAATTTTACAGAAAGGGGGGCGGGTCTTTGGCACCTTAGTGATTTCTTAAGTCATGATGTTATGAACCTAGAGCCTAGTACTCTGAGTTTGTATTTTTTCCCTGTGATCGGCAGTATCACAGACATAGCTGTCAGCCAGAGTCGACACACAAGTATGATCCTACGCTAGTAGTGTGCCGTTCTTCCAGGGATAGACTGTGATCCTGTCGGGGAGGTTAACCGAACCACCTTTACTCACAACCAACTGACTAGTGTTCAGTCAAACGAGACAGCAGACAGTAGACAGTAGACAGTAGACAGCGGACAGCAGATAGTAGACAGCAGACAGTAGACAGCAGACAGTAGACAGTAGACAGCAGATAGTAGACAGCAGACAGTAGGCAGTAGACAGCAGACAGTAGACATCAGACAGAAGACATCAGACAGTAGACGGCAGACAGTAGACAGCAGACAGCAGACAGCAGACAGTAGACAGCAGACAGCAGACAGTAGACAGCAGACAGTAGACAGCAGACAGCAGACAGCAGACAGCAGACAGCAGACAGTAGACAGCAGACAGTAGACAGTAGACAGCAGACAGCAGACAGCAGACAGCAGACAGTAGACAGCAGACAGCAGACAGTAGACAGCAGACAGCATATAGTAGACAGCAGACAGTAGACAGCAGAGAGTAGACAACAGACAGCAGAAGCAGACAGCAGACAGTAGGGCTAGAGTTGGTTCAAGACACTTGCGGATGGTAGCAAGTGTCACTGTGGATTCTGGACATTTTGTTGACTTTAGAATATTATTACCTAGCAATAACACGGCATATTTCATGGGGAATCTCTCAGATACACATACAATTATATATCCTGTATAATATTTAATAATATTTACCGTCCACAAAATTTTATGCAAAGGGATAGAGGCTACAGCTCCCCCACATGCTTTTAACAATACGGAGGAATTTAATGAGGTCTCAGAAGTTGGAAGTACTCCCTCTCTTAAGAGGGAACAATAAGTCACGGTATCCCTGGAGGTGGATACCCTAATTTTAATATCATTCTCCTTAAAGGAGATGTGGCATGTACTATAATATGGTGCCCTGCAGTCATCTATTTCTTGTGGTTTGTATGTCAAGGAAGTACATTAATTTTCCCCGAAGGTTGGGGGCCTATTCAACTTACTACTTACCGCTGATTAACTAATCTGGGGCAGTTTAATTTTACATTTGGCCGGGTTTGCGGCAGTGGAAACAAACTATAGATTCCGGTTTTGGTCTGGCCTCCTGTTGACTTTGTGGCGACGCCATTCACTATACTGACTTCGTGACTGATGTCCTTGTTCTCCCTTTTGACTGCGAACCTGAAGATGTTTTCACAATACTGACCTTTTGGTTGGTGCGTTGTTTACTTCCAGCCTCCAACTTTTTTCTCCAGTCAGGAATCCGTCCACGACGATTTCTATTCATACCTGGTTGTTGGGTTGTTGGGAAGGAAGATTAGACCGCTTTGGAAAAGGAGTGGTTGGCCTGGTTGTCTCTAATGTAGATGCCCAAAGAATGGTCTTCGAGAAACACCCCCAAAACCCATAGTCCAACAGATTCAAGGAAATTATCCATCAGAATAAGCTGTACTAAAATCAATATAATTAGTGACACCACTGGCCTTGTAACACTTTGTGAAAATCTTTGCCTTTCTCTCGAACAAAATCTCTGAGACTGACCCAGTTGAC
>NC_069399.1:37049131-37065652 GCF_026875155.1 Cherax quadricarinatus
CTTGTTACCTGTAAGTTATCAAAGAGCATTTCGTACGTTACAAGGGACACAATCAAACTTGTGAAGTTTGTCTAGAAAAAATTGCATTTCAGAGGTGGTGTAGGTCTCCCCAAGAGTAACAACTATGACAGTCTTGTTCAGTTGTTACTACAAAAAGATTTTAACAACTGTATCCGCTGACTAAAAGAATATCTGACGATCAAATTTCCTAGAATTCTGGAAACCGCAGCTTTAGCAGAAAATTACAGATTTCTCAAAACTTGTAAGACAAAAAAAACAGAAAAACAAGGTAACTAAGTTTTGCCCTAGAAGTTACAACCTAAACAGTGCTCATTCCCGGCCTATTACCGCTACTGTAACTTCTGTACCTTTCCCAGGAAAACTCACAATTCGAATCTGTCTCTGTGGCTAGACAGAAATCGGGTTTCGAGAAGAAAAAATTTTTAAAATGTACCTATTGTAACAGAAAGGACATGCTAGAGAGTATTGCATAAAATTAGAAAGAGATACGAAAAGCACGTGCGGCTGGCGCCCCCACTCAAGTCGTACCTCTTGAGAAACAAAGACCCCAAAAAATCCTAGCAATACCTCTAACCCTCCTGTTTTAATAATGTTATAGGATAGAGATACGTCAGAAAGTGTATTGACGAAAAGATTCGTTCAGCCATGAGTCCTTATTTTTCAAGGGGTAGAAAAGGATTTGATAAATCACATCTAACTGAATAATTACTTTCAGGACCGGCATTATCTACGTTTTTAAAAAAGATTTTCTGCCCATAACTGACGATACCTATTGCAAATAGATGTTTTGTTAAAGCCAGGGGGGGGTGTTATAAAAGGCCTCGCACAAAGTTTATTTTTGAAACAAGCTTTTATAGGGTTATATTTCAGTGGGTATATCCAGGGGTGTTTCCCCCATAGGTCAGGGACTTGTTGAAGGGAACGTATCCTTCATGCTGGATTGTAAAAAAACCCTTGTATTGAAAATAACACTGATGATAATTTGCCTTGAAGTTTGTGAGAGAAACCTTTTTTTATTTCCTCTCAGCGCAATTCTAAGCTTGTCAAAGATTCAACAACCACCTTGTCCCCTGTTGAGTTAGTTGTGACGATGATTTTGGGTTGAATATTTTTTAGTGACCTCTGCACCCGGGGTCATTAGACTAAACTCCCCCCGGCCACAACCCAGTCAAGACACAACTGACGTTAAATTTCTACTATATGATTTAATCAAGGATCAGTTTGTGATCAGTACTGGGGAAAAACTGAGAGATTAGGTTTTGAAGTGAAGCAAAGGATCTCGATAATGTTACTATTATAGTAACGTGTACTGATGGAGAAAAAAACATTATTGTTGTGTGAGGGGGAGAAACGAGTGTTAGGGGTATGTAGTGCGGGTGATGTAGCATGACGCAACACTGTCCTGTTGCGCCCCCCCCCTCACTACCACCTTAATTTTTATCCCAGATGTTCATACTGCCCCCGCTTCCCAACCCCTACTTAAGAGTGGAAGCAGTCTCCTCTACATATGAGCCTCAGTGCCCTGTCGTCTACGCTACCTGTCCCCCACACTGTGTATAAACCCCGAGTTGCAAAATACGTACTGTGTATGCCCTATACTGGGGCAATCCTAGTGACGGACGCTGTAAATTTTAGCGGTGCTTGGCACAAGAGTGACTTTTTTATTAATATTTATTATTAAATTGTATTATAGAGAATCGTAATAAAAGTGAAAGACATTTAAGCAACTCCTAGTGCGACCGTCGTCGTGTTGGGGGGGTATTGCAACCCCTGAATGGGTTACAATGATTTTATGTAATATATATAATGTATATTATCTTTTTATATAATTTTATATTGTTTTTATTTGGTAACTAAACATAAATATATTTTCTTTTTATTTTTTATTTACTTATGTTGTTAGGAGTACATAATAAGTGCTCTTCAAGTCTTGATTGTCAAACTACGTATTATCGCTTTTCGCCGTTATATTTGCCGGTTCTCGCGGGTGACGCTGCCCACAGAGCTATCACTGACAGGGGGGGGTGTCCCACCCCTCGTGAAGTATTTCCTGCTCTAGACTCCTGGGGTTGGACAGATTGTCTTCTCATTATTCTTGTTAGTTCTGAGAACTTGTTTACAGAACATTGTATAGACTTAGTGATTTTTGCTTGTACTGAGGTTTTGTGTGCTTAACCTCTGAACATCCAGGTCCTTTTGCTATGCTTCTGACCAAAATTTTTTACTGGTTTCTGTTATTGCACGTCGGGTTTTTCCTATGCTGAACTTAGATTCGTAGTATGGAGTTTTGTAAACTCTTGTGGGGATTGCTGATGGTCCTTACTTAGTGTCGTTATTTATCTCCTTGAGTCTGATTGTGTCGCAGTTGCTTGTTTTATGGGCTATTGGGCTTTAGCATTCCTTTTCATGTTCAAAGCAGACTGTTGGTTGCCAGTCGAGTCAAGAAGTTAGTTTATTAGAGGATTTGTCAGTCAATTGTTTAAGTCTAGTCGAGTCGTGAGACATAGTGAACTACTTAGAGCACTTTACACAGGGAGGTGTAGTGCGGAGCAAGAAATCCCTCTAACTTACTGTACACCCCACTACGTCTCCGTTACCCATACTCATCATGCACTATAAATAGTAGAAATGTGTATCTTTAGAGACTTGTACATAGGTATTAAGATATATGTATATGCCTGTATGTATAATGATGTTTTCAGACTAGACTGATACCTACTATGAACTCGAGAGATGCGTATGTGGTGAATGATTGATTATGTTTTGTAGAGTGTTACTGTGCATTAATTGTATGAATTTAATTCTTACATTGATCAATCATCACGAGGTGACTAGATACAGACTTAGACATGAGTTCATAAATTTATGCTATAATATTGTAATTCCTCTAGTTAGTAGCCCTCACCAGATTGTAATCCTGAAAAAAAGACATACGTGAGATTAATAATCGGTATTTTAATGCACTACATTCGGACCAGAAGCGTTACCTGTAACTTCTGTTGGTATCGACTAAACCCCAGCTACACAGTTGGATGCTAGATAGCGGCAGTCCTCTTCCTCCAGTTCCTTCCCTGGACAGATCTATCAAGCTTTGCTGAATCGCGTTTTTTGTAACACCGCGTTGTGACGTCGCCCCAATTCAGATTCTCCCCATTTCATCACACTAACTCTCTGCATGCCTATTTGTGCAAGCAATGCCTCTACCAGGAAAAAAGTTCCCTCTCCTAACTCCGTCTGCCTAAGTTTCACTCAATAGTCTTTGTTGTGGAACTCTATCGAAGCCTTACTTAAGTCATATCAAAAAAAAAATTCATTGCTTCACATTGCATGATCTACCTCCTCAAATACCTTAGTGATGAAAAGTTAGTAAATTCGTTATTAATATAAGACCAGGACGCCCCTTTGTAATACCGTGTTGAGATTCATTAATCCAATCTGTACCTATCAAGATGGCCTAGAATTGGCTTCCGGACAATTATTGATCTCCATAAATTTACCAACTATGGAGGTGAGGTTAGGCATTATTGGTCTATAGTTCAAAGCTGAGGACCTGTCACCTGCCTTGCCAAATAGGTATTACATTTGCCATATTCCACTTGTCTGGCACTATGCCATTTTGTAATATTGCTAAGTTCTTCTTTACATTCCTTTAACACCCTTGCAAACAGTTAATCAGGGCTTGGGAATTTGTTAAGCTTTATTTCTTTATTTGTTGAGGACAATGTCTCTAGTTAACCTAATCGAGCATAGCTTATTATCGTTCCTGTTCTACATAATTTTATTTATTTCTGAATTTCGCTAGTCTTTCTTGAAGTAAAAAACTGAGAGGAGGTAGGTATTGGGAAAGTACACACCTTTCCTTATCACGTCAGTGATCTGACCTGAGTTACTTCATAAGTGTGCCTATCACGTACCTAATCATACTTCTGGATACTGAAAGAATCCCTTTTGGATTAGTCTTTGATCCTTGCAACTTTTGCCTCATATCCCTTTTGCTTTTCTTATTCCCTTTTTTTATTTTATCTAATTGAAATATATTGATTTCTTAACGCCTCTCCCCTCTTTTGATACTTCCTATATATGCCTCTCTTTTGACCAATGAGATGTTTTAATCCATGTTTATCATTTGGGATCATTTTTCTTAGAATGTAATTTCCCTATTCGGGACAAAAGTCAAAGCCCCTCGCACTCAAAACTTCCTTTACCTCCTCCCTCCACTTTTTAAGGCCAACCCTTACCCTGCCTTCCTCCAATACAGATTTGTACACTTTCGAAGTCATTCTATTTTCGTTTTATCCTTCTCTACATGTCCAACCATCTCAAACCCTCCTCACCATATGGATAATAGTTTCGTATCCCAAACCTCCTCTAACTTCAACTAAGGATTCCCTCTCCTAATCTACAAAACTACGGATTCTTTGCATTATATTCACACACACATTGCCCTCAGAAAATGACATTTTTCACTGCATCCCGCCTTTTCCTTATTTCACGTTCACCACTCAAGCCTCAACAGAAGGAAATGAAAGTTGACTCGGGCCTGCATTCCCGTTTGGAACCTTGCGTGCCCCATGATTACACCAAAAATTCAAATCATAGATCACGTCTAGGACGTTTATCAAGATGGAGAAAGTTCCGTAAGCTTTTTCTTTCTTATTTGCCATGAAAGTAAGTTATCAGCAATACGCTCTAAATTCGTCCTATTCTGGCAACCAACCCCACCAACCTGACCATAGTATGGTCGTCCCAATTTAGCCACCAGGTAATTTCTCATTCCATGAGTCGGCGAAGCGGAAATCTGGACGAGGAACGACTTGACTTGCAGTTCTACCTGGGTAATTCCATTGATATATTGAAACAAGGGATTGTTGTTCGTTTTCTTAGCCTCGTCACTACCTCAAGATTATTAACTAGTGATTCTTTGTTGGCAAGAACCAAGTCAAGCAGATTGTTTCCTCAAGTGGTCTGTCACAAAACTGTTTTAAAAAGCATTCTCGAACCGTATCAAGGAAGTCACTTAGACTCAAGACTTTCTGTCACATTGTTCCAATTCAATTTGTCTAAAGTTAAAATCCCAGTTAAACCACAACATTTTCATATCGAGACGCCTCTTGATTTTCGTCCAATAGAGCCTGCCACACTCCCTGATTCAGGGTTTGGGGCCTATAAATGACTCCCATAATTAATTTTTCACGACCTCAAGAAACTGTAGCCAAACAGATTCTGCTGACCGATTTTTCTAATTTATATATTGTCTAACACAACAATTAAAATTATCTCTGATATTCATCGCCACTCCAACCCCTTCCTGTTGATTGTATCAGTGTGAAATAGTTTATAACCTTGTATGTGGCATTCAGAAAGGCATTTCTCTTCCTTTCAAGTTGAACCAGGTCTCTGTTATCCAATAATATCTATATTACTGCACTTGCAAGTAATCATAGCTCATCTTTCTATTTCTTAGAATCCTACTAGTTATATAGTAATACCTTAATTGAGCTTAGTCACTAGTTGCCTCTATTATCTCTGTGAGCAATTGCCTTTAATAGCAACTTTATTTGCAATATTGTCTTTTAAGCATCCCTGGAGTATCCTGGAAATATCTAATGTTATCAACCCTAATACTGCGCCTTGATTGTTTCCCCCCCCCAACCCCCATACCTCTATAATCTATCAGTTTAAAGTCTAGACAAGTCATCAATTATCCCCTCAATCGAATGGCTAATGCAACCACCTCCAGCCCCTAGAGATGAATCCCCAGTCAGGGTAAGTTCAAAGATTTTACCGTACACTAAAGTATGTTGCCAAGCATATGTGAAAGGACTATATATGAGAGGGGGGGGTGAAGGAGGGCCATGAGAAAAAGATTATTATTATTATTAAACCCCTCGAGGAAGGTTCCTTGATTTGGTGAGGGGCTCTTGATTTAGGAATAACTGTCTGTGCCTCAGTTCCCCGAATTAAGCCTGATGCCTTCCACCCCCCCCCCACCTTCAGGCGCCTGTATAATCCTCGGGTTTTTTTAGCGCTTCCCCCTTGATTATAATAATAATAATAATATTATTATTAAAGATTAGCCGGTATTCTCCCGGCCGGGCCTTTTCCAAGTGGGGCCCGGCCTTGGGCTCCCTTTTAGGGAGTGTCTGAGACCTAAGTCTCCCATGGGAGAAGGCACAAGTACCTCCTATCTTCGGGACCAACTGCCCCCAAAGGCTAGCCACAAGCTAGGCCTCCTCTGGTCTGTCATCCCCGCCCAAGGGGGCTAATGGGAATGACAGTCTTGTGAGCTGTAAGCTGGGGCTCAGGCACCTACCCTACCCTAGAAGGTGTCGATCAGAAAAAGAATGCAAGATCTCTTAGTTGTAGTCGCTATTCGTTAATTTATGGAAATTCCATTAGAGGGCCTTTGTTCTTCTCAAGAATTTGATCAGCACTGGGGAGTTTTGATGTTTCCTTGCATAATGAAAACTAATATCGGCATAAACTTCATGAAGCACGTTATCTCGCTGTAATAGTCAGAGAGTAGCACACTGGGCCATGAAAGAAAACTATGACAAATCGGTTGTACCAAGTTATTTTTCAGTGGGAAACTTGTTCCAGCAGCAGGTAGCAGGAATAGGCAAAATCAAGGCGAAGTTGAGTGATTTAAAATTTTACTGGGCACTAGTGATTGAAAACATCTTTGAAAAATTATTACCTAAACTAACCAGTTAAAATATAATATACCAATGTGCATGTCAGGTATAATTGTAGTAGAACCTAAATTAATGAAAAATTTTTTGCTGCTTCTTATGGTGGCGACATTTCACTCAAAAACATTTATATTTGCTCAAACCAGACCAACTTATGCATTTTCTCACAAAAGTGAAGTTAATCAGGCTTTAATATTTAAGAACTTATAAGCAAAGGAAAACTGCAGCATGCTAGGCAGGTCCAACTCACACTCACCCCACCAACTCTGTTACCCATCCAAACCCATTTTTAAAGCTGCCCGAATTCTTGATCTCTAATGCCACACTAGCACTTTCCTATATATTTTCTAAATTTAAATTTCTTCAACTTGAATCCAATACTGTAAGTCCAGTCATGGATATATATTTTCATATGCTACGTATATCACCATTTATTTTCTGTTTTCCATTTGTTCTTTGAAAAAATTTCTCACCTGATTCCAGGCTTTTCCAGAGTCCAAGTTCTGTGCCTCAGCCTGTTTCTGTAGGAAAGTTCACAAATACTTGGAATCAGTTTCTTCCTTCTCAATATTTTTGAGTGAATTTATATTCATCTTGTAATATGGAGACTAGAACTGCGCAACTAATCTATGTGACGTCTAGAAAAAAAACATTTAAGTTAACGTATAACCTGTGATTTAACTCTTGATATGAAGCCAAAAATTTTGTTGGCTTTAGTGAGAACCTTTTGCACTGTTGCCTTGTCTTTAAATTTCATTTTCCAAGGATTACAACCTTATTATTTGTCTTGCACTGAACTACATCCGCCACTTATGTGAGCACAGCACCAACCAACCCAGGTCCTCCTAAAATAAATAGCCGTCCTGCTCCACCTCTGTTAGTGTGACTTTGTCAATGGTCCAAGTCGGACCGAAACGTCGTCGTAAGCTTCTCTCTTTTATGTGCGGGTATTTGTGTACCAGGTCCTCCTATTGCATTACATTTCCTCTTCAATGTCATTTATATAGTATATGGCAACAAAAGTCCCAACACTGACCCTGAAGCACCAATCGTAAGTTGTGGGAATTTATTGCACTATATAAATTTCACTGTTGGAGTTCGCGTGTAAATATTTTCAGAGTTGTGGTTGCGAGCAGATTGTACGCTCCCTTACACCAACAATAACACTAGGCAACTGCCAGAATTGTTAGCAAACAGTATTAGAATTAGCCATTAATGTTATGTTATATTACTGAAATTAGACATACAACAGTAGCTAGCATCTCTGTACAAATAAGGAGATCTCGGAGTTTGTAGAATACTACTGCTGTCTTCTGGTATCAACTGTCTGTAGGTGGTAACAAACTTTGGAGCTCATCAACTAAAGTATCACATGCAGATTACAAAAATATTGTCTGGCAGCCAGCAAGGTGACCTACTCTCTTCGCCCGAGTCAGTTTGTGACTCGGGTATTTTTCCCATATAGGTGACCACCAATTACTGAGAATACACAAAAGTTGCTAGGTTATGGTTAGGGGCAGGTCAAGGCGCACACTGAGGTACCTAGCAGTCAAGATTGCTGAGTAACATTGTTAAAGGCTAAGAGCAGTTATCCTTCCTCTGTTCATTTATAAGTTCAGACGTATGTAAAGTATTCTACCAGTCCTCAGGACGCCACCCACAACAATCAACTAACACCCAGGTGGCTACTTACTGCTGGGTAACATGAGCAGCAAGTATAACGAAGCATTCCCAATGTTTCCACCTGTGCCGGGGTTCGAATCAAGGATTTTAATATTGTAGAATTTATTTTCGTCCCGAATAGCAATTTTTTTTTTTACACACAAGGTTTGACAAGGTTAGGTTAGTCTAGGATTTTGTTTGTATCCTTTTGATGATCGAAGGCAGCGGCAGCGGCAGCGGCAGCAGCAGCGGCAGCGGCAGCAACAGCAGCCACCTCTAAGCTCCGTACTTTTCTCCAACTATCAGAGCCACCAATGCTCCTCTGATGACCTAGTTACAAGCAAAACTGCACTACCCAGCGTAGCACCCACAATGACCAAACATTACCAACAGTGAAACCTACAAATAAAAAATCATAAAGATCAAAGGAAAACTGCCCTTAAACCCAAAGCAATACCCCGCTGCCAGCCGAATAACGTAACCCTAAGCTTTGTATAACTACAACTTCTTCTTAAACGCTTTCTTGATAGTTGTGACAGGACCCACAGGCATAACACCAGACACAAACATCTCTATGACATTCCCCATGTCCGACTAAACCTTTACAAAAATTCAATGTGTGTCAAAGGACCTAAAATCTGGAACACCCTACCTGAAAACTCTAGAACTGCAGACACATTCATCACTTTCAAAACTACAGTTAGAAAACATCTTATCTCCCTGATACACCCCGACAACTAACTACATGATAACCACCTGGTGGTTCACAATTACACTCACTCACCCATTGACTATAAACACAGAAATATGAATCTTAATCTTAAAATAATGAATCCTAACTAGTCATAAGTTTGCCTATGATACTCCAATATAGACACTTTGTATTGTGCCAAAACAAAAGCATTCACATTGCTAAACTCACAAACTATAATGTAGTCACTTAGTCTTAATACCATAATCTGTAAAAATTTAAAGTTTAGAATTAATCTAAGTCTGCCCGAAATGCCTAGCCATGCTAGGTGTCCTGTAATTAGTATTTTAAAACATGTAAACCATACAATATTCAAAATCTGTAAACCCCGCATTGTAATCCTTATAGACAATAAACTTGATTGATTGATTTTGAGTACAAACAGAATATAAATAAATATTGAAAATGGAACGTAATTCTTTGTCACTAGCCGTACGCTGACCTGAGTTACCTTTATGTTAGCCAGTCTTTTGCTTAATTTTATTCCTATATACCTGAAAGAAACCCTTAGGAGTGGTCTTTGATTCTCTTTTGTCTTTATTCCTTTTTGACTTCTCGCTTGAACTGTATATATTGTTCAAAAATGTGACTCTCACCTCTTCTATGAATCTATTGTTTATCCATTTAGGATCATTCATATTTAATCAAAATTCTCTATTGGAAATTCATACACTTTGCCAGCTTGTACAATTCTTTAGCTGTCTTACTGGTAACCATCACCACCTGCTATCTTTCACAACAGTCACTATTCTGGTTAACCCAGTCTACTCTTGTCAAGTCATTAATTAGCAGCTCGGAATCTGGGGTCCTTAACTCTGTTATTAAGGTAATCTCATAAATTATTAAAATAATTCTTTTGTGATCACTTTCTCTAAGCTCATCATTGACCTCAAAGTTATCTATCTTTCAGAGAATTATTATTTGCCAGAACCAAGTCCAGCAGCTTATTTCCTCTAGTTAATTATGAGAAACTGCTTTAAAAAGTAATCTTGAACAATTTCAAGAATGTCAGTTGATTTTAGATTACCTGTGAAATTACTCCAGTTGATTTGGCTAGAGTTAAAAATCTCCCATTATAATTACATCCTTTGCTCTAGACGCCTCATCAGTTTTATCCCAGCGAAGTTTACCGTGGTCACTGTCAAGGTTCAGAGACCTGTAGATCACACCTAAGATAAGCTCTTCATGTTCTTCAAGAAACTGCAGCCAAGCAGATTTCGTGTCTGTTCCTTCGTCTTCTGTATCATTTCTGATGCAGCAGTTCACACAAAACCACCTTCTTTCTTGATGACTCTATTAATTAGGAATAATTTATATCCCTGTATGTGGAATTCATCAGGCTTGTCTGTTTTTCAGAATGAACCAGGTTTAGTTATTACAATAACATCTGTTTCGTAGGTAGTTAGTTGGTAGACAGCATCCACCTATGGAGGGGGATGCTGTCTATCAAGTGAGCGTGAAACGGAAACCTATAATAGTGTAACACAATGGTAGGCTTTCTGGTGTCTTTTGTATGTCCTTTAAACATGCAAGATGACAGGTTCATCTTGCTACAGTACCTCTACTTAAAGTTAGTCTACACTACACATGCATTTACAATTGCGGAAGAAAGTTTCCTGACACTTTCTGCTGTGGAGAAGTGATATCTGGCAACACAGTCATAGTAAACAGACAAATAATGACCATTTTCATAAATGAAAAAAACACAGACTGTAATGACGATGGTGACTGGATGGCAATAATACCTGAAAGGAAGTTTAACTGTATCTGTGAATGTAGATACAAATTACTTTTCGTTCAGACAATGATAAAACCATAAAAACCATTTTAAAAGTAACCTACTCGGGTTCATAATCGTCATACATCAGCAACATCTCCTCACATGCTATTTAAACCAAAATCACAAGTTTTACGTATTCGTGCCGAATACGTAAAACTTGTGAGTTTGGCTTAAATAGCAACGTACTTCTTGCCGAACTGGGCAAGCGAAAATTTGTGTATACAGTAATTTAGCAAAAAAAGTATTCTGAATCTAACGAAAAAAAAAATATTTCATTGTATTTGTTTATTAATAACTTATTTTATACTTACCTAAAATATATTTAGATGAATTAGGCTAAATTAAATTGCACTTGTTGTAATAAGGTTTGGTAAGTTTTCTAAGATTCTTTTGGTATAAAATTATTAATTTTTACATTAACATAAATGAACAAAATATATCTTTAAACGTGTACGAGAAAATTTTAGAAAGGATTTAATTTTAAATGAATTCTTGCTAATTGACCAATTTTACCTATTCAGCACGATATATTTTTATATAATATATTATATATATATATATTTATATATATATATATTTTATATATATTTTTATATATATATATTTTATATATTTTAAATAAATATATTGTGTGGTGTGTGTGTGTGTGTGTGTGTGTGTGTGGGGAGTTGTGTGCGTGTACTCACCAAATTGTGGTTGCAGGGGTCGAGACTCAGCCTCCTGGCCCCGTCTCTTCACTGGTAGCTACTAGGTCCTCTCCCTCTCTGTTCCTGGCTTTGTCATACCTCTTCTTAAAACTATGTATGGTTCCTGCCCCACTACTTCACTTGCTAGGCTATTCCACTTGCTGACGACTCTATGACTGAAGAAATACTTCCTAAGTCCCTGTGATGTCTCAGTCTTCAGCTTCAATTGTGACCCCTTGTTTCTGTGTCCTCTCTCTGGAAAAATCCTGTCTCTGTCCCCCTTTTGTCTATTCCCCGCATTTCTTGTAGTCGTTATCATGTCTCCCCTGACCCTTCTGTCCTCCAGTGTCGTCAGTCCGATTTCCTCAACCTTTCCTCGTACGACATTCCCCGGGAGTCTGGATAGCCTTGTTGCAAACCTTGTATTTCTGTGTGTGTTGTGGTGTGTGGTGTGTGTTGTGTGTGTGTGTGTGTGTGTGTTGTGTGTGTGTGTGTGTGTTGTGTGTGTGTGTGTGTGTGTGTGTGTGTGTGTTTTATGTGTGTGTGTGTGTGTGTGTGTGTGTGTGTGCGTATTTATGTATATAGTTTTGAATAGTTTATTAAACTGCGGCAGGCCATGGCTCGACCCCAAGACACATTTTCCCGCCTCAAGAAACAACACAACGTACATGTCGTTTTATCCACTCATCCATCGATCCTACAAAGATCACGCACCCAGTAGAGATAGGTGTTGTTCGTGATCCGAAGACACTCGTGGCAAATTAATCAAAGATAAATTTCAGCCTCCTCATGTTTGAATACCTGCCTCCACAAGTAGTCTATATAGCAATAAAATCACGACCCTAGCTCACGCATTTAGGTCCGTTGTTTGATCCGGTATAGGTGACATATTAGGGCATGTTTCCTTAAGATACTTGCTGTCTCTGTTCTCTTAGCAGGAGATAGGTACCTGGGTGTTAGCTAACTGGTGTGGGTAACATCCTGGGAACAAAACAGACCTAATTTATCCGAAATGCTGTGCGTGACCAGGGTCATCCTGTGTAGTATGTCACTGATGTCAGCTGGGTCATAACCAGGGTCATCCTGTGTAGTATGTCACTGATGTCAGCTGGGTCATAACCAGGGTCATCCTGTGTAGTATGTCACTGATGTCAGCTGGGTCATAACCAGGGTCATCCTGTGTAGTATGTCACTGATGTCAGCTGGGTCATAACCAGGGTCATCCTGTGTAGTATGTCACTGAGTCGCTGGGTTTATAACCAGGGTCATCCTGTGTAGTATGTCACTGATGTCAGTGGGTCATAACCAGGGTCATCCCGTGTAGTATGTCATGATGTCAGCTGGGTCATAACCAGGGTCATCCTGTGTAGTATGTCACTGATGTCAGCTGGGGTCATAACCAGGGTTTATCCTGTGTAGTATGTCACTGATGTCAGCTGGGTCATAACCAGGGTCATCCTGTGTAGTATGTCACTGATGTCAGCTGGGTCTAACCAGGGTCATCCTGTGTTTGTATGTCACTGATGTCAGCTGGGTCATAACCAGGGTCATCTGTGTAGTTGTCACTGATGTCAGCTGGGTCATAACCAGGGTCATCCTGTGTAGTATGTTTACTTTTGTCAGCTGGGTCTAACCAGGGTCATCCTGTGTAGTATGTCACTGATGTCAGCTGGTCATAACCAGGGTCATCCTGTGTAGTATGTCACTGATGTCAGCTGGGTCATAACCAGGGTCATCCTGTGTAGTATGTCACTGATGTCAGCTGGGTCATAACCAGGGTCATCCTGTGTAGTAAGTCACTGATGTCAGCTGGGTCATAACCAGGGTCATCCTGTGTAGTATGTCACTGATGTCAGCTGGGTCATAACCAGGGTCATCCTGTGTAGTATGTCACTGGTTTTCAGCTGGGTCATAACCAGGGTCATCTGTGTAGTATGTACTGATGTCAGCTGGGTCATAACCAGGGTCATCCTGTGTAGTATGTCACTGATGTCAGCTGGGTCATAACCAGGGTCATCCTGTGTAGTATGTCACTGATGTCAGCTGGTCATAACCAGGGTCATCCTGTGTAGTAAGTCACTGATGTCAGCTGGGTCATAACCAGGGTCATCCTGTGTAGTAAGTCACTGATGTCAGCTGGGTCATAACCAGGGTCATCCTGTGTAGTAAGTCACTGATGTTTAGCTGGGTCATAACCAGGGTCCTGGTAGTAAAGTCACTGATGTCAGGGTGGGTCATAACCAGGGTCATCCTGTGTAGTATGTCACTGTGTCAGCTGGGTCATAACCAGGGTCATCCTGTGTAGTATGTCACTGATGTCAGCTGGGTCATAACCAGGGTCATCCTGTGTAGTATGTCACTGATGTCAGCTGGGTCATAACCAGGGTCATCCTGTGTAGTAAGTCACTGATGTCAGCTGGGTCACTATAAGGATCATTGTTGTATTAACTACATCTTCATGAGACTGTAACACCCAACAAGGTTTCTGAACACAAGTAATCTATCAAAACCAAGAAAATAAATTCATTCGGCAATACACACACAGATATCTATACCACACTATATCTATACCACACAGTATCTATACCACACAATATCTATACCACACTATATCTATACCACACAGTATCTATACCACACTATATCTATACCACACAATATCTATACCACACAATATCTATACCACACTATATCTATACCACACAATATCTATACCACACAGTATTATACCACACAATATCTATACCACACAGTATCTTATACCACACAATTTTCTATACCACACAGTATCCCATACCACACAATATCTATACCACACAGTATCTATACCACACAATATCTATTTCCACACAATATCTATTTCCACACAGTATCTATAACCACACTATATCTATACCACACAGTATCTATACCACAATATCTATACCACACAGTATCTATACCACACAATATCTATACCACACAAAATCTATACCACACAGTTAAACTATACCACACTATATCTATACCACACAGTATCTATACCACACAATATCTATACCACACTATATCTTACCACACCAATTCTATACCACACAATATCTATACCCCACGTAAACTATACCACACAATATCTATACCACACTATATCTATACCACACAATATCTATACCACACAATATCTATACCACACAGTATCTATACCAACAAATATCTATACCACACGTATCTATACCACACAATATCTATACCACACAGTATCTATACCAACAATATCTATACACACAGTTTTCTATACCACACAATATCTATACCACACAATATCTATACCACACAGTATCTATACCACACTATATCTATACCACACAGGGATCTATACCACACAATAAACTATACCACACAGTATCTATACCACACAATATCTATACCACACAATATCTATACCACACAGTATCTATACCACACTATATCTATACCACACAGTATCTATACCACACAATATCTATACCACACTATATCTATACCACACAATATCTATACCACAAAAATATCTATACCACACAGTATCTATACCACACAATATCTATACCACACTATATCTATACCACACAATATCTATACCACACAATATCTATACCACACAGTATCTATACCACACAATATCTATACCACACTATATCTATACCACACAATATCTATACCACACAATATCTATACCACACAATATCTATACCACCCCAATATCTATGAGAACAAAATCTGCTTGTAAAGAGACACAGAACAAACTGGTAATTATTCTGTCAACCAGTCACGGTCGCTGTATAAAATGTGCTGATTCATTAATAAAAAATGTCTTGACTTCTTTGTTGACTATGAGTTCCCTGACATCATTCCGACCATCAGAGAATATCATCAAACATTCGTCTACAACGGGAACAATACACAAATAATCCGTATTTAGGAGACAGCAAGTTATGACCATGTTTATGTCTGACCTGAACCATTAATTGGCCGCACACAAACGTAAAGGGAAGATAGCCAGAATATATACGAGAGAGGATAAGGAGATAGGAAAGTAAGAACTGCAGGAGGGAATAGTAATGTAGTAGTAGTAGTAGTAGTGATAGTAAATGGTAGTAACAGCAGCAGCAGCAGCAGCAGCAGCAGCAGCAGCAGCACCAGCAGCAGCAGCAGCAGCAGCAGCAGCAGCAGCAGCCCGCAGCACCAGCACAGCAGCAGCAGTGCAGCAGTAGCAGCAGAGCAGCAGCAGTAGGCAGCAGCAGCAGTAGCAGCAGCAGCAGCAGCAGCAGCGCAGCAGCAGCAGCAGTAGCAGCAGCGCACCAGCAGCAGCACTAGGAGCAGCAGCAGCAGCAGCAGCAGCAGCAGCAATAGCAGAAGCAGCAGCAGCAGCAGCAGCAGCAGCAGCAGCACAGAAACAGCAGCAGTAGCAGCAGTAGCAGCAGCAGCAGCCAGCAACAGCAGCAGCAGCAGCAGCGCAGCAGCAAACAGCAGCAGTAGTGCGCAGCAGCAGCAGTAGCAGCAGCGCAGCAGTAGCAGCAGTAGCAGCAGCAGCAGCAAATTTGCAGCAGCAGCAGCAGCAGGAGGAGCAGCAGCATCAGCAGCAGAGGACAGCAGCGCGCGAGCGGCAGCAGCGCCCAACAGTTTGCCAGCAGTAGCAGCAGTAGCAGCAGCAGCATAGCAGCAGCAGCAGCAGAGCAGCAGAAGCAGCAGCATGCAGCAGCAGCAGTAGCAGCGCGCAGCAGTAGCAGCAGCGCGTAGCAGCAGCAGCCAGCAGCAGCAGCAGCAAAGCAGCAGCAGTAGCGCAGCGCAGTAGCGCAGCGCGTAGGGGCAGCACAGCAGCAGAAGCAGGGGGGAAACACAGCAGCACCGGGAAACACTGTAGGGCAGCAGCGCACTGCGCAGTAGGGGCAGCGCAGCACGCAGCAGTTT
>NC_069399.1:37066152-37082861 GCF_026875155.1 Cherax quadricarinatus
ATAAAAATATAACAGTCAAATAATAATATAAAGTCATACATTTACGATTTAGCTATTATCGCAAATATAAGCAATATAAAATTAAATTTAGATTTTTTAGATTTTGCCACCGAAGTGGCTAGTTTATTGTGCACCCCATATCCATCCTGTGGACGGTAGCGCGAGAGCATATGGATACACAAAAGGCCTAGGAACTAGGCCCCAAAGGGTTAACAGGAATACATATGGATTTATATCTACATATCTATAGTTCACTTATCTGTTACAAGCAAATTTAGGAAATTTGCTTAGTATATCTGGTATCTTATTTTCATTAATAAGATATCTTGACATGTCACATAGGTTTATTATACTGTCTGTCTCTGTATTCCTCAATAAGTGGACAATTAAGCACATAGTGTTCAAGAGAGTGACCATATGCCTGATCACATAATTTACATTTAGTTTGATCATCATCTGTGTGTCTCCCAAACTGCCAGAAGTACTTGTAACCAAGCCTAAGCCTGGCCACTACAACATCAGTCAGTCTGTTCACATTGCAAGTTGCTCCATAAACATACTTATCTACGTTCATGTTATCATAGTGGGTTATAGATCTACTCAGGCTTCTAACTGCATTCCTATAACAATCATTTTCATTATTTACTTCTCTCCTAATATTTATTCCTAATGCTAGACACAGTTATACCAAAGTTATATTCTACATTCTCCTTCTCGATACTCTTCTTGGCTAACATATCAACTTTATCATGAAGGAGTAATCCAATGTGTGATGGGATCCATAGCAATTGTACATTAATTCCTTTGTCCCTAATTTTTGAGTATCTATACCTGGCTTCCCCAATGAGCATGTTGTTGGAGTCATTATATGAGTCAAGGGCCCTTCAGTGATGACATAGAATCAGTAATGATGATAGAGTCAAGCTCAGTGTCATAGGTTAGCTTTAGCGCGCCATTAGGATTGCAAACAATTCAGTTTGCAGTGTAGACGCCCAGTTGTAATTCTTATGCCTAACTCAACAAATTTATTATCGTTCTTAACTAGGGAGCTGGCAACAAGAGCAGATGCAGCCCTGCCAGAAGACTCCTGTTTAGATCCATCAGTGTATATAACTTGTGATAACTTGTTACTAACAGCTAGGTGAGAAATTTCTTCTTGAGCAGTTGCTCTAACAAGAGATTTAAGGGAAGGGGTTACTAGCAATGAGCTTCTTGGGAGGGACTTGTAGGTATGTGATATTTAATGAAACACATCTTCCATGGAGGGGTGAAATGCTTTTGTTGCCCACAGTGATACAGTTCATGTAGGTTATAAAACTTAATGCAATTGCACGTTTTCACAATCCATTTAGATCTGTGTGTATTTACCTCTAGACACTTGGTAAGATTATGTGACGGGGTTTCTGGTTCGTTTCTCAACTTTTAAATACCCATTCGGGGTTGAACATATCCAAGAGCAAAATGAGTCAGGGGTTTTGTCCGGGTATATTGCACCTTTCAAAAAAACCCAAAAAGACGTGTTGACTCTTTTTCTGCTTTCGCCATTTTGGGGGAAAACAAAAATTTCAAACAGCACCAAGGGCACCACCCGCACGCTCTGCGTCCCCTCCCAACAGTGGGTGAAAACTTTTGGCCCTATGGCTCCCAACCCCTAAACGGGATACAGTCAAGTTTTGGGCCTCCTCTTTGATCATAGGTTATCTGGAAAAACCTCACATTCCCCTCTAAAGGCAACTTGTCCACCGGCTGTCCTTCAAAAAACCTTTGTTCTTTCTGGGGATCTGATCGTCGAACCTCCTTCCCCACATTCCACCCTTTTTTATCGAAACTTGATATGGTGCCCAGTTCTATTCAGCGGCATCTCCTGTACCCCTTCTAGCCTTAATCCCATTATACCGGGATTAGTTTTCCCTTGGTGTTTTCGCTTTTTCCCCTTTTCGAGGCCTCTATGCAGAAGCGAACTTTCCCATCTTTCCGATCGCCAAAGGCCCATTGCCTTCGTACTAGTACGCTTTATGATCTCCACAATCCTTCCCTTTTAGAATGGTCACTGATATTTTAGACATTTTTATTTGTTCGCCGCCCTGTTTTTCCCTCCCTTCTTTTTTCCCTTCTTTTGCTCTTGTCTTCTCTTCAATTACCCTTTTTGTGCATGTGCATCTCACTTTTCCCCACCCCCCCCGGGAAGTTTCCCGCGTTCGAGTCAGTTTTTCTCTCTCCCCTTTCTCGAAAAGCCCCCAAATGTCTACGGTCGCTTCCCGCTTCTTTTCTTGCCCCTTTTTCAACCAACTACTTCTTTAAAATCTTTTTTTATTTTCCCTTTTCTATTAAAAAATTTTCTTTTTGGGGTTTTTTTTCCCCGGATTTTCCCTTTTTCCCCTTTCTGACTTTACGGGATCTTTTTTTCTCCTCCTTTTTTGGCATAAAAAATTTTATCCCTTTCACCCCAGCCTGTATCCCTTTGGCAGCCTCTTTAAAATAAAATATTTTTTTTTTGGGGTCCCTGGTCATTTGTCTTACCAAGAAAACAAACATGTAGGGAGAAACATAAAATTTTTCAATATTCCAAGGCTATTTTGGCAATTTTTTTTCCCACCTTAACCCTTTCCAAAGTTGGTTATTGCCCCAACCTTCAAAAAACAGATGGACCCCCCCCCCCCCCCCAAAACCCCCCCCCCATTGGAACTTTACCATGGTTTCCGGGAAGGGTTGCCCCTTCCTGTAAAAATTCCAACCTAATAACTTCTTTCTCCCATTTTATAAAAAAAATTTTATTTGTTTCTTGTTGGTTTTTTATTTTTTGCGATATATTTAATCGATTCTCTTATTTTTGAAAATGACTTACTTTAAAATTTGATACCTTTCGCCCTTTTAAAATTTCGGTCCCTACCCCGTACATTATGGTTTTTGAAACTACTGAATCCCCCCTTTTGATCCAACCCTGCTTCCCTTCCCATCAGCCTTATTTTTTTATGTTTTTTTTAAAATAAAAAAATTAATTTTGAACCCTTGATTTCTGGAGTAAACTTTAAAACTTATTTCAGAAAATTAAAATGAGTTTTTAAGGGGAAACAAAAAGAAATGTCAGGGTAATTTTGGGGCGCTCTTCACCCCAGTCTGTTAGTCTCAGGGGCATATCCCCAAACCCAGAAGCTGACTCGAAAAAAAGGAAAAAACCCTGAGGTTTCTGCTTTTGTTTTTCTTTCCAGTAAAATTCCCCTAAAAATAACAAAATTACTTATTATAATGAAAAACAAAATAAAGGGTTTTTTTAAATATTACATTAAAAATTAAATTCTTTTTTGAAATGGGGACTTTCCCCCAAAAAAAGGGGAACCTCTAGAAACGTTAATTTTCAATGCCTACCCAAAGGTCCTTTAATTTTATGAAAAATTTTTGAAGGGAAAGGGGAAATTTCCCATTTTTTTTTTTTCAGATGTAAAATTAAAAACCAAAAATTTTGACCCGAAGGATTTAAAAATGTTTTTTGGTAGACCAAAATTTTGGTGAGTTAAAAAAATTAACCACAGAAACATTTAAATTAAAGAAGCTGTCATGGGTTTATTTTTTTGGGGATTTGCTAAACTACTTGTTGGTAAAAGAACCAAGGAAAAGGTGCGGACCTGTGAGTTGGGGTAATTGTGAAAAACACAATGACAGGGGGATTTTATTTGCTGCCTTTTACCATTTGCAACCCATTTTTTTTACTTTCAAACCGGAACTATTTTTGGGAAATTTATAACTAAACGTTAAAAGATTTAATTCCCCCCCCTTGTTAAAAAAAGGGTTCTTTCTTTAAAAAATTTTGGAAGGAACCCCAATTTGAATTCAAATAGAACAGGGAAAAAACGGGTTCCAGAGGAAACTTTCGCAAAAAAAGGGGCTTAGATCACAAAGGAAAACCTGAGAAAGGAAAAAATGGGAAAAAAATCCCCCCTTTTCAATTTTTTGAGCGATTCACCTATTTGAGTGGGAAAAACAGGGGGCTTGAACTTAAACTTGGGGTAATTTTTGCCACATTTTTGCGGGGTCAAATTGTTCCAATTTTGGGCTTATTTAGCCCTTGCAAAAAATTTTAGGCAAATTTTTTCCCGGTTTAAGACAAATTTTTTATTGTTACAGATTTGTAAGTTAAAAAAGGACGAAAAATTGATAAATTAGAAATGTGCAACTTTGGGTATTTTATTGGGAAACTTTTCGCCACAAGTGGTTCATCAGCCCATACAAAGGAGAATTTTGAAGAAAAGGGGAGAATGAGGTAATCAGTCCCCAAGGTCGATGTGGTCAGTCCATCAATCTTGAAAAGAATAGGATACTGCTAGAAGGAGCTTATAAAAAACCGTTGGTGGAGGGTGCGCGTCATAGGCGGTTTGTACATTTTTTCAAGGGGAAGTAGGTCTCCCCAAAAAATTAGGAAGCGAAATTTCCAAAGTTTTAAAGATCCCAGAATTTGCGTGTCTGACAGGTTTGTAGATAAAGGGGTTCAAGAACAACATTTGATAAATTAAAATGTCAACTTTGGGTTCTTTTTTGGGGAAAACGTTTCGCCACCAGTGGCTTCATCAGCCCATACAAAGGGAATCTTGAAGACGGAGAAGAATGAGGTAATCGCCCCTCAACCGGGCGATGTGGTGGGTCCTCAATCTTGAAAAGAATAGGGATAGTGCGTAAAAGGAGCTTAAAAACCCTTTGGTAGGAGGGGCAGCAGTCATAGGCGGTGTCCATTTGTTCTGTGGAAGTAGGTGGGCCCCAAGATTTCTTTGTATGGTGATGAACCCACTGTGTGGCGAAACGTTTCCTCAATAAAGTACCAAGAGTTGCTGTGTCTAATTTTCAACATGTCGTTTCTAAAACCTTATTAAAAACCGTCAGAACTGAACTTTTTGGGGATTTTTAATTTCTTGGGGAAATTTCTTCGCTTCCCTAATTCTTGGGCCGACTATTCCACTTTTAAAACCAAAGTGAACGCTAATGATGCTGCACCTCCCTACCAACGGTTTTAAGCTCTTTTTGCACGATGCCGTATTCTTTTAAGTGATGGACTGACCACATCGACTCAAGGTTGAGGGATGATTATTCTTTTCCCCTCCTTTTCTTCAAGATTCTCCTTTGAATGGATGATGAACCCCACTGTGGGAAAAAAGTTTCCTCAAAAAAAGTCCCCAAAGAGTTGCAATGTGTCTAATTTTAATGTCGGTTCTCGAACCATTCATTAAAGATAAAACTTGTTTTGGTTTGTGTGAGAAAAATTTGGCATTTGAGAGGTGGTGCGAGTGCTAAGTGCAATAATTGAGGTCTGGTTCAGTTGTTTTTTTCATGAAGAGTTTAGCAACTGATGTCTGCTGACATACAAGAATATCTGTTTGATCTACGCCTCAGATATTTGGAGATGCGCTTAACAGACATTTTTGGATTTTCACAACTTGTAATAGTAAAAAAAAAAGAAACAAGGTAAAAAAAAGTGTCTAGAGTTGGAAACAAAAACCAGTTGATGAGTGCCGTCTGATGACCTGTATGTAACTTCCGAAAATTTCCGGGAAAAACCAAAATTAAATCTGTGTGGCTAGACAGAAATTGATCCCGAAAAGGAAAGTTAAATGTACCTTTGTAACAAAAAAAGGGGACATGCTAGAGGTTTGCTATAAGTTAAAAAAGAGTCAAGAAACGGTTTGCGTTGGCGCCCCCACAAGTTGTCCTCTTCCTTGCAAAAAAGGCACCAAATTAGTAATCCCTCTGTCCCATGTTTTAAAAAAATTACCAGAATTTTATGCTGCACCGAATGGTATTGACAAAAAGATTCGTTTGCTAGAGTTTTATTATGGGAGTCTAAGTGGATATAGTTTAAATAATTATCTAACTGAGTAATTATTTAATTCTACGTGGGGAAGAGGAAATCAAACCATTGTACCTGTTAAACTAGCAAAAGGCTATACGAGTCATTCCCTATACATCAATTGTGCCTGACCATGGTAGACTGGGTTGTGTCTGCCCCCCTTGCTGTTTTCAGCGAGTTTTATTTTGTACCAAAATGGCGTGAGTGTAGGAGGCCGTAAATCCATGGGTTTATTGAGTGCTTCAGGGGGCGATTTCCCCCTTTCAGTCGGTTTTTTCCCCCAACAATCTTGGGAACCCTAGGGATCCGGACGATGGGTGTTGGTGTTCCCCTGAAGGGACTTACGAATTTTCGTCAACTGATTCCCACGGCTTTTACGAGTCTTTGGTGGCGAGTTTCCCAAGACGTGAGTTTGAGCTACCCCAGCTGTAAAGGTGCATTTGATCGAGTATCTCCCCATTTGGGGGGAAAGTTTGAAAGTCCCCATTTGGGCAGTGAGGTGACTTCGGGTGTTTTTGAGGATAGGGACCATAATCTGGCACAACGGGCAAGTGGAGGCTGGTGTTTAAATTTGGGCCCGTCTGGAGGGAACCTTTTCCCCTAAAGATGACTCTGAGCATCCTATATTTAGTCGTGTTGGAGGACTTGGACGAATTTTTGGTTCATAGCCAGCCCAGTGATGTACATGCAGAATTGTGGGGCGTAGCCCTTGGCGGCAGCGTGTGTGAAGCTGAGGGGGGGCCCTGCAAAAGTGGTGAAGCACCAGTTACCAGTGGGGTAGTTTTGTTGAGAGCCCCCGAAAAAAAGCAAGGGCTTGGGCGTTGGGGAGTGACGAGGAGGAGGTTTCCCAAAAGGGGAGACTGACGTGTTGAGGAAACTGTGACATAAAAGGATCTGTTACTAGGAAGGGAAAAGTACAGAAGGCAAGTGCGAAGGAGGTGCAGGCTCTCGGGAAGAGCTTCAGGAAGTTTTGGGATTTTGACGCCCCCTGAGAGAATGTGTTCCTGAGCTGGTGGGAGGCCGGATTGCCTGTAGGGGAATGTAATGTAAAACCTAGCGGGTTTGAGGGCCAATAGTAAGATGAGGTCGCCTTTGTGCTGTGGAACGAGGCGTGGGGGAGGTTGAGGAATCGTGAGGGAACTCAAAAGGAAACGGGAAGTGGGGCATCACGAGGAGGAGCGGCGGGTCAGACTCAGTGATGCCCCTGGCCCCAGTGCAGAGGTCTAGGAGGAAGGAAGAGAATTGTGGGTAGTAAAGATAAGGGCATTGAAAAAAGGGGGGGGGGGGTTGGGGGTGCTGGCTCGGGGGGAGGAGGCTTGGGATAAATGGAAGGAGGAGGAAAGGGGTGGAAATATAAAGAGATTTTGGGTGTTGATGTGAAGAAAGGGACTGTGAAAATAGTGGGGAAAAAGGGGAATGGTTTCAAAGTTTGTGTAAATTAGGGGGATGTAATTTTCCTGAAAAAACCCCAAAATTTCAAGGGGGGAAGAGAGCTCGGGTGGTGGGGTTTCGGGTCTGATTGCCATCTGCACTCTGAAGGTGGTGTGGGTTGTTGTCGGGGAGGCGAGCCGTTTGTGTTGCTAAGAAGTGAGGGGGGGGGGGGGGGAAGAGATTGCCGGGACGGGTGGTGGATGGGGCAAGGGGACCTTTGAAAGTGTGTATGCACCAGCAAAAAAATGATGTGAGGCAAAAAGGGATTTTTTTGGGAAAGAACTAGTTTTCTACGTGGTTTACTGTTGTGGCCATCTTTGGGGGGGGGACTAAAACTGCGTTATTAGGAGGGCTGACGTAGAACCAAAAGGGGCGGGGCATGTGTCAGCGGCCTTGCGGTCTTTGAGGGATTTCAGTTGTGGGTTTGGGGTTGGGGGGGGGCGGGGGGTGAGCACATTTTGTAAAAAGGGGGGTTACGTGGCTAGGTTGGAAGGCGTATATTCTAAAGGGGTTGGTTGACTTTTTCCGTACAAATTAAGTATTTTATTCGGATCATTTGAGGGTAGTAGTGAGGGGGGGGGGAGTCATACGGTATATCTAGGGGTTTTGGGAAGTTAAATAAAAGTGTGTTGGGCGTTGAGGGGGGGATAGGGGGTTTGAACGTGTGGGGGGGGGTTACAGAGAGGAAAATGGGGTAGAGGATGTGGTGATGTGGTGGGATGGTGTGGCTAAAGAAGGAAAGCATATTCGAAAGGGGAAAGGGAAAATATCAATTCTTTAAAGTATGGGCTTCCCAACTATTTGGAGGATAGGTTGGGTTGTTATGCGGGGGGCGGTGGGGGGGGCACTTTCCAATGGATGTATTAGGGGCAAAAAAGGGAGGGTGTGGGTACGGATGAGGGGTTTCCCAAGGGGGTTTGTGGGTACAGGGGGGGTGGAAGGGGTGTTAGGGGCGATAGACTTCATTGTGCTTTTTGCGAAGGGAGAAACAAAGAAGAAGGCAGGCTTTTCCCATGGTTTGGAGGTTATGGTCGATAGTGTGGAAAGGGAGGGGCAGGTCATACCAGCTACGGAAGGATGGGGGCATTTGCGGATAAGTGGAATGAGAAGTATGGCAACGAGAAGGGGTGATGATGGGGTTTTAGAAAGGTGTTGGGGGGGTGGTATGTCAGTTTGGGAACAGTGATAGGGAAAGATGTGTGGGGAAAAAAAAATGAGGGGGAAAGTGGAGGGTTTTTTGTGGAATGGAAAGGGGAAGCTCGGGAAATTTGGGCTCCCGGCAGGTTTATCAGCAGATTGGGAGCTAATGGGCAAAATTTTTTTGGGTTTGGTTATTAAATTGCATGGAGGGGGAAAGGTGAGTTGGAGGAAAACAGGCCGGCTGTCGTTTGTTTGGTAAATTGGGGAAGGGTAAGGGGGAAACATTCACTTTGGGGGTTATGGGCATCCGTTGTTATGACGGATTTAAATTGTTTGCTAAGGTTTTGGGGAATGGTTTTAAGTGTGTAGTGTGCACGTAGTATCGAAACTCAGTTGGTTTGCCCCGGGGGTCTATGGTGGAGGGGCGTGGGGTTTTTAGGGGTTTTGTGGAGGCAAAAGGGGGGGGGGGGGGGGTTTTGGGGGACTCGTTGGGAAGGGGGGATAGGTGGTGGTCGGGAAAGCATTGAGGCTTCAGGGGGCAAAGGTTTGGGGAAGGAAAAAAGTGGGTTGGGTCGAGGGTTGTTCAAGGTGCAAAGGCGGGGTACGGTTAATGGTCGATTGGGTGGGAAGTTGTAAAGGGGGGGATTGGCAGGGGTGTCCTAGTACAGTTATTGTTTGCATGGTTCAGGACCCCTTTTATAATTTGGGGGAGCAGCGTATGGGTAGGGTGAGGGTCCGAGAGTGGGGGGTTTCGGGGTTTGGCCCGTTTTAAAGGGTAGTAGATGACACAACTGTTCTGATCGGGAGGGGGGTCTTGGCACATTAGATGGGGGGGGGTCCCAAATTTTTCACAGGGGGAACTGGTATGAGGGTGAATTCTTGTGGGGTTCGACTGTGATTGGATTCAAAGGGATGTGGTAATGTTTCTGTAAGTGGGGGGGGGGGGATTGTGGACTTAAAGCAGACGGTCAAAGTGTCTTCTTAAAAAGGGGGGTGATGGGGAAGGTGTGGGTGGGGGGGGGGGGGGGGGGGTTTGGCAGAATCCCAACAGTTTTTACCGGATGAAAAGGAGTTGAGTTGCTGAGTGTGAAAATGTTTTGAGGGTTGGCGTGGGACGAGAGCCGGCAAAATCAAAATGGTTGGTTGTGTTAGAATTTTGCCGGGGGGGTTGTGCACCCGTTGGGGAATTTTTCCCATGTTGATGGGGAAATTATGGGGTAGGTTACTAGGATGAGGTTGCAACCTCGTGTTAGGATGTTTTGTGTGTTTTTTTCACGGCATTTTACCAGGGTGTGGTTCTACGGGATAGCGAGTGGTTTATGGGGGGGGGGTGCGGGGTTGTGGTGGCGAGGGTCGGGGTTTCATGAATATTTTTGTGACAGGGCTGAGAAATGTCAAGAGGTGGTTAAATAGGGTGATATATAGGATAGGGGTCAAGGAATTTCTGATTGAGGGGGATTAAGTCTCGACATTGGGGGTTGGGGGAAAGTGTTCAGAGTGTGGGGGGAAAAATTGGGTAGAATATATATATTGTGTGGGGAATGTGTGGGGAAAAAGGTTAGTGAGGTGAAGAGGAAGGGGGTTAGCAGTAATGTTCTTAAAAAAGTTATGTAGAAATAAGGAAATTTATGGGAGGGGTGGGAGAGGGGTTTTTCGAGGGTATAGGCAACTTACGTTTCGGGTTTTATTAGACTTTAATTACGATGGAGGGGGAGGGTACGATGGAAAATGTTTTCTGGGGGAGGGAAGCATGGGGGAAACCAGAGGGGGGCCTCCCCGTTATGGATGACAACAATGTTTGGTGTGTGTTTATGGTGTTTCGTGAGTGAATAATGCACTTATTGAAAATTCTCCCTTTGAAGTGTATTTTTTCCCAGGTTGAGGTGATTAATGGTATCTTAACTGGGTTTAAGTGTCAATGGAAGACTTGGCCATGTTTCCTTCGTTTAAAATTTCTTATTTAAATGTTATGTGTCTTTGGTGTTCTGTTTCACCAATACTTTATAATTACCACTTGGGTTTATTCATATGTCAAGTTAGGATGTACATCTCAAACTGGTGAAAGGTCTATTTTTTCCGGGTGTGGGGGTAATTTTTTTTTTGTAATAAGTTTGTCATTAAGGTAATACCATTTTTTGTTAGTAGTTGTATAATGTGTTTTTATAAGTAATGTTCAAATTGTTTAATTTATTTTAAAGGGATTGTGATTTTGGTTGTCCTGTACCCTCCATGTTGTAAATTTCTTTCTCAAGTGAATGTGTCAAGATATTCCTAAATTGAGGGTAATTAAAATCGATTATTAATTTGGGGATGGGGTTAGTTTTCAGGGTGTGTGTGTGAGTGGGAGGGGATGATGGGTCACTGTGTTGCATCACAGGTTTTTAATAATGCTTAGTGGGCTTGTGTTTTTGTTGCGAGTTTTACTATGGGTGTTGTCTTAAGCTTTGGGAATTTTTTGTGTTGGGTTGTAATTAGGGTTTATTTATAGCCATTTTGTGGCCTTTATTATTATCTTTTATTCATTTTTGAATTGTGATATGTTTTTTAAAATTGTAAATTGCATGTCGGTGGGCCTGGATTTTTTTTGTTGATATTTGTTTTTTTATGTTATTCTTGTTAAGTCATTTTTAAATTTTAAGTAGCAGGAGAATGTACATTGATTTTTATTTGGGGGGGGGGGGGTGTAAGCACTACTGAGTAAGTTCCCTTTTATGACTTGTGTACTTGGAAAAACCCGTATGTAGAAGCAGTATTTTGGGGTTTTGTTTTTTATTTTAAAGTCTTTTGCATGGCTTTTCCAGTAGTTGTGTAGTGAATTTTTATTGCTCCCAAGTGTCAAGATACAATTGTTATTACTAATATATTTGTACATTTAAGTTTTAAATAAAATTTATATAAAAAAAAAAACTACTACAAATTTTCTTCCTGGAAGAGGAAGGAAAAACGTCGTTCCCGCTCTCTAGGGGTATGGAGTGTTTAGAAAAATTTAGTGACTCTCAATCATAGACAATTTTTGGGGGACAAGGAGTTTTTCCGGCTGGGGGAAAACTGCCATTGTTTTCCCCTTTTCCCCAAACGGGGACTACGAGACATGAAGTCCATTCTCCCATCGCTTTTAGAGTGCAGTTTGCAAAGGATGGAATTTGGGAAAAAGAATTTTAAATTGGATTTAGAGACTACAAAATTCTCCCCTCCCCAATTGGCTTTCGTAGGGCGTTTACCAAGACCCCTTATAATTTGGGTGTTGTTTGTAATGCCTTTGGAAAAACCCCTCAGTTATTGCCTTTTTTTTGACCTTGAGAAGGGATATGACACAAATTGGAGGTATAATATTTTGGCCAAAAGCCCCTCCCTTTGGCCTCCCAAGCAAAACTCCTCTTTCCCAAGAATTTTTAACTGCAGACTTTCTGTGTTCGAGTCAATTTAAAGTGCTTCCCCCACTTTGCCAAGCTGAAAGGGGTCCCCCCGGGATGTGTCTGAGCACAAAACCCTTTTTTCCTTGCTATAATGATTTGGGCCTATGTTCTTCCACCAAAATTTGGTCTCACTCTATGTAGAGACTTTGTATTGGTTTTGCGGGCCCACTGTCACCCATTACAGTTCTCTCCAGCTGCGGTCGACTGTGTTTCCCGTTTGGGGCCCAACGCATGGATTTAAATTTTCCAGTACCAAAAAATACCAATTACTTTCACTAGATGCTCTGTCATCTCGTCTCCTTTTTCCTCTTGGCTCCCATTATGAAAGTACGTAGGTTTCTAGGGCCCTTTTTTTGACCGTGGTGTCCTGGAAACCCACTTACCCTCTAAAGGCCTTGTCACAGCGGTGAAAACCTTCGTTAAAACCCTTTTCATTTTCATGGGGAGATGATCGTTGAACTCTCTTCAGCCCTGTTTATCAAAACTGATTATGGTGACTAGATTATTTAGGGCCTCTCCTGCTACTCTCTCTGCCTTAACCCGTCCATCACCAAGGATTTGTTTATGCCCTTGGTTTCTTTTTGCTCTTCCCCTGTGAGAGCCCCGCAGAAGCAAATGTTCCTCCTTGCCTTTTCGCCGTGTACCCCTTGCCTTCGTACTATGTGCACTTCAGATTCTGAAAAAACCCTTTTTTATAGAATAGTCCTGACATTAGTAGCATTCTTTATTTGTTGTGGCCCTGTTTGCTGCATCCTTCTCTCTTCGCCTACATTCATTTGTCTTCCCTTTAGTTACCCCCCTTTATTGTTTTTGTGCCCTTTACTTTTCTACCCCTGGGAGTTCCCGCTGTTTGGGTCTGTTCTTTTTTCATCCCTTGTCGAAAGCCCCAACTGCCTACGGTGGCTTTTTGCTTCTTTTTTTGACCCTTCCACTCTCTTCTCTGCCCTTGTGTGTACACAGAGGCTCTAAAACTTGTGACGGCCTTGGATTTGCAGAAAGTTTCCAGAAAGATTTTGCGTGGGCATTTTTTTTCTTCAGCTGCTTTTTACTTCGAATTGTTTTGCCATTTTGCAGCACTTATTGTATCCTCTTTGCCTGTGTCTCATTGGGGGTTGTCTCAGATCCTTAGTGCTCTCAGGCTATCGGAAAAATTTTATACACTTTTTTAAAAATTGTGTGGACTGCCTCCCAAATGAGTCGCCTCCCCGGCAAAACCCCCTGTTGACACCGAGTTCTGAGGTGGGTACCTCAGCCTCACTGGTTTTAGGACGATTTTCACAAAAGATTGTGTTAAAGAAACTCGCTTGCATGCCGTATAAAGGACTAAATTGGCGTTGCAGTATATCCTGATCTTTTAACTTCCCTAGTTTGCCTTAGCCCCTTTGGACTTTCCCCCCAGAAAAACCCCGTGCAATGGGAGCCTTAATTTCCTGAATATTCAATCATTATTAGTGTCCGCCCGCCCCCTCGAAATTCTATATCAGGGGTATGTATCCCCCGTATAATATGCAGACATGGAACTAGTTCCAGATGCCTTGAGACCTGGTTCTCTGGCTGCACTGCCTGTTGCACCGGGCCCCCCGTTCAAAAAAACTCACAATTCTCCCCAGAACTGGCCCGAAATCACGGATAAAGTGGAGGTTTGTCTTACTGTATGGCCCGAGGAGGTCATTCGGTCCCCTCGGGGGGCCTTACCAGATTTCCCCAGGGCTTCAAAAGTGAAGACATGGGGGGGGAGCCATCTGCGGGTCATGGACGTCGTCCAGTTTGTGTCTGTCTTAAGAAGAACGAGCTGGTCTCTCTTCCGACCCTCATTTCCCCTTTTTAAATAGGGCTCCAGTTCTCCCCGCAACTTATCCTAGTGTTTGTACTTATCGGCCCATTTAACCCATGTTAAAGGGCTTAAGTGTAATTATTATTTTTATTCAGTTGCCCTTGTAAAACCCAAAATTATTTACAAAAAGTAAAATACCTATCCTTCCCTGAGGGGTAAAACTATAAAATTAAAAAGCTTACCAACAATCCCCCAACTGGGGAATGTTTGTTTGGGTGGGGGAAAGGGCCACCCCGCTCAGCCCTCCCCTTAGGCTATGTGGGCCCCTTGTACGTCGTTTCTGTCCTGTGGAACTGGGGACCCAAATAAAATTTTCCACACACCTACCCCCCAGTTCTTTTTTTCCCCGGGGGGCTATGCCGTTTTCTACTAAGCTAAAGATATTGTTTTTTTTTTGGTCCCCGGTCATGTTTATGTACTGGGCAATGAACAGGCAGCCTGGAGGTCGAGTCTGACCTACCCAAATTTTATATAGGGTGTTCCATTTCTGGACTATTTTGCTGAATTGTCCCCCTTCCAACCCTTGGCAACAACATTGGTTTTCTTGCTCAATAAAATTTTTTTTTTAAAAAGAGTTAGTTTACTGGCCATCTTCTTGTCACCAGTTCAAGGTTGGGACTACTCTCTCTGCCTTCGCATTGGCCCTACCGTCTTTTCTGGATATCTTGGAGGGCCCCTGCTCCCCCCTGTGAGAATTTTCGGTTCCCCATTCGATCAGTGATTTGTTAGTTGCCCCCTTTTTAACGAGCACCGCTTTCCTCCAACGTCGTCTTCGCCCCGTGCTCTCTCTTTTCCCCTTCCTTCTTTTGATGGACCCATATTTCATCCAGACTCTTCCCTTTACTTTTTGACCCCTGACTTACTCCCAAACTCGATGTATCTTAGCCCTATCTACCAATCTCTTGCTACCTTTACCCCCCCACTTCCCTGCCCGCGGTTTTCTGAACCTACTAATCTCCTCCCCCCTTTTTGCCCCCCCAAAACCCCCGCTTCCTTCCCTACCAGAATTGCCCCACTCCAAAGGGGGGGAGTAAAAACAAAGCAAAGAAAAATTCGACCAATAGACTAAAATCCCATATCTAAAAAACTTTTTAAAGGGTCCAAGAAGAAGATCCCACCCCTAGAAAACCCATCAGTTCACAACCCAGGGCAACATGGGTTTAGAAAAAGGTCGTCCTGCTGTTCAACTATGGTCACTACGACAAAGGGCTTTAAGCACTAGAAGACAAAAGAAAGCAGATGTAATATATACAGATTTGCAAAAAACCTTTGACAAATGTGACCATGGCCCTAATGCGCCAAAAAGCGGCCCAAAGGAATAACGGAAAGCGGTCGATGGATCTATAATTTCTCATAAAAAGAACACAGAGAGTAGTCGTCAAAAGAGTAAAGTCCGAGGCAGTACGGTGAAAAGCTCTGTTCCACAAGGCACAGTACTAGCTCCTTTCTTGTTCCTCATCCTCATATCGACATAGACAGGATGTCACCCACAGCACCGTGTCTTCCTTTGCAGATGACACCCGAATCTGCTGACAGTGTCTTCCATTGCAGACACTGCAAGGCCCCAGGCGGACATAAACCCAAATCTTTCAGTGGGCTGCAGAAAACAATATGAAGTTAAACGATGGAAATTTCAATTACTCAGATATGGTAAACATGGGGAAATTAAATCTTCATCAGAGTACAAAACAAATTCTGGCCACAAAATAGAGCGAAACACCAACGTGAAAGACCTGGGAGTGATTATGTCGGAGGATTCACCTTCAAGGACATAACATTGTATCAATCGCATTGCTAGAAAATGAAGGATGGATAATGAGAACCTCAAACTAGGGAGGCCAAGCCCATGATGACACTCTTCAGGTCACTTGTTCTATCTAGGCTGGAATATTGCTGCACTCTAACGCACCTTTCAAGGCAGGGGAAATTGCCAACTAGAAAATGTACAGAGAACTTTCATGGCGCGCATAACGGGATAAAACACCCCAATTACTGGGGGCGCTTGAGGTTCTAAACCTGTATTCCCTGGAAACGCAGGAGGGAGAGATACATGATTATATACCCTGGAAAATCCTAGAGGGACTAGTACCGAACTAGCACACGAAAATCACTCACTACGAAAGCAAAAGACTTGGCAGACGATGCACCATCACCCCAATGAAAAGCAGGGGTGTCCTAGCACGTTAAGAGACCATACAATAAGTGTCAGGGGCCCGAGGGCTGTTCAAAATGCCTCCCGCACACATTTAAAGGGGATTACCAACAGACCCCTGGCAGTCTTCAAGCTGGCACTGGACAAGCACCTAAAGTCAGTTCCTGATTTAGCCGGGTGTGGGTCGTACGTTGGTTTGCGTGCAGCCCGCAGCAACAGCCTGGTTGATCAGGCGCTGATTTCCCCCAGGAGGCCCGGTCACAGACCGGGCCGCGGGGGCGTTGACCCCGAAACTCTCTCCAGGTAAAACTCCAGGTACCCCGCAGCGCTGTATAGCCCCTTTTGGCTTAGCACTTTTTTTTTATTATTTAAAAATAATAATAGACAATTTTCTTAGTAACCTTGAGATTGATAAAGCTGGTGATATTAAAAAAAATTAATTTTGCAGTATGCTGAATTGTTCAGTGTGTTGCTAAACATTGTACTCTGGGTTGTACATGATTTTTGATGTACAGGGAACATAATCATTAAGCAATCCCCCATATACCTGGAGTTTACCTGGAGAGAGTTTCGGGGGTCAACGTCCCCGCTGCCCGGGTCTGTGACCAGGCCTCCTGGTGGATCAGCGCCTGATCAACCAGGCTGTTGCTGCTGGCTGCACGCAAACCAAACGTAGAGCCACAGCCCGGCTGATCAGGAACTGACTTTAGGTGCTTGTCAGTGCCAGCTTGAAGACTACCCGGGGTCTGTTTGGGAATCCCCCCTTTTGGTGCTGGGGGGCAGTTTAAAAGTTCGGGCCCTGACACTTATTGTATGGTTCTTAACTGCTGGGACCCCCTGCTTTTTCATTGGGGGGGTGGGCATCGTCGCCAAGTTTTTGCTTTCGTAGTGAGTGATTTTTGT
>NC_069399.1:37083361-37105039 GCF_026875155.1 Cherax quadricarinatus
TCTAGTGACCTACGTCTAACCCCGGGCGCTTTTAAAAGGGCCCCCCTGTACTTCAACTCCAAAATGTTTTCAGTCTATGGAACAATGTCTCTCCAGACTGAGGACTGACCACTTCAAAACTTTAAGGGGTTGAGGGAACTGATACATCGTCTTCAAGTCTTTCGCTTTATCAACTTTTTCTGTACTCGACTGAAGAAGCCTACTGTGTAGCGAAACGTTCGAAATAAAGATACCTACTGTTGCATAGTGTCCTTACCAACAACCGTCGGTATTTTTATCCCATTTTAAATTGTAAGATAGATGGCTAGGATTACTTGCAAGTGAAGGTAATATAGATATTATTGGTACAACAGAGACCTGGTTCAATCTGAAAGATAGAGAAATGCCTTATGAATGCAACATATAGGGTTATAAACTATTCCTCACTGATAGGGTCAAGAGGAAGAGTGGTGGAGTGGCGATGTATGCCAGTTTCGCGAGGGTCGTGACAAATTAATTTTGGGTGTGATTTATAGGCCCCCAAACCTTGATAGGGAGGGCAGTAAGCTGTTATGGGACGAAATTCATAAGACATCTAGATATGAAAATGTTATGATAATGGGAGATTTTAACTTTAGACAAATTAATTGGAACAATATTGCAGGAAATCTTGAGTCTAGTGACTTTCTTGATACGGTTCAGGATTGCTTTTTAGAACAGGCTGTGACAGAACCAACTAGAGGAAACAATCTGCTTGACTTGGTTCTTGCCAACAAAGAGTCACTAATTAATAGTCTTGAGGTTAATGATGAGCTTGGGCAAAGTGATCACAAATCACTTAGTTTCAATATATCATGGAATTACCCGGATAACTGCAATCAGATCTGTCCCAGATTTTCGCTTGGCCGACTTCATGGAATTGAAAAATTACCTGGGTGGACTAAATTGGGATGTCCTGACTATGGGTCAGGTAGGTGATCTGGGTTGCCAATATGACGCTTTTCAGAGCATAGTTCTAGCTGCCCAGACAACTTTTGTTCCGAGTAGGGAAATTAGATCTAACAAAAATGATCCCAAATGGATGAACAATAGATTACAACATCTCATTGGTCAAAAGAAAGGCATATATAGGCGTATCAAAAGAAGGGATGGGCAGTTAAGAAATTAATATATTCAATTAAAGAGAGAAATAAAGAAAGGAATAAGAAAAGTAAAAATGGATTATGAGGCTAAGGTCGCAAGGGATTCAAAGTCTAACCCAAAAGGGTTCTTTCAGGTATACAGAAGTAAGATTACGGACAAGATAGGTCCACTTAAGAGTAACTCTGGTCAGATCACTGACAGTGATAAGGATATGTGTGAAATTCTCAATACCTACTTCCTCTCAGTTTTCACCCAGGAAGATACTAGCGATATTCCTGAAATAATAGATTATGTAGAAGAGGACGATAATAAACTATGTACGATTGCAGCAACTAGTGACATGGTCCTCAGACAAATAGAGAAAATAAAACCTAACAAATCTCCAGGCCCTGATGAGCTGTTTGCAAGGGTGTTAAAGGAATGTAAAGAGGAACTTAGCATACCTTTGGCTAATCTTTTTAACATATCATTACAAACTGGCATAGTGCCTGATAAGTGGAAAATGGCAAATGTAATACCTATTTACAAGGCAGGGAATCAATTTCCGAAAGCAATTCGTAGCCATCTTGATGGCACAGATTGATTAATGAATCTCAACACGGTTTTACAATGGGGCGATCCTGTCTTACGAATTTACTAACATTTTTCACTAAGGTGTTTGAGGAGGTAGATCATGGTAATGAATATGATATTGTGTATATGGACTTCAATAAGGCTTTCGATAGAGTTCACATCAGAGGCTATTGAGGAAACTTAAAGCACAACGGAATAGGAGGCGAAATTTTTTCCTGGTAGAGGCATGATTGACAAATAGCAGCAGAGAGTTTGCATAAATTGGGGAAAAATCACAGAATGGTGCAACGAGGGGCGTCAAAAGCGGTGTTCCACAAGGTCAGTGTTGGTCCCGTTGTCGTTCACAATTTACATAAACGACGTAGATGAGGGAATAAATAGCGACATAAGCAAATTTGCTATCTGGAGCACCAAAATAGGCCTCCAATTTATTATAATTTTGACACTAGAACCACTCCAGGAGAATTCACAGCCTGTAGTAGGCAGAGGTATTCACCTGAGTAACTCAGTGGGGGCGAAAAAAAATATCAGAGACTTGAAATTGCCAAAATTAATTAGGCATTCATTTTTGACCGTGTTTCCCAGGACTACATATTTAAGCCCTCTTGTCTCAGATCATAACCAACGATTCCGAAACCAATACAAGGTCCCCTTCACATATAGGAAACATAGGCCAATATTGTCTGTGTGCGCTTATTGCACTTAATTGTGTGAAGATACCACACACACACACACACACACACACACACACACACACACGTGGAGGAGTCACGCGCGTTTGATGCTCGTGTTTTGGTGGTAATTTTCGACTGTGCCATAAGGAATAGAGTATGGATATAGGTGTGTGCACGCATAAGAGTGCATTATAATCACTTAAGCCCCGAAAAAAGGCAACATAAGTTATCACGAGAAAAGAACCAAAGGAAAATAGTTGCTGTAGTGTTGTAGGGCCGTTGGAAGGTGAACGGTTTTGTGTCAGGCCTAAATATTGTTGCCATCATAACGCATGGGGTATTTGAAGAATAATTGCGGAACCTTAAGACCCATGGAGATAATGATATTATAGATGTGTCAGTAATACAGTGAGTGGATGAAAAAAATAAGAAGAGCTAGAGACCTAAAGTGGCATACAGGAAGTTATGGCAAAATTACCGAGAAGCAATCAACTTTCTTCAACTTCTGGACAGGACAGACCCGCACGTACTGGCACTGCCAGCCTGCAAGTAAATATTCACCTAGATTGAGTTGCATGGGTCAATAGTACCTGTCCTCAAGCTGGAATTGGGGTCACTCTCTCCTCGAGCTTCAGAATTAGAATAAGCAGCATTTTACTGGCAATTTAATAGAATTTCGAGGTAGCGGCATATTAGGCGAAGCCTAATTGTATTAATTTATGAACGTAATTTAAAACGCAAAAGAGTACAGTGGGAAACCACGAGATCGGTACATATACAATACATTGTTAAGTACATACGTGAAACTAGACTATTTACATAAACAAATGCACACACACTAGGTGATAACAACTCTGATGTTAGGCACATTGAATAGCAGTTAGCACACCACACACACACACATTCACACACACACACACACACACACACACACACACACACACAACACACCACACCACACACACACACAACACACGCAATACACACACACACACACACACACACACACAGCACACACACACATTCACACAACACACACACACACACACACATATATATATAAATATATACAGGATTTTCACACCTTTCTTGTGAAGTGACCCTATAACCCTTCCTTTCCCCATATTTCTCCCTCTCCCTCCTCTCTCTCTCTTCTCTTTCGTTTTCTCTCTCTCTCTCCTCTTCAATCTCTTCTCTCTCTCTCTCTGTCTCTCCTCTTCTCCTCTCTCTTCACTCTCTCTCTCTTCTCTCTCTCTCTCTCTCATCATCACTCTCTCTCTCTCTCTCTCATCCTCTCTCTTTCCTCTCTCCTCTTCCTCTCTCTCTGTCCTCACTCTCTTGCTCTCACTCTCTCACTTCCATGCTTCTCACTCCCTCTACCCTCTCCTCTCTCTCATCCATCACTTCCTCTCTTTCTCTCTCCTCATCAATTCTCTCACTCTCTCTTCCCTTGTCACTCCGCCCACTCTCTTACCTTTTCCCTCTCTCCTCACTTTGCTCCCCCTTTTCCTTCTTTTTCGCTCTTAATAGGCTTTCCCCTTCTCCACTCTTTCTCCCTCTCTCTGTAGGTCACTCTCTCCCCTTTTTTTTCTTTTTTCTTCTCTCATCTCTTTCACTAAAAAAAAAAATGGTTTTGGGCTCGCAGGAATCAGGGATCAGATGACAATGTACTGGTAGGAAGGAATGGAATGGAGGAACAGTGGAAAAGGATAGAGCAAGAATGGAGAGAAAATTAGGAGAGCTTCTGAAAAAATGGAGAAAGAGCTCTCTGTGAAACTGGGAAAAGAGGTTTGGAGAAGGAGGACGATGAATTGGGAGGCACAAGTCGCAACTGCAGTAGCCAGGGTTAAGGTCCTAGAATTTGAGGTAAAACAGCTGAAGCAGTCTCAGGGTAGTGACGAGAGGAAGCACACCATACAAGCTGAGAGGGCTGAACAGAAGAAGGAGATATGAATTATTGCTAAGGTCATATCAGCCTGCAAAGAAGGCAAGGGAGTGGAAGGAAGAGCAATGGTGCCGAGGGAGAGGGAGATAGGTCGAATGCTGATGCACAACCATTGCTACCAAGAGCCACTTGAAAAATCAAGGGAGAAAATGACCACATACAGACGAGGAACCAGAGTCACAGAGGGAGAGGCAATGGGAGGAGAAAGGGCAAAATCCTGATTATCAATGGGCTTCGGAAGAGAGGAAGTACACACACTGAAAGAAAACCTGGCAGAAGAAAGAAAGAAGATTGAGAAAATCATCACGAAATAGGGGGAGAAGAACATGGATTAGATTGTAAATTTTCAGAGAATAGGGGGGTACTTGAAGGGGAGAAACCGACCGATCAAGCTGAATTCTCAGGACAGAAACAGTGTTGGAACAGGATCCTCCAGAGAAACACGGTAGAAAAGTCGGAAGAGTAACAAGAAGGTGTTCCAAGACAGAGCCAGAACACGAACAGAGAGACAGCAGCTGAGGGAAGGACAAAAAAGCCGGAAAGGAGCAAGGAAAGGATACAAGGATGGAATCAAGCAGCGGTCAGTCATAGCAGAACAGAGCAGCGAAGGGCAAGCACACACCAACTAACCTCAGAACCTCACAACCTATCTCACCATCCCACCACACAATACAATCCATACCAACGGATCTCCACCCAACCCCCAACCATAGAATCCCACAGTAAATGCTACGCAGGACTCCCACCCCAACAGTCCCCCGCAAACCACAGAGGTTTGGAAAGAAAACTTAAGTATGTACACCAACGCTGATGGAATAACAAACAAGTGGGAGAGTGGCACGAAAGAGTCAAAGAGGCATCAACAGACATCATAGCAATCACAGAAACCAAGCTTACAGGCAGATAACAGATGCCATCTTTCGCAACCGGATACCAGAATCCGAGAAAAGACAGAATATCAAGAGGGAGGAGGAGTTGGCAATGCTGATCAACGACCGATGGAATTTTAATGAGCTGGAGAGAGGAGACAGCGGAGAAAAAGTGAATACATAGTGGGACGCTTCACTCTGGTGGTTCCAAGGTGATAATTGGCAGGAGGCCAAGGCAAGAGTATGAGAGAGCAATAGAGCGATGTTGACACACTGGCTGCAGTGGCCGAAGAGCTCATGCATGGGGGGCCCAGAAAAGCTCATGCATGCAAGGGCAAAGCTCCTGAACATATGGTGACTTTACCCCACAAGGAGATCGACTGGAGAACTTGGAGCCACATGGGGCCAAGACTAGCAATGGAGGGCTAAGATGATGGAGGAGGGTACTGGAAAACGTCAAGTAATCACGTAAGGGACACTACAAGAGAGAGAGGAGAGGAAAACCAGCAAGACTGACTTAGTATTCACCTGAGAAGTGCAGATAATGCTGGCCATCACCAAATAAAGATCCCATGGGGCCAGCGATTCCATGTGGGTTTTGAGCTCGAATACACAGTAGAAGCTACAAGTGAGGGGAAGCAGGAAGGCCAGGACAAAGGAAACCAAATACAACAGGAAAGGGACTACAACAGGAATGAGGAACTTCCTGAATGAGGTTCAGTGGACAGAGAACTGGCAGGGAAGCCATTAATGAATGATGGATATAATATCAACAATGTGGCAAGAGGCTGAGGAGAGGATTGTACCAAGGGTAAACAGGAATAATGAAAAAAGCCAGGATGAGCCAATGGTTCACCCAAAGAATGCAAGGATGCAAAAACCAAGTGTCTAGGAAGGAAGAAATAGAGGCAGAAGGACCTAGGAGAATAAGGAGAGCATCGTAGAGCCAGAAACGAATATGCAACAGAAAGAAGGGAGGCCAGTGTCAATAATGAAAACGACAATAGCAGCAAAAGCCAAATCTGACCCTAAGCTGTTATACAAGCCATAATGCATCAGGAAGAAAACAACACTCAAGGACCAGGTAATCCGGCTAAAGGAAGGAAGGAGGAGAGACAACAAGAAATGACCGTGAAGTATGTGAGAACTCAACAAGAGATTTCAAAAAATTGCTTCAACAGAGGAGACCGAAGGCGCTCCAGAAAGATGGAGACGTGGGTACACCACCAGTGCTGGACACAGTAACACACCACCGAGGAAGAAGTGAAGAGGGCTTCTGAGTGAGTTAGATACCTCAAAGGCAATGGGGCCAGATAACATCTCTCCCATGGGTCCCTGAGAGAGGAGCGGAGGCGCAATGTTGTACCCCCTACAAAAAATATTCAATAACATCTATCCCGAAAAACAGGGAATTGCGCCTGAGGCATGGGAAGACAGCAAATGTTGTCCCAAGCTTTAAAAAAAGAGACAGACATGAGCAACTAAACACAGACCAGTGTCACTGACAAGTATAGCAAGCAAATCTGGAAAAGATTGTCAAGGAGAAGAATGGTGGAACATCTAGAAAGGAATGATCTCATCACAAGCAGCCAACATGGTTTCAGAGACGAATCTGGTGTCACAAACCAACTGGAGCTCTATGAACATGGGTGACAGCAGTAAGACAAGAGAGAGAGGGGTGGGTGATAGCATTTTCTTGGACTGCAAGAAAGGCGTTTGACACAGTACCACACAAGAGATTAGTGCAAAACTGGAGGACCAAGCAGGATCAAAGGGAAGGCACTTCACTGGATCATGGAATACTTGTCAGAAGACAGCAGCGAGTAATGGAACGTGGCGAGGTTGTCAGAGTGGGCACCTTGTGACCAGAGGGTCCCACAGGGGTTAGTCCTAGGACCATGCTGTTTTCTGGTATTTGTGAACGACATTGACGGAAGGAATAAACTCCGAGGTGTCACTGTGCAGAAGACGTGAAGTTGATGAGAAGAGTTAATTTGATCGAAGACCAGGCCAGAAGTACAATGGGATCTGACAGGCTGCAGACCTGGTCAGCAACTGGCTACTGGAGTTCAACCCACCAAGTGCAAAGTCATGAGGAATGTGGAAGGGCAAAATAAGACGCAGACGAGTAAAGACTAGGGGGCCGAGACCTAAAACCTCACTCAAGAAAAAGATCTTGGGTTAGTATAACACCAGGCACATCTCCAGAAGCGCACATCAACCACATAACTGCTGTCAGCATATGGGCGCTGGCAACCTCAGAACAGCATTCCGACATCATAATAAGAATCGTTCAGGACCCTGTAACACCCTGTACTTAGGACAATATGAGTATGTGGCATCAGTTTGGAACCACACCGTAGCCAAGCAAGTAAAGAAACTAGAGAAAGTGCAAAGGTTTACAAAAGACAAGTCCCAGAGTTAAGCGGTATGTCCTATGAGGACGAGGTTAATGGAAATCAACTGACGACACTGGAGGCCAGAGGAGAGATAGGGGGGACATGATAACACTTCCAAAATACTGAGAGGAATGACAAGGTGGACAAAGACAGGATGTGCCAGAGACTGGACACAGCAACACGGGACACAGTTGGAAGCTGAAGAACACAGATGAATCACAGGGAGTTAGGAAGTATTTCTTCAGCCACAGAGTATTCAGGAAGTGAATAGTTTTGGGAAGCGATGTAGTGGAACAGATCCATACATAGCATTTAAGCAGAGGTACGATAAAGCTCATGGTTCAGGGAGAGTGACTAGTAGTGACCGAGTGAAGAGCGGGGCCAGGAGCTTGTACTCGAACCCCTGCAACCTCAACTAGGTGGTACAACTAGGTGAGTACATATATATATAAAACTATATATATATATATAAAAAATATAATATATATATATATATATATATAAGACATATATATACTAATGAGGAGGGTTTGGAATATTGGCAGTTTGGAACGGATATGTTGTGTATCTTTTATTGTGTATGTTTCTAAACTGTTGTATTCTGAGCACCTCTGCACAAATGGTGAATAGGTGAGTGAGAAGAAAGTATTGAAATGATGATGAAAGTTATTTTCATTTGGTCACCCTGCTAGGTGGAGAACGGCCGACTTGGTAAAAAAAAAATATAAAATATATATATAATAGTATATATATATATATATATTATATATATATGAATATATATATATATATAAACACTGATCTCTGGCTGAAGGAGACTCGAACCTACGCAACCTTGAAACAAGGTACGCAGTGCTATACCATCCTCACCACTCTGACCAATACCTGGCGTCCAGCTGCGCTAGACGTTGATCCAAGGCAGCCAGCTTTCGAGGGAGAAGGCTTAACAGTCTTTTCATCTTATCCCCTGCATGCAACAGCCTGTACCAAGGAGATTTTAACAATGTCAAGGAATTCGCTAGAGCATGCGAAATATACACAAACAACACTGATCTCTGGCTGAAGGAGACTCGAACATATGAACCTTGGAACAAGGTACGTAGTGCTTTACCAGTCCAACCCACACCGGACCATACCTGGAGTCCAGTTTTGCGCTAGACTTTGATCCAAGGCAGCCTAGCTTTCAAGGAACAGCTTACAGCTTATCACTCATCCCCTGCATGCATCAGCCTTACTAAGAGTTTAACAATGCAAAGAATTCGCAAGACAGCGAAATTACCAAAACACTGATCTCTGCTGAAGGATACTCGAACCTTAGCACTGCGTATTAACACTTTTTCCAAGGTTCGAAGGTTCGAGTCTCCTTCAGCCAGAGATCAGTGTTTGTGTAAAATCGCCTGCTCTTGCGAATTCCTTGCATATATTATATATATATAAATATATATATATATATATATATATATATATTAGATATATATATATATATATATATAAATTATAATTTATATATATATATTATATATATAAAGTAAATATATAAAATAATATATATATTTATATAAATATATATATATATATATATATAATATATATATATAAATAGATATATATATATATATTAAATATATATATTGTATGTGTGTGTGTGTGTGTGCACCGCCCAATCATAATTTACAATAACAATGCACGACCGAAACAAATATAATCCTCCATGATCTTACCGTTACTTATTAATCACACCGTCTTCTATACCACCTTTGCTGATCTCAGTGTAAATCACACGTCTTTCCATGCAACTCCATCAATCAAAAATTACATTCAATAAAACATCTCATTCACCCTTGCCCACACATCTCTATTATTCATCACACAAATGTTCAGGGAAAAACCTAATAAAATAATACCAAACAAAGCCAGCAATATATCTTCGCCATTTCATATCACCCGCCCACTTTCAAGGATCTGAACCACATTCCCATCACCCACCAATTTCTTCTAACCCACACTCATTCCAGTTCACCAACTCAGCTTACTCAAGTGCTGACTGACATATTCACACATCACCTTGACAACGTAGATCTCACCACACAAACTTCGACAACAGACTCTTATCAGACATAGACACACAACTTGCACGAATACAACTTTCTATTACACAAGCTGCTGGGAAAGCAGTGCCCATGAAACACTACAAGGTACGCTATTCTTTCCGACATTCGGAAAGAACACAGCGCCTGCCTACATGTTACAGACACCCGATTTTGGCATTAAATTAAAACAGACTGAATCCTCATACGCTGGATCTCTCTATACTGTGGGTGCACATCATTCACAGTCTAGAGAATGACCACAACAGACAATGGCAGTCACTAAATGACACAGCAGAAGCTAAACGCATTAAGGTTCCCAAGAATTTCTGAAATTTCATCCGGAAAATCAGTGAAACCCTAAACACTACAGCTTTCAGACACATCACTCACAATAACAAACCCAGCAGTGGCTTATAAACATCTTCAAAGACTCCTGGGAAAACATATTCCACCTACATACCCTAGACCCTGCCGTACTTGAGCACCTGCTGGAGCACATGGAGCTGAACAAGATTATAAACCACAGCCAGCACGGATTCATGGAAGAAAAATCCTGTCACAAACCTACTAGAGTTTTATGACAAGATAATTGAAGTAAGAAATTAGAGGGAGGGGTGGGCTGATTGCATTTTCTTGGACTGCAAGAAGGCCTTCGACACAGTTCCTCACAAGAGATTAGTACAGAAGCTAGAGTAACAGGCAGGTATAACAGGAAGGGTACTGCCATGGATCAGAGAATACCTAACAGGGAGGCAACAGCGAGTCATGATCCGTGATGAGATATCACAGTGGGCGTCAGTGACGAGCGGGGTCCCACAGGGGTCAGTCCTGGGACCAGTGCTATTCTTTGTATATGTGAACGGCATGATGGAAGGGATAGACTCAGTAGTGTCCCTGTTTGCAGATGACGTGAAGTTAATGAGGAGAATTAAATCAGACGCGGACCAGACAGGTCTACAAAGAGACCTGGACAGGCTGGATGTGTGATCCAGAAACTGGCTCCTAGAATTTAACCCCGCCAAATACAAAGTCATGAAGATCGGAGGAGGGCAAAGAAGACTGCAGACAGAGTATAGGCTAGGTGGCTAAAGGCTGAAAACCTCACTCAAGGAGAAAGACCTAGGAGTGAGTATAATACCGAGTACATCGCCAGAAGCACACATTAACCAGATAACTGCTGGGGCTTATGGGCGTTTGGGCAAACCTGAGAATAGCGTTCCGGTACCTCAGTAAGGAATCGTTCAAGACTTTATACACTGTGTACGTCAAGCCCATACTGGAGTACGCAGCACCAGTTTGGAACCCACACCTGGTCAAACACGTCAAGAAATAAGAGAAAGTGAAAAGGTTTGCAACAAGGCTAGTTCCAGAGCTAAGGGGAATTTCCTATGAAGAAAGGTTAAGGGAAATCGGTCTGACAACCACTGGAGGACAGGAGGGTCAGGGAAGAAAATGATAACGACATACAAAAAAACTGCGTGGAATAACAAGATGGACAGAGACAGGATGTCCAGAGATGGGACACAGAAACAAGGGGTCACAATTGGAAGCTGAAGACTCAGATGAGTCAAAGGGATGTGTGGAAGTATTTCTTTATTCATAGAGTAGTTAGGAAGTGGAATAGTCTGGCAAGCGATGTAATGGAGGCAGGAACTATACATAGTTTTAAGACGAGGTATGATAAAGCTCATGTGCAGGGAGAGAGAGGACCTAGTAGCGGTCGGTGAAGAGGCGGGGCCAGGAGCTGAGTCTCGACCCCTGCAACCACAATTAGGTGAGTACACATCCGACATCGAACGCTGGATCACAGACCATAGTCATCTTACCACTCCCAGCCCAATCATCACTAAATTCCCTTTCCTCCTCCCATCCTCTTACCACTCGTTTCACACAACAGAATGTCATCTCTCTCTTAACTCCTCTCCCCAAGAAAGCACCTGGTGCTTCTGGCCTATCTCATTCTGTCCTTCGACACCTTCCACACTGTCGCTTCAGCTATTACCGATCTCTCCAGTGCATACGGATGCTTCCCACCTTTATTCAAATCTGCTTTGGCTACTCTCATCCCTAAGCCTGGTAAAGACTTGACAGACCCAAAGATCTAAAGGTCCATAATCCTGCTAGAAATCTTAGGGATGACTTTTGAGCAACTTGTGAACATAAAACTCAGAACTCACCTTGAGACAACCTACTGAACGAACAGCAGTTTGGAATCAGACAACACCGTTCTACACAAGACGCTTTAAACATCGTCCTGAGCTATATTCACATAAACAAGGCCCAAGATCTGCACCTCCTTTGATTTTCCAGTAAATATGACGACATTATTATGCAGTTTCCTTGATGGCCGCACTATGTGCATAAAGTTCAGGAACAAAACCCTGACTACTTCACCCTTCATGCAGGAGTCCACAAGTCTCTGTGCTGTCTTCTACACTCTATATTCTTTACACAAATGACATGCCTGAATCCATTACTCAAACACACTCACCACCTCTTATGTAACAACATTACACAGCTCACAGCACACGGCAACACTAGATTCCTCACACCGGAATACAACTCGAAGTCGACAGAATTAATCGCATGGGAACTATTATGGCGAATAAAAACCAATGTCAACAAGTTCAAGATCAACTTTTTCTATAAAAGACTGGCCCCCTGCTCCCTGTCGAATTTAAAAACCTGTCCTTTACGAATACCATATCATGAACATTTTCTACAGTAGTACTTGGAGTTACCCTTGGCTGCAGGTTGACATTAGACCACACATCACTTCCAAAACAGCTGTTGCCGGGATTGAACTCTCTCAGCTCAAAAACTGAGAGGTGCAGGTCCTGCCACCAAAAGCTTCACTTATACACAGCACTTATCGGGCCCTTTCTCATCACTTGCACTCCCCTTGCCTTAACAACTAAGACTAACGCACTGAAGCTCCAACGTATCCAGAAACCGGCGTTGACAGACTTGAGACATGCCACGAAACACAGAACTTTTTTATCTTGACGACTCTGTCAGACGCCATCACAATCTTTTCAATCTCTTCCGAGCTCTTTACGATCTGCTCTCCCCCCCTCGATACACTTAATTTTTTCCCACAATCTTCCTCTTCTTTTGCACTCTTCCGCTCCTTTTTTTTGCATTTTTCACGCTAAAGATGTCCTGAAAGATTACCATCTTTGCCTATTTATTTTTTATCTCTCCACCTCATCTTTAACTGCCATTGTCGTGGAGAGGCGGTTCTCTGTGCATACGGTGGAGCGGCTTGCCTGGTGTCATTTGGAGCCACCATACCTCCTTTCCCTTAGCCCGATTTGCGTGACGTTCTTGCAGTTGATACGAGATACGAATGGAGAAGAGAGCAGCCGCACTGATTATTTTTATGCCTAATATGCTACAATGCCTTGCGGTTGGGTTTTGCCCCGACCTTTTTCTTTTTCTTATTTTCTCTCCCCCAATTCTGCACCTATCCCCCATTCCCTTTGGCCCTTTGTGGGTCTTACCGTGAGTCCCTTCTAATCCGTTTGATCTGTCAATCGCAACAGGGCGATTTTAAATTTTCCATAACTGTCTTAAAGTGAACCTGAAACAGCTGGTTTCGGATCAATGACTGCCGATCAATTACACGATCTGCCAGTCAACCTACACTGGGGTCCATAAAGGCGCCTTGGGTAAGCGTTCAATAACACACAATAAATTTAAATTTAATCACTAAAATAGGGATGTATATCTCAGGGTGTATATTCTCTGGAAGAAATACAACCCTCTAAGTAATACAACCCTTTGTTTCATAGACATATGACCAGAGCTTAAACACTAGACCAGAAGTTAGGTACAACACTTGGAGTTGACGTCCCTGGTGAGGGAGCTCATTAGAGGAGTCAGTGTGAAAACGATTTAAGTACTTTGGTCAGTGAAACATTTTTGGTATCCAACTATAGTTATTTAGATTAAGATTCGTAATATGAATAAAAAATGAGCTGTTAATAAATAAAATAACTTCAAATAAGTTACAGATATGTCTTGACCACTGACAGCCCCCTTACAGAAATATGACAAAACACTTGACAGGTGAACCAGTTTGGTTCTGAGAGAGCTGGTTCAGTGGCTTTTGCCTCAACCTTACGTGTCAGCGACTGTGATCAGTTTAGCGTTGTGTGAGGTAGTGACCGAATGTGTCTGCTAGAGTGCGTAATATTATGTGTTAAGTGTTAGTGATACAGTGAGTGATATAGTGTGAAATGTAATGCACAAAGTGTTTTTTGATATGTTTGATAAATCAAACAGTTATAAAAGTGTTGCAGTGTGTAGGGTGGGCACAAGATAGTGTTGCAATGTGTAGGATGCCACGAGATAGTGTTGCAGTGTGTAGGATGTGTTGCAGTTTGTAGGATGTCGCAAGATATAGTGCTGCAGTGTGTAGGATGTCACAAGATAATGTTGCAGTGTGTAGGATGTCACAGGTTATAGTATTGCAGTGTGTAGGATGTCACAAGATAGTGTTGCAGTGTGTTTGGATGTCAAGATGTAGTGTTGCAGTGTTTAGGATGCCACAAGAAGTGCTGGGAGTGTGTAGAATGTCACAAATAGGTTGCAGTGTGTAGGAATGTCACAAGATAGTGTTCAGTGTGTAGGATGTCACAAGATAGTGTTGTAATGTGTAGGATGTCACAAGATAGTGTTGTAGTGTGTAGGATGTCACAAGATAGTGTTGCAGTGTGTAGGATATCACAATATATAGTGTTGCAGTGTGTAGGATATCACAAGATAGTGTTGAAGTGTGTAGGACGTCACAGGATAATGTTGTAGTGTGTAGGATATCACAAGATAGTGTTGCAGTGTGTAGGATGCCACAAGATATAGTGTTGCAGTGTGTAGGATGCCACAAGATAGTGTTTCAGTGTGTAGGATGTCAAGATATAGTGTTGCAGTGTGTAGGATGTCAAGATATAGTGTTGCAGTGTGTAGGATATCAAGATATAGTGTTGCAGTGTGTAGGAAAGTCAAGATATAGTGTTTTCAGTGTGTAGGATGTCACAAGATAGTGCTGCAGTGTGTAGGATGTCACAAGATAGTGTTGTAATGTGTAGGATGTCACAAGATAGTGTTGTAGTGTGTAGGATGTCACAAGATAGTGTTGCAGTGTGTAAGATATCACAAGATATAGTTTTGCAGTGTATAGGATGCCACAAGATAGTGTTGCAGGGTGTAGGATGCCACAAGATAGTGCTGCAGTGGGGTAGGATGTACAAGATATGTTGTAATGTGTAGGATGTCACAAGAAGGTTGTAGTGTGTAGGATGTCACAAAATAAATGTTTGGGAGTAAGATATCACAATATATAGTGCTGCAGTGTGTAGGATGTCACAAGATAACCTTACTATGTTTCTTATTTTTTTTTTTTTTTTTTTTTTTTTTAAAAAACACAATACACATCAAACATTTGTGCTATATTTAGGTTACATAAACAAAGAACGTGAACCATTAAATAAAAAACAAACAATCCACATTCCTTATCCCACACTAAACTTATACATAAGAAAAACACTTCAACTGTAAATCTTGATTCCCCCTCCAAAGTGCCCAACCAGCACACACACATACATGTAACTAAAAAAAAAGCCCACACCTGTACATACAGGTGGGTTTTTATAATTTCCCTAAATACAGCCAGTATCTAATAACACAAAAGTAATATTATCCTAAGAATGTCACACTTATTTACATTATATATGAAACTTTATATACAAAGACATTCTCATTAATCCAATTCGTTGCACACTTATTAGTATTGTATATTAAACTCTATACACAAAGACATAATACTTAAAACCTCAAAAATTACAATATAATAAAGGTGACAATAGCCATTTCCACACCTTACCACAGAGAAACTAAACACACTATTAAAATAACAAAGATACACACTCATGTTACATAGCACATTATTAAACAGTGTGTTAACAATGCTTTGAGTGTACTCTTCTTGTAGTTGTCCTTCACTGACAACAGATCATTTAACCTTATAAAAACTATAATCATCAATGACCTCTTGTCTTTCAACACATTGTAAACTAAAACATTCACACACAAGAAAACTCTACAATTAACACCCACATCTAACATGTCATCTCCTGCCCATACAACTCTCATGACAATCCTACCACATTTACATATCCTTCATTATGGACATAACCTCGATCTAGAAAAGGAAAATGGATCCCTTAGTAACTTAAGTAGTCCAAATTACTGATCCCCCATAACCGTTATATTAATATAATGCCCCCCCCGGGAACGCAGTCGCCCACCTGCTACCATAAATGAGTATTATTCTGCCATACCGTGCGATAAATTCCTGCCGCAATAGCCCTTACCCTAATTCCCCCATCGCCTTTTCTCGAAGCCTCCCCAGGAATAAAAACAAGAAATCTGTCACAATGTACAAATGGCTCTCTTCTACACCTCAGACACCCCCCTTACCTCTAAAGTTATGGCAACGCAGAGGATCTCTACATTGCCCCCACCCATTAACTTGAAGACTCTAGCCACACACCCGAACCTGCCCCAACCCCACAAAAAATACGGCATTAAAAAGCTGTTTCATCCGATTTCCTCACAATGTTTCGCATTTCGCTTACCCTTTTCCAAACCCATCACACACAAAGCCTGCTTTGACGCTAAAATCCCATTACAACCTATAAACTAACTCCCTTATACCCTAGGCATTAATCTAAGTTTCTGGAAATACATGCCAAATCGTAACCCCAATCATACAAAGGGAAACCGCCACCCATTTGCAACAATTCTGGTTTCCTACTCATCTCATACCAACCTCCCACCTTGAGCTTTTTTACCTCACCTATTACTAACAAAACCCTTAGCATAAATCTCACATTCCATCAAGTCCTTTCCTCCCCAACATCGTCGTACATCCCTCATCCACCCTCCCAACCCTCACATCCCTTTTACCCCCCCCCTCCCATTACGTACTTTTGTTACTTAACATGGCCTTACCCTCGGCCCTAGCATCAAAGCCCTACTCCCCCACTGCTCACATTCGACATAACCACCTCCCCCCTTACTTAGTCCATGCCGTCCAAAACCCCATATTAATATAACGAGACCCTTCTCTGGATCTCCTTTATCCCACCCTGTTCCCCGTAAAGGATACACACTGGTCACGTTCCCAACACTTTACTATAAAACCAATGGGGGAAAAAAATTTTTTTTTTATTTCATTATTAATTTCCCTTTGCATTAGAGTTATCATCCTTCGCTCGTTAGTTCCTAATCGCGTTTGTACAACTTTCTCTCACCACCAATTTCCCGAATTCCTCCGCCTACCTCTTGCTCATCTGCCATATGATAGATAATCCAACAATTTTCAAAACTGTCAGATCACATCCCAACCAGACTCCACTCACCCATTCTATAACCCCCCCACCCAATCTCCTATCACTAATAATTTCGATTTCAGGCCCTGTTGACAAACATACTATCACACGCAGCCTGACGCCTCTCACCAAAATATATATAAAACAATACTTCTCTCAACCTTTCGCAAACCTTCGACATCAATGATCCATATTGTTGGTGTCAACATACATAACCAACTACCTCTGTGAACCCCCTTACCCTCCTCCTTTAAACGTTGTTTGCTTCCGTCACCCTTCCATACAAAACGGGTGTTGCATATCATGCAAACAGAATTTTGGACATAGGAACACAACCCCTGTCTCAAACCTTTCTTCTCCATTTACAACACGCTACCCAACCAACCATTAATAGCACCTTAATCGTAAGCATCTTGCATACGAAGGTCTTCACCCATTTTACTATTCCCTCCCCAAAACCCATAACTTAAATGTGTCAACCAGGTACTCTCTATTCACATACCGTCAAAGCATACTCCAATCAATGCCCAAAATTCCACCACCCATACAAACCCTGCAAAAATTCCCTATACGACTGATGCCCATCCCTCATACTACGACCCCGATTCGCGCAACTACCCTTGTGCCCATACCACCTATACCTTCTTCATCCTGTTCCCTAAAATCTTTCGCAAAAATCTATAATCCGTACACATAAAAGAATGGCCTGTACGTGCTCAGTGTATTTTACTCCCCACGCTTTTTTCTTTACAAGCACGACCACACCCGTCCCTCTGTGACGTTCCCATTTTCCTTCCTTCAGCCATGATCCAAATTCAATACCTGAACCAAACAAACATTTATGTTTCCCATCACACTGTAAAAAATCTTGGAAAGCCAACAATTCCCGGTGCTTTCCCTTACTTAAATGACCACTGCCTCTTTCACTTCTTCCATAACTTATATTCCCCTCTCAATCCCCCACAGCCTCCCCCCACCTTTCCTCAAGAAACCCTTTCACACCCTCCCCTCTTTCTTTATAATCTAAACTATCCCCACATTACCTTTTCCCCATTTCCTTTTAAACCAATAGTCCGCATAATTACTTATCCCCTCAGTTGTCACCAAAAATTGCCCTTAGTATAACCTTCCAAATCGTCACTAACCTCTAAAAGTATTATAGTGGACTCCTGTTGTCTAATGCAAAAACTTCTTAACACACTACCCGACGGTTTAACTCCCCATAGCAGGGCATCCATACCTGCCCTTACCCTTAATTCATAAAAATCTTTCATTATGCATGTCCTTAGTCTCCCTCTTAGCCCTGATTTTTCTTCAAAAGACTTCCCCTCATCTCTTGCGTAACACTCATTGTGCTGCTGTTCCAAATAATTCTGTAAACCGTCCCTCCACCTCGCCTCCTCCCTTCCTTTATATTATAAAACCCCGCGATACCAGGTTTAGCCCAAATTTTCCCACCAATCCAAAATACTCCCCACCCCATCCCTTGCCCTCCACAATTGTCTCCACCAGTCTCTAAACTCTGCGTTCACCATCTCACTCCTCACCAACCTCGCATTAACTTCCAAAAACTTGAATATACCTTTACCACACCCTCCCAATCCAGTTCTACCAAAACTGCCCTATGATCCGAAAACCCTACTCCACTTTTTTTACCCCTCCTACCCAACTCCCTCCGTTATATAAATCCTATCTAACCTCGCTAAAATAATTTCTCCTAACAAAAGTGTAATCCACTCCCCAAAAGCCCCACCCCCCCACGTCCCTCACCCCTGCATCCGTAAAAATTGCGTAACGACCGTAACACACAACCCCGCCCCCCCTTGGCTCCACGTCCCCCCCCCTATAACACAGTTCCAGTCCCCACCAATTACAGTGACTAGAGGTAAACCCCTTAAAAAATTACACTAAAAACGTCCTCTCACAAAATCCTCTTTTACTTTGATTATATTCTCCGCGGGCATATAAACCCCAATGAAACATACTCGAGATGCTCCCCACTCACCATCCCCCCTCACTACCCCCCCCCCCTTCTTCCACTTTAAAATACGTAAGGGACTATTTTCCTTCACAGCCACTGCCACTCCCCCTTTTAACCTAACAAAACCCCCACTTACATACAATTTATAACCCTTTAATGCCAAAGCACAGCCTATCTTATAATTATTTCTTGTATAAAGCATACATCCACATTATATCTCCTCAAAAACCATTCCATCCATAATCTTTTCACTTCATTCTTAAATCCATTTACATTTACAGTTACTATCGTGAATTATTTAATAGTGGTGGTTTACCCTTTCTTTTTGGGACACACCCTCCTATACCGTCCTGCTGTATGGCATCTTTCTTGACAGCTTGCTTAAATTTACCCCCCCTATCCCTTCATTATCCCTAGAACCATTGAACCCTACATTACCCCTTCCCTCTTTTTCCCCTTTTGACATACATCCTTTCTCCAAGATTTTACTCCTGTTCTTTGTCCTGGAGTAAGAACATCGTCCATCTCAGACGTTCCTGCAGTTCTCTTACGAGAACTCCCCTCCCCACACACCTCGTCACCTGTCTTTTCCGCCTATGGACCTCTGCCACAAACGTTGTGCACATTAACATTAGTGCACACAGTATTCAAAACCTCCTGATCTTGCTGCACCCGTTGCCTGCACCAGGTTACACCCTTCATCCACCTGTCCCTCTTCAACGTCCATGCAAAAAGGAACTAAGCACTTCCTCCAGTAAGCCATCCTGTTGTCCCCTACCCTCCTCATCAGACGTTATGTCGTCTGTCCTTTATCAACTGTTAGTGTTACACTTTCCTCCATGGCCGCCTCAGCCTATACACTTCGTCACTCCATCGGGAAGGAATCTTGTTTTGGGCCTTACTCCTTCCTCCGACACCCCCAGAGCATCCCCCGTTGTAAGATCACTGGTACCTGTTCCCTCCGTCCAGCTTTTTTATAGCATTGGGGGCCCCCATATGTTCAAAAGAACCACATAATCTGCAAGTCTTTTCCCCTGCCCTGAGTAGTACACGTAGACCTGCGTTCGGGAAAACCTCCATAAATACGTATGATGGATTGGGTGCCCCAACGTCATTTCAGCGTAAATGATCCTTTTAGGTAGCCCTCATAAGGTCCATTTTGCCCCACCCCCATCACTGCTGAGTGGATTTTCCCATAGCGCCAAACACCCCGTCCATCTGCTCCGTCGCCTCAAAAGGCCTTTCGTACTTTCACCCACGTCACATACTGGACACATCATGTAACAGACTTCCCCCATAGTTTCACTGCCGCCCCTTTTCTTTAATTTGTTGACTATGTTGTGTAGAATCCGCGTCTTTAAAATTTATGAAAATTCTCGACACCCATTTACGCACCCTATAAATTTTTGGGGGGTATTCCTTACCTCACTGAGATGGCAGCAGTAACACGTGCATGGTTGTTTCCCGAACGTGCCCGCACCAATTTCCCCCAAACAGTGCTCACCGGGGTCCCCCAAACTTCCGCCTTTGTATGCACAAAACAGGAAAAATGCGCAGTAAACCAGTTGTATCAGGAGCTATGCGCAGCCTGTCCGCACGGGACAATAACGATGCAACAATGACTTGTTTCTTATTAGCTATCCTCAGAAGGGATTTTTAAAAGATTTCAGTTTTTTTTTAATTCCAAATTTTTTTTTTTCGTTCACACTGCGAGAAGCTTATAAAGTCTTGTGTAGTGTTACTAGAGTCAGATTAACGGAGCAGTAAACAAGTGGACGACGTCATTGACTCAAGCTGTTGAAACAACTGCCTCATTCTGGCATAGCACGAGGCCTGGTCAGAGACGAGACCGGCGAGGCCTGGTCACAGACCGGGCCGCTGGGGAGTTATTACCAGTAACCTTCTCCATCTTCTAACAATCATAAAGGCTGCCTCTCAGGTCACAGACGACAGAGTGAAATTCAGGTATTATGGTGTAGAGTTGATCATGTATATGTAATATAATGCAGAAGCAGACACACGGAGATGCAAGTCTTCAGTTCTAGATCTTTCTCACTCTCGTGCGTCGCCACGAACAATGTATTGTTGCAAGACACCACCAGAGAGGAGGACAGAGCTGTATGACCCTTACGGGTTTAGCGCTCAGTTATGGTAATAATACCCCTCAAGGGAGGTTCCTTGACGCTGGTGGGGTGCTCTTGATCTAGGGAATTGGATCTGTGCTCCGGTTCCCTGAACTGAGCCTGAATACCTTCCATCCCCCCCACGTGCGCTGTATAATCCTACGGGTTTAGCGCTCCCCATGATTATAGTAATAATATGATAATAATAGGTAGAGAAATTCTCTGGCAAGACAGAAGGCATCACTGACACCATCTGTCTTGCTTCAGAGAATTTCCCTTCTTATCTGTTGCTGTCTTGCAACGGCTTCTTCATTGTTAAAACAGCCTGTTTGTGGTTGTATTGCGTGTAATATAATGTAAAAAAAATCATTCCCTGTGTCCTTTTCTAACCGTCTTCAGTGTTTAATGTCTGACGCAGCTGACCACCTTGAAAGTTCACTTTAAATTTTGTTTGTGTGTAGGGGGGGGGAGGGAGGGGGATTTTATCAAAATTAACAAAAGGTTAATG
>NC_069399.1:37105539-37126828 GCF_026875155.1 Cherax quadricarinatus
GTGCATATGTAACTTGTTCACGGGTCCCCAAACACCGGGGCTTTTTAAACTTGTTCACAGTCCCCAACACCAGTGCCTATTTTTCATTTTTCACAACCCTCCACACCAGTCGTAGAAACATTGTTCAAGGTCCCCAACACCGTATATGAAAATTTTTCACGTCCCCCAACACCAGTGCAGTATGTAACATTTTTCACAGTCCCCCCCGTGCATTTTGTATCTTTGTTCACAAGCCTCCAACCCAGTGCACTATGAACTTTTTCACAGGTCACCAACACCAGTGCACTATGTATCATTGTTCACAGTCCACCAACACAGTCCAATATTCCAACAAAACTAGTTCTATATACATTTCATCAATAATGTAAGTTTGAAGCTTATCCAATAAGGCGTTTTCCAGAGAGAGAATAAAATGATTAATATAGAAAAAAAGTTTTTCAGTGAATGTTCCGAAAATAATCAAGTTTATCCTTGATACACAAAAATACTTAATATAAAACTATTTTTAGCAGGTTTTCTTTACGTTTATATTCAATTATAAATCTCTCCACTCATTTAAAAACTTGACTTTTATGTTTTAAGATTTTTTTTCATAAAATTGCTTAAAAAATCCAACTGGCAGATATACAGTGCCATATCAATAAAAAAAAATACATACATGCCATCACAAACAATCTTTGGTTATTACACTGGAATAAGGAATTTTTAAATTTGGGAAAGTGAAATCATCACAACTCAAAGTCAGCGTCAAACATTGTTTGACGCTGAAGAAAGTTTGAAGACGATCAGTTAAGACATTCAAGTAAATGATCAGATTCCAAATTTTATAGTAATTTCAAGAATATTTCAAATTTCCACTTACTAATAATAAACTTATGGATGGTCATCATCTTATAGACTGATTCATTATAAGTTTTTGGTGATAAAAATAATAATTTTAGTTATTAAATGTAAATAAACTTAATTTTTATTCAATAAAATTAGAAAATCGGGACTTTTGGAAGTCAATAAGAGTGGGGAGAGTTTGAAGCCGATCAGAATAGTAATTCTCCAGTTATGGTAGTTTATAATGATTCGAAGTTTCATTAACCATTTGTTAATATTGATAAATCCCCCCTCCCTCCCCCCCCTACACACAAACAAAATTTAAAGTGAACTTTCAAGGTGGTCAGCTGCGTCAGACATTAAACACTGAAGACGGTTAGAAAAGGACACAGGGAATGATTTTTTTTACATTATATTACACGCAATACAACCACAAACAGCTTTTTTAAAACAATGAAGAAGCCGTTGCAAGACAGAAAACAGATAAGAAGGGAAATTCTCTGAAGCAAGACAGATGGTGTCAGTGATGCCTTCTGTCTTGCCAGAGAATTTCTCTACCTATTATTATCATATTATTACTATAATCATGGGGAGCGCTAAACCCGTAGGATTATACAGCGCACGTGGGGGGGATGGAAGGTATTCAGGCTCAGTTCAGGGAACCGGAGCACAGATCCAATTCCCTAGATCAAGAGCACCCCACCAGCGTCAAGGAACCTCCCTTGAGGGGTATTATTACCATAACTGAGCGCTAAACCCGTAAGGGTCATACAGCTCTGTCCTCCTCTCTGGTGGTGTCTTGCAACAATACATTGTTCGTGGCGACGCACGAGAGTGAGAAAGATCTAGAACTGAAGACTTGCATCTCCGTGTGTCTGCTTCTGCATTATATTACATATACAATGATCAACTCTACACCAACATACCTGAATTTCACTCTGTCGTCTGTGACCTGAGAGGCAGCCTTTATGATTGTTAGAAGATGGAGAAGGTTACTGGTAATAACTCCCCAGCGGCCCGGTCTGTGACCAGGCCTCGCCCGGTCTCGTCTCTGACCAGGCCTCGTGCTATGCCAGAATGAAGGCAGTTGTTTCAACAGCTTGAGTCAATGACGTCGTCCACTTGTTTACTGCTCCGTTAATCTGACTCTAGTAACACTACACAAGACTTTATAAGCTTCTCGCAGTGTGAACGAAAAACGAAAAGTTGGAATTAAAAAAACAAACTGAAAATCTCTTAAAAATCCCTTCTGAGGATAGCTAATAAGAAACATAGTCATTGTTCGCATCGTTATTGTGCCGTGCGGACAGGCTGCGCAGTAGCTCCTGATACAACTGGTTTACTGCGCAGTTTTCCTGTTTTGTGCATACAACATGGCGGATAGCATTGGACGCCGTGTGAGCACTGTTTGTGTGGAATTGGTGCGTGGCACGCTTACAGGAACAACCATGCACGTGTTACTGCATGCCATCATCAGTGAGGTATATGGAATACCGACCGAAGAATTATATGGAGTAGCAGTAAATGGTGTGTCGAGAATTTTCATCAAGTTTAAAGACGCAGGATTCTACACAAGCATAGTCAACAAATATCAAGAGAAGAGGCTGGCAGTGAACACTATGGTGGAAGTCTGCTTACATGATGTGTCCAGCTATGTGACGTGGGTGAAAGTACGAAACGTGCCTTTTGAGGCGACGGAGCATGATGTGACGGCGGTGTTTGGCAGCTATGGGAAAATCCACTCAGCAGTGATGGGGGTGTGGCAAAATGGACCTTATGAGGGGCTACCTGAAGGATCATTTACGCTGAAAATGACGTTGAGGCAGCCAATTCCATCATACGTATTTATGGAGGTCTTCCGAACGCAGGTCTACGTGTACTACTCAGGGCAGCGGAAGACTTGCAGATTATGTGGTTCTTTTGAACATATGGCGGCCCAATGCTATAAAAAAGCTGGACGGAGGGAACAGGTACCAGTGATCTTACAACGGAGGGATGCTCTGGAGGTGTCGGAGGAAGGAGTAAGGCCAAACAAGATTCCTTGCCGATGGAGTGACGAAGTGTATAGGGCTGAGGCGGCCATGGAGGAAAGTGTAACACTAACAGTTGATAAAGGACAGACGACATCAACGTCTGATGAGGAGGGTACGGGACAACAGGATGGCTTACTGGAGGAAGTGCTTAGTTCCTTTTTGCATGACGTTGAAGAGGGACAGGTGGATGAAGGGTGTAACCTGGTGCAGGCAACGGTGCAGCAAGATCAGGAGGTTTTGAATACTGTGTGCACTAATGTTAATGTGCACAACGTTGTGGCAGAGGTCCATAGGGCGGAAAAGACAGGTGACGAGGTGTGTGGGGAGGGGAGTTCTCGTAAGAGAACTGCAGGAACGTCTGAGATGGACGATGTTCTTACTCCAGGACAAAGAACAGGAGTAAAATCTTGGAGAAAGGATGTATGTCATAAGGGGAAAGAGGGAAGGGGTAATGTAGGGTTCAATGGTTCTAGGGATAATGAAGGGATAGGGGGGTGAATAAGCAAGCTGTCAAGAAAGATGCCATACAGCAGGACGGTATAGGAGGTGTGTGCCAAGAAGAAAGGGTAAACCACCACTATTAAAATAATTCACGATAGTAACTGTAAATGTAAATGGATTGAAGAATGAAGTGAAACGAGTATGGATGGAATGGTTTTTGAGGAGATATAATGTGGATGTATGCTTTATACAAGAACATAATTATAAGATAGGCTGTGCTTTGGCATTAAAGGGTTATATAAATTGTATGTAAGTGGGTCTGTTAGGTTTAAAAGGGGGAGTGGCAGTGGCTGTGAAGGAAAATAGTCCCTTACGTATTATAAAGTGGGAAGAAGGGGGGGGAGGGTAGTGAGGGTGGATGGTGAGTGGGGAGCATCTCGAGTATGTTTCATTGGGGTTTATATGCCAGCGGAGAATATAATCAAAGTAAAAGAGGATTTTGTGAGAGACGTTTTAGTGTATTTTTTAAGGGGTTTACCTCTAGTCACTGTAATTGGTGGGGACTGGAACTGTGTTATAAGGGGGGGGGACGTGGAGCCAAGGGGGGCGGGTTGTGTGTTACGGTCGTTACGCAATGTTTTACAGGATGCAGGGGTGAGGGACGTGGAGGGGAGTGGGGCTTGGAGAGTGGATTACACTTTTGTTAGGAGAAATTATTCAGCGAGGTTAGATAGGATTTATATAACGGAGGCAGTTAGGGTAGGAGGGGTAAAAACAGTGGACGTAGGGTTTTCGGATCATAGGGCAGTTTTGGTAGAACTGGATTGGGAGGGTGTGGTAAAGGTATATTCAAGTTTCTGGAAGTTAAATGCGAGGTTGGTGGGGAAAGTGAGATGGTGAACGCAGAGTTTAGAGACTGGTGGAGACAATTGTGGAGGGCAAGGGATGGGGGTAGGGAGTATTTTGGATTGGTGGGAAAATAGGGCTAAACCTGGTATCGCGGGGTTTTATAAATATAAAGGAAGGGAGGAGGCGAGGTGGAGGTACGGTTTACAGAATTATTTGGAACAGCAGCACAATGAGTGTTACGCAAGAGATGAGGGGAAGTCTTTTGAAGAAATATCAGGGCTAAGAGGGAGACTAAGGGACATGCATAATGAAAGATTTGATGAATTAAGGGTAAGGGCAGGTATGGATGCCGTGCTATGGGGAGATAAACCGTCGGGTAGTGTGTTAAGAAGTTTTCGCATTAGACAACAGGAGTCCACTATAATACTTTTAGAGGTTAGTGACGATTTGGAAGGTTATACAAAGGGGGCAAATGTTGGTGACAACTGAGGGGATAAGTAATTATGCGGACTTTTGGTTTAAAAGGAAATGGGGAAAAGGTAATGTGGGGATAGTTAATAAAGAAAGAGGAGGGGTGAAGGTCTTGGGGAAAGGTGGGGAGGACAGAGGGGGATTGGAGGGAATAATAAGTATGGAAGAAGTGAAAGAGGCAGTGTTCAATTTAAGTAAGGGGAAAGCACCGGGAATTGATGGGCTTTCCAATGATTTTTACAGAGTGCATTGGGAAAACCATAAATGTTTGTTTGGGTTTAGGTATTGAATTGTATGCTGAAGGAAGGGAAATTGGGAACGTCACAGAGGACGGGTGTGGTCGTGCTTGTAAAGAAAAAAAGCGAGGGGGGGAACACTGAGCACGTACAGGGGCCCTATCTTTAATGTGTACGGATTATAAGATTTTTGCGAAGATTTTAGGGAACAGGATGAAGAAGGTAATAGGTGGTATGGTGCACAAGGGTCAGTTGGGAATTCCGGGTCGTAGTATGAGGGATGGACATAGTCGTATTAGGGAATTTTTGCAGGGTTGTAAGGGTGGTGGAATTTTGGGCATTGATTGGGAGAATGCTTATGACGGTGTGAATAGAGAGTACAATGGTTGACACTTTAAGGCTTATGGGTTTTGGGGAGGGAATAGTAAAATGGGTGAAGACCTTGTATGCAGAAGCTACGATTCAGGTGCAAATTAATGGTAGGTTGGGTAGCGTGTTGAAAATGGAGAAAGGTTTGAGACAGGGGTGTCTATTGTCTCAAATTCTGTTTGCATGTATGCAACACCGTTTTATGGAATGGTTGAGGAAGCAACAACGTTACAGGAGGAGGGTAAGGGGTTCACAGAGGTAGTTGGTTATGTAGATGACACAACAATACTGATCAATGATGTCGAAGGTTTGCGAAAGGTGGAGAGAGTAATGAGTTTTTTGGAGAGGCGTCAGGCATGCGTGTCAACAGGGCTAAATCGAAATTATTAGAGATAGGAGATTGTGGTGGGGGGTTAGAATGGGGGTGGAGTCTGGATGGGATTGTGACTGAACAGTTGAAAATTTGTGGGATTATCTATATGGCAGATGAGCAGAGGCTAGGCGGAGGAATTCGGAATTGGTGGGAGAGAAAGTTGTACAACGGATTAGGAACCTAAGAGCGAAGGATGTTACTCTAATGCAAAGGGCAATAATAATAAATTCATTGGTTTATAGTAAAGTGTGGAACGTGACAGTGGTGTATCCTTTACGGGAACAGGAGATAAAGGAGATACAGAGAAGGGTGCTTCGTTATATATGGGGTTTTGGACGAGCATGGCTAAGTAAAGAGGTGGTTATGACGAATGTGCGCAGAGGGGGAGTAGGGCTTTTGATGCTAGGGCCGAGGTAAAGGCCATGTATGTTAAACAAAAGTACGTAAGGGAGGGGGGGGGTAAAAGGGGTGAGGGGTTTGGGAGGGTGATGAGGGATGTACGACGATGGTGGGGAGGAAAGGACTTGATGGGAAAGTGAGAATATGCTAAGGGTTATGTTAGTAATAGGTGAGGTAAAAAAGCTCAAGGTGGGAAGGTTGGTTAGAGATGAGTAGGAAACCAGAAGTGATGCAAGGGGTGGCGGTTTTACCCTTTGTATGATTGGGGTACGATTTGGCATGATTTCCAGAAACTTAGATTAATGCCTGGGTAAGGGAGTTAGTTTATAGGTTTGTAATGGGGGATTTTAGCGTCAAAGCAGCTTTGTGTGTGATGGGTTTGGTAAAGGAAGCGAAATGCGAACATTGTGAGGAATCGGAAACAGCTTTTCATGCCGTATATTTTTGTAGGGAGTTGGGGCAGGTACGGGTGTGGCTGGGAGAGTCTTCAAGTTAATGGGTGGGGGCAATGTAGAGATCCTGCGTGCCCTAACTTTAGAGGTAAGGGGGGTGTCTGAGGTTGTAAAGAGAGCCATTCTGTACATTGTGACAGATTTCTTGTTTTATCCTGGGGCTTGAAGGAAAAAAGGCGGGGGGATTAGGGTAAGGGCTATTGCGGCAGGAATTTATCGCACGGTTTTGCAGAAATAACTCATTTATGGTAACAGGTGGGCGACTGCGTTCCCGGGGGCATATAGAAATATAACGGTAAGGGGACTCAGTAATTTGGCTACTTAAGTATAAGGGATCATTTTCCTTTTCTAGAGCGAGTTATGACCATAATGAAGGATATGTAAATGTGGTAGGATTGTCATGAGAGTTGTATGGAGGGTTGGACATGTTAGATGTGGTGTAATTGTAGAGTTTTCTTGTGTGTGAATGTTTTAGTTTAACCATGTGTTGAAAGACAAGAGGTCATTGATGATCATAGTTTTAATAAGGTAAATGATCTTTGTCAGTGAGACAACTACAAGAAGGAACACTCAAAGCATTGTTAACACACTGATAATAATGTGCTATGTAACATGAGTGTGTATCTTTGTTATTTTAATAGTGTGTTTAGTTTCTCTGTGGTAAGGTGTGGAAATGGCTATTGTCACCTTTATTATATTGTAATTTTTGAGGTGTTTAGTATTATGTCTTTGTGTATAGAGTTTAATATACAATACTAATAAGTGTGCAACGAATTGGATTATATGAGAATGTCTTTGTATATAAAGTTTCATATATAATGTAAATAAGTGTGACATTCTTAGGATAATATTACCTTTTGTGTTATTAGATACTGGCTGTATTTTATGGATATAATAAACCCACCTGTATGTACAGGTGTGGGCTGTTTTTAGTTACATGTATGTTGTGTGTGCTGGTTGGGCACTTTGGAGGGGGAATCAAGCATTTACAGTTGAACGTGTTTTTCTTATGTATAAGTTTAGTGCTGGGATAAGGAATGTGGAGTTGTTTGTTTTTATTATTTAATGGTTCACGTTTCTTTGTTTATGTAACCTAAATATAGCACAAATGTATGATGTGTATTGTGTTTTTTAAATAAAAAAAAAAAAAAAAAAAAAATAAGAAACATAGTAAGGTTATCTTGTGACATCCTACACACTGCAGCACTATATATTGTGATATCTTACTGCAACACTATCTTGTGACATCCTACACACTACAACACTATCTTGTGACATCCTACACATTACAACACTATCTTGTGACATCCTACACACTGCAGCACTATCTTGTGGCATCCTACACACTGCAACACTATCTTGTGGCATCCTATACACTGCAAAACTATATCTTGTGATATCTTACACACTGCAACACTATCTTGTGACATCCTACACACTACAACACTATCTTGTGACATCCTACACATTACAACACTATCTTGTGACATCCTACACACTGCAGCACTATCTTGTGACATCCTACACACTGCAACACTATATCTTGACATCCTACACACTGCAACACTATATCTTGATATCCTACACACTGCAACACTATATCTTGACATCCTACACACTGCAACACTATATCTTGACATCCTACACACTGAAACACTATCTTGTGGCATCCTACACACTGCAACACTATATCTTGTGGCATCCTACACACTGCAACACTATCTTGTGATATCCTACACACTACAACATTATCCTGTGACGTCCTACACACTTCAACACTATCTTGTGATATCCTACACACTGCAACACTATATATTGTGATATCCTACACACTGCAACACTATCTTGTGACATCCTACACACTACAACACTATCTTGTGACATCCTACACATTACAACACTATCTTGTGACATCCTACACACTGAACACTATCTTGTGACATCCTACACACTGCAACACTATTTTGTGACATTCTACACACTGCAGCACTATCTTGTGGCATCCTACACACTGCAACACTACATCTTGACATCCTACACACTGCAACACTATCTTGTGACATCCTACACACTGCAATACTATAACCTGTGACATCCTACACACTGCAACATTATCTTGTGACATCCTACACACTGCAGCACTATATCTTGCGACATCCTACAAACTGCAACACATCCTACACACTGCAACACTATCTCGTGGCATCCTACACATTGCAACACTATCTTGTGACACCCTACACACTGCAACACTATATCAACTGTTTGATTTTATCAACATATCAATAACACTTTGTGCATTACATTTCACACTATATCACTCACTGTATCCTAACAAATTAACACATATATTACGCACTCTAGCAGACACATTCGGTCACTACCTCACACAACGCTAAACTGATCACAGTCGCTGACACGTAAGGTTGAGGCAGAGCCACTGAACCAGCTCTCTCAGAACCACTGGTTCACCTGTCAAGTGTTTTGTCATATTTCTGTAAGGTGGCTGTCAGTGGTCAAGACATATCTGTAACTTATTTGAAGATATTTTATTTATTAACAGCTCATTTTTTTATTCATATTACGAATCTTAATCTAAATAACTATAGTTGGATACCAGAAATGTTTCACTGACCAAAGTACTTAAAATCGTTTTCACGACTGACTCCTCTAATGAGCTACACTCACCAGGGACGTCAACTCCAAGTGTTGTACCTAACTTCTGGTCTAGTGTTTAAGCTCTGGTCATATGTCTATGAAACAAAGGGTTGTATTACTTAGAGGGTTGTATTTCTTCCAGAGAATATACATCCTGAGATATACATCCCTATTTTAGTGATTGAATTATTTATGTGTGTTATTGAACAGCTTACCAAGCAGCCTTTATGACCCCAGTGTAGTTGACTGGCAGATCGTGTAATTGATCGGCAGATCATGACTCCGAAACCAGCTGTTTCAGAGTCACTTAGACAGTTATGGAAAATTTAAAATCGCCCTGTTGGCGATTGACAGATCAGAACTAGGATTAGAAGGGACTCACAGGTAAGGACCCACTAAGGCCGAGAGGGAAGTGGGGATAGGTGCAGAATTGATGGGGGAGAGGAAATAATAAAGAAAAAGAAAAAGAGTCGGGGCTAAACCCAACCGCAAGGCATTGTAAGGCATTATATAAGGCATAAAAATAAATCATGTGCTGCTGCTCTCTCTCTCGCATTCGTATCTCGTATCAACTGCAAGAACGTCACGCAAATCGGGCTAAGGGCAGGAGGTATGGTGGCTCCAAATGACACCAGGCAAGCCGCTCCACCGTACTGCACAGAGAACGCCTCTCCACGACAATGGCAGTTAAAGATGAGGTGGAGAGATAAAAAATAAATAGGCAAAGATGGTAATCTTTCAGGACATCATAGCGTGAAAAAATGCAAAAAAAGGAGCGGAAGAGTGCAAAAGAAGAGGAAGATTGCTGGGAAAAAATTAAGTGTATCGAGGCGGGAGGAGCAGATCGTAAAGAGCTCGGAAGAGATTGACAAGATTGTGATGGCGTCTGACAGAGTCGTCAAGATAAAAAAGTTCTGTGTTCGTGGCATGTCTCAAGTCTGTCAACGCCCGGTTCTGGATACGTTGGAGCTTCAGTGCGTTAGTCTTAGTTGTTAAGGCAAGGGGAGTGCAAGTGATGAGAGGCCTGATAAGTGCTGTGTATAAGTGAAGCTTGGTGGCAGGACCTGCACCTCTCAGTTTATTGAGCTGAGAGAGTTCAATCCCGGCAACAGCTGTTTTGGAAGTGATGTGTGGTCTAATGTTCAACCTGCAGCCAAGGGTAACTCCAAGTACTACTGTAGAAAATGTTCATGATATGAGTATTCGTAAAGGACAGGTTTTAAGTTCGACAGGAGCAGGGGTGCCACGTCTTTTATAGAAAAAGTTGATCTTGAACTTGTTGACATTGGTTTTTATTCGCCATAATAGTTCCCATGCGATAATTCTGTCGACTTCGAGTTGTATTCCGTGTGTGAGGAATCTAGTGTTGCCGTGTGCTGTGAGCTGTGTAATGTTGTCTACATAAGAGGTGGTGAGTGTGTTTGAGTATATGGATTCAGGCATGTCATTTGTGTAAAGAATATAGAGTGTAGAAGACAGCACAGAGACTTGTGGGACTCCTGCATGAAGGGTGAAGTAGTCAGAGGTTTTGTTCCTGAACTTTATGCACATAGTGCGGCCATCAAGGAAACTGCATAATAATGTCGTCATATTTACTGGAAAATCAAAGGAGGTGCAGATCTTGGGCCTTGTTTATGTGAATATAGCTCAGGACGATGTTTAAAGCGTCTTGTGTAGAACGGTGTTGTCTGATTCCAAACTGCTGTTCGTTCAGTAGGTTGTCTCAAGGTGAGTTCTGAGTTTTATGTTCACAAGTTGCTCAAAAGTCATCCCTAAGATTTCTAGCAGGATTATGGACCTTTAGATCTTTGGGTCTGTCAAGTTTTTAAACCAGGTTTGGGGAAATTGAGATTTGCCAAAGCAGATTTGAAAAAAGGTTTGGGAAGCATGTATGCACGGGGAGAGTCGGTAATACTGAAGCGACAGTGTGGAAGGGTCAAAGGCGAATGGGGTTGGGGCCAGAAGCAAAGGGGGTTTTTTGGGGGAGAGGAATTTAAAGAGAGAGATGACTTTTGTTGTGGGGAAACGAGTGGAAAGGGGATGGGGGAGGGGGGGAAATTTTTGTGTTGTTTGGGCTGGGGGTGGAATGAAATTTGGTCTGTGATCCAGCTTTCGAGGGTCGGATTTTGTATCACCAAATTGGGGTTTGGGGGGGTTTTCGAGATCAGTTTTGGCCCCCCCTCTTCCCCGGCCCGTCTAGGTCTCCCTCCCCCTGCCAAGAGCTTTATATCCCCTCGTCTTAAAATTTAATTTTATATTTCCCTGCCCCCTTTTACATGGGTTTTGCCAGACTTTTCCCACCTTTTTAACTCTTATGAATAAAAAAATTTTTCCTCAAAATCCCTTTAAATAATCTGGTTTCAGTTCCAATTGGGGCCCCTTTGGTTTTGTGTCCCATCTCAAAAAATTTTGGTCAGTCCATTTTGTCTTTTTCCACGCAGTTTTTGTATGTCTTTATCAGTTTTCCCCTAAACCCCTGTCTCCAGTGTTTCAAAACGTTTTCCCCAAAACCCTTTTCAAAAAGGGGAAATTCCCCCTTAGTCTGGAACTACCCCTTGTTGAAAAACCTTTTTCACTTTCCCCATTTTTGGACGTTTTTTGGAAGGGGGGGTTTTCCAAATGGTGCTGCTTTTACCCCCAGTATGGGCTTGACGTACACAGGTTAAAGTCTTGAACGTTTTCCTTACTGAGGTACCGAACAATTCTCGGTTTCCCAAGGCCCATAGCCGCGGGAAAAGGTTATTGGTTAATGTGTGCTTCGGGGCGTTTTATCGGTTTATTATACTAAACCCTAGGTTTTCCCTTAAAGTGGGTTTTAAACCCTTTACCCAAAACCCTTAACCCCCTTTTCTCTGTCGCGTTTCTTTCCCCTCCCCCGTCTTTTGATTTTGTATTTGGGGGGGAAAAATTTAGGACCCATTTTCTGGATCCCCAATCCGCCGGCCCCCAGTTTTTTTTGTAGCCCTGTCTGGCCCGGGTTGTTTAATTCCCTCATTAACTTCCGTTTTCGCAAACAGGGACATACTGGTCTACCCCCCTTCCCATCTCCCGTTACAAATACAAAGAAAAAAAAGGGTTTCCCAGGCCCTGCCCTGTGGGCCCCCGTCGTCACTGGGGCCCACGGTTGATATTCCCCCCCCCCCCCCCCCGGACCCAGGGACTCGCTTTTTGCCCCCCTGTTAGGTATTTCTGATCCAGGAGTACCCTTCCTGTTATACCTCCCTGTTATTAGCTTCTGTACTAATTTTTGTGAGGAAAAACTGTGTCGAAGGCCTTTTTCCCGCCCAAGAAAATGAATCACCCCCAACCCCCCCCTCTTTTTTTAAATTCAATTTTTGGGTCAAAAAAACTTAGTGGTTTGTGCCAGGATTTTTTTTTCCCATAAATTTCCGTGTGGTGGGGTTTTAAATAATCTTTTTCAGCTCCATGTGCCCCAGCGGGTTGTCAAGCGGAGGGTTAGGGTATGTAGGGGAAAAAATTTTTCCCCCAGGAGTCTTTGAAGATTTTTTATGCCATCCCTTGGGTTTGTTTTTGTGAGGGGATGTTTTCTGAAAGTTGTGTTTTTAGGGTTTTCACTGTTTTTCCCGGATAAATTTTTTAGAAATTTTTGGGGAAACCCTTTTAATGGTTTTGTTTGCTGTGTCTTTTTAGTGATGATTGTTTTTGTGGTCATTTCTAAAAGTGATGATGTGCCCACAGTATAGGGGGAGTTTCCAGGTTTGAGATTCAGTTTTGTTTTAATTAATCCCAAAAGGGTTTGGTCTGAAAACATGTAGGCGGCGCTGTTTTTCTTTAAAGGTGGGGAAGAATAGGAAACCTTGTAGTGTTTCATGGGCATGTTTTCCCAAACCCCCAACTTGTGAATGGGAAAGGTTGTATTCGTGAAAAGTTGTGTGTCTTTTGTTGATAAGAGTTTTTTGTCGAAGTTGTTGTGTGGGATTTTAACGTTGTCGGGGGTGTTTAAATTATGTCCGAGCCTTTGGGTAAGTGGATTTGGGGTTTGGAAGGGGAATTGAGTGGGTGGGTTAGAAGAAAAATTTTGGAGGGTGATGGGAATGTTGCAGATCCTGAAAGAGGGGGGGTGATATGAAATGGCGAAGATTTTGTGGTTTGTTTGGTTTTAAATTATTTTATCGGGTTTTTCCCCTGACCTTTTATGTGTGAGAATAATGGTGAAGGTGGGCCAAGGTGGGAGATGAGATGTTTTATTGAATGTAATTTTGTTTGATGGAGTTGCAGGGAAAGAGTGTGTTTTTAACTGAATCAGAAAGGGGGTATAGAACGGTGTAAATTAAAAAAAGTACGGTAAGATCATGGGGGAAATATATTTGTTTGGGGGATTTTTCGCATATTTTATGAAAATTTTGATTGGGCGGTGCAAAAACCACAAACAACATACTTTATATATTTTATATATATATATATTTATATATATATAAATATTATAAAATTTAAAATTTTATATTTATATTTTTATAAATATTTTTATTATATATTTTTAAAATATTATTTATATATATTTTTTAAAAATTATATTATTTATATATAATATATTATTATATATATTTTTATTATAAAAATTATATATATAATATTTATATTTTTATGCGGGGAATTCGAAAGAGAGGCGATTTTACACAAACATGATCTTGGCTAAAGGAGCCGAATTTCAAATTTTTGGGAACAAGGAAGCAGTCCCTTAAGGTTGAGTTCCTTCACCCAGGGATCGTGTTTGTGTATTTTTCCCGCTTGCTCTTGGGGTTTTCCCTTGAAATTTTTAAAAAAATCTTGTAAGGCTGATGCATGCGGGGGGTGAGATGAAAAGCGGGTAAGCTTCCCCTTGGGAAAGTGGCTGCCTTGGATAAAAGTTTTTAGCGCAAACGGGGAATCCAAGGTTTTGGGTTCATTGTGGGTGGGGTTTGACTGGAAAAGAAATACGTACCTTTTTCCAGGTTCATATTTCGAGTTTTCCTTCACCCAGGATCAGTTTTTGTGTATATTTCGCCATGCTAAAGCAAAACCCTTGTTTGTTAAAATTTTTAGAAAGGGCTGATGCCTTGAGGGGAAAAGATAAAAAGCTGTAAGCTTTTCCCGGGAAAGCTGGTTGCTTGGATCAACTTTCCTAGCGCAAGCTGGAGGGCCAAAGGGTTATTGGTCCAGAGGGGGGTGAAAGGTTATAGCTTTGCGTCCTTTTTTAAAATTTTCGTAGGTTCGAGTCCCTTCAGCCAGGATCAGTTTTTTTTATTTATTTATATATATATTTATATATTTTTATTTTTTTAAAAATATTATTTATATTTTTATATATTTTTTTTTTACCAAGTGGGCCCGGGTTCTCCCACTAAGAAAGGGTGCCCCAAAAAAAAAATTATTTTCTCATCTTTAAATACTTTTCCCCCCTCCCCAAAATCACTTTTTTTGAAAGAGGTGTCAAAATTTAAACAGTTTAGAAAATACAAATTTTAAAGATCCCAAACTTACCCGTCCAAACTCCCCCAATTTCCCAAACCCCTTCCTCATATATATATATATATATCATATTTTTATTTTATATATAATATATATTTATATATAAAATTTTTTTTTTATATATATGTATCCCCTAGTTGTATACCTAGTTGGGTTTTGCGGGGGTCAAAGGCCAAGTTTCCTGGCCCCCCTTTTCCCACTGGTCACTACTGGGTCATTTCCCCCTAAAACCATGAGCTTTTTTTACCTCTGCTTAAAGCAAAGTTTGGATCCTTTTCTCCAAAAATCCCCTTTAAAAAAAATATTCCATTTCCTAAATATTTTTGGGGGTAAAAAGAAATATTTCCCTAAATCCCTGTGATTCATTTTGTGTCTTCAGTTTCCCAAACTGGCCCCCGGTTTTGGGTTGTTTTTCCAGTCTTGGAACATCCTGTCTTTGTCCACCTTGTCAATTCCTCTCAGTATTTTGTAAGTCGTTATCATGTCCCCCTATCTCTCCTGTCCTCCAGTGTCGTCAGGTTGATTTCCTTAACCTCTTCTCATAGGACATACCTCTTAACTCTGGGACTAGTCTTTTTGTAAACCTTTGCACTTTCTCTAGTTTCTTTACATGCTTGGCTAGGTGTGGGTTCCAAACTGGTGCCACATACTCCAATATGGGCCTAACGTACAGGGTGTACAGGGTCCTGAACGATTCCTTATTAAGATGTCGGAATGCTGTTCTGAGGTTTGCAGGCGCCCATTGCTGCAGCAGTTATTTGGTTGATGTGCGCTTCAGGAGATGTGCCTGGTGTTATACTAACCCCAAGATCTTTTTCCTTGAGTGAGGTTTGTAGTCTCTGGCCCCCTAGACTGTACTCCGTCTGCGGTCTTATTTGCCCTTCCCCAATCCTCATGACTTTGCACTTGGTGGGATTGAACTCCAGTAGCCAGTTGCTGGACCAGGTCTGCAGCCTGTCCAGATCCCTTTGTACTTCTGCCTGGTCTTCGATCAAATTAACTCTTCTCATCAACTTCACGTCATCTGCAAACAGTGACACCTCGGAGTTTATTCCTTCCGTCATGTCGTTCACAAATACCAGAAACAGCACTGGTCCTAGGACTAACCCCTGTGGGACCCCGCTGGTCACAGGTGCCCACTCTGACACCTCGCCACGTACCATTACTCGCTGCTGTCTTCCTGACAAGTATTCCCTGATCCATTGCAGTGCCTTCCCTGTTATCCCTGCTTGGTCCTCCAGTTTTTGCACTAATCTCTTGTGTGGTACTGTGTCAAACGCCTTCTTGCAGTCCAAGAAAATGCAATCCACCCACCCCTCTCTCTCTTGTCTTACTGCTGTCACCATGTCATAGAGCTCCAGTAGGTTTGTGACACAGGATTTCCGTCTCTGAAACCATGTTGGCTGCTGGTGATGAGATCATTCCTTTCTAGATGTTCCACCATTCTTCTCCTGACAATCTTTTCCATGATTTTGCATGCTATACTTGTCAGTGACACTGGTCTGTAGTTTAGTGCTTCATGTCTGTCTCTTTTTTTAAAGCTTGGGACCACATTTGCTGTCTTCCATGCCTCAGGCAATCTCCCTGTTTCGATAGATGTATTGAATATTGTTTTTAGGGGTACACATAGCGCCTCCGCTCCCTCTCTCAGGACCCATGGAGAGATGTTATCTGGCCCCATTGCCTTTGAGGTATCTAACTCACTCAGAAGCCTCTTCACTTCTTCCTCGGTTGTGTGTACTGTGTCCAGCACATGGTGGTGTACCCCACGTCTCCATCTTTCTGGAGCGCCTTCTGTCTCCTCTGTGAACACTTTTTTGAATCTCTTGTTGAGTTCCTCACATACTTCACGGTCATTTCTTGTTGTCTCTCCTCCTTCCTTCCTTAGCCTGATTACCTGGTCCTTGAGTGTTGTTTTCTTCCTGATGTGGCTGTATAACAGCTTCGGGTCAGATTTGGCTTTTGCTGCTATGTCGTTTTCATATTGACACTGGGCCTCCCTTCTTATCTGTGCATATTCGTTTCTGGCTCTACGACTGCTCTCCTTATTCTCCTAGGTCCTTTGCCTTCTATATTTCTTCCTTTCCCTAGCACACTTGGTTTTTGCCTCCTTGCATCTTTGGGTGAACCATTGGCTCATCCTGGCTTTTTCATTATTCCTGTTACCCTTGGGTAACAATCCTCCTCAGCCTCCTTGCACATTGTTGCTACATATTCCATCATCTCATTAACTGGCTTCCCTGCCAGTTCTCTGTCCCACTGAACCTCATTCAGGAAGTTCCTCATTCCTGTGTAGTCCCTTTCCTGTAGTTTGGTTTCATTTGTCCTGGCCTTCTGCTTCCCCCTCCACTTGTAGCTCTACTGTGTATTCGAAGCTCAAAACCACATGATCGCTGGCCCCAAGGGATCTTTCATATGTGATGTCCTCAATATCTGCACTACTCAAGGTGAATACTAAGTCCAGTCTTGCTGGTTCATCCTCTCCTCTCTCTCTTGTAGTGTCCCTTACGTGTTGGTACATGACGTTTTCCAGTACCTCCTCCATCATCTTAGCCCTCCATGTATCTTGGCCCCCATGTGGCTCCAAGTTCTCCCAGTCGATCTCCTTGTGGTTAAAGTCACCCATGATCAGGAGCTTTGCCCTGCATGCATGAGCTCTTCTGGCCATGCATGAGCTCTTCTGGCCACTGCAGCCAGTGTGTCAACCATCGCTCTATTGCTCTCGTCATACTCTTGCCTTGGCCTCCTGCAATTATCACCTTGGGACCACCAGAGTGAAGCGTCCCCACTATGTAATCACTTTCTTCTCCGCTGTCTCCTCTCTCCAGCTCATTAAAATTCCATCGGTGTTTGATCAGCAATGCCACTCCTCCACCCTCTCTGTTCCTTCTGTCTTTTCTCAGGATCTGGTATCCCGGTGGAAAGATGGCATCTGTTATCATACCTGTAAGCTTGGTTTCTGTGATTGCTATGATGTCTGGTGATGCCTCTTTGACTCTTTCGTGCCACTCCTCCCACTTGTTTGTTATTCCATCAGCGTTTGTGTACCATACCTTAAGTTTTCTTTCCAACACTGTGGTTTGGGGGGCCTGTGGGGGTGGGAGACCTGGTAGCATACTGTGGGATTCTATGGTTGGGGGTTGGGTGGAAGCTGTGGGTATGGATTGTATTGTGTGTTGGGATGGTGTGTATGGTTGTGAGGTTCTGAGGATAGTGTGTGTGTGTGCTTGCCCTTGCTGCTCTGTTCTGCTCTGACTGACCTCTGCTGATTCCATCCTTGTCTCCTTTCCTAGCTCCTTTCGCTTTTTTGTCCTCTCCCTCAGCTGCTGTCTCTCTGTTCGTGTTCTGTCTCTGTCTAGGAACACCTTCTTGTACTCTTCCGAGCTTTTCAACCGTGGTTTCTCTTGGAGGATCCTGTTCCACACTGTTTCTGTCCTGAGAATCAGCTTGATCGGTCGGTTTCTCCCCTTCAAGTACCCCCTATTCTCTGAAAATTTACAATCTCATCCATGTCTTCTCCCCCTATTTCCGTGATGATTTTCTCAATCTTCTTTCTTTCTTCCTGCCGTCTTTCAGTGTGTGTCCTTTCCTCTCTCTCCCGAAGCCCATTGATAATCACTGCTTTTGCCCTTTCCTCCTCCCATTGCCTCTCCCTCTGTGACTCTGGTTCCTGTCTGTATGTGGTCATTTTCTCCCTTGATTTTTCCAGTGGCTCTTGGTAGCATGGTTGTGCCTCAGCATTCGACCTATCTCCCTCTCCATCGGCACCCATCTGCTCTTCCCTTCCACTCCCTGGCCCTTCTTTGCAGGCTGATATGACCTTAGCATAATTCATATCTCCTTCCTTCCTGTTCAGCCTCTCAGCTTCGTATGGTGTGTCTTCTCTGGTCACTACCCCTGAGACTTGCTTCAGCCTGTTTACCTCAAATTCTAGGACCTTTACCCTGGCTACTGCAGTTTCGACTTGTGCCTCCCAATTCATCGTCTCCTTCTCCAACCTCTTTTCCCATTTCACAGAGAGCTCTTTCTCCATTTTTTCAGAAAGCTCTCCTAATTTTCTCTCCCATTCTTGCTCTATCCTTTTCCACTGTTCCTCCATCCATTCCTTCCTACCAGTACCATTGTCATCTGATCCCTGATTCCTGCGAGTCCCAACCATTTTTTTTTTAGTGAAAGAGAGAGAGAAAGAAAAAAGAAAAAGGGGGAGAGAGTGAGAGAGAGGGAGAAAGAGAGAGAAGGGGAGCCTATAAGGAGGGAAAAAGAAGGGAAAAAGGGGGAGAAAGTGAGAGAGAGGGAAAAGGTAAGAGAGAGGGGGGAGTGACAAGGGAAGAGAGAGAGAGAGAAATGAAGAGGAAGAGAGAAAGAGAGGAAGTGAGGATGAAGAGAGAGGGAGAGGGAGAGAGGGAGAGAGAGAGGAAGAGAGAAAGTGAGAGGAAGAGAGAGAGGAAGAGGAGAGAGGAAGAGAGAGAGGAAGAGAGAGAGGAAGAGAGAGAGATGAGAGAGAGAGAGGAGAGAGAGAGGAGAGAGAGAGAGAGAGAGAGAGAGAGAGAGAGAGAGAGAGAGAGAGAGGAGAGAGAGAGAAGAGAGAGAAAGAGAGAGAGAGAGAGGAGAGGAGGAGGGAGAAAGATGGGGGAAAGGAAGGGTTATAGGGTCACTTCACAAGAAGGTGTGAAATCCTGTATATATATATATATATATGTGTGTGTGTGTGTGTGTGTGTGTGTGTGTGTGGTGTGTGTGTGTGTGTGTGTGTGTGTGTGTGTGTGTGAATGTGCGTGTGTGTGTGTGTGTGTGTGTGTGTGTGTGTGTGTGTGTGTGTGTAGTGTGTGTGTGTGTGTGTGTGTGAGTGTTGTGTGCTACAGCTATTCAGTGCCTAACATCAGAGTCTGTTCTCACCTAGTGTGTGTGCATATGTTTATGTAAATAGTCCTTATTTCCCACGTATGTACTACATATGTATTGTATATGTACCCGATCTCTTGGTTCCCACTGTACTCTTATGCGTTTAAAATTACGTTCAAAAATTAATACATTAGGCTTCGCCTATATGCCGCTACCTCGAAATTCTATTAAATGCCAGTAAATGCTGCTTATTCTAATTCTGATAGCTCGAGGAGAGTGACCCCCAATTCCAGCTAGAGACAGGTACTATTGACCCCATGCAACTCAAACTAGGTGAATATTACTTGCAGCTGGCAGTGCAGTAACGTTGCGGGTCTGTCCTGTCCCAGAAGTTGAAGAAGTTTGATGCTTCTCGGTAATTTTTCCACTAACTTCCTGTATGCACTATAGTCTCTAGCTCTTCTAATTTTTTTCACTCACTCACTGTATTTACTGACACATCTATACATATCTCTTATCTCCCTGGTCTTAAGTCGCACTTATTCTTCAAATACCCCACTGCGTTATTATGGCAACACTATTTAGGCCTGACACAACCGTTCACCCTTCCAACGGCCCCTACAACACTCAGCAACTATTTCCTTTGTGTTTTTTTTTGTGATAACTTATGTTTCCTTTTTTCGGGGCTTAAGTGATTATATGCACTCTTATGCGTGCACACACCTATATCCCATACTCTATTCCTTATGGCACAGTCAGAAATTACCACCAAAACACGAGCTCAAACCGCGTGACTCCTCCACGAGTGTGTGTGTGTGTGTTGTGTTGTGTGTGTGTATCATCATCACACTTAAGTGCAATAAGCAGACACACAGACAATATTGGCCTAAGTTTCCAATATGTGAAGGGGACCTTGTATTGGTTATCGGAAATCGTTCAGGTTATGATCTGAGACAAGAGGACTTAAATGTAGTCCTGGGAAACACGGACAAAATGATGCCTAATTATTTTGGCAATTTCAACGTCTCTGCTATTTTTTTTTCGCCCACATGAGTCTACTCAGGTGAATACTTGCCTACTAAAAGGCTGTTGAATTCATCCTGGAGTGTTCTAGTGTCAAAATTAGAATAAATTGGACGGCCTATTTTGGTGTCACCAGCAAATTTGCTTATGTCGCTATTTATTCCCTCATCTACGTCGTTTATGTAAATTGTGAACAACAACGGGCCCAACACTGACCCTTTGTGGAACACCGCTTTTGACGTGCCCCCATTCTGATTTTTCCCCATTTATGCAAACTCTCTGCTGCCTATTTGTCAATCATGCCTCTACCCAGGAAAAAAATTCTCCTCCTATTCCGTGTGCTTTAAGTTTCCTCAATAGCCTCTGATGTGGAACTCTATCGAAAGCCTTATTGAAGTCCATATACACAATATCATATTCATTACCATGATCTACCTCCTCAAACACCTTAGTGAAAAATGTTAGTAAATTCGTAAGACAGGATCGCCCCATTGTAAAACCGTGTTGAGATTCATTAATCAATCTGTGCCTATCAAGATGGCTACGAATTGCTTCGGAAATTGATTCCCTGCCTTGTAAATAGGTATTACATTTGCCATTTTCCACTTATCAGGCACTATGCCAGTTTGTAATGATATGTTAAAAAGATTAGCCAAAGGTATGCTAAGTTCCTCTTTACATTCCTTTAACACCCTTGCAAACAGCTCATCAGGGCCTGGAGATTTGTTAGGTTTTATTTTCTCTATTTGTCTGAGGACCATGTCACTAGTTGCTGCAATCGTACATAGTTTATTATCGTCCTTCTAATAATCTATTTTTTTCAGGATATCGCTAGTATCTTCCCGGGGT
>NC_069399.1:37127328-37145612 GCF_026875155.1 Cherax quadricarinatus
TATTGCTGGCAAGATATTGCTGCCAAACATACAACAAAACTTAGGCAAACATAGCTAAAAAAAATCTGTCACAGGGTCTGAATTACTAATACCCCTTTTCCCTTAATGAAAATTTACTTAATATATTTTAAAATTGTACATATAACATGCATTGAAAAAGGGCTCAATACACTAGAAATAAAAATCAAAGAAGTTATACATTAAACCCCATCCCCCGCTTAATAAAAAAAACCAAAACCTAGATAAAATTTTACTAGAACATTACTCGACCCCTAAAATCCCTTTACTATACCAACATCGAAAAAAAAGAAAAAGAATACAGCTTAGAACACAAAAACTGAAGCGCAGTATGTTACCATAAACCATATACAAAATCTCTGACACAAAGGACTACGTCACTAAACTGTCTAGATATGTCTGTATACCATACAGACTAAAACTTAACATCAGAACTTAGCTTTGGGCCCCAAACCGGTATAGGTACAGACCAAATTATAAACTTTAAAAAAAATCGAATCATACAAAATAAAATATTACATAACTTTCTGACCCATGAAAAAGGCTCAATACAATAAAAGGGATACATATATAATAATATATATATATATATAATATATATATATATTATATATATAAAATTTTAATATATATATAATATATATATATATATAATATATATATATATTATATACACGTACACACAAAATGTTTCACAAAATCACATTAATCAGATGCACTGTATGCACAAAGCAAAACAGTATATAAGTACATCTCATCAGGCAACAACCCAGCACGTAACATAAATACAAACTAAAACACACTTCATGTCGCAAATAACTTATTACTCAAGAATCGTGTTATACAAGACTGATACACATCAAAATAATACATAAAAAATCTACTATATTATACCTACATTCTGAAAAATGTTATATCTAACATAACGAGACCTTGAGCTCTACATCCACACTTGGATGCCATAAAGTCTCAATGAAAACCAGGAAACCTTTCCAAACCCACATTCACCCAAAACTCTCACACCCCCCCCCCCCAAAAAAGGCGAGCCCGGTGACCCCCTGACTCCCTCCAACCTATGAAAACCTTCACCACACTTATCAATCACAGATTTACGAGAATCCCTAACGTTAGCATTCTATACCCCTCTGGAAAGCCTGATCCCACCTCCTCCCATACAAATCTGGGTTTCGACAATCGTACGATAGAACGTTACCGCAAGAACCTTCCTTCTCTCTTCACTATCCCTCTCTCCTCACACCCACGACATATATATATAATCTACCATGATATAATCTAAAGCTCTATGAATAACCCATATCTAGACTTAAAGCACCCCAAAACCGACACCCCACGGCCCCCCACCCTCTGTACCAACCTACTTAACCAGCATCTAACCTCCCTAGCCCTTCACAAAGTAAACTACATGGAACGTGTTTTCATCCCCTCCACAGATCCACACCCCCCACCCTCTACAACCTGTCTGTTTCGTAATATCTCACCAGACGGAAGGATCCCATGCAGGAAAACGAAACATCACCTCACGCGCCCGAGGTTTAACTTCATTTTACTAAATCTAAACCAAATACTCTTCCACGGGATACATGGGGAACAAACCCTCAACTGGGACAACGCACCTACCTACAAGTAACCTACACAAAACCCTTATACGAACCTTTCTCAGTTCCCAAACCAACATCACAGCCCTCAAAACGATTTCACATTCCCTCAACTCCATTCCTCAAATACCACATTCCAGCCTGTCGTGTATCCTTCCCAACTGCCCTGCGTTCACACCCTCACGCAACACTTCCCATTTAATAAACACACATTTAGCCCTCCGTCTAAAACCCAAACAACCCCAACCCACCCTGACTTACAGGTAACATTACAAACTTCTCCCCGTAACCAATCACAACGTAAACCCCCACAAAAATTTGTACACCCGTCTTAGAATTCCCGCAATCGCTGTCCCTAAAAAATTGGGAACACACCCTGCAACTTTGCCAAATCTTACTATACAATAAAATGTTTACGACTATCACTTGCTGTACAAGAGTTAGGTCTGGGGTCTCAGAACACCTAGACCCCCCACGACCTTTTCCCAAATAACCTATCCGAGTTTTCCCCCGCGCCGCACCCATGTCATCCCTATAAATAATCCAAAAATCTTTAAAGACACCGCCCAATCTTTAACAACATTAACATCTCCCCCCCCACCCCCCACCCAGAACCCAACCCCATGCACCTTGACTTCGCACTATTTACCTTGCATACCCGTGGCACTTCCAAATAATTGCACCACCTCGTCCAACACTCTCATTAACATCCCTTCACAAATTTGAGAACAGTGGTGTCGTCCAACTACCCAAATTTAATCCCGGCCAGGCCCTCCCCCCCCCACACTTCCCTCACATGGCGTACCTAAGTTTTTGGTCAACCATTCATAAAAGAGGGCCTGGAAACACGCAAACAATATTTGGGACATGGGCATCCCTGTCTAAGGCCTCTACCCATTGCAATTTCCTCCCCATACACCCATTAATCTGTATCCTCATTTTCGGCCCCCCCTTGTACAACGTATTTACCCCACTCGACTATTTCCTCCCCAGAAACGCCTGTCTCACTAAGTATAACCTGCAAAACAACCCCTTTCCAACTCTATCAAATGTCCTGGCCAATCTAGGAGCCAACAAAGCCGCCCCTCCACCCCCACCCTAGCTTTCCACAAAACTTCTGAGTATCCCATGTCTTCAATCATCGACCTTCCCGGAACCCAAACTGAGATTTTGACACCACCCTCCCCACACACATTTGAACCTATTACCTAAAAATTTTTGCAAAAAACCTTATACTTGGGCCACACATCTTGATATGGCTCGTACTCCCAAGGTGGGCTGCCCCTTGACCTTCGGGACCAACACTACAACTGCTGTTCCCTGCTTCTCCCCAACTTTAACCCTTCTCCTTCATACCATTAATAACCTAACTATAAATCCCTTATTAACGTACAATGTTGTAAATAAAATTCTACAGGGAGACCGTCAAAACCGGAGCTTTCCCTTCTCTTCCCCTTAAAGCATTCTCTATTTCCTCTGCCGTAATAACCCCCCTAAAGCCTTTCCTATCACTATTTTCTAAATTACACGTCCACATACGTACACACCTTGTCCCAACGCCACGTCCCCCCCCCACTGTTCCTGTACTTCTCGTACCAAGCATCCGCATACGCACACATCCCCTTCGTGTTCGTATCTCCTGCCGCTCATAATTCCAACCATCCTCGCGTTACCTCTAAACATGGATAGCTGTTACCGCCTGCCTATGCTTTTGATGCCGCAAAACAACACGCTGACGGCTGTCAGCCCCAAAGCACTTCTTCCACCCCTGTCTGCACCTTTAACTTGAAACGTTTCATTTTGCAACACCCTCAACCTCCCCTTTATTTCAGCTATTTCATCCATAGGAAAATTATTCCCACCCACCCCCCGCCCATAGCAACCTCTTAACCTATCCTCCTAAATAGTTACCAGTCCATATTTTAATTATTAATACGTTTTCCTCACTCACATTAAATTTTCATAATCCTTACCTTTGCAACACTACCCACCATGTCACTATGCATCCACTCTGTTCTTTCCACACTAAGCTCCCTTCCATAGGACTGAAAACCCTCCAACCCCTCCTCATCACCTAACACACTTATAGATAATTTTCAATAACTTCTATATAAGTCCGCGAGCGTCCCCCCACCCCACCTCCACCACCACTGCCCTATGATCTGACATTGTAGCCTCAACAGTACAGAAAAGATTTCACATCCACTCCCTGAGACAGTACTCCTCTATCTATTCTCGCAGCATAAAACCACTACCACTCCTAACAAACGTATATTCAGTCTCCCACACCCCGCTCCCCCAAAGGCATCACGTACACCTAACATCCCTTAATAAATCCCTAAGAAGAGCCATGACCAGTAATCCACCAGCCGCCTCTTTGGTCCACAATCAGCACCCTGATTACACTATTCCAGTCCCCACCATCTACGCCACACCTCTGAAGTGCACTTAAGAAAAACACAAGATCCCACACAAACAACCAAAAATCTTTCTTTTACCTTTATGTTATTTTCTGCCGGCGCATACACACTCACTAAAAGACACACGCTTACCCACACATACCACCCATCCCACACGCAACTACATCCCTCCCTCCCCCTCCTCCCCTCGCTTCTCTGCAAAATCAAACGGCTCGTCTCCCTTATAAATTCCCACCACCACTCTTTTAGACGGGAGATGGCAGGGTTAACTCACTCAAAACCTGCCACCTCCAACACCCTACCCTCTTTGAAATTGTGCTCCTCAGGAAACACAACATCCACTCTAGATTTATTCAGGAAATTACGAAACCAAAATCTCTCTTCATTACAGACATACACCTAAGGCCAATAAAGTATTCCACCCCTGCTATCCCTCATCAACTCTTACAACTCCAGACTTGAATTTAAGTTTTGACACCTTACAGAGTGCTCACTTCCCTCCCCCCTTCTTCCGGTGCCTCCTATCATGGCACCACCACCTACACACTCCTTCACACTTCACCACAGTCTGTTTCCAGGCCTTTGTGCAGGCGTAAGAACGTCATCAAGAACTGAGGTGCCGCCCTCTTTCCTCGTGACAGTCATGTTAGCACAATGATTGCCTCTCGATGAACCTCCACCTCCACCTAGAATGGTTTAATGATTCAACGGACTGGACTCCAAAACCACCATCACGTCCCAAATTATCATTATCTCCGACTTTCTGGAAGCGACGACTCTCCGATGACAATACCACGCTCAATGTAACGTCCATCTATGCGTGACAAAGTCGTCACACCTCCACCAAATGTCTCTCAATCTCAAGAACCTTCTCCTGTCATTGCTGCTCCTCCTTATCCACAGGAGACGACAACCTGATCAGCAGTTGGGGGGACGGGAACTCCAAACTCACACACCATCCTGTGTGCCCGATCACTATCTCGCTCCACAATACACCACGCCCTCCTTATCCGATGTTTGTTCCTCACCTGCCACCTTTGAAGCAGGGGCTGCGACGTCCACCACAGGTCCAGGCACACGTCTTCGCTTGTCACAGGTCGCCGCAATGTGATCATACTCACCACATAGGCGACACGTACGTCCGTTGTCCTGGTACATTACCAGTACCTCGTCCTGAAATCTTGTAAATACACAATAGATGGTATTGTGCCTCAAAGTCATTTGAGGTTGAAAGAACCCCTGGAAAACCAGCATAGGCTCCTGCCGCCCACGTACCATGTTGAGCATATTATTATTATTATAATAAAAAAGAAGCGCCAAGCCACAAGGGCTATACAACATGTTGAGCATAATGCACCGTCCCATACGTCTCAAAAACTTTCCTTATATCCGCCTCGTCCGCCTCAAAGGGAACGTTGCGTAACTTGATCCACGTATAATGCCGTGAAACATCTATCATTCTTACACTGACAAGCTTGGTGTGACGCTAAACTTCGTCCTGAAACCTGGGTGACTAACGATTCATAGAACCATTAGCTGATAGCAAGTTTGAGACGAAAATTCTTTGCCTCCATTTAATGCTACACCATACAAGTCACTATCTTGTATGCCATATGTCTCTCGGATGATCTTTGGCAATAAGACTTGCGCAGAACTAGGCGTTATCGTTCCTTTAAGTAGTTCAATGCCTAGAGTATTTATCCGGCGTCCTCAACTAATAACCCGCCAACTTAACAAATCACAGTGCACCTATGTTGTTAGCAGAGCGTGACAGCACCACTTCCACACCGCTGCAGGCCGGGGTAACTGACAAAGGAGCTCGCCAACAAACAGCAGAAGGGGTGCAGAGCACAACCGCATACCCCCCTCACTGTGGTCAGAGCACGAATGTCAAGTTTATCAGGTTTAAAAGAGTTAATAAAGAGCGACACACAAAGGTTTATCCACAAAAGTAAGTCTTTTATATTTTTTCAAAATCCCAAAAGAAAAGCAAATAGTGTGATGAAAAGTTAGCGTGGCGTTGGGTTAAGGTTGGTAACAGCATACCAGGAACAGTAGCGATTTTACCGTCGCTCCACTCCCCACCTCCCTCTGGCGGGCTGGGGCGAAACTAGTTCTTGGTGTCCTGATTTGTTCAAATTCTACTCCTGGTAGTATTGACCTTACCTGTGTTGGGTTGAAGTTTGGAGAGTCACTCACCTCCACTCATCTTCTTCTAATCAGGTAGGTGGATCTACCAGGAAGTATTTACTGTTTTATTCCTTCTATTGTGTTTGCTGTTACAGTAATGATTTTGACTTTATCATTCTTTTCCATTCTTAATGTTATATTATCATGACAATTGGTAAACCATTTATTTTTTCTATTACCAGCTCTGTTCCTGCGTGGTCATCCAGGATAGACGCCCAGGATAAAGGAGCAAGACATTTGTTAATGACTTATTAACCAATTATTAGACTACTAACCGACCCTTGTTTATTCTGCTTGTGGTGCTCCAACTCATGTGTAGAGGAGATTCCAAAAACACCGGACTATCACCATCCGCCCAGATAACCTTCATCTTTAATAATCAGAAGACTTCCAGGGCCTTACCTAATCCTGCCCAACTACAAGAACCAATGGCCACTTTTTTTATTATATTTAAATTTCAAGTAAAATCCTCAAAACCTCATTATTCTTATTTTTTCCTAGTCGTTTCCTCGTTATTTAATTTATCATTAGGTTTTTTGTTCAATGGAAGGCGTTTCTACTGACAAATAGAAACATAAATAATTAAGAAAACTTATTCCCCTTAACCTAGGGGAAACGTAATTTTTTTATAATAGTATCTCTTTCCTAGGAACAGACAAGTCAGTTACCTGAAGTAGCAAGTATTACTCAATTTAAACTAAATAACAGAAAAAAAACCCCAACACTAAGTTGTTTAAGACCAGAAAAGTCATTCACAGAAACCAAGTTCATTAATAAAAAATTGTCACTTTAAAACTTATTACAACCTACCATCAAGGTACCGTTGCTTCCAAACACAATACAATCAACATTAAGTTTTTAAAAGGCTGAATCACTAAATACAATATTCTGTATACGACAGAAAATAACAATTGCACCAAAACAGTCTTAAGATAATTGTTTCATCTGAGTTCAGTCCCAATAGCGACCAAACTAGTTTGGGATTTTTATTTTTTTTTTTTTTTTTATTCGCCGGTACTTTTCCCGCCCAGGTCTTTCCAATGTATGGTTTACCCGGCCTTGGCTCCTATCGGGGAGTAGGACGTTGATTAATATTGCAATTGTGAAATGGAAAGTACTCAGTCGATTCACGTTAAGAATTGTCCCTTAAAGAACTAAGAGTCACTCGCCAGCCCACAGTCACAGGCCACCAACCCAGTGCTTGATGTATCATTGTATCCAGCCACCACACCAGTGCATGATGTATCATGTTCACAGGTTACCACGCCAGTCTTGATGTTCATTGTTCACAGTTACCCAACACCAGTGCTTGATGTTATCAGTGTTCACAGGTTACCAACGCCAGTGCCTTGATGTATCGTTGTTTCACAGGCCACCAACCACCAGTGGTGCCCTACGTATCTTGTTCCACAAGGCACCAACACCAGTGCCCCATGTATTAGTGTTCACGAGGCCACCAACACCAGTGCCCTACGTATCGTTGTTCACAGGCCACCAGACAACCAGTTTCCCCATGATTATTGGTTCACAGGCCTCCAACCACCATGCCTGCCCCATGTATATTGTTCACAAGACAAGCCCTCCAACACAGTGCCATTATGTATCATTTCCACAGGCCACCAACATCCAGTGGCCAATGTGTCTCATTGTTTCACAAGCCACAACACCACAGAGCCCTATTATCATTGTTCACAGGCCTCCAACACCAGTGCCCTATGTATCATTGTCCTCAGGCAATCAACTCCAGTGCCTTATGTATCATTGTTCACAAGGCCTCCAACAACAATACACTAATGTACATTGTTCACAGGCAACCAACACCACAGCCCTATGTATCATTGTTCACAGGCCTCCAACATCAGTGCCTTATGTATCATTGTTCACAGGCCACCAACACTCCAGTTGCCATGTGTTCATTGTTCACAAGCCACCAACACCACAGGCCCTATGTTCATTGTTCACAGCCTCCAACATCAGCCCCTATGTATCAATGTCTCAGGCAATCAAACTCAGTGGCCTTATGTATCATATGTTCCAGGTCCCAAAACCAGTGCCCTATGTATCATTTGTTAACAGGCAAACCAACTCCAGGCCTTATGTATCATTGTTCACAGGCCTCCCAACACCAGGCCCCTATGTATCATTGTCACATCCCCTCTAACACCAGTGCCCGCAATGAATCATTGTTCACATAGGCCCACCAAACAGTCATGCCCTATGTATCATTGTCATACGCCTCATAACCTCATGCCCTATGTATCATAGTTCACAGGCCACCAACACACAGTGCCCTATGTATCATTGTTCACTACCCTCTAACATCAGTTCTCCTAATGTATCATTGTTCACAGACGCCTCTAACACCTGTGCCCAAAAAAAAAAAAAAAAAAAATATGTATCATTGTTCACGAAGGCCACCAACAACCAGTGCACTATGTATCATTGTTCATACGCCTCTAACATCAGTGCCCTATGTATCATTGTTCACAGGCCACCAACACCAGTGCCCTATGTATCATTGTTCACACGCCTCTAACATCAGTTCCCTATGTATCATTGTTCACACGCCTCTAACACCAGTGCCCTATGTATCATTGTTCACAGGCCACCAACATCAGTTCCCTATGTATCATTGTTCATACGCCTCTAACACCAGTGCCCTATGTATCATTGTTCACAGGCCACCAACACCAGTGCCCTATGTATCATTGTTCACACGCCCCTCCCCTAACATCATGCCCTATGTATCATTGTTTCCAGCCACCAACATCAGTGCACCTTTGTATCATTGTTCACAGGCCACCACACCAGTGCCCTATGTATCAGTTGTTCACAGGCCACCAACCAACCAGTGCCCTATGTAACATTGTTCACATCCACGCCTTTAACATCATGCACTATGAATCATTGTTTCACAGGCCACCAACATCATGCACTAGTGTATCATTGATCCACAGGCCCACCAACATCCAGTGCCCATGTATCATTGTTCACCACGAGGCCACCAACACCAGTGCCCTATTATCATTGTTCACAGCCACCAACATCAGTCCCTATGTATCATTGTTCACAGGCCACCAACACAGTGCCCTATGTATCCATTGTTTCACAGGCCACCAACATCATGCCCTATGTAATCATTGTTCACAGTCCACCAACATCAGTGCCTATGTATCCATTGTTCACAGCCACCAACACATGCCCCCAATGGTATCATTGTTCACAGGCCACCAACACCACGACTCTGTATCATTGTATCACAGGCCAACCAACAACCACCGCACTATTTATCATTGTTCACGAGGCACCAACACCAGTGCCCTATGTATCTTTGTTCACAGGCCACCAACATCAGTGCACTATGTTAATCATTGTTCACCAGTCCACTAACACCAGTGCACTATGTATCCCTTGTTCACAGGCCCACAACACCAGTGCACTATGTAATCATTGTTCATCAAGGCCACCATCAGTGCACTATGTATCTTCGTTTTCACAGGCCCAACATCAGTGCACTATGTATCATAGTTTCACAGCCACCAACACCAGTGCACTATGTATCATTGTCACATGCCACCAACACCAGTGCAAAAATGTATCATTGTTCACAGTCCACCAACACCAGTGCTCTATGTATCATTGTTCACAGGCACCAACATCAGTGCCCTATGTATCATTGTTCACAGGCCAGCAGCACCAGTGCACTATGAATCATTGTTCACAAGGCCACCAACACCCAGTGCAGCTATCAATCATTGTTCACAGGCCACCAACATCAGTGCCCATAGTATCATTGTTCACAAGGCCACCAGCACCAGTGACTATGTATCATTGTTCACAGGCCACCAACAACAGTGGCACTATGTATAATGTTCACAGCCACCAACACCAGTGGCCACTATGATCATGTTCACGAAGGCCACACCAACACCAGTTGCACTATGTATCATTGTTCACATGCCACCAACACCGTTGTACTATGTCTCATTGTTCACAATTCCACCACACCATGCATCTATGTATCATTGATCACTAGCCACACCAACACCATGACTATGTATCATTGTTTCACCAGGCCACCAACACCAGTGCCACTATGTATCATTGTTCACAGGCCATCCAACACAAGTGCACTATGTATCATTGTTCACGAGGTCACCAACACCAGTGTACTATGTATAACATTGTTCACAGTCCACCAACATCAGTGACTGCTATGTACATTGTTTCCACAGTCCACCAACATCAGTGTACTATGTATCGATTTGTTCAACAGTCCACCAACATCAGTGTACTATGTAATCATTGTTTCACAGTCCACACCAACATCAGTGCACTATTTATCAATTGTTCACGAAAGTCTCCAACACCAGTGTACTATGTATCATTGTTTCACAGTCCACCAACACCATTGCACTATGTTCATTGATTCACAGGTCACCAACAACCATGCACTATGTATCATTGTTCACATAGGCCACCAACACCGGTGTACTATGTACATTGTTCACATCCCAAACCAACATCATTGACTATGTCATCAATCATTGTTTCACAGTCCACCACTCAGTGTCACCTATGATCAATTGTTCAAGTCCAACCACATCAGTGTACTATGTATCATTTGTTCACAGTCCACCAACATCAGTGTCACTATGTATAATGTGTTTCACAGTCCACCACATCAGTGTACTATGTATCATTGTTCACAGTTCACCAACATCATCACTATAATCATTGTTCACAGTCCACCACATCAGTGCACAATGTATTCATTGTTCACAGGTCCACCAACATCAGTGCATCTATGTATCATTGTTCACAGTCCACCAACATCAGTGCACTATGTATCATTGTTCACATGCCCACCAACATCATGCAGCTATGTATCATTGTTCACAAGGCCACCAACACCAGTGTACTATGTATGCATTGTTCACAGTCCCCAACATCAGATGGGGGGGGGGGGGGGCAACTATGTATCATTGTTCCACGAGGCCACCAACACCAGTGTACAATGTATCATTGCATCACTAGTTCCACCACATCAGTTAACTATGTATCAATGTATCACAGTCCACCAACATCCAGTGCACTATGTATCATTTGTTCAACAGCCACCAACACCAGTGTACTATGTATCATTGTTCACAGTCCACCAACATCAGTGTACTATGTATCATTGTTCACAGTCCACCAACATCAGTGCACTATGTATCATTGTTCACAGGCCACCAACACCAGTGTACTATGTATCATTGTTCACAGGCCCCACCAACACCATGTACTAATGTATTCATTGTTCACAGTCCACAACCAACCATCAGTGTACTTGTATCATTGTTCACAGTCCGCAACAACAACATGCACTATGTATCCTTGGTTCACAGGCCACCAACACCAGTGTACAATGTAGCATTGTTCAACAGTCCACCAACAGACAGTGTACTAGTAACAATGTTCACAGTCCGACCAACATCATGCACTATGTATCATTGTTCACAGTGGCCACCACACCAGTGTACTATGTACATTGTTCACAGTCCACCAACATCAGTGCAACTAAGTATCATTGTTCACATATTAGGCCACCAACACCAGTGTACTAGATGTTATCATTGTTCACAGTCCACCAACATCAGTGTACTAGTACATGTTTCACAAGTCCAACAACAATCATGCACTATGTATCATTGTTCACGGCACCAACATCAGTGTACTATCATTGTTCCCAGTCCACCAACATCAAGTGAACTATTAAATTGTTCACATTCACCAACATCATGTACTAGGATCATTGTTCACAGTCCACCACATCATGCACCATGTATCATTGTTCACAGTCCACCACATCAGTGCCCTATGTATCAATGTTCACAAGGCCACCAACACCAGTTGCCTATGTAATCATTGTTTCACGTTTAGCCATCCAACATCATGTACTAATGCATCATTGTTTCACCAGTCCAACCAACATCAGTGCACTATGTATCATTGTTCACAGTCCACCAACACCAGTGCCCTATGTATCATGTTCAACAGTCCACCAACATCAGTGCACATGTATCATTGTTCACATCCACCAACATCAGTGTACTAGATCATTGTTCACAGTCTCCCACCAACATCAGTGCACTATGTATCATTGTTCACAGTCCACCAACACCAGTGCCCGATGTATCATTGTTCACTAAGCCACCAACACCAGTACACTATGTATCATTGTTCACAGGCCTACCAACAACAGTGTACTATGTTAATCATGTTCACAGTCCTCCAACATCGAGTGCACTATGTATCATTTTCACAGTCCACCAACACCAGTGCCCTATTTATCTTGTTTCACAGTCCACCAAACATCAGTGCACTATGTATCATTGTTCACAGTCCACCAACATCAGTGCACTATGTATCATTGTTCACAGTCCACCAACATCAGTGCACTATGTATCATTGTTCACAGTCCACCAAACAACCAGTGCCCTATGATAATCATTGATTCACAGTCCACCAACACCCAGTGCCACTATGTATCATTGTTCCACAGACCACCAACATCAGTGCACTAGTATCATTGTTCACAGTCCACCAAATCAGTGCCTATGTATCATTGTTCACAGGCCACCAACACCAGTGCACTATGTATCATTGTTCACAGTCCACCAACACAGTCCAATATTTCAGCATAACTAGTTCTATATACATTTCATCAATAAGGAAAGTTTGAAGCTTATCCAAATAAGAACGTTTCCAGAGAGAATAAGAATTGCTTAATATAGAAAAAAGTTTTTTCCGAGAATGTTCGGAAAATAATCAAGTCTGTCCTTGATACACAAAAATACTTAATATAAAACTATTTTTAGCAGGTTTTCTTTACGTTTATATTCAATTATAAATTATCTCCTCATTTAAAAACTTGACTTTTATGTTTCAAGATTTTTTTTCACAAAATTGCTTAAAAAATCCAACAGGCAGATATATACAGTGCCATATCAAGAAAAAAAAAAATACTATTGCCATCACAAACAATCTTGGTTATTACACACCTGAATAAGGAATTGTTTAATTTTGGAAAGTGAAATCATCACAGGTCAAAGTTAGCGTCAAACATTGTTTAATAACATCCACACACGAGAAAGTTTGAAGACGATCCTGGAGAGACATTCGAGTAAAATGATCAAATTACCCAAATTTTATAGTAATTTTCAAGAATATTTCATATTTACTACTAATAAACTTATGATTGTCATCATCATATAGAATGATTCATTATAAGTTTTCTGGCGATCACAAAAATAATTTTAGTTATTAAATTAAATATTCTAATTTTTTAATTCAATAAAATTAGAAAATCGAGAGCTTTTGTGAAGTCATCTAAGAGAGGGGATAGTTTGAAGCCGATCAGAACTGTATTCCCAGTTATGGTATTTTTAATGAAATAAGTTTCATAAAACATTTGTAATAATTTATTAATCCATTAATCCCCCCCCCCTACACACAAACAAAATTTAACGTGAACGTTCAGGTGGTCACTGCGCCAGACAACCTTACACACTGAAGACCGGTTTACAAAAAAGGACACAGGAATGATTTTTTTTACAATATATACAACGCAATACAACCACAAACAGGCTGTTTTTATAAAACAATGATGACGCCGATGCAGAGACAGCAACAGGTAAGTGAAATTCTCTGAAGCAAGACAGAATGTTCCCAGTAACGCCTTCAGCCTAGCCAAGAATATCTCGACCTATTATTATCAGATTACTATAATCATGGGGAGCGCAAACCCGTAGGATTATACAGCGCACGTGGGGGGGGATGGAAGGTCTTCCAGGCTCAGTTCAAGACCGGAGCACAGATCCAATTCCCTAGATCAAGAGCAACCTCACCAAGCGTCAAGAACCTCCCTTGAGGGGTATTACCGTAACTAAGTCGCTATACCCGTAAGGTCATACAGCTCCTGTCCTCCTCTCTGTGATGTCTTGCAACAATACATTGTTCGTGGGCGAACGCACGAGAGTGGAAAGATCTAGAGCTGAAGACTTGCATCGTCCATGTGGCTTGCTGCTGCAATTATGTTTACATATACTGATCAACTCTACACCAACATACTGAATTTCACAATCTGTCGACTGTGACCTGAGAGGCAGCCTTTTATGATTGTTAGAAGATGGAGAAGGTTACTGGTAATAACTTGCCGCGGCCCCGGTCTGTGACCAGCCTCGCCTCGGTCTGTGACCATGCCTCGCCCGTCTCGTCTCGACCAGGCCTCGTGGCTATGCCAAAATGAAAGCAGTTTGTTTCAACAGCTTGAGTCAGTGACGTCGAGCACTTGTTTACTACTGCTCCATTAATCTGCTCTAGTAACACTACACAAGAATTATAGGCTTCTCGCAGTAGTGAAACGCAAAGTGGAATTTAAAAACAAACTGAAAATTCACTAAAATCCCCCTTCTGAGGATACTAATAAGAAACATCGTAAGGTTATCTTCTGACGGTCCTACACACTGCAACACTATCTTTTGACATCCTACACACTGCAACACTATAACTTGTGACATCCTCACACTGAAACCATATTCTTGTGACATCCCTACACACTGCAACACAATCTTTTTGACATCCTACACACTGCAACACTATATCATTACATCCTACACACTGCTAACACTATCTTGACATCCTACACACTGCAACACTATCATTGTGACATCCTACACACTGCAAAACATATCCTGGGGTGACATCCTACACACTGCAACACTGATATCCTTACATCCCTACACACTAAACACACTATCTGTGACATCCTGACACTGCAACACTATCTTGTGACATCCTACACACTGCAAACACTGTATCTTGTGACAGTCCTACCACATCACTGCAAACACTGTATCTTGCGAACATCCTACAAACTGCAACATATCCTACACGACAGCAACACTCTTGTGACACCCTACACACTGCAACACTATATCACTGGTTGATTTTTCCACATATCACTAACACTGTGCATTACATTTCACACTATATCACTCTCTGTATCACTAACACTTATTAACACATAATATTACGCACTCTAACACACACATTCGGTCTCTACCTCACACAACGCTGAAAACTGATCACAGTCGCTGACACGTAAAGGTTAGGCAAGCCACTGAACCACTCTCCCTCAGAACCACTGGTTCAACCTTCAACTGTTTTGTCATATTTCTGTAAGGTGCGTCAGAGGTCAAGACATATCTGGAACGTTATTTGAAAATATTTTATTTATTAATCAGCTCATTTTTTTATTTATATTACGAACCTTTTCTAAAATAGACTAATAGCTAAAAACCAGAAATGTTTTCAGTGACCAAAGTACTTTAAAATCCGTTTTCACGACTGACTCTACTTAATGAGCTACACTCACCCTGCTGTATAGCCCTTGTGGCTTAGCGCTTCTTTTTGATATATTAATAATAATACACTCACCAGTGACGTCATCTCCAAGTTTGTAACCTAACTCTGGGTCTAGTGTTTAAGTCTCTGGGTCATATGTCTATGAAACAAATGGTATATAACTTAGAGGGTTGTAATTTTCTCCTCCCAAAGAATATACATCCTGAGATATACAGCCCTATTTTAGTGAATGAATTATTTGTGTGTTAGTGGAACAGCCTTACCAAGCAGCCTTTTATGACCCCAGTGAGTTTGACATGGCAGATCATGTAATTGACGCAGATCATGACTCAGAAACCAGCTTTTCAGAGTCACTTAGACAGTTATGGAAAATTTAAAAATCGCCCTGTTGGCGATTGACAGAATCAGAACTAGGATTAGAAAGAACTCAACAGTAGGACCCACTAAGTGCCGGAGAGGAAGTGGGGATAGGTGCAGAATTGGTGGGGGAGAGGAAATAATTAAGAAAAAGAAAAAGTGTCCGGGCTAAACCCAACCGCAAGGCATTATAAGCATAATATAAAGCATTAAAAATAAATCATTTGCTGCTGCACTGCTCCTCTGTCTCGCATATCGCATCTCGTATCAACTGCAAGAACTCCACGCAAGTCGGCCTAAGGGCAGGAGGTATGGTGCTCCAAATGACACCAGCAAGCCGCACCACTCGTACTGCACAAGAACTTCTCTCCTCTCCACGACAATGGCAGTTAAAAGATGAGGTGAGAGAGAAAAAAAATATAATAGGCCAAGGTGGTATCTGTTACAAAAGAAGAGGAAGATTGCTGGGAAAATTATGTGTATCGAGGAGGGAGAACAGTTCGTAAAGAGCCGGAAGAGAGAGACCAAACTGGTGAGGCATCTGACAGATTCGTCAAGATAAAAAATTCGGTGTTCGTGGAATGGGTTCTCCAATCTGTCAACGCCGATTCTGGAATACGTTGGAGCTTCAGTGCGTTAGCCTTATGGTTAAGCAAGGGGAGTGTAAGTGATGAGAGGCCTGATAAGTGCCTGTGTATAAGTGAAGCCATGGTGGCAGGACCTGCCCCTCTCAGTTTATTGGAGCTGAAGAGTTCAAGTTCCCGGCAACAGCTGTTTTGGAAGTGATGTGTGGTCTAATGCTCAACCTGGAGTCAAGGATAACTCCAAGTACTACTGTAGAAAATGTTCATGATATGAGTATTCGTAAAGGACAGGTTTTAAGTTCGACAGGAGCAGAGGTGCCACGTCTTTTATAGAAAAAGTTGATCTTGGACTTGTTGACATTGGTTTTTATTAGCCATAAAATTCCCAATGGATAATCCATATCGACCGTCGAGTTGTATTCCGTATGTAAGGAATCTAGTGTTGCCGTGTGCTGTGAACTGTGTAATGTTGTCTACATAAGAGGTGTAAAGTAAAAGGACACAAGTGCAACTAATGTGACATTTATTGTGGCAACGTTTCGCTCTCCAGGAGCTTTATCAAGCCCTGGAGAGCGAAACGTTGCCACAATAAATGTCACATTAGTTGCACTTGTGTCCTTTTACTTTACATATTATCGGTAATTCTACCAACTTTATTACATAAGAGGTGGAGAGTGTGTTTAAGTATAGGGGTTCAGGCATGTCACGCGAGCAAAGAATATAGAGTGTAGGAAACAGCACAGCGACTTGTGGGACTCGGCATGAATGGGTGCAGTAGTCATAGGTTTTGTTCCTGAACTTTATGCACATAGTGCGGCCATCAAGGAAACTGCATAATAATTTCGTCATATTTACTGGAAAATCAAAGGAGGTGCAGATCTTGGGCCTTGTTTATGTGAATATAGCTCAGGACGGTGTTTAAAGCGTCTTGTGTAGAGCGGTGTTGTCTGATTCCAATCTGCTGTTAGTTCAGTAGGTTGTCTCAAGGTGAGTTCTGAGTCTTATGTTCACAAGTTGCTCAAAAGTCATCCCTAAGATTTCTAGCAGGATTATGAACCTTTAGATCTTTGGGTCTGTAAAGTCTTTACCAGGCTTAGGGATGAGAGTAGCCAAAGCAGATTTGAATAAAGGTGAGAAGCATCCGTATGCACTGGAGAGATCGGTAATAGCTGAAGCGACAGTGTGTAAGGTGTCGAAGGACAGAATGAGATAGGCCAGAAGCACCAGGTGCTTTGTTAGGTAAGACACATATGCAACAGTTAGGTATCTTTATTATGAAACGTTTCGCCTACGCAGTAGGCTTCTTCAGTCAAGTACAGAAAAGTTGATAGAAGCAGAAGATACTTGAAGACGATGTAATCAGTCCATCACCCTTAAAGTTTTGAGGTGGTCAGTCCCTCAGTCTGGAGAAGAGCATTGTTCCATAGTATGAAACAATATCATAGTATGAAACAATATTGTTTCATACTATGGAACAATGCTCTTCTCAGACTGAGGGACGGGCCACCTCAAAACAAGGGTGATGGACGAAAAGCTTAAAATATTTTCCATCCTTTTTTTACCCCAAGAAGAAACCCTCGTGGGAAACGTTTCATAATAAAAAAACCAAACGTTGATATGTTCTTTCCCAAAAAACCCTTCGGATTTAATCCATTAAAAATTTAAGGGGTTTTTGGGGAACAGTTAAG
>NC_069399.1:37146112-37169088 GCF_026875155.1 Cherax quadricarinatus
GGAACCCCCGAGTTTTCAAAACCTTGCATTTCCATTGAAGCATCTGCCATTTTTTCTAAACAAGATAATTTGTCTAAACCCTCCTGAAGTTCCCTACATCTACGTTTAATAAATTATCTACCATTTTCGTGCATCGGCGTTTTGCTCATATCACTAGTAATTCCTTCATAAAAGTCATTTATATATTTTTAAACAACAAGGGCCCCAAGCTGACCCCTGTGGAACGCCCTTTTTATGCCCCCCACTGGGATTTCCCCTTTATGGACATCCGTTTCCCTTTGTAGCCAGATTCATCACGAAGCACCCTTCCCCCAATGCCATGAGCTGTACTTTCTTCAACTCTTTGGTGCGGAACTTAAAAGCCCTTACTAAAATCAAAGTAAAAAATATCAAATTTTTATCGTGGTAAACAGCCTCAAAGCTTTACTGAAGAAAGTTAATAATTAGTTAGCAAGACCGGCCTTTTGTGAATCCACTGGGTACATAATAAACTTGTTTATCGGATGGTTTCTTAAATCTCGTTTAAAAATTGACTCTAGTAATTTTTCCCTACATTGAGGTCAGGTTATTGGGCGGTTTTTTGAGGGAAAACGATTGTCCCGTTTTAAAAATAGGAATTACATTACCCCTCTTCCACATACAGAACACTGCCCCTTTTTGAGAGAAAAATTAAAAATATTAGAAAATGGTCACAGACTTCCTTTTTGCATTCCTTTAGAACCCTTGAAAAAACTCTCGGGCCCCGGGATTATTTTGCTTGTCTGTCTATCTGCCCAAAACCATTCATTTGTGATGTATGTACATAATTTATCTTTTTCTGTCCACTAAAAAAATTTAAATTTCGGAATATTATTAGGTTTTCCCTGTGTAAAAACGAGAGAAAAAAATTATTTAAAATCGAGCAATTTTCTTCTTTTTGTCATAAGTCCCCATGTTATTTTAAGGGGACCATTTTATCTCTACTTTTGTTTATAGACCTGGAAAAAATTTTTGGTTAGTTTTTAAATCCTAGAAACTTTTTTTTCAAGTCCCTTTTAGCTTTTCTTACCCCCTTTTTAATGTCCCTCTTAATGTCAATATACTGTTCATAAAATGACCCTCGCCTTTTGATACCTATAAAATTCCTTTCTTATCCCCAGTAGATTTTCAGCCTATTATTCATCCATTTTGGGGCATTTCTATTTGATCTAATTTCCTTTAAGGAAAACGTTCTTTGAGCAGCAAAAGTTCTTTTAGCAGCAACGTTCTTTGAGCAGAAGAACTTGAAAACATTTTTAATCAGTCCCTCACCCTTAAAGTTTGAGGTGGGCAGTCCTCATCTGGAGAAGAGATTTTTCGTTTCGAAACAATTGAAGTTGAAGGACAGGTGGGCCTTTTTAGGCCAGGAGGTGAGACGTGGTTATTTGGGGGGCGGTCCCTCAAACCCCGCCCCCTTTTTAGTAGAGTTTTTCGAAGTTGATGGTCTGTACCAAAACCCTTGTGTTGCAGTGTTGACAGAATGAAAAATTAAAATGGTATAAAAAACCGACAGATTGTTAGGTAAGACACATATGCAACAGTTAGGATCTTATTTTAAAGTTTCGCCTACACAGTAGGCTTCTTCAGTCGAGTACAGAAAAGTTGAGAACGGTTTGGGTTGGAGGGACCGCCCTCCCAAATCAACCTACGTCTCACCTCCTGGCACTATAAAAGGCTCCATCCTGTCACTTCAACTTCATATTGTTTCAGACAACGGAACAATGCTCTTCTCCAGACTGAGGGATGACCACCTCAAACTTTAAGGGTGATGGACTGATTACATCGTCTTCAAGTATCTTCTGCTTCTATCAACTTTTCTGTACTCGACTGAAGAAGCCTACTGTGTAGGCGAAACGTTTCGAAATAAAGATACCTAACTGTTGCATATGTGTCTTACCTAACGAGGGGAGATATCATTGAAGTGTATAAGTGGATGACGGGCATAAACAAGGGAGACATTAATAAAGTACTGAGGGTGTCGAACCAGGTAAGAACCAGGAATAATGGATTTAAGTTGGATAAATTTAGATTTAGAAAGGACATAGGTAAGTACTGGTTTTCTAACAGAGTTGTAGATGCGTGGAACAGTCTTCCCAGTGGGGTGATAGAGGCTAGGACCTTGGGTAGCTTTAAGAAGAGACTGGACAAATATATGAGTGGGAGGGGCTGGGTTTGATTGGTGTCATGGGGTACGGGAGTTTTTCTTGGTAGCTTTAGGTAGATGTCGTTTTGATAAGGACCTGCCTCCCATGGGCGTAGACCTTCTGCAGTGTTCCTACATTCTTATGTTCTTATATTCCACCTACATACCCTAGACCCTGCCGTACTTGAGCACCTGCTGGAGCACATGGAACGAAACAAGATTATAAACGACAGCCAGCACGGATTTTATGGAAGGAAAATCCTGTATCACAAACCTACTAGAGTTTTATGACAAGGTAACTGAAGTAAGAAAATTAAAAGGGGGGGGTGGGCTGATTGCATTTTCTTGGACTGCAAGAAGGCCTTCGACACAGTTTCTCACAAGAGATTAGTACAGAAGCTAGAGGAACAGGCACGTATAACAGGAAGGGTACTGCCAAAGATCAGAGAATACCTAAAAAGGGAGGCAAAAAGCGAGTCATGGTCCGTGATGAGGTATCCCCAGTGGGCGCCAGTGTCTAGCGGGGTCCACAGGGGGCAGTCCTGGGACCAGTGCCCATTCTTTGTATATGTGAACGAATGATGGAAGGGATTAGAATCAGAAGTGTTCCTGTTTGCAGATGACGTGAAGATAATGTGGAGAATTAAATCAGACGCGGACCAGACCAGGTCGACCAAAGGAGACCTGGGGACAGGCTGGATGTGTGATCCAGAAACTGGCTCCTAGATTTAACCCCGCCAAGTACAAAAGTCATGAAATCGTGAGGAGGGCAGTGAAGACCAGGGCTAGGAGGCCAAAGGACTGAAACCTCACTCAAGGAGAAAGACCTAGGGAGTGAGTATAATACGAGTACATCGCCAGAAGCACAACATTAAACCAGATAACTGCGCGGCACATGGGGGCTTGGCAAACCTGAGAAATAGGTTCCGGTACCTCAGGAATCGTTTTCACAGACTTTATCGTAAAGTAAAAGGAACAATGGCAACTAATTGTGACATTTATTGTGGGCACGTTTCGCTCTCCAGGAGCTTATATCAAGCTACTACACTACTAGTGACATCGGAAATGGTACCTCACTAGTATTCACCTCGCTCTGAGCCTTTATTAAACCCTCTGTGTCCCATGTATTGTTTGTAATGGCTGATAAAGCTCCTGTGAGAGCGTAAGTTGCCACATAAATGTCACATTAGTTGCATTTGTTCCTTTTACTTTACTTATTGTCGGTAATTCTACCAAACTTTATTACAAGACTTTATACAACTGTGTACGTCAGGCCCTTACTGGAGTACGCAGCACCAGTTTGGAACCCACACCTGGTCTCAAACACGTCAAAAAATTAGAGAAAGTGATAAGGTTTGCCAAACAGGCTAGTTCAGAGCTAAGGGGATGTCCTATGAAGTAAGTTAAGGGAAATCGGTCTGACAACATGGAGGACAGGAGGGTCAGGGAAGACATGATAAACGACATACAAAAATATGGTGGATTAGACAAGGTGGACAGAGACAGGATGTTTCCAGCAGATGGGAACAGAAAAACAAGAGGTCACAATTGGGATGCTGAGACTCAGATGAGTGAAAGGGATGTTTGGAAGTATTTCTTCAGTCATAGAGTAGTTAGAATGTAGAATAGTCTGGCAAGCGATGTAATGGAGCAGGAAACTATATCATAGATTTAGACGAGGGTATGATAAAGGCTCATGGAGCCAGGGGGAGAGTGGACTAGTAGCGGTCGGTTTTGAAGAGGGCGGGGCCAGGAGGCTGGGTCCTCGACCCTGAACCACAATTAAGGTTGAGTAAAATCGACATCGAACGCTGGATCACAGGACCATAGTCATCTTACCACTCCCAGCCCAGTCATCACTCTAAATTCCCTTTCTCCTCCCATCCTCTTACTCTCCTTTCACAACAAACAGAATGTCATCTCTCTAATCGTCTCCCCAGAAGAATAGCACCTGGTGAACATTAAAATGGTATAAAATACCGACAGGTTGTTAGGTTTGGTGGTAAAAAAAAAAAAAAAAAAACACACAAAAAAAAAAAAAAAAAAAAAAAAAAAAAAAAAAAAAAAAAAAAAAAAAAAAAAAAAAAAAAAAAAAAAAAAAAAAAAAAAAAAAAAAAAAAAAACTAAAAAAAAAAAAAAAAAAAAAAAAAAAAAAAAAAAAAAAAAAAAAAAAAATTTTGTAAAAAAAAAAGACACATTATGCAACATTTAGGTATCTTTTTTTATGAAAACGTTTCGCCTACGCAGTAGGCTTCTTCAGTCAAGTTACAGAAAGTTGATAGAAGCAGAAGATACTTGATGGTCCGATGTATTCAGTCATCACCTTAAAGTTTGAGGTGTCAGTCCCTCAGTCTGGGAAGAGGCATTGTTCCATAGTATGAAAACAATATTGTTTCATACTATGATATTGTTGCATACTATGGAACAATGCTCTTCTCCAAACTGAGGGACTGACCACCTCAAAACTTTAGGAGTGTGATGGACTGATTACATCGTCTTCAAGTATCTTACTGCTTCTATCAACTTTTCTGTACTTGACTGAAGAAGCCTACTGAGTAGCAGAAAACGTTTCATAATATAGATACCTAAACTGTTGGCAATATAAACACAAATGCAGTTAAATGTGATCCTTTATTGACTACGTTTCGCCCACAACAGTGGACTTTTTCCAAGTCACATACAGAATGAGTTCTGTTGTACTTTGAAAAAAGCCCACTGTGTGGGCGATCGAAACGTAGTCAATAAAGGATTCAATTATACTGCATTTGTTGGTTATATTGCCATTGTGTTCGGTATTTTATACCATTTATTTTCCATACCTAACTGTTGCATATGTGTCTTACCTAACAAAGCCACCTGGTTGCTTCTGGCCTATCTCATTTGTCTTCAGACACCTTACACACTGTCGCTTCAGCTATTACCGATCTCTTCCATGTGCATACGGAATGATTCTCACCCCTTTATTCAATCTGCTTTGGCTACTCTCATCCCTAAGCCTGGTAAAGACTTTTACAGACCCAAAGATCTAAAGGTCATAATCCTGCTGAAATCTTAGGGATGACTTTTGAGCAAACTTGTGAACATAAGACTCAGAACTCACTTGAGGACAACCTACAGAACTAACAGCAGATTGGAATCAGACAACACCGCTCTACACAAGACGCTTTTAAACACCGTCTGAGCTATATTCACATAAACAAGGCCCAAGATCTGCACCTCCTTTGATTTTCCAGTAAATATGACGAAATTATTATGCAGTTTCCTTGATGGCCGCACTATGTGCATAAAGTTCAGGAACAAAACCTCTGACTACTTCACCCTTCATGCCGGAGTCCCACAAGTCTCTGTGCTGTCTCCTACACTCTATATTCTTTACTCGCATGACATGCCTGAACCCCTATACTTAAACCCACTCTCCACCTCTTATGTAATAAAGTTGGTAGAATTACCGATAATATGTAAAGTAAAAGGACACAAGTGCAACTAATGTGACATTTATTGTGGCAACGTTTCGCTCTCCAGGGCTTGATAAAGCTCCTGGAGAGCGAAACGTTGCCACAATAAATGTCACATTAGTTGCACTTGTGTCCTTTTACTTTACACCTCTTATGTAGACAACATTACACAGTTCACAGCACACGGCAACACTAGATTCCTTACACACGGAATACAACTCGAGGTCGATAGGATTATCGCATTGGAACTATTATGGCTAATAAAAACCAATGTCAACAAGTCCAAGATCAACTTTTTCTATAAAAGACGTGGCACCTCTGCTCCTGTCGACTTAAACTGTCTTTCCGGAATATTCATTCATGAACATTTTCTACAGTAGTACTTGGAGTTATCCTTGACTCCAGGGTTGACGCATTAGACCACACAATCACTTCCAAAACAGCTGTTGCCGGGATTGAACTCTCTCGCTCAACATTAAACTGAGAGTGTGCAGGTCCTGCCACCAAGGCTTCACTTTACACAGCACTTATCAGGACCTTCATCACTTACACTCCCCTTGTTTTACGTTAACCACTAAGGTAACGCACTGGAAGCTCCAAACGTATCCAGAATCGGGCGTTGAAGACTTGAGACTACCCGAACACAGAACTTTTTTATCTTGACGAATCTTGTCAGATGCCCTCCCAGTCTTGTCAATCTCTTCGAGCTCCTTGCGAACTGTTCCTCCCTCCTCGATACACTTAATTTTCCCAGCAATCTTCTCTTTTTTGCAACAGATTACCATCTTTGCCTATTTATTTTTTATCTCTCCACCTCATCTTTAACTGCCATTGTCGTGGCGAGGCGTTCATCTGTGCCGTACGATGGAGCGGCTTTGCATGTTGTCATTTGGAGCCACCATACCTACTGCCCTTAGCCCGATTTGCGTGTCGTTCTTGCTCAGTTGATACGAGAAGCGAATGCGGGAAGAGAGCGGCAGCACATGATTTATTTTTATGCTTTTATATTATGCCTTAATTAATGCCATTGCGGTTGGGTTTAGACACGCGTACACTTTTTCTTTTTCTTTATTATTTCCTCTTCCCCACCAATTCTGCACTATCCCCACTTCCTCTCGGCCTTAGTGGGTCCTTAACCTGTGAGTTCCTTCTAATCCTAGTCTGATCTGTCAATCGCCACAAGGGCGATGATTTTAAATTTTCCATAACTGTCTAAGTGACTCTGAAAACAGCGGTTTCTGAGTCATGATCTTGCGATCAATTACCTGATTGCCATTTCAACTACCACTGGGGTCATAAAGGCTGCTTGGTATGCTGTTCACTAACACACAAATAATTCAATCACCTAAAATAGGGATGTAATCTCAGGATGTATATCTTGTGGAGAAATACAACCCTTAAGTATATTACCTCCCTTTGTTTCATAGACATATGACCAGGAGCTTAAACACTAGACCAGAAGTTAGGTACAACACTTGGAGTTGACGTCACGGGGTGAGTGTATTATCTATTATAATCAAAAAGAGGCGCTAGCCACAAGGGCTATACAGCACGGGAGTGTAGCTCATTAGTAGAGTCAGTCGTGAATAAACGCATTTTAAGTACTTTGGTCAGTGAACATTTCTGGTATTTAGCTATAAGTTATTTAGATTAAGATTGTAATATAAATAAAAATAATTGAGCTGTTAATAATAAAAATATATTCATATAGTTCCAGAATATGTCTTGACCACTGACAGGCCACCTTACAGAAATATGACAAAAAACTTGACAGGTGAAACCAGTGGTTCTGAAGAGAGCTGGTTCTGTGGCTCGGCCTCACAACCTTACGGTTGTCGCGACTCGTGATCAGTTTAGCGTTGTGTGAGGTAGTGACGAATGTGTGTGTTAGATGTGCGTAATATTATGTGTTATTAATAAGGTGTTGTGACACAGTGAGTGATATATAGTGTGAAATGTAATGCACAGTGTTATTGATATGTGGATAAAATCAAACAGTTGATATAGTGTTGCAGTGTGTAAGATGTCAAAAGATAGTGTTGCAGTGTGTAGGATGTCACAAGATAACCTTACTATGTTTCTTATTAGCTATCCTCAGAAGGGATTTTTAAGTGATTTTCAGTTTGTTTTTTAATTCCAACTTTTCGTTTTTCGTTCACACTGCGAGAAGCCTATAAAGTCTTGTGTAGTGTTACTAGAGCCAGATTAACTTTACAGTAAACAAGTGCACGATGTCACTGACTCAAGCTGTTGAAACAACTGCCTTCACTCTGGCATAGCACGAGGCCTGGTCAGAGACGAGACCGGGCGAGGCCTGGTCACCAGACCGGGCCGCTGGGAATTATTACAGTAACCTTCTCATCTTCTAACAATCAGAAAAGCTGCCTCTCAGGTCAACAGACGACAGAGTGAATACAGGTATGTTGGTTTTGTTGAGTTGTTAATATTGTATATGTAATATAATGCTGACGCAGCTAATGGGATGCAAGGTCTTCAGCTTCTAGATCTTTCTCACTCTCGTGCCGTCTCCACGAACAATATATTGTTGCAAGACATCTACAGAGAGGAGGGACAGAGCTGTATGTACCCTTACGGGTTTAGCGCCTTAGTTACGGTTTAATACCCCTCAAGGGAGGTTCCTTGACGCTGGTGAGGTGCTCTTGATCTAGGAATTGGATCTGTGCTCCGGTTCCTTGAACTGAGCCTGAATACCTTCCATCCCCCCACGTGCGCTGTATAATCCTACGGGTTTAGCGTTCCCATGATTATTGTAATATGATAATAATAGGTAGAGTATGCTCGGCAAGGCTGAAGGCGTTACTGAAAACCATTCTGTCTGCTTCAGAGAATTTCCCCTTACCTGTTGTGTCTTGCAACGGCGTTCTTCATGTTAAAACAGCATGTTTGTGGTTGTATTGCGTTGTAATATAATGTAAAAAAATCATTCCCTGTGTCCTTTTGTAACGTCTTCAGTGTGTAATGTCTGGCGCAGGCTAGACACCTTGTAAGTTCACGTTTTAAATTTTGTTTGTGTGTAGGGGGGGGGAGGGGGGGGAAAATTAATAAATTTAAAAAGGTTAATGAAACTTGGAATAATATAACTACCATAACTGGGAGAATTACTGTTCTGATCGGCTTCAAACTGTCCCACTCTTAGTGACTTCCAAAAGTCTCGATTTTCTAATTTTAATTGAATAAAAAAAATTAGATTATTTACATTTAATAACTAAAATTATTTTTCTGATCGCCAGAAACTTATAATGAATCATTCTATATGATGATGACCATCAATAAGTTATTAGTAAGTAAATTGAAAAATATTCTTTTAAATTACTATTAAAATTTGGAATTTGATATTTACTCGAATGTCTCTCCAGATCGTCTTCATAACTTTCTCCGTTGTGTGGAGGATGTTTTCTTAATGTTTTGACGCTAACTTTGACTGTGATGATTTCACTTTCCAAAATTTAAATATTCCTTATTCCAGTGTAATACCCAAAGGATTGGTTTGTGATGGGCAAGTATTTTTTATTTCATTGACATGCCATTGTATATCTGCAGTTGGATTTTTTAAGCAATTTTGTGAAAATAAAATCTTGAAAACATAAAAGTCAAGTTTTTAAATGAGGGGAGATAATTTATAATTGTATTTACAACGTAAAGAAAACCTGCTAAAATAGTTTTATATTAAGTATTTTTGTGTATCAAGGGATTGAGACTTGATTATTTTTTTTTTTCCCGACATTCTCGGAAAACTTTTTTCCCCATATTTAAGCATTTTATTCTCTCTGGAAAACGTCTTATTGGATAAGCTTCAAACTTTCCTTATTGATGAAATGTATATAGAACTAGTTATGCTGGAATATTGGACTGTGTTGGTGGACTGTGAACAATGATACATAGTGCACTGATGTTGGTGGACTGTGAACAATGATACATAGTGCACTGATGTTGGTGGACTGTGAACAATGATACATAGTGCACTGATGTTGGTGGCTGTGAACAATGTACAATAGTGCACTGATGTTGGTGGCTGTGAACAATGATACATAGTGCACTGTTATGTTTTGTGAGTGGCCTGTGAACAATGTTACATAGTGCACTGGTTGTGTGGTGGCCTTCTGTGAACCAATGATACATAGTGCACTGATGTTGGTGGCCTGTGAACAATGATACATAGTGCACTGATGTTGGTGGACTGTGAACAATGATACATAGGGCACTGGTGGTTGTGTTGGTGGCCTTGTTGAACAATGATACATAGTGCACTCCCGATGTTGGTGGCCTGTGAAACAATGATACATAGGGCACTGAATGTTGGTGGCGTGTGAACAATGATACATAGGGCACTGGATGTTGGTGGGCCTGTGAACAACTGTCATAGTGCACTGGGTGTGGTGGCTAGTGAACAATGATAATAGGGGCACTGATGTTGGTGCCTGTGAACAAATGATAAGCATAGTGCATGATGTTGGTGGCCTGTGAACATGATACATAGGGCACTGGGTGTTGGTGTGGCCTGTGGTGAACAATGATACATAGTGCATGATGTTGGTGGCCTTGTGAGCAATGATACATAGGGCACTGGTTGTTGGTGCCCTGTGAACAATGATACATAGTGCACTGATGGTGGCCTGTGAAAATGATACATAGGGCACTGGTGTTGGTGGCCTAGTGAACAATTGATACATAGTTTGCCCCCCCCCCCCACCCCTGGTGTTGGTGGACTAAAGTGGAACAAGATACATTAGTGCACTGGTGTTGTGGCCTGTGAACAATGATACATAGTGCACTGACGTTGGTGGCTGTGAACAATAGATACATAGGGCACTGGTGTGGTGGCCTAGTGAAACAATGATCATAGTGCACTGGTGTTGGTTGCTTAGTGAAAATGATCATAGTGCACTGATGTGGGGATGCTGTGAACAATGATACATAGTGCAACATCCGATGTTGGTGGCCTGTGAACAATGATACATAGGGCACTGGTGTTGGTGGCCTGTGAACAATGATACATAGTGCACTGATGTTGGTGGCCTGTGAACAATGATACATAGTGCACTGATGTTGGTGGCCTGTGAACAATGATACATAGTGCACTGATGTTGGTGGCTTGTGAACCAATTGATAATAGTGTGCACTGGTGTTGGTGCATAGTGAACAAGGATACATGTGCACTGGTGTTGGTGGCCTGTGAAAACAATGATACATAGTGCACTGGTGTTGGTTGCCTGTGAACAATGATACATAGTGCACTGATGTTGGTGGACTGTGAACAATGATACATAGTGCACTGGTGTTGGTGGCCTGTGAACAATGATACATAGTGCACTGGTGTTGGTTGCCTGTGAACAATGATACATAGTGCACTGGTGTTGGTGGCCTTGTGGAACTAAATACATGGGGCAATGGTGTTGGAGGGCTAGTGAACAATAATACATGGGAGCACTGGTGTTGGTGGCCTGTGAACAACGATACGTAGGGCACTGGTGTTGGTGGCCTGTGAACAACGATACATCAAGCACTGGTGTTGGTGGCCTGTGAAGAATGATACATCAAGCACTGGTGTTGGTGGCCTGTGAAACAAACGATACATCAAGCACTGTCGTTGGGTAACCTACGTGAACAATGATACATCAAGCACTGGGTTGGTGGCCTTTGTGAAACAATGATTACATCAAGCACTGGTGTTTGTGGCCTTACGTGAACAATTGATAATCAAGCATTTGGTGTGGTGGCCTTGTGAACAACCGATACATCAAAGCACTGGGGTTGGGGGCCTTGTGAACAATGATACATTCAAGCACTGGCGTTGGTAACCTGTGAACCATGATACCATCAAGCATGGTGTGGTGGCTCGTGAACAACAGATACATCAAGCACTGGCGTTGGTGGCTGTGCACAACGATACAACAATCAAAGCACTGGCGTTGGTAACTCGTGAACAATGATACATCAAGCACTGGTGTTGGTGGCCTGTCCTTGCTGAACAACGTTACACTCAAGGCATGGCGTTGGTAAAAATAAAAATAAAACTGTGAACACCGATTACATTCAAGCACTGGCGTTGGTAACCTGTGAACAACGATACATCAAGCACTGGCGTTGGTAACCTGTGAACAACTGATACATCAAGCACTGGCGTTGGTAACCTGTGAACAAACGATACATAAGCACTGGCGTTGGTAACCTGTGAACAATGATACATCAAGCACTGGTGTTGGTAACCTGTGAACAACGATACATCAAGCACTGGCGTTGGTAACCTGTGAACAATGATACATCAAGCACTGGTGTTGGTAACCTGTGAACAATGATACATCAAGCACTGGCGTTGGTAACCTGTGAACAATGATACATCAAGCACTGGTGTTGGTAACCTGTGAACAATGATACATCAAGCACTGGTGTTGGTGGCCTGTGAACAATGATACATCAAGCACTGGTGTTGGTAACCTGAGAACAATGTGATCATCAAGCACTGGCGTTGGTAACCTACGTGTGAACAATGATAACATCAAGCACTGGTGTTGGTGGCCTGTGAACAACGATACATCAAGCACTGGTGTTGGTGGCCTGTGAACAACGATACATCAAGCACTGGCGTTGGTAACCTGTGAACAACGATACATCAAGCACTGGCGTTGGTAACCTGTGAACAATGATACATCAAGCACCGGTGTTGGTGGCCTGTGACTGTGGCTGGCGAGTGACTCCTGATCTTTAAGGGACAATTCTTAAGTGAATCGACTGTAGTTAATTTCCAATTTCACAATTGCTATATAATCCCAACGATATTACTACCCAGAAGGGAGCACAAGGGCGGGTCACCACTACTTGGGAAAAGACCCGGGGCGGGAAAGTACCGGCGAATAAAAAAAAAAAAAAAAAAAAAAAATCCCAATAGTTTGTCGCTATTGGGATGACTCAGATGAAACAACTGTATCTTTAAGACTGAGTAGGTGCAATTGTTCTTTTCTGTGTAATAACAGAATAATGTATTTAGTGATCAGCCTTTAAAACTTATTGTTGATGTATTTTGTTGGAAGGACAACGTTTACCTTGATGGTACGGTTGTTATAATGTTTTAAAGTGAACAATTTTTATTAATTGAACTTGGTTTCTGTGAATGACTTTTTTGGTCATAAACAACTTAGTGTGGGGTTTTTTATCTGTTATTATAGTTTAATTGAGTATGTACTTCAAGGTGACTGACTTTGTCTGTCTAGGATATATTATAATAAACTAATTAGGTTTCCCTAGGTTAAAGTGAAATTAAGTTTTCTTTATTATTTTAGTTTATTTGTCAGTAGAACGCCTTCCATCGGAACAAAAAACCTAATGGAAAAAATAAAAAAGGAACGACTATAGGAAAAATAAGAATAATGAGTTTTTGAGGATTTTACTTTAAATTTAATATAATAATAAAGTGGCATTTGGTTCTTGTAGTTGGGCAGGGATTAGGTAAGGCCCCTGGGACAGATTCTTCTGATATTAAAGATGAAGGTCATCCCTGGGCGGTGGTGATTAGTCGGTGTTTTGGGAAACTCTCTACCACTTGGTTGGAGCACACAGCAGAATAAAACAAGGGCGTATAGTAGTTATAATTGTTAATAAGTCCACATTACAAACAAATGTCTTGATCCTTATTTGGCCCCCCCCCCCCCCCCCCCCCCCCCCCCCCGTCTATCTGATGACCACGCAAGGAACAGAGCTTGGTTAATAAGAAAAAATAAACTGGTTACCAATTGATCATTGATAATATAAAACATTTATAATGGAAAAAAAGAATGATAATGTAAAATCATTACTGGTAACCAGCAAACAAAGTAAGGAATAAAAGTAATACTCCTGGTGGATCACCCTACTGATACTTGGAGAGTGTGAGGTGAAGTGACTCTCCAAAACTTCAAACCAACCACGGGTTAAGGTCAATTTACCAGGAGTAGAAATTTGAACGAATCAGGAACCAGGAGAAACTAGGTTTCGGCCCCAGCGCAAGAGGGAGTGGGGGGTGAGCGACGTAACTCGCTAATGGTTCCTGGTTGCCTCGGAACAACCTTGACCCCAAGCACGCCTACTTTTCCATCACACTATTTTGCTTTCTTTTTCGGGATTTTGAAAAATAATTAAAAGACTCTACCTGTTGTGTTAACCTTTGTGTGTCGCTCGTTTATTAAACTCTTTTATATGATAACTTGACATTCGCTGTCCTGACACAGTAGAGTTGACGGTTGTTGCCTCTGCACCCCTCTGCTGTTTGTAGGGAGTTACCTTGTCAGTTACCTGGCCTGCAGTGGTGTGAAGTGGTGCTGTCACGCCTCTTGCTCAACATCTATAGGTGCCACTGTGATTGTCAAGATGGCGGTTTAGTCTGAGACGCGGATAATTTACTGTAGGCATTGAACTACTTTAAACGGACGATAACGCCTAGTTCTGCGCAAGTCTTATTGCCAAAGATTCTCGAGAGAATATGGTCATACTGATAGTGGACTTTGTGTGGTGTAGCATTAAATGGAGGCAAAGAATTTTCGCAAACTGCTATCAGCTACGGTTTAGGAATCGTTAGTCACCAGGTTTCAGGACGTAAGTCTTAGCGTCACACAGCTGTAGTGTAGAATGGTAGATGTTTCACTAGGCATTATACGTGGATCTAAGGTACGCAACGTTCCTTTGGGCGGTCGAGGCGGAAATAAGGAAGTTTTGAGACGATGGGATGGTGCAGATTATGCAACATGCTGTATAGACCTTGCCCTCAAGGAGGCTCTAGACGTCTGGTGAGGCGGGGCTCTTGACTAGGGAATTGGATCTGTGCTCCAGTTCCCTGATTAAGCCTGATATGCTTCACATCCCCATAGGCGCTGTATAATCCTACGGGTTTAGTGCTTCCCCTTGATTATAACTATATAATAATGTATAGCCCTTGTGGCTTAGCGCTTCTTTTTGATTATAATAATGATATGCTCAACATGGTACGTGGGCGGCAGGAGCCTATGCTGATTTTCCAGAGGGTTCTTTCAACCTCAAAATGACTTTGAGGCACCCAATACCGTCCTATGTGTATCTACAAGATTTCAGGACGCAGGTAATGGTAACGTACTCAGGACAACGACGTACATGCCGCCTATGTGGTGAGTATGATCACATAGCGGCGACCTGTGGCAAGCGAAGACTTGTGCCTGGACCTGTGGTGGACGTCGCAGCCCCTGCTTCAAAGGTGGCAGGTGAGGAACAAACATCGGATGGAGGGCGTGGTGTATTGTGGAGCGAGATAGCAGATCGGGCACACAGGACTGGCGGTGAGTTGGAGTCCCTACCCCAGCTGCCTGATCAGGTTGTCGTTCCTGTGGATAAGGAGGCGAGAATTACAGGAGAAGGTTCTTGAGATTGAGGAGGAATTGGTGGTGTTGAAGACTTTGTCACCGCCAGAGAGGGACGTTACATCTGAGCGTGGTGTCATCGGAGAGTCGTTGCTTCCAGAAAGTCGGAGACATGATAATTTGGGACGTGATGGTTTGGAGTCGTCCGTTGAATCATTAAACCATTCTTAGGTGGAGGTGGAGATTAATCGAGAGGCAACATCTGACCAAGACATGTGTAACATGACTGTCACGAGAAAGAGTGGCGGCTACATCGATTCTGATGACGTCCTTACGCCTGCACCAAAGGCCTGGGAAACAGGACGGAGGTGAAGTGTGAAGGTAGTGGTGTAGGTGGTGGTAGCCATGATAGGAGGCACCGGAAGAAGGGGGGAGGGAAAGAGAGACACTCTGAAGGTGTCAAACTTAAATTCAAGCTCTGGAGTTGTAAAGAGTGATGAGAGGAAGCAGGGGTGGAAACTTTAATAGGCCTTAGGTGTATGTAAATGTTAATGGGTTATGTAGCGGTATGAAGAGAGATTGGTTTCGTAATTTTCTGAATAAATCTAGAGTGGATGTTGTGTTCCTGCAGGAGCACAATTTTAAAGAGGGTAGGGTGTTGGAGGTGGCAGGATTTCGAGTAGTTATCCTGCCATCTCCCGTCTAAAAGGTGGTTGGAATTTTAATAAGGGGACGAGCCCGTTTGTTTTGCAGAGAAGCGAGGGGGGAGGGGGAGGGAGGGTGTTGCGTGTGGATGGGTGGTGGATGGGTAAGCGTGTCTTTTGTGAGTGTGTATGAGCCGGCAGAAAATAACATAAAGGTAAAGAATGATTTTGTGTGTGAGGATCTTGTGTTTTTCTTAAGTGAACTGCCAGAGGTGGCGATAGTTGGTGGGGACTGGAAAAGTGTAATCAGGGTGGCTGATGTGGACCCAAAAGGGGATGGATATATGTCTTTGGCTTTTAGGGATTTATTAAGGGATGTTAGGTTACGTGATGCCTTTGGGGGGGGGGCGGTGTGGGAGACTGATTATACGTTTGTTAGGAGTGGATATGCTGCGAGACTAGATAGTGTACCTCTCTCAGGGAGTGGATGTGAAATCTTTCAGTACTGTTGAGGCTACAATGTCAGATCATAGGGGAGTGGTGGTGGAGGTTGGGTGGGGGACGCTCGCGGACATATATAGGAGTTATTGGAAATTATATATAAGTGTGTTAGGTGATGGGGAGGGGTTGGAGGGGTTTTCAGTCCTATGGAGGGAGCTTAGTGTGGAAGAACAGGGAGTGGATGACATTGTGACATGGTGGGATAGTGTTGCAAAGGAAAAGATTAGAAAGTTTTATGTGAGAGAAGGAAAACGTATTAATAATTTAAAATATGGACTGGCTAACTATTTAGACGATAGGTTAAGAGGTTGCTATGGGCGGGGGGTGGTTGGGAATAATTTTCTTATGGATGAAATAGCTGAAATAAAGGGGAGGTTGAGGGTGTTGCAAAATGAAAGGTTTCAAACTGTAAGGGTGCAGGCAGGGGTGCTTTGGGGCGACAAGCCGTCAGCGTGTGTTTTGCGGCATCAAAAGCAAAGGCAGGCGGTGACAGCTATCCCATGTTTAGAGGTAACTGAGAGGGTTGGGAATTATAGAGCAGGGCAGGAGATACGAACCACGAAGGGGATGTGTGCGTATGTGGAGGCTTGGTACGAGAAGTACCGGAACAGTGGGGGGGTGGGTGACGTGGCGTTGGACAAAGTGTGTACGTATGTGACGTGTAATTTAGGAAATAGTGATTGAAATGCTTTAGGTGGGACTATTACGGCAGAGGAAATAGAGAATGCTTTAAGGGGAATGATGAAGGGAAAAGCTCCGGGAATTGACGGTCTCCCGGTAGAATTTTATTTACAACATTGGACGTTAATAAGGGGATTTATAGTTAGGTTATTTAATTGTATGAAGGAGAAGGGTAAGTTGGGGGAGAAGCAGGTAACAGCAGTTGTAGTGTTGGTCCCGACGGTCAAGGGGCAGCCCACCCTTCGGGAGTACCGAGCCATATCGCTGATGTGTGCAGACTATAAGGTGTTTGCAAAAAAATTAGGTAATAGGTTCAAATGTGTTGTGGGGAGGGTGGTGTCAAAATCTCAGTTTTGGTTGCCGGGAAGGGCGATGATTGAAGGACATGGGATACTGAGAAGTTTTGTGGAAGCTAAGGGTGGGGGTGGAGGGGCGGCTTTGTTGGCTCTAGATTGGCAGGGAGCATATGATAGTGGAAAGGGGTGCTTTGCAGGTTATACTTAGGAGACAGGGTTTTGGGGAGGAAATAGTCGAGTGGGTAAATACGTTGTACAAGGGGGCGAAATGAGGATACAGATTAATGGGTGTATGGGGAGGGAAATTGCAATGGGTAGAGGCCTTAGACAGGGATGCCCCATGTCCCAAATATTGTTTGCGTGTTTCTAGGACCCCTTTTATAGAATGGTTGACCGAAGCTTATGTACGCCATGTGAGGGAAGTGTGGGGGGTGGGAGGGCCTGGCCGGGTTTACTTGGATATGTTGACGACACCACTGTTTTCATTCGTGAAGGGATGTCAATGGGAGTGTTGGACGAGGTTGTGCAATTATTTGGAAGTGCCACGGGTATGCAGGTAAATAGTGCGAAGTCAAGGTGCATGGGGTTGGGTTCTTGGGTGGGGGGTGTGGGGGGGGAGATGTAATGTTGTTAAAGAATGGGCGGTGTCTTAAAGATTTGTGGTATTATTTATAAGGATGACATGGTTGCGGCGCGGGAGGAAAACTCGGATAGGTTATTGGAAAGGATCGTGGGGCGTCTAGGTGTTCTGAGACCCCAGCACCTAACTCTTATACAGCAAGTGATAGTCGTGAACATTTTATTGTATAGTAAGGTTTGGCATGTTGCAGCTGTGTTCCCAATTACAGGGACAGCGATTGCGGGGATTCTAAGACGGGTGTACAAATTTTTGTGGGGTTCACGTTGTGATTTGTTACGGAGGGAAGTTGTAATGTTACCTGTAAGTCAGGGTGGGTTGGGGTTGCTGGATTTGAGACGGAGGGATAAATGTGTGTTTATTAAATGGGAAGTGTTGCGTGAGGGTGTGAACGCAGGGCAGTTGGGAAGGATACATGACAGGCTGGGTATGTGGTATCGAGGAATGGAGTTGAGCGAATGCGAAATCGTTTTGAGGGCTGTGATGTTGGTTAGGGAACTGAGAAAGGTTCGTATAAGGGTTTTGTGTAGGTTACTTGTAGGTATGTGCGTTGTCCCAGTTGAGGGTTTGTTCCCCATGTATGCGTGGAAGAGTATTTGGTTTAGATTTAGTAAAATGAAGTTAAAACCTCGGGCGCGTGAGGTGATGTTTCGTTTTCTGCATGGGATCCTTCCGTCTGGTGAGTTACTACGAAACAGACAGGTTGTAAAGGGTGGGGGGTGTGGTATCTGTGGAGGGGATGAGACAGCATTCCATGTAGTTTAATTCTGTGAAGGGCTAGAGGAGGTTAGGTGCTGGTTAAGTAGGTTGGTACAGAGGGTGGGAGGAAGTGGGGTGTAGGCTTTGTGTGCTTTAAGTCTAGATATGGGTGGGTTAGACGAGGGTGTCATAAGAGCTTTAGATTATATCATGGTAGATTATATATACATATGTCGTGGGTGATGAGGGGGAGAGGGGATAGTGAAGAGAGAAGGAAGGTTCTTGGGGTAACGTTCTATCGTACGATGTGTCGTAACAGAGATTTGTAAGGGAGGAGGTGGGATCAGGCTTTCTCAGAAGGGTATAGAAGGCTAATGTTAGGGATTCTCGTAAATCTGTGATTGATAATGTGTGCGTGAAGAGGTTTTCATAGGTTGGAGGGAGTCAGGGGGTCACAGCGGGCTCGCCTCCTTGGAGGGGGGGGGGGTCGTGAGAGTGTTGTGAATGTGGGTTTGGAATGGTTTCCTGGTTTTCATTGAGACTTTATGGCATCCAAGTGTGGATGTAGAGCTCAAGGTCTCGTTATGATAGATATAACATTTTTCAGAATGTAGGTATAATATAGTAGATTTTTTATGTATAATTTTGATGTGTTTTAGTTTGTATTTATGTTATGTGCTGGGTTTTTGCCTGATGAGATGTACTTATATACTGTTTTGCTTTGTGCATACAGTGCATCTGATTAATGTGAGTTTGTGAAACATTTCGTGTGTACGTGTGTGTGTGTGTGTATATATATATATTATATATATATTATATTATTATATATATATTATATATATATATATATATATATATATATGTCGTGCCGAATAGGCAGAACTTGCGATCTTGGCTTATAATAGCAACGTCATCTTGCCATATAGGACAGCGAAAATTTGTGGGATGCAATAATTTCGCCAAATCATTCTGAACCTAACGAAAAAATTTATTTCACTGTGTTTTGTTTAGTATTAAATTATTGTAAACAAATCTAAAATATATATAGTGGGGTTAGGCTAAATAAATTGTTCTTGTTTTATATAAGGTTAGGTAAGTTTTTTAAGATTCTTTTGGTGCAAAATTAAATTTTTTACATTAACATTAATAAAAAATATATCTTTAAAGTATAAGAGAAAATTTTAGGAAGGACTTAATTTTAAATGAGTTCTTGCTAATTGACCGTTTTACATATTCGCCGACATTATATATTATATATATATATATATATTTATATATTATATATATATATATATATTATATATATATTATATATATATTAATATATATATATTAAAATATATCCCTTTCTATTGTATTGAGCCTTTGTCATGGGTCAGACGTTATGTAATACTTTATATATGTATGATTCGATTCTTTTTAAAGTTTATAAATATGGTCTGTACCCTGATACCGGTTTGCTGTCATTGCTAAATTCTTGATGTTTTTTAGTCTGTATGATATACAGACATATCTAGACGGTTTATGTTTTTTCGTATGTTGGTATATGTAAAGCTGTATTGTTAGGGATACGTATGTAGATGTTCTAGTAAGATTATAATGTTAGGTTTTGGTTTTTTGATTAATGCGAAGGATGGGATTTAACTGACATAACTTCTTTGTATATTTTATGTTCTAGTGTATTGAGCCTTTGTCAGATGTCATGTTATATGTACAATTTATATATATGTAAGGTTTTGCATCAAGTAATGTGAATATATGTCAATTCACGACCCTATGACAGTATTTTTTTGTAGCTATGTTCTTGCCGTAAGTTCTTGTTGTATGTTTGGCAGCAATATCTTTCCAGCATATAGGTGCAATCCGTTTGTCAGTTAATTTGATTGATATCCATACTGTTTCTTTATTTTTATGTTAAAACTGTATTGGTTTTAAATAATATTAAAAAAAAATAACTTGACAATGTATCTTGTGAGTGATTCAGCTTTGTTTACGTATTTTAAGATATTTATTGAAGACATTAGGATATTAGAAATGTTAGTTCTGAGTCACTTTAAATATTTAAAATTAATATTTAACAACTTTATAGACCTGTGCAACACTCGCAACATTCCTATCAGTTGCAATGTGACACACAGTCTGGGCTTTTTGCAATATGGGATAAATTTCTGGGATCGCTACATGACCAAAATGCATTTGGTTATTTTGTATTCATGTTAATATGCTGTTATATACATATTTGAATTTGACAAAAATACATTTCATTATTTGGAACAGAACATGAATATACAAGTGTCCTTAAATTTTGATACTGGCCCAACATGTTTTATTATTTAAAATTTTCAGCATTAAGTGCGACGTGCATATTCTATAAGATTCCTTGTAAAATTTGAGATAAAGTTTATTACGGTCAAACTGGTAAAATCTCGAACTCAAAGATTAAAACAACATAAATATAGCATTAGAACTGGACAAGATTCATGCTCTATTTATTCATGCAGAGATTTCAACCATCCAATTGATTTTCAAAAAGTTCAGAAAGTAGTATCAAGCAAGTCCATGGTCGACAGGAATATAATTGAATCTTGTTTCCAAAAAAGCAGTTTTGACAATAATATGAATATTTCCTTTGGTTTATATAAATTAGATCCATTTATAATTAACAGAATTTGGGAAGAATTTAATAATACATTGGACAAATAATAATTTTTAAAATTCTTATTTCTTGGGTAGAATAGTTTGTTGGTGGGTTGTGTGAAGGACCTGTCTAGTTGGACCGGCGGGCCCAAATAGACAGGTCCTTCACACAATCTTTCCTTAAGAATAAAAAGTTAAAATACCGTAACTGGAACAATACATAAATAACCCGCACTTAGGTGATTGAAACTTGTGATGACGTTTCGGTTCAACTTGTGACCTTAACAAGTCACATAGAGAAGTGAGAATGGTTGAGAATGAGGATGATGATGAGGTTGATGACGAGGATGATGACGAGGATGATGACGAGGATGATCAGTCCCTCAGCCTGGAGTAAATGTAATCAGTACATAAGGCCTTCGCAAAATATGCGTATTCTTATCATTTAAATTTAAAGGACAGATTATGTCCACTTCAGGCGGAGGGACTGATTACCTCAAACTCCTATGGTTCTTCAATCTTTCGTCTTCGTATTTAGACTGATGAAGCCAGTGAGCGGCTTCATCAGTCCAAGAAAGAAGCCCAAGTGTAGCACATGTCTAATTTATCAAGTGAAGTACTGTTTGCAGCCCTATAGCAGTGGCAGTCCTGTTACAAGGGCAAGATGAGTTTTCTTTGGGTCAGGTGTACTTACCTATACAGCACTATGAAAGATGCCGAGATGATGGAGCAGTAGGATTCAGGGTTAAATCTTTATCTAAAGTCCGGTGTTCTCTCTTGTATTAGGTTTTACTCTCTTAAAAAGTCGACTCCATTGCAGCCACCATCGGCGTTCTGGCCGCAGTCGGAGCAGATGATAATACATTCTCCAGGAACGAAATCCAGTCGCACGTCTTTGCTGGAGCACAGAATGTCTTAGTTTAAGTAGTGCCTTTGGCCCGGTGTGTACGATGGTGTGAGTCATCTCCAACTAAACAGACTCACACGGAGCAGGAGTCAGGGTAAAGCTCTGGTATATCAGGACCGGTGTTCTTCCTGGCATAAGGCTCTCATCTCTCAAAGTTCTGATTCATTTGAGAGATTCCTGGCACAAGGGACCGCAGCCAGAGTAACAGAGGAGGCTCATAGGATATCTGATGCCTGTGGCGAAAAGTTAACGGGTGCGAGGGCAGACTATGTAAGAGGGTGCGGAGGAATTGAGTGATACAAAAGGAGGAAATAGTGTTGGTATGCAGTGTGTTGTATTGACGAAATAGTAGCAGTAATAATGGAGGTAGTGTATATGAGTAAAAACACAGGAACTGCAAGAGAGCTGCTGGCCCACAAGGTAGGACAAAATCCCCTGCGGGACAAACAAAATACGTAGGACGGAACCAATCTGAGCAGAGGATAGAAAAGGCCATGAAAAGATAGGAATGGTGAAGAGGTAAGAAAAGGAGGAGACGAAGGTCAGGTCAAGTGACGAGTGTTTTGAAGTTTAGAGCACTTGACAATGTGATGATAATGGAAAGCATCTGTAGAGTGAAAGTCTGGATTATGTATAAGGGAAGCTTCAACAAGAGATGTTAGAAAGTCATTCATGGTTACACATGAAACTTAAACATCAGTGACGAAACGTTTCCTTTGTTATGGACAGTACATAAGTGTTATTTTCCACATCTGGTTAATATAATCATTGCTAGTGTCTTGCCCAAACTATCAATGTTCTTTTTTTGTTATGTTAGACTTTATTGTCATTCTATGAACTGGTCCTCTGCCAAAACTGTCTACCTTTCTAGCCTTCACAGCGCAATCTTGTTGAGTTATTACATTATAAACATGAGTCTGTCTAGTCCTGGTTCTCTGTAAATGTCCTTTCTCATTACGTTGTTAACTTGAGAAAACTCGTTATTTAACCTGGCTTTTTGCGATTCTTTTAACCTCTTCACCATTTCTGTATTTTTGT
>NC_069399.1:37169588-37185478 GCF_026875155.1 Cherax quadricarinatus
TGTAAAAATATAAAAGCCTATTTTTAGTTTTAACTTTTTATACTGATAACTTACACTGCATCATGTGAGTGACTCACCTTTGTGCACGTATTTTAAGATATTTATTGAAGACATTAGGATATTAGAAATATTAATTCTGAGTCACTTCAAATATTTAAAATTAATATTTAACAACTTTATAGACCTGTGCAACACTCCGCAACATTCCTATCAGTTGCAATGATGCACACCAGACTGGGCTTTTTGCAATAGGGGGATAAATTTCTGGGATCGCTACATGACCAAAATGCATCTAGTGTTTTTTGTATTCATGGAGTATCTGAGAGAGTTAGAGCAAAGGAAGGGGTAGCAGTAATGTTAAATGATCAGTTATGGAAGGAGAAAAGAGAATATGAATGTGTAAATTCAAGAATTATGTGGATTAAAGTAAAGGTTGGATGCGAGAAGTGGGTCATAATAAGCGTGTATGCACCTGGAGAAGAGAGAAATGCAGAGGAGAGAGAGAGATTTTGGGAGATGTTAAGTGAATGTATAGGAGCCTTTGAACCAAATGAGAGAGTAATTGTGGTAGGGACCTGAATGCTAAAGTGGGAAGAAATCTTTAGAGAGGGTGGTGGTAGGTAAGTTTGGGGTGCCAGGTGTAAATGATAATGGGAGCCCTTTGATTGAACTTTGTATAGAAAGGGGTTTAGTTATAGGTAATACATATTTTAAGAAAAGAGGATAAATAAGTTTTACACGATATGATGTAGGGCGAAATGACAGAGTTTTTTGGGATTATCTATTGGTAGATAAAAGACTTTTTGAGTAACTTCAGGATGTACATGTTTATAGAGGGGCCACAGATATATCAGATCACTTTCTAGTTGTAGCTACACTGAGATTTAAAAGGTAGATGGGTACAAGGAGAATAGAAGATCAGGAAGAGAGAGGTGAAGGTTTATAAACTAAAAGAGGAGGCAGTTAGGGTAAGATATAAACAGTTTATTGGGGGGATAGATGGGCAAAATGAGAGCATAGGCAATGGGTCGAAGAGGAAATGGGCTGGGTTTTAAAAAATGTAGTGTTAGTGTTCAGCAGAATTTTTGTGGTTACGGGAAAGTGGGTGCAGGAGGGAAGAGGAGCGATTGGTGGAATGATGATGTAAAGAGAGTAGTAAGGGAGAAAAAGTTAGCATATGAGAAGTTTTTACAAAGTAGAAGTGATGCAAGGAGGGAAAGTATATGGAGAAAAAAGAGAAGTTAAGAGAGTGGTGAAGCAATGTAAAAAGAGAGCAAATGAGAGAGTGGGTGAGATTTATCAACAAATTTTGTTGAAAATAAGAAAAAGTTTTGGAGTGAGATTAACAAGTTAAGAAAGCCTAGAGAACAAATGGATTTGTCAGTTAAAAATAGGAAGAGGAGAGTTATTAAATGGAGAGTTAGAGGTATTGGGAAGATGGAGGGAATAATTTTGAGGAATTGTTAAATGTTGATGAAGATAGGGAAGCTGTGAATTTCGTGATAAGGGCAAGGAGGAATAACTCTTGTGGGAGTGAGGAAGAGCCAGTTGTAAAGTGTGGGGGAAGTTTCGTGAGGCAGTAGGTAAAATGAAAGGGGGAAAGGCAGCCGGGATTGAGGGGATAAAGATAGAAATGTTAAAAGCAGGTGGGGATATATTTTTTGGAGTGGTTGGTGCAATTATTTAATAAATGTATGGAAGAGGGTATGGTACCTAGGGATTGGCAGAGAGCATGCATAGTTCCTTTGTATAAAGGCAAAGGGGATAAAAGAGAGTGCAAAAAATTTTAGGGGGATAAGTCTGTTGATGTACCTGGTAAGGTGTATGGTAGAGTTATAATTGAAAGAATTAAGAGTAAGACGGAGAATAGGATAGCAGATGAACAAGGAGGTTTAGGAAAGGAGGGGGTGTGTGGACAGGTGTTTACAGTGAAACATATAAGTGAACAGTATTTAGATAAGGCTAAAGAGGTCTTTGTGGCATTTATGGATTTGGAAAAGGCGTATGACAGGGTGGATAGGGGGGCAATGTGGCAGATGTTGCAAGTGTAGGTGAGGAGGTAGGTTACTGAAAGCAGTGAAGAGTTTTTAACGAGGATAGTGAGGGTCAAGTTAGAGTATGTAGGAAAGAGGGGGAAATTTTTCCCAGTAAGGTAGGCCTTAGACAAGGATGTGTTTATGTCACCGTGGTTGTTTAATATATTTATAGATGGGGTTGTAAGAGAAGTAAATGCGAGGGTCTTGGCAGAGGGCGTGGAGTTAAAAGATAAAGAATCACACACAAAAAGGGAGTTGTCACAGCTGCTCTTTGCTGATGACACTGTGCTCTTGGGGGATTCTGAAGAGAAGTTGCAGAGTTGGTGGATGAATTTGGTAGGGTGTGCAAAAGAAGAAAATTAAAGGGGAATACAGGAAAGAGTAAGGGTTTTGAGGATAACAAAAAGATTAGGTGATGAAAGATTGAATACAGATTGGAGGGGGGAGAGTATGGAGGAGGTGAACGTATTCAGATATTTGGGAGTGGACGTGTCAGCGGATGGGGCTATGGAAAGATGAGGTGAATCATAGAATTGATGAGGAAAAGAGTGAGTGGTGCACTTTGGATCTATGGAGACAAAGAACTTTGTCCTTGGAGGCAAAGAGGGGAATGTATGAAGTATAGTTTTACCAACGCTCTTATTTTGGGTGTGAAGCGTGGGTGATGAATGTTGCCTCGAGGAGAAGGCTGGAGGCAGTGGAGATGTCATGTCTGAGGGCAATGTGTGGTGTGAATATAATGCAGAGAATTCGTAGTTGGAATTTAGGAGGAGGTGCGGGATTCCCAAAACTGTTGTCCAGAGGGCTAGGAAGGGTTTTTTAAAGGTGGTTCGGACATGTAGAGAGAATGGAGCGAACAGAATGATTCAAGAGTGTATCAGTCTGTAGTGGAAGGAAGGCGGGGTAGGGGTCGGCCTAGGAAGGGTTGGAGGGAGGGGGTAAAGGAGGTTTTGTGTGCGAAGGGGCTTGGACTTCCAGCAGGCATGCGTGAGCGTGTTTGATAGGAGTGAATGGAGACAAATGGTTTTTAATACTTGACGTGCTGTTGGAGTGTGAGCAAAGTAACATTTATAAAGGGGATTCAGGGAAACCGGCAGGCCGGACTTGAGTCCTGGAGATGGAAGTACAGTGTCTGCACTCTGAAGGGGGGGTGTTAATGTTGCAGTTTAAAAACTGTAGTGTAAAGCACCCTTCTGGCAAGACAGTGATGGAGTGAATGATGGTGAAAGTTTTTCTTTTTCGGGCCACCCTGCCTTGGTGGAATCGGCCAGTGTGATAATAAAAAAAAAAAAAAAAAAAAAATGTTAATATGCTTTTATATATAAAATTTTTGGGAATTTGACAAAATCCCTTTTTCATTTTTGGGAAAAACGAACATGAAATAAAAGTGCCCTTTAAAAATTTTTGATACTGACCCAACTTGTTTTAATATTTAAATTTTTCAGCTTTAAAAATGAAAAAAAAAAAACTTTTTTTTTCCCCCCAGGGGAGATACTTTAAATTTATAAAATTAAATTTTATATATATATATTTATATATTTTAATATATATATATATATAAAATAATATATATTTATATAAAATATATATTTTTAAAAATATATAAAATTATTTTATATATATATGTCTTGCCGAATAGGCAAAAATGGTTGAGGATGGGGAAAGATTTTCGGGGTTTAAAAGACGAGGTTAAATGACGAGGATAAAGACGGGGTTTGATGACGAGGATAAATGACGGGGGTTTGAGACGAGGATATGACGGGATGATGCCGAGGTTGATGACGGGGAAATATGACGGGATGAGGGACGAGGATGACGGGGTTTTTGAAAAGAGGTTGTTTGACGGGTTTTTCTAAACGAGGATATGACGGGTTTTGATGACGAGGTTGTTTGACAAATTTTGAGACGAGGATGATGACGATTTGATGACAAGGTTTTGATGGGCGGGGTTTTATGACGAGGATGATGGAGGATGATGACGAGGATGATGACGGGGGTGAGGGGACGAGGATGATGACGAGGATGAAAGGGGTTTTGATGCGGGGTTTGAGGGACGGGGAAATGTTTAAAGAGGATGTTTACGGGATGTGCGAGGATGATGCGAGGTTGAGGGAACGAGGAAAATACGGGGTGATGAGGATGAGGGACGGTTTATGACGGGGATGATGACGAGGATGAGGGACGGGATAAAGACGGGGATGATGGGGATGATGCCGAGGATGATGACAGGATGAGGGACGAGGATGATGAGAGGATAAATCCCGGGGATGATGCGGGTTGATGACGAGGTTGATGACGGGGTTGAGGGACGAGGTGATGGGGGGTTGAGGGACGAGGGTTACGAGGATGATGAGGTTTATAAACGAGGATGACGGGGATGATGAGGGAGGATATGACGAGGATGACAGGATGATGACGGGGATGATGCGGGGTTGATGACGAGGATGATGACGAGGATGATACGAGGATGAGGGACGGGGAGAGGGAGACGAGGTGAAAAAAGAGGTTATGACGAGGTAAAGACGAGGTTTGATACGAATGAGCCGAGGTTGATGACGAGGATGATGACGGGTTAAATGACGGGGAAATGAGGACGGGAAATGAGACGGGGGATGATGAGGAGATGACGAGGATGTTGACGGGGTTTTTGATGACGGGGGTTGAAAGACGAGGATGATGACGGGGAAATGATGACGAGGTTGTTTGACGGGGTTTTGAGACGAGGGGATGACGAGGATGAGGGACGAGGATGATGACGAGGTTGATAAAGGGATGACGGGGATGATAAAGAGGTTGATGACGGGGTTGTTGACGAGGTTGATGACGAGGATATGACGGGGGATGATAAACGAGGTTGATGACGGGAGGGATAAACGGGGTTTAAATGAGGGAGGATGAGGGAGGGGTTTGTTTGACAGGATGAGACGAGGTTGATGACGAGGATGATAAACGATTTTTGATGACGAGGTGTTTACGAGGATGTTTGAGGATGTTTGCCCAGGATTTTTGACGAGGATGAGGGACGAGGATGATGACGAGTGTTTTGAACAGGTTGAGGGAGGGGGGGTTTGTATCCCGGGGATGATGACGAGGATGATGACGAGGATATGAGGATGATGACGGGTTGATGAAGAGGTTTGATGATGAGGTTTGATGACGAGGTTTATAAACGAGTTGATGACGGGTTAAAGAGGGAGGTTTAAGACGAGGATGATAAAGAGGTTGATGCGGGGAAAGAGACGAGGATGATGACGGGGAGGTTTGAGGTTGATGACAAAGGATGAGAGAGGTTATGACGGGGGTTGATGACGAGGATGACAGGATGATAAACAAAGGTTTTGATGACAAAGGTTTGAAGACGGGGATGAGGGACGAGGATGATGACGAGGTGAGGGGCCCGAGGATAAATCAGTCCCTAAACCCTGAAGTAAATGTAATCAGTAACAAGCCTTTCGCACAAATGCGTTTTCAATCATTTTAAATGGACAGTTTTGGCCCAAATTCGGCGGAGGGACCGTTTACCTAAAAATTTTCCATTGTTCTTAAATCTTTTCTTTTTTTTGGACTGTGAACCCAGTGAGCTGCTTCTTTCAGTGAAAGAAGAAGCCCAAGTGTGGGCACATGTTTTAATTTATAAATCAAGGAAGAAAGGTTTGCAGCCTATAGCAGTGGCAGTCCTTTTCCAAGGGCAGGAATGAGTTTTTCTTTGGGTCAGGTTAACTTTACCTTTTCCAGTTATGAAAGATCCCAAAAAGTTTGGTGAGTAGGTTTTAAGGGTTAAATCTTTGTTACAAAAACCCGGGTTTGTTCCTTTGTATAGGTTTTACTCTCTTAAAAATGTCGAGGGGCCAATTGCATCCACCATGGGTTTCTGGCGCATTGGGAAAGCAGATGTAATACATTCCCAGAAAAAAATCCAGTCGCCAGAATGTCTTAGTTTAATTTGTCCCTTTTTGGTCCGGTGTTTACGATGGTGGGGATTCATCTCCAAACTAAACAAAACTCATCTGTATTCCCCACTGACACGGAGGTCGCCTTTGGCGAAAAATTAACGGGGGGAGAAGGGGAGACATGAAAAAGGGGTTTCGGGGGGAATTGACTGATACAAAAAAGGGGGAAATAGTGTTTGGGGTGGGAGTTTGTTTTATTGAAAAAAATAGTTTGCAGTTAAAAAGGAGATAGTCTTTTTGAGTAAAAACCCCGGGAAATGCAAGAGAGCTGTGGCCCACAGGGTAGGGGCAAAATCCCCCCGCGGGACAAAAAAAAAATACGTAGGACGGAACCAATCTAAGCAGAGGATAGAAAAGGCCATGAAAAGATAGGAAAATGGTTAAGAGGAAGGAGAGGAGGGACGAAGGTTTAGGGCAAGTGAAAGAGTGTTTTGAAATTTAGAGAAATTTACAATGTGATGAAAATGGGGAAAAAATTGTAGATTTAAAAGGGCGGAATGTGGTTTTTAAGGGGAATTTTAACCAAAAAGATGTTAGAAAGTCATTCATGGGTTTTCACATTAAACTTAAACATTTTAGTGATGAAACGTTTTTCCCCCTTTTAATTTTTTAAAGGCCCGTACATAAATTTTTTTTTCCCACTTCCCGGGGCAAAAATTATAATCATTGTGTGTCCCCTTTCCCCAAAATAGGCAATGTTCTTTTTTTTTTATGTTTGACCTCATTGTCATTCTAAAGAACTGGTCCCCCTGCCAAAACTGTCTACCTTTGGACCAAACTTGTTGGGGCTTACTTACAAAAATGAGTCATAGTTTAGTCCCTTTTTCTCTGTAAATTTTCCCTTTTTCAACATTGTTTTTTGTCTAAACTTTTGGAAAAAACCCTTTTTTAACCGGTTTGTGCCTCTTTTAACCTTTTTCAAACCAAATTTTTGTATTTTTTTTTCTTGCTTTCCCACGTAGGGGGGGTTCTGTTTTGTCAAACATTGTCATTCTCTGTGATGAATGGTTTGGAAAACCGACAAATTAAGATTGAGGGACCATATAAATTTTTGCAAAAATGGGAAAACATTTTTTCAGGAAACGTTTCGCCAAAACAGTTGGCCCTTTATCATTTCCCAAAACAAAAATAGAAAGGCGGGAAGAAGGGGGGGATTTTAGGGAATCAGTCCATCACCTGGAGTCCCAAAGTGTTCAGTCCTCCAAACTTTTACAATGTACGGGATAGGGCCGTCTCAAACTTCAACTTGTCGGTTTTTTTAAAACAAATTTATCCAACTGTCAACACCGGGAGCAACATGGGATCTTTTTTACCCAAAAAATTCTTTAACACTTGCGAACCATTGGGAAAAAAGAAACCCACCCCCGACTAATTTGGGTGGTTTCCACTATGACCCCCCCCTCCTCCTGCTTTAAACCCCCCTCAAATTTCGGTATACAAGCCAAGTCTACGGGCCCCATGCTGTACATTCACAAGATTGGTGGACTGAACGCCCCCTTTGACTTTTCCCGGCTTTAGGGACTGGATTACCTCCCAAAATCCTCTCCCCTTTCGCCCTTTCTACTTTGTTTTTGGACTTTATGAAAACCACTGTGTGGCAAAGTTTCCTGAATAAAGATTCCCCTTTTGTTTTCATAAGTTTTTCCCCAATCTTCAAATTGTCATTCTCGTAAAATTTTCATCCCATGCGAGTTATTTGTGAATAATTTACCATTTTGTTACACAGCCCAAAAAATAAAAGAATTTTCGACCCGGTTCTAGGTTATGTGGGGGTTTTGGTTTGGGGTTTTTGGGAAAAAAGTGCATAATGGCTGCATAATAAAAAAAGTACTTTTTACAGAACAAGGGAATCTAGAGGGAGGTGGTTAAGAAGAGTCTTGAATTGATATAGAGACAGAGTTCCTTTGGTATTCACTGGTAATAAGAACATAAGAAAGGAGAAACACTGCAGCAGGCCTGTTGGCCCATACTAGGCAGGTCCTTCACAGATCCATCCCACTAATAGAATATTTGCCCTCATAAGAACATAAGATCATAAGAAATAAGGAACACTGCAACAGGTCTACTGGTCTTTGTGAGGCAGCTCCAATACTCCCCACCGGCTTAAGCCAATGCCTTGACCTAGTGAGGTCAGACACATCACTTAAAGGATTAGCACTGCGTCCGACCTAGTAGCTAGTCAGGCCCATTTTACACCCACTCACACCCACCCATAAGACCATAAGAACATAAGAAAGAAGAAACACTGCAACAGGCCTACTGACTCATGCGGAGCAGGTCCATGTCCCCCCTCCCCCGGATTAGACCAATGACCCCCCCCGGATTATCCCAATGACCTACCCAGTCTGGTCATCCCCACTCAAGGATGGAGCACTGTACCAGACCCAGCAGCACAAGCTAGTCAGGTCCAACTCACACCCACCCACATCCACTCATGTATTTATCTAACCTATTTTTAAAACTACACAACGTTTTAGCATCAATAACTGTACTCGGGAGTTTGTTCCACTCATCCACAACTCTATTACCAAACCAGTGTTTTCCTATATCCTTCCTGAATCTGAATTTTTCTAACTTGAAACCATTGCTGCGAGTCCTGTCTTGGCTGGAAATTTTCAGCACACTATTTACATCCCCTTTATTTATTCCTGTTTTCCATTTATACACCTCGATCATATCCCCCCTAATTCTACGCCTTTCGAGAGAGGGCCGATTCAGGGCCCTCAGTCTATCCTCATAGGGAAGATTTCTGATACATGGGATCATCTTTATCATCCTCCTTTGTACGTTTTCCAGAGCATTTATATCCATTCTGTAATACCGTGACCAGAACTGAGCAGCATAGTCTAAATGAGGCCTAACCAAGGATATATAGAGTTGAAGAACAACCTTAGGACTTGTATTATTTATACTTCTAGATATGAAGCCAAGAATTCTGTTAGCTTTATAAGAACATAAGAACGAAGGAACACTGCAGAAGGCCTACTGGCCCATGTGAGGCAGGTCCAAGTCTCCTACCGGCTTAAGTCAATGCACCCAACCTAGTCAGGTCAGGTCACATTGACTTAAGGGAGGAACACGGCAACCGACCTGGGAGCAAAAGCTATCAGGTCCAACTCACACCCACCCACATCCACTCATGTATTTATCCAGCCTATTTTTAAAGCTACACAACGTTCTGGCCTCTATAACTGTACTTGGGAGTTTGTTCCACTCATCCACAACTCTATTACCAAACCAGTACTTTCCTATATCCTTCCTGAATCTGAATTTTTCCAACTTAAAACCATTGCTGCGAGTCCTGTCTAGGCTAGATATTTTCAGCACACTATTTACATCCCCTTTATTTATTCCTGTCTTCCATTTATACACCTCAATCATATCCCCCCTAATTCTACGTCTTTCTAGAGTGCAGATTCAGGGCCCTTAGTCTATATATGCCTCTCTTTTGACCAATCAGATATTTTAATCTATTGTTCATCCATTTAGGATCATTTTTGTTTGATCTGATTTCCCTATTTGGAACATAATTTGACTGAGCAGCTAGAACTATGCCCTGGAAAGCATCATATCGGCAACCATCACCACCTACCTGACCCTTAGTCAGGTCATTCCAGTTCAGCCCACCTAAGTAATTTTTCAGTCCTATGAAATCAGCCAAGCGAAAGTCAGGGACGGAGACTTGATTGCCATTATTAGGGGAATTCCATGATATATTAAAACTGAGTGATTTGTGATCACTTTCCCCAAGCTCATCATTAACCTCAAGATTATTAATTAGTGTTTCCCTACTGGCAAGAACCAAGTCAAGGAGGTTATTTCCCCTAGTTGGCTCTGTCACAAACTATTTTAAAAAACAATCCTGGATCGTATCAAGAAAGTCACCTGACTCTAAATTTCCTGTCAAATTGCTCCAGTCAATCTGTCTATAGTTGAAATCTCCCATTAGCACAACATTTTCGTATGTAGATGCCTTACGAACTTCGTCCCATAAAAGTTTACTGCACTCCCTATCAAGATTTGGGGCCCTGTAAATCACACCCAAAATTATTTTTTCTCGGCCCTCGAGAAGCTGTAACCAAAGAGATTCAGTGGCTGACGCTTCTACTTTTATATCATGTCTAACACAACAATTTAAATTGTCTCTGACATACATCGCTACTCCACCACCCTTCCTGTTGACCCTGTCAGTGTGGAATAATTTATAGCCTTGTATGTGACATTCAGAGGGCATCTCTCTATCTTTCAGATTGAGCCAGGTCTCTGTTATAGCAATAATATCTATGTTTCCTGCACTTACAATTAATCTTAGCTCATCTATCTTATTTCTTACACTCCTGCTATTGGTATAGTAAACCTTAAGGGAGCTAGTCCCTTGCTGTCCGCTGCTGTCCCCCTTTGTTTGCGAACACTAATGCACTGTTGTCTTGGTTTTAAATTACTGCTAACCAGAACTCCTAAATCCTTTTCGCAATCGGTAGTATTAAGATCTACATTATTTAGTTTATATGTGGAATGGTTATTTAACTGTCCAACATTTAGAACTTTGCATTTTCAATATTAAACTGCATCTGCCACTTCTCCGACCATTGCGTCAGTCTATTCAAATCATCCTGGAATGAATTCCAAATTTATGGGCTCTTTATATGCATAGAGCTTTCACATAGTGTGAGATGGACACGGCGAACATCAAAGTTTGAGCGGAAGGTTTATATATGAGTGTAGTGTATGTAGTAGGCACAATAATAGGTATGGATGTTCTCTATGGTGAGTGCCTTTTTTTGTTATTTATGTTGAGTAAGTTTAGACTTTTGAATATTGATGGAATGTACTGACTGGAGTGGGAATTTGTTATCATTCTGACTGCAGCCTTTTGCTGGGTTATTAGTGGACTTAGATGGTTTATTATTGTTGAGTCTCATTCGCAAATTCCATAGGTGAGATAAATGAGTGATACAGGGCAAATATTATTATTTTGGCTATCTTTATTATGCTTTTATGTTATTTATCTTATGTCTGGTATTATTTATGAATAATAGTTATTGGCAGATGAAGTTTATTACTAATAACAGCGTAAGTACAAGACTTTTGTGGCCGATGACCAGACTGCTGACGAAGCAAATTCTTTCCTGCCTCTCCTACAGACTCCTCCTACTGTGCTATAGCTCCTCCCACACTGTAATCATGTACAGTGGTAAATTTAGTGCATTAAAATGAAAAATAGTAAAAAAAAAATCCAAAAATTCACCTAACGTTGACATATATTTACTTGGTGTCATCACAAGAAATGTTTAAATATCAATAATTTACTGTAGAAACATCGCACTACAACGGGATTTTCACCAAAATGTTTTTAGTGAATAACATTGATCTACAACCACAATGTTTTTAGTGAATAACATTGATCTACAACCACAATGTTTTAGTGAATAACATTGATCTACAACCATAATGTTTTTAGTGAATAACATTGATCTACAACCACAATGTTTTTAGTGAATAACATTGATCTACAACCACAATGTTTTAGTGAATAACATTGATCTACAACCACAATGTTTTTAGTGACTAACATTGATCTACAACCACAATGTTTTAGTGACTAACATTGATCTACAACCACAATGTTTTAGTGACTAACATTGATCTACAACCACAATGTTTTAGTGACTAACATTGATTCTACAACCACAATGTTTTAGTGACTAACATTGATCTACAACCACAATGTTTTAGTGACTAACATTGATCTACAACCATAATGCAGCGGAAATATAACTAGCCATTCTTTACTAATTGTGGGTCACTAAACAGAGAAATGTTGCTGAAAATTGTAAATTTACTCTATAAAGTAATATACTGAGGTGGGAAGGAAGGTTGTTGTTACCATTGATGTGGGAAGGGCAGTTGCTGTTGCTCTTGATGTGGAAAGGATGGTTGCTATTACCATTGATGTAGGAAGGGAGGCTGCAGTAACACTTGATGTGTGAAGAGACATTGCTGTTAGTCTTGGTGTGTTAAGGGATGTTGCTGTTACCCTTGATGTAGGAAGGGAGGCTGCAGTAACACTTGATGTGGGAAGGGAGGTTGCTATCAGCCTGGCTGAATCAGCTGTCAGCCTGACTCACCCAGCTGTCAGCCTGGCTGAGTTTGCTGCACTAAACTTGCCATAGTTAATCTTAAAGTTTATTAATTAATATTAGTATATTAATGAGGAAGTTGTGAACCTGGAGAGGTTATACACAGAGCAGTTAACTGAGACAATTAGGTTTGACCCAAGGAAGGCGACGTTATCTGTAATTCCTTGGAACAAGACCCCTTCACCAACTTCGTGATTTTTCTCCCCTCCTACCCCTAAGAAAGTGATTTTTTAAAAAAAAAGCTGCAGAACCATATTATATTATATGTGAGAATCAGAATTTATCATCAAGATTAATGTTACTACGTTTCATTTACATTTCACAATTAACATAATAAATACGAATGTTAAAATTATGAAGATATTACAAATAATTTATGTAGTTAAGTTTGATATAATAAACTGTCTGAATGAAAACCATAACAGAGGAAATACAAAAGAAATACAATATTACCCAAGTTAGTATAATGTTCAGAGTTGATCTACATGTTAATATGTGAGGTGATGTTGAGGTGAAGGTGTAAGGTGAATAACATGTTAATATGTGAGGTGATGTTGAGGTGAAGGTGTAAGGTGATGTTGAGGTGAAGGTGTAAGGTGAACATGTTAATATGTGAGGTGATGTTGAGGTGAAGGTGTAAGGTGATGTTGAGGTGAAGGTGTAAGGTGAACAACAGGTGATTTACACAAGTGAGTAGGTGCAAGAGTGAACTACAGCTGAAAGTGTATTGTTGTATACATTTGAAGGTTCAGTACGTAGCCACACGGACCATCAAGGTTCAGTACGTAGCCACACGGACCATCAAGGTTCAGTGCGTAGCCACACGGACCATCAAGGTTCAGTGTGTAGGCACACGGACCATCAAGGTTCAGTGTGTAGCCACACAGACCATCACTGTTCAGTACGTAGCCACAAGAACCATCAAGGTTCAGTGCTAAGCCACAAGGACCATCAAGGTTCAGTACGTAGCCACACGGACCATAAAGGTTCAGTGTGTAAGTACACGGATCATCAAGGTTCAATGAGTAGCACGGACCATCAGGTTTTTGTGCCCTAGCCACACGGACCATCAAGGTTCAGAATAACCCACACGGACCTCAAAGGTTCAGTTTCGTAGCCACACGGAAACCCTTCACTGTTCAGTACGTAGCCACACGAACCATCAAGGTTCAGTATGTAGCCACACGGACCATCAAGGGGTTTAGTTTCGTAGCCACACGGACCATCAAAGTTCGTAAGTAGCCACACGAACCATCAAGGTTCAGTATGTAGCCACACGAACCACCAAGGTTCAGTACGTAGCCACACGGACCATCAAGGTTCAGTAAAGTAGCCACACAGACCATCAAGGTTCAGGACGTAGCCCACACAGACCATCAAAGGTTCAGTACGTAGCCACACAGACCAATCAAGGTTCAGTACGTTCCACACGAACCATCAAGGTTCAGTACGAGCCCCCAAAGAACATCAAGGTTCAGGACGTAGCCACACAGACCATCAAAGGTTCAGGACGTAGCCACACAGACCATCAAGGTTCAGGACTAGCCACACAGACCAAACAAATTCAGTACGTAGCCACACAGACCATCAAGGTTCAGGACGTAGCCACACAGACCATCAAGGTTCAGTACGTAGCCACACGACCATCAAGGTTCAGTACGTAGCCACACGAACCATCAAGGTTCAGTACGTAGCCACACGGACCATCACGGTTCAGTACGTATCAACACGAACCATCAAGGTTCAGTTTCGTAGCCCCCCACGAAACCATCAAGGTTCAGTACGTAGCCACACAGACCATCAAGGTTCAGGACGTAGCCCCACCAGACCATCAAGGTTCAGTACGTAGCCACACAGACCATCAAGGTTCAGGACGTAGCCACACAGACCATCAAGGTTCAGTACGTAGCCACACAGACCATCAAGGTTCAGGACGTAGCCACACGGACCATCAAGGTTCAGTACGTAGCCACACAGACCATCAAGGTTCAGGACGTAGCCACACGGACCATCATGAACTGTTGTTAACAAATAAATCATTTGCTCCAATTTTACACTGATTTATAATAAACGTTCATAGGATATTTCATATTAGAATTGGAGGAGCTGAAAATGTGCAGTATAAAATAGAAGTTATTTAACTTGGCAGCGAAGTTTATACAGTGAGAGTAAACAACATATTTATAATTTATAGAGGAGCTTCTCACTACCATTTATTGCAAGGTTTCTGAGTCCAGTTTATCCATGTTGGGATTTTTTATGTAATTCCTAAGTAAACAATAGAGAACAAATCATTACTTCTGTAATAATGTTGGTAGAATACTGAGAATATGTTTGGTACAAGGACACATGTGCAGCTAACCAGACGACGTATTATTGATTTGTTAAATCTATACAAACAAAAGGAGACAGTGTATGTAACAAAATAATGTGAAAAAGCTTAAGCAGTAACGTTTCTGGCACTACTTCTACTACTACTACTATTACTACTATTACTATAACTACTACTACTACTACTACTACTGCTGCTACTACTTCTACTACTATTACTACTGCTACCACCACTACTACTACTACTTACTTACTTACTACTACTACTGCAACTACCACTATATATATATATATATATATATATATTATAATTATATATAATATATATATAATATAATGTCGTGCCGAATAGGCAGAACTTGCGATCTTGGCTTTAATAGCAATTTTTCATGTTGCCATATAGGACAGTTTAAAATTTTGTTTTATGCAATAATTTCGCCAAAATCATTCTGAACCTAACGAAAAAAAGTATATTTCACTGTGTTTGTTTAGTATTAAATTATTGTAAACAAATCTAAAATATATTTAATTGGGTTAGGCTAAAATAAATTGCTCTTGTTATAATAAGGTTAGTAAGTTTTCTAAGATTCTTTTGGTGCAAAATTAAATTTTTTTACATTAACATTAATGAAAAATATATATCTTTAAACGATAAAAGAATATTTCAGAAAGGGACTTAATTTTAAATGAGTTCTTGCTAATTGACCAGTTTTACATATTCGCCCCGACAAAAAAAAAATATATTTATATATAAAATATATAATATATATTATATATATATATAATATATATAGAGAGAGAGAGGAGAGAGGGGAGGGAGAGAACAAATGGATTTGTCAGTTAAAAATAGGAGAGGAGAGTTTATTAAATGGAGAGTTAGAGGTATTGGGAAGATGGAGGGAATATTTTCAGGAATTGTTAAATGTTGATGAAGATAGGGAAGCTTGTGATTTCGTGTATAGGACAAGGAGGAAAAAACATCTTGTAGGAGTGAGGAAGAGCCAGTTGTGAGTGTGGGGGAAGTTCGTGAGGCCCGTAGGTAAAATGAAAGGGGGTAAGGCAGCCGGGATGATGGGATAAAGATAGAAATGTTAAAAGCAGGTGGGGATATAGTTTTGGAGTGGTTGGTGCAAATTTTTTAATAAATGTATGGAAAAAAGGGTAAGGTACCTAAAGGGATTGGCAGACAGATGCATAGTTCCTTTGTATAAAGGCAAAGGGGATAAAAGAGAGTGCAAAAAAATTATAGGGGGGTAAAGTCTGCGAGAATACCTGGTAAAGTGTATGGGAGAGTTATTATTGAAAGTAATTAAGAGTAAGACGGAGAATAGGAAAAGCAGATGAACAAGGAGGTTTAGGAAAGGTAGGGGGTGTGTGGACCAGGTGTTTACAGTGAAACATGTGATGAATGGTTGAAAAACCGACAAAAAATT
>NC_069399.1:37185978-37224880 GCF_026875155.1 Cherax quadricarinatus
CAATAAATTAAGGTTTGAAAAACTATAACAAGAAACAACTATACGACATGCAGAGAAACCCCTCAGAGAAAACCCTCCACAACCAACAAACACCACCGACTACATCATCAACTCCCCACAAAACCCAAAGAATGACCCTCCAACAAAGAATGACCCTCCAACAAAGAGTGTGACGATTCATCCACAAGGATAACTTCCAGAGACCATGATCCTGAGTGACCTCCCAGAATATATAGATGAATGGGTAACACCGGACCCCTTTTATGTTTAATAAGGATAAATCCTCCACAATCAATGGAGACTTTCCTTTTAACTTATTAACTATTACATCTAACCATGAAACATCTGCAAACCTACTACGGCAGGACACCACCTCTGAAGTAGCTGAGTCGGCCAGTATCTCCGAGTAACAATCGACCTACATCAAAGGTCTTACTACCGTCATTTCCAGCCAACGACTTGCAATTCCCCCCCCCCCCCTCCAGAAAACGTTATGCATTATACATTTGTTATAACTGTGTGAACTGATGGGTAAGTGTTATACCCCATCATTGAAATTTATTTCATTAGTGACAATACACACTCACACATGTGTTAAAGTGCACCAAAGTGGTTGTGGTCACTTACCTTTATTACCCCACCTCCAGTCGAGATCCGCATCTCGAAATGAGTTAGAAATATCTTTGTACTGTTACCAGGACATTGTCGATAGAGCGGATGTGGGAAATGTGTGGCTGCTCTGCATAACGTACAACAATATACTACATCCCACTATTGATAACATGGAAGGATCCGTTTGGTCGACATCATAACCTTTGAGTGTTGAAAAACCTCGAGTTTAATTCAAATTAAAATTCAAAGTTTATTCTCTAAGGATTACAATGCTGAGTTTACAGAATTTGGTTATTGTGTGGTTTACATGTAGTAAAATAATAATTACAGAGTGTACCACTAGAACACCTAGCATGGCTAGGCATTTCGGGCAGACTTAGATTAAATCTTAAATTTAAAATACAACCTCAAATATCGAACTTTCTTTGGTCCAGAAGGCTGTTCGAGTGCCTTTACCGAATTAATTTATTCCCATCAGGAATAATGTAAATTAGATTAGTCCATTTCAGACCCTCAAAAATGCACTTATAAAAGCACTTACAAAAATACACTTACATAATTGGTTGTGTTGGGAGCAGTTCGATTTTTGAGGTTCCACTGTATTACAAATTATGAGGTAAGTTGGTATTATGGCTAAGTGACTAATACTAGTTTGTGAGTTTAGCAATGTGAATGCTTTTGTTTTGGCACAATACATATGTTTCAGTATTGGAGTATCACAGGCCAACTTATAACTAGTTTAGGATTCATTATTTTAAGATTGAGATTGATATTTCTGTTTATGGTCAAATGGGTGGAGTGAGTGTAAGTGTGAACCACCAGGTGGTATTCGTGTAATTAGTTGACAGGGTGTATCAGGGAGTTTTGAAGGTGATGAATGCGTCTGCAGTTCTAGAGTTTTGAGGTAGGGTGTCCAGATTTTAGGGCCTTTGACATACATTGAATTTTTGTAAAGGTTTAGTCGGACATGGGGAATGTCATAGAGATGTTTGTGTCTGGTGTTATGCCTGTGGGTTCTGTCACAACTATCAAGAAAGCATAGTTTAGGTCAAGGTAATACTGAAATTCAAGGTCCTGTAGATGTAGATTGCACAGTAGTAAGTGTGGATGTACTGAACAGGGAGTAAGTTTAGATCTATGAAGAGTGGGGGGGGGGTGTTGCCAAGGATGGGATTTAGTGATTATTCTTACTGCGGCTTTTTGTTGGGTTATTATTGGCTTTAGGTGTGTTGCTGCCAGTTGAACCCCAAGCACAGATAGCATAGGTGAGGTATGGATATATAAGTGAATGGTATAGTGTGAGAAGGGTAGTTTGCGGCACGTAGTATCGTATCTTGGGAGAGGATCCCAACCGTTTTGGATACTTTTTTGGTTATGTGTTGGATATGGGTGCTGAAATTCAGGTTGTGGTCGAGGTATAGGCCTAGGAATTTGCCCTCATTATATCTGGCAATTAGAGTGTTGTCGATCTTAATGTTAATTTACGCAACTCCTGCTCTGCTACCAAACATAATGTAGTAGGTTTTGTCAGTGTTATGCGTAAGTTTATTGGCTGTCATCTAGTCGATATTTTGATCAGCTCCTCGTTAACAATGGTGTTGAGGGTGGCAAGATTAGGGTGAGAGATGACATAAGTCGTGTCGTCAGCAAAGAGAATGGGGTTCAGGTGTTGAGATACGTTTGAAGATCATTGATGTATATGTGGAAGAGCAGGGGACCAAGGACACTTCCCTGCCGAACTCCAGTGTCAAGTGGCCGTGTTGTTGATGCTGTTCTTTAATGGTGACATACTGATGCCTATTAGTAAGGTAAGATTTGAAATATGCAAGCGCATGGCCTCTTATACCATAATGGTCAAGTTTGTGGAATAGGATGTCGTGGTCTACTGTGTCAAAAGCTTTTCTTAGGTCAATAAAAATTCCTAGTGGATATTCCTTATTTTCCAATGCTGTGTAAAGCAGATCTAGCATTTTTATGATTGCATCGTTAGTGCTTTTATTTTTCCTGAATCCAAATTGGCAGGGGTTGAGTATGTTTTGTGCCATTATAAATGAATATAGTCTCCTGTGCACGAGTTTCTCAAAGATTTGGGATAGCAATGGTAAGTTTGTATTGGCCTTAGTTAATAACAAAAAAAGGCACAATACCGTGACTGGAACGATACACAAAAAACCTGCACATAAAAGAGGGAAGCTTACGGCGACGTTTCGGTCCCGACTTGGACTTTTTACAAAGTCCCCACTAACCAGAAGGGGAAAGCAGGACGTCATATATAGGCAGGAAGAGTTGGTGGTAGTAGTAGTAGTACAAGAATGGTATAAAATTTACCGACAAGAATAAAATTTTTAAGACACATGCGCAACACCCGGGCATCCCTATCGTAGACGTTTCGCCATCCAGCCAGCCACTGGATGGCAAAAAAGTCCACAACAAAGACACCCAGATGCCGCAAAATATGTCTTAATTTCATCAGTAGTAGTAGTAGTAGTAGAAGAGGTTGTAGTAGTGGTAGTGGTAGAGGGGGAATAAGGAGGACGAGCCAGCCAAAAACAAAGGAAGGGGAGCACTGCAAGAGAGTTAAGTGCCCACAGTGAGAGCAAGTGCACAGAGGTGCATGAAAAGGGGAAGTGGTGAAATAAATGAAGAAGGAACAGAAACACGAGACAGAAGAGAGAAAGGCAACCCCGAGGGAGAAAAAGGAAAGAGGAAAGGGGAAGAGGAGAAGAAGAAAAAGAAAAAGAGTCAGGTTAAATCACGGGTTTTTCTGAAGTTTGGAGCATTTTACAATGTAGTGGGAGGGGGAAGGATCTAAAGGGGACCGAAAGTCGTGTAACTTCTCTTTTTTTGTGCGGGTTTTTTGGTTTTGGGTTAGTTGTTTAAATCTGTAGGTCAACACCTTAGTATTGGTGAACCCTTGCCGTTTTGAGTATTTCGGGAAGGTTGTTTTTATGACTTTTTAAAAAGTAATGGATAGCATGCGAAAGGAATGAGCCGCGGGTTGTACAATAATGGGGGGAATGGACAGATTCCCTTAGTTTTTTTTTAAGTGACTTTTAATTGGTGATTCGGGCTCATTTTGGTGCAAGATAAAAGGAATTTGAGAAATTCCCCCTAGGTACCCCCTGGCTGAGCATGGTGTGGGATTTTTTGGGGAGATTAGATCCTATGGTTGAGAAGAAATGTTTTCTTTTTAGCTGTGTCCCCTGGGTGCAGTGGTGTTTCATTTGGTTTAGTTAGGACAAATTCTTGTTTTTTTTTCCAGTTTGGGGTCCCTAGAAACTGGAGGGTTTTCCAGGTCTTTTTTTTTCTCCCCTTGTGTCGTGAATTATGGAGTAGTATATTGTTTGGCTTTCTTTTTACTTTTGGGGAGGACTGATGTAGTTTTAAGAAAATTTTTTGTGTATTAAACCCTGTCTATGTTGCTTTTCTATTGGGTTTATCAAGAATTTTAGAATGGTGCTGGGTTTGCCAGGGCAACCAAAACCGTTTGTTGTGCCATTTTGTTTTTACAGGACAATTTTTTTTATAGTCTAAGTAATTTGTTTAAAAAAAATGTCTGTCCATCTCATACCATTTGGGGCCGTCAACAGTCTCTAGGTCACTTAGCTTCTTTTTGAGCCTCGTCTGAAGTCTAAATGAAACTTTGTTTTATTCAAGTGGTGGTTTACTAATGTTTGTCAAGAGGAAGGTAGGGTATGGTCTGTAGTGCTATCTGTCATTATCCCTTGATTTAGGGGGGCTAGTATATTGGTCCATATGTGGTCTATTATGGTTGCACTTGTCTCAGTGAGCCTGGTTGGTTTAGTTTATTGTTGTGTGGAAAATTGCATTTATCTGATGTATCATTATATACTAACAGTAAATGAACATTGATAATTATTATTTACCAGTTAGACAAGTAGGAATTTGGGACACCTAGGTCGCAAAATAATGTCCCCCTTCGATACCTACCACTGTCATATCAACAAGTTGCTCTGGACCTATTAATTAAATGAAATATACATCACAGGATGCTGTTTAAATATATAAATTTGTGGACTGTATATTTAAATTAAAAAAGGATTATAGTATATACACACATTTATATAACAGAAGGAGAATATATCTTAATCATAACACTCACCAATTTGACTGGAGATTAATGTGTATCATACTCAGAAAACCTCACTGTCTATCTATGAAAATAACACTGGCCAGGTTACTACATAAGACTTATCTGAGGTTCCAGGAGTTGTCTTGTCCAGTCGCCTGATATCTCAAGTTATGCAGGAATGCACATCCAACAATTTCGTCTCCTATTTGAGATGTGTCAGCCCAATTTTAACCTCTAGAGCACGAAAAATTCTTCCCATTACACCAACGTTTCTAATCCCAATTCAAACAAAATGGCGACTCCTGTTCTTTTAAAAATACACTTTTATTAAATACAATATAGGTCATCTATTTACCTATAAATTACCGTATTTTCGGAAAATATACAGTATTTTCCACACTGCAGCCGGGCGGAGTTTGTTGCTAAACGACTCAAATTACTCCTTCCTTTAGGAGACGATTCCAGCCGGTTCTGGCTTGAGTGGCTGTTCTCCTAGTAGGTCTTACTACGATTTCGTTTTCCGGCATCACTTGGTCTGTGTTATCTTCCATATCACTCGTGTCACTTTCCCTCAGATTTTCATTTACATTTGATTGAACACCTAATTCCAAGGGAATCAATTTATTAATTGTGCATAAACTTTCCTGGCCACGACACAACACTTTGACATTCCTGACAACACCTTGTGCATCTGGGCACAATGTCAATACTTTGTCCAGAAGCCATAATGTTCGATGTTGTTCAGTGTCAATTAACACAATGTCACCTGGTTGAATGGTCTGTCGATTTACTGCCTCTGTCGCGCCATAAAAGTGTTCACATAGTGTAAGAAGATATTCCTTACGCCACACATTAGACCAATGATCAATTACTTTATTTAACATTTTAAATTTATTACACAACACTGCCGCATCATTGTAATCTTCATCACTTTCTTCCAGATTATCTCTATAGACAGGGGCAGCTTCCAATTTCCTTCCACATATTAAGTGAGAAGGTGTTAATACATCTGCATCAGGTGTATCACTCATGTACGAGAGAAGCCTATTATTTATACGATTTTCCGCCTCCACTAACACTGCACAGAATTCTTCCAAATTAATTCTCTTCCGGTGTAGTACTTTACGGAGACACCTCTTCACTGTGCCTATCAGTCTTTCGTACAGCCCCCCTGCCAAGGGGCTCTAGGAGTAATAAATTTCCAGGTACACCCTCGCTGGGTTAACAGAGATTGAACGTCGTTACTATTACTTAATTCTATCAAGTGGTGAGCACCTGCTACAAAATTTGTGGCATTATCCGAAATCATCAATCTTGGACAGGATCTCCTAGCTGCAAATTTTCGAAACAGCTGTATAAACTGTTCTGCAGACAAGTCCTGTGCCACTTCTAAATGAACTGCCCTAGTAGCAGTACAGGTGAACAAACATACACTTTCAGTGGAACACCATTTGATGCACCTGTTAAAATTATTGGACCACTATAGTCTACACCTGTTACATCAAATGGTTTCACTAATTGTACACACTCCTTTGGCAATGGTGGAGGACCTGGGTACATATAGGATCTGGCATCATATTACACAAGATTTAATCACCTTTTTCACACTTTGCCGTCCTTGTGGAATCCAGAAAGTTTCCCAAATGCAATTTAAGGTATCTTGTACCCCACCATGCATTACATTTTTATGGGCATTTAGAACAATTAAATTTGTTAGATGATGAGTTTTGGGCAGTAAGATAGGGTGTTTAGCATAATCACCCAATTCAGCATTTTGTAACCTACCTCTGCACCTAATTACATTTTCTCTAAATACAGCCATAATTTCTCTATTATGGAACCTTTCACAATTTTTCTTTCCATCATCAATTTAATCTCATTTCCATAGATTTCCTCCTGTACCCTCTTTATCCAATATTCAAGAGGATGTGAAAACTTATATGATATATTCATCTTGTTTAGAAGTTTAAACACCAACTTAGTTACATTGATTAGTTTGGGTAAAGAAGAATACCTATTTATATCAATGGCTAAGGGAGGGCAAACTATTGGAGCGGTAGTCACAGTAATTTCAACAGGAGCAATATATGCCTTTTGTACAGGCCAATTAGCTTTATTTACCAACCAGCTTGGTCCTTTAAACCATGATACAGCATTTACAAATTTAGCATAAGGTAAACCTCGAGACAAGAAATCAGCTGGATTCTCCTCACCAGGTATATGATTAAATGTTAACCCATGCTGACCCAAACTATTATACTTCTCTTGCATCTGATTAATTTCAGCGACTCTGTTTTGTACATACACAATTTTACTGTTTCTATTACGAATTCATTGTAAGGATACCTCATCATCAGACCAAATTACAGTGTCGCTAATATTTATCTCCTGCAACTTATTTCTTATATAATTAGCTAATTTGACACCTACATAAATGGCTGTTAATTCCAACTGAGGTAAGGTACGTGATTTAATTGGAGACACTTTAGCCTTAGACATAACAAGAGAAATAACACTATTACATTGAAAATAAGCAACTGCTCCATATGCCAATTTTGAAGCATCACAAAAAATGTGGAGTACATTTTTCCCATTTGGATTGGCCACCTGGAGTGGGAACTCCAACATTGGAATTTTTTCATAATCACCAATTAATTCATCCCACCTGTTAATGAATTCCTCAGGTAGAATTTCATCCCAAGCACATTTAAGTTTCCATGCTTCCTGAATTAATAATTTCCCTCTTATAGTAAGGGGAGACACTAAACCTAGTGGATCAAAACATTTGGAAACTTCAGCAAGCAAAACTCTCTTAGTTAATTTTTTGGGCATACTGTAATTATTAGGTTTTAACATTAACAAATCTCTCTCAGTATCCCAATTTAAATTTACCCAATACATTACTATATTTTGGCACTTCATCTACAGGGAAATCTTTACTTATTTTGTCCTTTAATTTGGACGAATTACTATTCCATTCCCTCAGAGGCATATTTGCACTTTGCATTATTTTATTAGCCTCTCCATAAGTCATTAACAGTTCCTCTGCAGTTGACGTCACACCCAGGAAATTGTCCACATAAAATTGTTTGCTCATTACTTTACTCAATGGACTTCCCATACGTTTAAGGTGTGCATTTATCGTCGCTTGAAGTAGGAACGGACTGGATGCAGCACCAAATAATACGCTCCTAAAGCGAAAGGTTTTCAGAGGGCTAAGTGGGTCACTAGTATTCTCAGGTCATAAGAAGCAGGTACAATCCCGGTCAGCCTCTTGTAAACCCACTCTTAGGAAAGCTTTACTTATGTGAGCCGTAAAGGCATAATTTTTCATCCTGAAATTTAATAAGATATCTCCTAATTTTTTCGTCAACGACGGACCTGTCATCAGTCGTTTAAACTAGGTACATTTTTGCTACTCCTGGCACTACAATTAAACACAATCCTCAAAGGAGTGGTCTTAGAATCCTTCTTCACTCCGTGATGTGGCAAATAGTGACCATAAATTTTGGCTTGCTCAGGAGGTACCTCTTCTATAAATTTATTAATTAACTGCTCAGCAATTATATCATTATAGGCAGTTAACAATTCTGGTGTCTTACTCAGTTCGCGGAGGTGAGCCTTTAATTGTCCATATGCCATTCTGTAATTAGTGGGCAATTCTGGATGGTTCAGTCTCCATGGAAGTCGTACCCAGTATTGTCCAGATTCAAATTTTACATCTCTCAGGTATTGCTCTTGAGTAAAGGAATCGTCTGGACTTTCTTCATTTACATTTATTCCAATGCTGTCTAATTCCCACAATTTATGTACTGGCTCAACACCATCCTCTATGGAAGAATTATACTGGGGTACGATTTCATGAGTAAGACACACAGTTATGGTATTTGTAATTTCCTCTAGTCATGAATTATTATTACGAGGAATCCTACCATACATTACATGGCCTCCTGCAGTCTTCAATAGGGTGACACCACATTTCTTTACCATACCCTTTACAAAGGAGGCATAATAGTCACTACCTATCATAAATATTTATTGGGCTACAGAATCATCACTTACACCAGAAGGTGCTAAATTTACATGATGTGAAATCTTTCTGTAGCTTTACTAAGCCTACTGTAAGATATTTTCTCTGGAAGTCTATCTACAATTACTGCATTAACACATTTTTCTCATTGCCCAACCTGACAGTATACATAAACAGTGTCATACATTGAGACCTTTTATCCGAAAGAAAACCAGATATTTTAAAGTTGTGGAATGCTCCCATCTGTACTTTCATACCATCAAGACATTTACATTTTATGAAAGTACGCTGGGATCCATGGTCCAATAATGTAGTTACATTTTTTGATTTATGCCTTTTATCATCAATTTTTACCTGTAACACAGGTAAGGCTATCTTCAGCAATACCATCATTATTAATATTAGCAGCAATTTTTACATTAGCTACTGTTGTGTCAGGATTGTCAACATTATCATTATTATCAACATTATGACATAGACCTTTACACATGACTATATGGTGTCTTCCTTTGTGACATTGATAACAGAAGTTTAATTTGGAATAACACTCCTTTACATTGTGTACCTAAAACCTGATACATCTGTCAAGTTCCTCCAATCTTTCAACTTTATCATTCCATGAATGTATGCATTGCAATCCTTGAAAATGAGTACCCTTGCAGAAAAAACAATCTCTCTTTTCTTTGACTGGTTTCTTATTAACTGGGCTACTCTTAGGAGGGTACTTATTCTTCTTACGTTGTGGAGAATCATTATTTCTGATTCTTGCACTTGATATGCACTATGCAACTATTTTTAGGAAATGAATTATTGATTTTACCATTGGGATAATTTTTTCCTTTGTGAAACTTGACAGGATACCTCAGAGTTATTATGTGTTGCATCTTTAAAATGAGTTAGTTTGGGTGATCTGCAAACTGCCACAATTAAATTCTTGTAGACCTAGTCCTTATTTCCTCCAGTCCAAAATAACCTTTGTGATATTTATTCGAGAACCATTCAAGTGTTTTACAACTTAATTTATTCTGTACCATGGCACTCAATAACCAGTCTGATTCCTTCAGATTATATTTATTACTTAAAGTTTTGAGAGTGCTCTCCAGTTTAAAATCTAAACTGCTGCAAACCTTTGGTAAGTGTGATCTGGAGATTTTAAATTAACAATGATATTCACTAGATCCAACCTACTTTGTTCTATATTACCATAAGTGACCTTCAACAAGTCAACTGCTTCCTTGTAAGAGTCATCTACATTGGGAAAGGCTTGTATGAGTATGTGAGCATCTCCTCTTACCTGTCCTTTGAGGTAAAATAATTTAGTTACACAGGCTAGGTCACTCCTGTCATGCACACCTGCTTTAAAAATTGACCAAAATTCCTCCCAATTTTCACCAGGATTAAACACAGGTAAACATAATTCTGGGAGTTTTGGCAAAGACTGATTAATTGCCTGGTTTACACATTTTAATTTATTCAAGGCCTGACTTTTACAAGAAAGAATCTTTTCCTCTAATTCATAATACTGATTAATCATAAGATCTACTTCAGTCTCATCTACACAGTTTACTAACAAATCTCCTTCATATTTGTTGTAATATAATTTTTATGAATCATATCTATTACCTAAAGCATCTAAATACAATTTTAAATCATCAGTATTCACAGTTTCTTGATTCATTAATTCCAAGCATTTATTGTTTGTTTTTGTTACATGCCTTTTTTTAGCTTGCAGTGATGCTTTCTTTGCTCTATATTCCATATGTTTCTCTTCTACATTAATTTCCTCATTTTCAGCCATGATGCAATATATTAAATTCAACTTTATTAATAACACTGATTACAACTTACAACACTCATACAACTTACCTCTGAATAAATCCTAGCTACTTGAGCTTAGCAATTACATATAAAAAATTATAATATAATTTTAAATGTGCATTAATATAAACCTTTAGCCAAACTTGGCTTATCAATTACACATACACTGATATAAATCTTGGCCAGAATTATCTTATCAAATTAATATTATACAAATACATTAATATAAATCCTAGCCACTTCGGCTTTGCAAAATTAATATACACATTAATATAATCTTTAGCCACACTTGACTTATCCAAATTAATATTGTAATAATTATAATCCACTACACATTAAGTAAATTTGTGAACTTAACATCCACCTCCTTCTGTTATTTCACATATAATAATTAAGTAATTAACTATTTAATGACTTCACTAATTACCTCTGGTTCAAGAAGGACCAACGGGCAAATTAAATGTGGAAAATTGCATTTATCTGAATGTATCATTATATACATAACAGTAAATGAACATTGATAATTATTATTTACCAGTTAGACAAGTAGGAATTTGGGACACCTAGGTCGCAAAAAAATGTCCCCCTTCGATACCTACCACTGTCATATCCACAAGTTGCTCTAGACCTATTAATTAAATGAAATATACATCACCAGGAATGCTGGTAAATATATGAATTTGTGGACTGTAAATTAAAATTAAAAAAGGATTATAGTATATACACACATTTATATAACAGAAGGAGAATATATCTTAATCATAACACTCACCAATTTGACTGGAGATTAATGTGTATCATACTCAGAAAACCTCACTGTCTATGAAATTAACACTGGCCAGGTTACTACATAAGACTTATCTGAGGTTCCTGGAGCTGTCTTGTCCAGTCGCCTGATATCTCAAGTTATGCAGGAATGCACATCCAACAATTTCGTCTCCTATTTGAGAGGTGTCAGCCCAATTTTAACCTATAGAGCACGAAAAATTCTTCCCATTACACCAACGTTTCTAATCCCAATTCAAACAAAATGGCGACTCCTGTTCTTTTAAAAATACACTTTTATTAAATGCAATATAGGGCATCTATTTACCTATAAATTACCGTATATCCGGAAAATATACAGTATTTTCCACAGTTGGTATGAGAAGTGTGTTGCTCATATTGTTGATGAAATCAGTTACAGGCTGGTCATCTAGTAGGCCAAGGTTGATGTTGAAGTCTCCAGCTAAGAGAAGGTGGTGCTTATTCATTTGTCTGTTTGTTATTAGTGCCTTTAATTTCTCACTGAAATTTGGGATGTTTGTGTGGGGTATCTGGTAAATGGCACCGATTGTTATAGGCGTCTTAAGTTTTTTACAGTAAAATTAGCAAAAATGTATTCCCCATAAATAACAAAAAAGGCACAATACCGTGACTGGAACGATAAACAAATAACCCGCACATAAAAGAGAGAAGCTTACGACGACGTTTCGGTCCGACTTGGACCATTGACAAAGTCACACTAACCAGAAGTGGAGCAGGACGGCTATATATAGGCAGGAAGAGGTGGTGGTAGTAGTAGTAGTAGCAGTACAAGAATGGTATAATATAACCGACAAGATGACATTAAGACACATACGCAACACCCGGGCATCCATATCGTAGACGTTTCGCCATCCAGCCAGCCAATAGATGGCGAAACGTCCACAACAAAGACAGCCAGACGCCGCACATGTGTCTTAATTTCATCAGTAGTGGTAGTAGTAGTAGTAGTAGAAGAGGTAGTAGTAGTGGTAGTGGTAGAAGTGACTTAACCTGACTCCTCATTTTTTCTTTTTCTTTTTCTTCTCCCTCTTCCCCTTTCCTCTTTCCTTTTCTCCTCTGGGTTGTCTTTCTCTCTTCTGTCTCGTGTTTCTGTTCCTTCTTCATTTATTTCACCACTTCCCCTTTCACGCACCTCTGTGCGCTTGCTCTCCCTCAGTGGGTATCTAGCTCTCTTGCAGTGCTCCCCTTCCTTTGTATCTGACTGGCTCGTCCTCCTTATTTCCCACTTCTACCACTACCACTACTGGACCTCTTCTACACTACTACTCTACTATAAGAACTACTGATGAAATTAAGACAGTATGTGCGTCGTCTGTCTGTCTTTTTTGTGGACGTTTCGGCCATCCAGTGGTCTGCTGTGATTGGCGGAAAGTCCTACAGATAGTGATGCCCCGTGTTGCGCACGTGTCTTAATGTCCATCTTGTCAGGTATTATATACCAATCGTGCACTACTACTACGTACCACCAACCTCTTCCTGCCTATATAACCGTCCTACTCCACTTCTGGTTAGTGTTGACTTTGTCAATGGTCCAATGTCGGAACCGAAACGTCGTCGTAAGCCTTTTTCTGTGCGTGTTATTGTGTAATTGTAGTCCCCATCTTCATCGCTAAAGCAAGTGGTGCTTAATACAAGAAATGGTTAGAGTAAATAGAATGCAGTACCACCCCCAACTTGAGGAGGATGGTCTTTGCAGTTGTGGATTGCTGTATATCCTGGTAGAGTGTAAGATATCTATTGTGTGCTGCTTAAGCCCAGGTCTCAGTAAGAAAATGCAGGAGAAGGGTGTCTTAGTGGATTCAAGGAGGTGCCAAGGAGTCATCATAGTGTTTTTGCTAAGGACCTGATGTTAGTATAAGTACGATAGGACTTTTAGCATGTTTAGATCGTGCTGGCTTGTGATGCTGTTGAGTAAGTAAAGTCAGTTACTATTCCCATAAGGTTTTGATTGTGTGTCCAGATTTATGGAGGTTGAGGGGATCAGGGTCAACGTGATCAACATATACTAGGTTTTAAAATTATGGTTATTTAATCTGAGTTTGTGTGTTGATTCTTGGCACTGAATATCTGTAGTGGTGGGAAGATTGGACAAGTTATAGTTATATAGCTAAGCATTTTGGAACATATAAATAATAGTCACAAAATACAATAATGAATTGGTGTTGTCTATGAGTTTGTGCTGGAATGAGCAAAGTACAACTAGTATAAACTAAAAGATTGTGGGTTAAGATAGGTATAAGCGGGGTAACTAATAATATGAAAATACAATTAAAAATAGCACAAGACTCTCACATGTAAGTGCACTAAGGTCTAATATAATGACTATATGGTATAGTCTATGTAATTGAGCAAGAATACTATAGTACAACTAGTTTAATCTAAAATATAAAAATACAAATTAAAAATATCACCAACTTCTCACTAGTAATTGTACTCTGTCTAATATAAATGAATTTGTATTGAGCTATGTATTGAGCTAGAAATGAGACTATAGTACAACTGAGTTTAATCTAATAATATAAAAAAGGGGCACAAGACCTCAGTTGTAATTGCACTAAGGGTGATATATAAAGTGGTTTACAAAAAATGAGAGTATAACTAAATTAAAATAGACAAGAAAAAAAATACAAGTTAAGGTAGCAAAGAATAAACAAAAAAAAAGTAGAAAAAAAAATATATGATGTAGTTGGTACTAGTTATCAAAGAAGTTAAGGGCCTTAGAACATAATATAATTGAAAATATACACTACTTGCACACACAATATAGTCACTAAAGATATGAAACAATCTTAGAGAAGGACTTATAATATAAACATTATAAGAAAATTTATAAAATAAACTTCTAATATAAATTTATAATATAAACGGAATAAATTTATAATAAAAACTTTATAATAATAAAAATACAATTAAAAAATGGTACTTGCAATGTGCACTAGGGTCTGATATAGGTTGTGTAACAAGAACAAGAGTATAACTAGATTTAATTGACAAAATAAAATTTCACAAATTAGAAGAACCAAAAGAAGAATAAGTAAAAAATAAGAATGGCAATGACTTTGGTAAGAGGCAGAAGGTACTCAGAGGTACACAGTACACAGGTTCAAAGGATAATAAAAAAGGTTGGAGTTGAAAATACAACGTTACAATTAGGCAACAAAATGTTATGAAACGTATAAAATAATGATTAATGTACAAAAGTAAAATTGGACTGTAGTAAATATGGTGTTTAAATAAAATTTTATAAGTAATACTGAATACAAAAAAATGTGAAAAAGAAAGAATATTTCATTCAATATTGCAGCTGGAAGTTATACTTGAGGTTATTATGGCAGTACACGTGTTAATAAGAGTAACATCTAAAAGGAAAGTAAAGTGTGGTATAACAGGTTTAAGGGAAATTGTCCTGAGTAAATTGTTACTGATAGTAAAAAATGGTAATTAATTATTAATTTTTAAGTAAGATAATATCAATTAATAGTATTTTAAAAAAATATGAGGTAGTAATATGTGGACAGAGAAAGTATCAAGTCAGCTAAATTTAAGCAAACAATATAAATAATGAAAATATACATAAGTTACATATGCTTACTAGTAAAATCCACATAATGAGTAGTTGAGTAATTTAATTACTAAGAGATTGTACAATGAAATTTGCACAATAATTGGAGCAAACATAACACAACACTAACGTACGCTTTTTATGTTGGACATTTGTTTAGTTATTCTCTTGTAAGATTAGTATCCCGAGAAATCCGTGAGAGATCATACTCGATCGAGATTGTTGTACAGTTGACCTACATTTGTTTTCCCTAACTAGAATTTTATCCCAACTCGTGGTGAAGGGGGCAGTTGTGGGAATGTGGGTGTCATTATTCTCCCGCATTAAGTTTTCTGACTTCTATAACAGGAAGGTATCTTGGCGTTTTTTGGTAAGACGACTCGTTTTATGAAAATCCTCTTTCTTTACTTTAATAGATTGCAATAATTAAGTCTTTTTTTCTGTCATGTGAGTGAATCTAACAAAACAGGTTTTCCTAATTTCTAACCATGGGCTCCTAGTAAACCTGGCTTCCCTTTAATCTGAACGCTGGTACTGCAACTTTGTTTGGTTCTTTATTATCTCGGAGAGTAATTTCTTTACTGTGTTGTTTGGTCATTAATCATGGAAAAAGTGGACTGTTAACTATTACTGCCATCCGATAGTGTGTCTTGGTCATTTTATTTATCTTTTCGAAGGAGCAAAGGTTGTCACTGAACTTGGTTATTCTAAGTTGTTCTTCCATTCTTTTAGACTACTGCTTCTTCACAACCTTTGTATTACGAGAGATTAGTTTTGTCTGTATTGCTATCTATGACTGTTTGGATGGTCCTTGGGCCCACAGGTAGTCATTCCTGGTGTTTGACTAACTTTTTGTTCAATACAGAATTTGGTTCTTGAGTATGTTTCCTAACCTGTGTCCATGTTTGTTAGCGTCACTCGAAGAGTCATATTTTCAATAAACTAAGGGGAGAGTGCATGAAACTTTAGGGTATCTGGATCGTTGGTCAATAACCTGAGAGACTACTTGGTAGGATGAATCCGGGGAAGAGAGAGAGGATGGGCTGGTGTCAGCCATGTTGTTATTGTTGTTGGTGTGCATTGAGGCGGTGGTGAAAGGGAGGTAGCTGGCCGGCGACCTCCCGGAGCACACTAGTTGAATAGTTTGCATTTGCGTGGTGATGTCTTTGCTGGCCTTGGTGCTGTTTCCTCTCTTAGATTGCGCCTCTAAGACTTCAGAATTGTTGTAGTTACGAGATAAGTTGTAGTTATACAAAACTTAGGGTACGTTGTTCGGAGGCAGCGGGGTGTTGCTTCGGTTGAAGGCATCTTCCTTTGATCCATTTATTATTTTTTCGATTGAAAGGATTCACTAGTTGGTAAAATCTTTGGTCACTCTGGGGCTAACGTGGTAGGCAGTTTTTGCTTTTAACTAGGTCATCATAGGAGCAATTGGATGGCCTCGATAAGTTGGAGAAAAGTACGGGAGCTTTGAGGTCGCTGCTGCCTGGCTGCGCTGCCTTATATGCCGTATATGGTTAATGGTGGTGGTTATGGATTACGGCTCAAACGACCAAGCAGTCAGTTTATTTTGTATGTTATGTCACGAGTGTATTAGCCAATGCCATGCGTACCAGTAAGTGGAGAAACCGGGAGGTTCCTCATCATCGAAGAATGGAAGTGAGCGCCATCCAAAGGTTTCAGTTTAACGGCAAGTGCTGCGTCAACCAAGTGAGTTGACTGAAAGTGATTCAGCTTATGAGGAAGATCATTAGGCGTGCCAGAGTAGCAGTGTTGTGCTGCAGGATCAGGACCCAGGAGGAGACACCAGGAACACTGACAATTGGTTAAATGAAATATTTTTCTTAAAAGGAGAGGGGAAGGGGGTATGAAGGACAGCTCTGGAGGGATAACAAAAAGAAAACCAACAACTTGACGCCTGAAAGTGACATCTGCACAATCGGGGCGCAGCACAGTGCTGACTCTCTCCATGAGAAACCTCCCTCCACACTTCTCCGAATATATCAGGATCTCAGCACACTTAGATGCACCTCCCCAAGTGACATGATCTAGGCTCAGAGTCAATAGTAGATGTGGACGACCAACAACACCTGTTGACTGCCGACACCGGGAGTCATTCCCCGGTCCTCTCTCCCCGATCCGAAAATGGACTAAAGCTGAATACTCCTGTGGAAAATTGTGGAATATTTTCCCAGTAATAGGGGGAAGAAACGGTAATTCTTTATTTGGCATTTAATAGATCCCAACCAGTCTCCATGATCCCTACCCCCCTCAATGAGAAAGTCCACAGATGTATGCACTGATTAGAAAACGTTGAAAAAAAATTTGCCTGAGAACACTTTGGCTTATAGGTACATGGTTTCCGGGTATTACTAAGACTGAGAATTTAAAAGATCGTTTGATGATTTGAGTGTACAATGTTATTGCACTAGAACTTTAGAGCAAATCGGGAGACGCAGGAACCTAGTGAACGCTTCAACAGGAATTCAAACCAATAGTGTAGAAACTTCCACAAGAAATGTGAAGCCGGATGTGTTAATTAATTCTGTAAGAACCACGAAGAACTTATGAGAAAATGGCCCATCAAATAATATTTTGCTTTGTAGCTCAACACAGTGTGAGTTTTCAGGGCTGATCTGGATTTTTCACATACTATTAATAATCATTTCATTTTTTAATTTAAGAAATTTTATAAGGTAATATTTTGCTTTCTGAGAAACTTTATGTAATGAAGACAGAATACTAAAATGTAAAGCAACTGGTAATGTATTACAAAAAAAAAAAACAAAAAAAAAGAAAACAAAAAAAAAAAAAAAAAATAAACAACAATAAAAAAAAAAAAAAAAGAACAAAAAAAACTAAAACTAAACAAACTAGAGTTACTTTTGAATAAACAAAATCAAATTTACCTATGATATAAACGTATTGAAGCAACGATACATTCCATCCGACACGATATATCACACAACTTTATTAAGTACGAAGATAATAAGATTAATAGATAAACTCTGCCGTTACACCTACATATTTTAATTAAGCTAAAGTTTATAGTTATAAATCAAGAGTTTTTATATACTTCTCAACCATCGCTTTTAGTGTAGATGAAATGTGGACAATTTTCATTGCAAAATTTACACTAAAAATGCTTTTATATGTTCATAAAGAATACAAATGACTACTCAATTAGATTTACTAGTAGTTAGAAGCGGCAGTCAACATCCGTCAAAGCCAAAAATCTTTTACGAATAAAAAATCACAGAAATAAAATATTCCCAGGAACACGTCAACTAACGCATGAATAACATTTCCACTTAAACCATCAAATAGGCCGCTAATACAGAAATTCACTGATAATGGCTAACAATTCTCTGAGAATATTAAACTTAATTAACATTCAATCCAACAAGTCATACGTATAAAAAGCAACGATTTGATTATTTTTATCTAGGTCAAAATGTCTCAATTTTTCTTCACACCACACACACAGTGCAGGTTCCTGCCACAAGAGTGCCAGGTTCCCGCCACCAATAGTGGATCTAGGGTTCCGCGCCATCAAACAGTGCCAGGTTCCGCCACAGCAGTGCCAGTTCCCGGCCACAACAGAACAGTGTAGATTCCTGCCACAACAGTGGCCAGGTTCCCGCCACAGGCAGGTTCCCCGCCACAAACCAGTGGCCAGTTAGGCCAGACAAAAACAGTATATAAATAGACAAACTGAGAATATTGAAGAAAATAGAATAACATTCCGATGGCAATACAGATTACTTTTTTAGACTTAAACTATAAGGTTCAACACTGAATTAATTATCAACAACTTCTCTGATTTGGTGGGTTCACTGCACACAGGACTGTGATTTTTATTTACTGTAACTGAAATGACAAGTGTCGAACTTATTGGTGGTCAATCCTGCCCAACCTTAATACATCCAGTGACTACTGTCACACCCAAGTAAACTCTAGTGGTAGACGTCGTGGGGAACCAGGTGACTACTGTCACACCCAGGAGAACTCTGGTGTAGAAGCTCGTGGGAACCAGGTGACACTGTCACATGAACCCCTGGTGAACTCTGTGTAGACTCGTGGGAACCAAGTGACTACTGTCACACCCTATAAACTCTGGGTAGACCTCGTGATCCAGGTGCTCTACTGTCAACAAAACCCCTAGTAAAACTCTGGTGTAGCCCCTCGTAGGGGAACCAGTTGACATACTGTCACAACCCTAGTAAACTCAGGTGTAGACTCCGTGGGAACCCAAGTGACTACTGTCACACCCTAGTAAACCTGTGTAGACTATGGGAACGTGGTCAGGTGACTACTGTCACAAGCACCCTAGTAAACTCAGGTGCTAGACTCGGGAAATACCAGAACACCACGATCACCTTAGCTATTCTAGCAACATACTGTATTTCCCGCGCAAGTTTCACAGTACATGCTATCAAAACAACAGCTAATCATAAATTCCCAAGTGATGATACAATTGACAGTTAGCAACAAATTGGTGCTCACTAGTTAGGTGTAATATAGTAGTAATAAAAATTCAGACCTTAAACATGAGTGAAATATTGAAATCCCAGTACGCGACTCTGTGGTTTAGTGAACCACTCGCCACTAATCGGTCTGACGATCGACGACCCAAATGATTTCTTCATGAATGAACCTCAAAACTCCATAAATGTATGCCAATTGTCCGACATTACCTAACTCGCGAATATATTTTCGAAAAAAGCCAATTGGACAATATGCCTATGCACTCAGCCCCCGGGCCCAGACCGAGGAAACTGTTTTCATTGAAACTGCAAGAACCCTTACCTCGCGTGCCCTAAGTACACTATGTAGGAGGAGCGTGGACATGAGTGAAATTCCACAGTCACTTAAAAACAACGGATATAGCCCCCACTCCATAAAGTGGCAGCAAAGCATTACTTAAGAACTATAGAACCAATACTCTGACGTCCCACCTCATAACCATCAAAGCAAGCGAGCACCGCCGCCCTACCTGCAAAATCCCAGTATCCCAACAACGCACAATCCAGAGAAGCAAGGGTATCAGGCGTGGTGCACTGTCTGCATACCATGCCACTCAACAACTACTGTAACACTAAACATGGCATTGGAAGCACTGGAAAAAATCAGAATTGCCAGAGATGAAATATCCCCAGACTTCGCCAAACATTTGACAAAAGCGCATCATGGGTAAAAGCCCCTAAAATAAGCGGCTTAAAGGAATAAACTATGGGAAACGTGGGGAGAAGGAAACTTCAACTACCTAACAAATACGAACACTAAAGATACTGGTCAACAGTAGTTTTAACATCGGAGTGCTCCATAGTGAAGAGCTCTGTTCCACAAGGCACCGTACTCGCCACCCATCAATTTCCCTTATCCTCATATCAGACATAGACAGGATATACACCACTGCACCGTATCAAACCTTTGCGGATTGATACTAGGATCCTGCATGAGTCTGTCATCTGCTGAGGTGACGCTGTAACCTCCAAGAAATATAAACAAAGTATTCCAGTGGGCAACGGTAAACAATATGACGGTGTTCAATGAGGACAAATTCCTCGAAACTACTAACTACCGTTATGGAAAACTGGAGGAGATAATGAACTCGAACAGAGTATACTACTGGACTCCGGCCATACAATAGAGCGGAAAACATAATGTAAGGGGACCAGGGAGTAGTAAAAGTCTGAAGGATCTCACTTTCAAGGATCACAACAGTGCCCCGTATCGCACGGTGCAAGAAAATGATAGGATGGATAATGAGAACTTTCAAAAACGAAGATGCCAAGCCAATGATGCTACCTTTTCAAATCACATAGTTATCTCCTCTAGGCTGGAATACTGCTGTACATTACCATCTTCCAATCAAAGCAGTAAAAATCCGCAGATTCAGAAGTGACAGAGATTCCATTTACCGCACGTAAAGTACTGACAAGCACCCTTAACTACTGCAACGCTTGGAAGCACCTTGACTTTGTACACCCGTTGGAAACGCAGAGGGAGAGATATATTCAATAATCTGGATCTACACTTGGAAAAATCTTGGAAGGAATGGTCCCAAATCTGCACACAGAAATCACTCCCTACGAAAGTAAAAGACTGGGCAGGCGATACAAAATGCCCCCAATAAAAAGTAGGGGCGCCATTGGTACACTAAGGGAAAACACCATAAGTGTCCGGGGCCCAAAACTGTTCAACAGCCTCCCATCAAGCATTAGGGGAATTGCCAATAAGCCCCTTGCTGCCTTCAAGAGAGAGCTGGACAGATACCTAAAGTCAGTTGATAAATTAGACACATGTACAACTCTTGGGTATCTTTATTGAGGAAACGTTTCGCCACACAGTGGCTTCATCAGTCCATACAAAGGAGAATCTTGAAGAACAGGAGGAGAATGAGGTAATCAGTCCCTCAACCTTGAGTCGATGTGGTCAGTCCATCAAGATTCTTCTTCAAGATTCTCCTTTGTATGGACTGATGAAGCCACTGTGTGGCGAAACGTTTCCTCAATAAAGATACCCAAGAGTTGTACATGTGTCTAATTTATCAACATGTCGGTTCTCTGAACCATTTCATTACAGACCTGTCAGACACTGCAACTTCTTGGGATCTTAATTTCTTGGGAATTCTTCGCTTGCCTAATTCTTGGGCACGACCTACTTCAACATTGAACAAATGTTACACGACCTATGACTGCTTCACCTCTCCTGCCAACGGTTTATAAGCTCCTTCTCAGCACGTATGCCGTATTCTATTCAAGATTGATGGACTGACCACATCGACTCAAGGTTGAGGGACTGATTACCTCATTCTCCTCCTGTTCTTCAAGATTCTCCTTTGTATGGACTGATGAAGCCACTGTGTGGCGAAACGTTTCCTCAATAAAGATACCCAAGAGTTGTACATGTGTCTAATTTATCAACATGTCGGTTCTCTGAACCATTCATCTACAAACCTAAAGTCAGTGCCGGATCAGCCGGGCTGTGGTTCGTACGTTGGACTGCGTGGGCAGCAGAAAACAGCCTTTTGATGGGCCCCTGATCCTCGGGGGGCCCTGGTCATGGGCCCGGGGCCCGCTGGGGCGTTGACCCCCCGGAATAACCTCCGGGTTAAAAACTGTATGCGGTGCGAGAGTTCCCCCACGATGACCAGTAACCCAACTTACCTGTAATAAAAAAGGAAAAATTTTTTTAAGGTTTTGCTCTCCCAAAAGCCCTAAAACTAATGCAAATTAATTGTTTCATTCCATACACCCCCCCTCCCTTAGAGAAAACCAGAGCTTAGTAATGAAGTTTTGGGGGAGGCTGTTTCATTATTATAAAATAAGCGCTAACCACCTGGTTAACAGCATGCAGGGTAGGAGTTTTAAGGTCGTGGGAGTGCAAAAGGAAGTAAAATCAAAGGGGTTGTGTAATAAATCTTTTGCTATAAAAAAGTCAAAGAAAAAATTTGTGTCAAAGGTGGGGTGTCAGCGAGGAGGGAAGAAAAAGTGGTGAAAAAGCGTGACGATGTCGAAGGTGATATTGCTCGGGATAGATGGACAGTCCAAAGAATATGGCAAACTGAAATTGAAATGCAATCACAAGAGTAGAATGGGGCCTCTCCATGAGTTTCCCTGACTGAGCGTGTGTGCCACTCCCAAAGACAAGAGAGCGTAGTCTCAAAAACCTGAGTGTCAACATATGACAAAACAAAAATTTTCCTGCGCAGTCAAAAATTTTGACGTGAAGTAGTGAAATACCGTTGGATTTTACATTCTTTTTGTGAAGTATTTTTGTCTCGGTCTTTGTAATTACTATAATGAAACCACAAAACATTGTTCGGTTCCAAGCAACTATTTGATCCCCAAACCCGTATTTCTTTTGTTTAAAAAGGTGGAAGACAAAACCCCGTGGGATATACAGAGCCTGTGGCGGGGATGTGGGGGTTTTTAGGCTTAATTCGGGGAAACTGGGCACAGATCCTTTTCCCTAGTCAAAAGCCCCCCCCGCATAAAGGGAAACCCTACCTTGAGGGGTCACCATTTAAAAGGGAAAGGAAAACTATGGAGAATGACTTTACAGTTGATGATATAACATGTTATGTAACCTTATTAAATAAAGCAAATACAGGAGTTGGAAAAAATTAATAAAAAACACCTTTTTCTTTAAATTTTTTTGTTTCAATATGGAGTTGGTCAGAATTTGCAGTTAAAACACACAATTCCCCCAAAAAATTTTCTCTAGTATTGAACATACCCCGGGGAAATTTTGAGCCATACAAAAGAAAAACTTGCTGAACTCTTCTAAAAGACGACGGGGAGGAAATGGTTCCTGACTTACGTTCCAATGCCCCCCATGAGTGGTAAATTTAGATAAAATGATCGTAGAGGCCAATCTAAGTGTTCGCCTTCATTTCTGTTTTTATTCATAAAGTTTTGAACATTTTGGGGTGTGTTTTGCTGATTATGGGTTTTGGTGATAGCGAAAAATTAAGTTAAAATTTTTAAAATTTTTTGGGCAGTTCACAGAGGTGTTCATGTTATTTTGCCCAACCCCCTGACAGATGTTCACAGGTTGTTTGGTGTTTGCCTGACAAACTTGGGGGCCCGTTTAATACGTCAAATAGTTAAAAGGGGGACCCCCCGTCCCCCAACTATTTTAATGCCCAGCATCCGGGACGTCAGTAAGTTCATCAGCAAAGACTTTTTCCCTTCATCTTAAGGAATATCTGGTCATAAAATTATATACCACAAAATATGGGCGTTACAAAATTTGGGAAAAAATATTTTTTACTTTTTAAATAACATCAAGATGTTCACACTAAAACCATGTGACTAGGGTAAAATTCTCACAATTTGCCAAGCTACAGTTGTTGTTCATCAATACAGCGGGTTTTTTTTTTTTAAATGGTGAAAATTTGGACAAAAGATGTTATCCTAAAAAATCTCATTTCGAATTCCAGTCTTATTAAGGTATTATCCCCCCGGGGTGCCACCGTCAATGACCCCAGGTACTTACTAAATCCTAGTCAACAGGGAAGCAGTGTAAGGAAACGTCAAAAATTTCCAACCCTGCCGGAGATCAGCCCCGGACCCTCGGTATGTGGCTGGGGACTATCAATCGACTATGGGTAAAATATGATTTCAAAGATGAAAGAAATGTTTTGTTGTCCTTTACAATGGAGATGCATCAGTTAAATGGTTGGTAGTTGAAATGGTAAAGGTTTTGCAACGTTGGTAGTTCTCTGCAGCATACTGGTCGAAACTATTTAATAAGGGTTTGTCAATGGAATCTCCTTAGTGGTGTGTAAATTTAATAATACCATGCGAGAGCAGCTTGATATTTACCTTCTAAATTTTTCCCCTCTTTTATTTATTTTTTTGAACCATCGAAGTTTAAGATGATTAAACTTCCCTGATGGACCCAAAATTGTTAATATTATCAGGGTGACTTTCGTATTTTGCTGGTTGAGTTACTTGGATTCTTGTGGTTTCTAATATGTAAAACTCTTCCCAAACCCCTGCAGCTATTTTTTAAGGCACCCGTTTCTTTTTTTTTTCTTTTTAGCGGGCACGGATTGGGCAAAAGGTTTCGATGTTTGGGGTGCTTGCTTTGGGGAAAAAAATTTTGAAACGGTTATTCATTTAGGTTTGCTTTTTTTTAAAAAAATTAGGCATTTTTTTAAAAAATAAGGTGATGATTGATGGGTATTTTTTTATCTGAAAAAATCCCTTTTCTCAATATTTGTTTATTTTCTGGGTTTAAATTCTTGTTCCCCCGCGACTTAAATTAAGAATAGCTAATTCTGTCAAAAAATGTTTGTTAAGCCCCTAGTACAATGTTGTGGGAGTCCCTTCCAGGAAAAATGTTGGTGCCTGACAAAAGTGGTGGTGTCTTGGGTTTTTCTGTGGAGGATGTATGTAATGGCGGGGAAGATTTTGGAAAAAATCCCCCACAAATTGTACCCCGTCAAAAAAAAAAAATAGTGCAAAATTTATGTTTGGGGCTCTGTAAAACGGAATATCAGTGGACAAGAATGGGGGCATGCAACTTTTAGATCCCCCAAAAAATGCTGTGACCCCCTGTCAAAGGAAATGTTCGTTCTCCCTTCAAATACTTCCACCCCGAGATATGTCAGTTTCGTCCTTGAAAAACAATGTTACAAAACCAATTGCACGCATACTTTTTAAAAGGGGGCAGGAGGGGCACACCCCCTACAACAAAACATATAGTTGGTAGGTACGAAACACCCCAAGTTTTTTTTTGGTGGAAACGGAAAGAAAATGAAAGAGATAACCAAATAGTCCACAGCCAGTGGCCTCCGGACTCACGCTATGATGCCAAAACAAAATCCCCCAACAAAATGCAACACAACCTCATTTTATTTGCTAATTTAAGGGCCCTTTGTCATCCCCCAACAACAAAACCTTTCTTAGTGGACTTCTGGGGAGTCAAATGCACGTTTGCAGCCTTTACAGAGACCATGCAAAAAATTTCTTTGACATTTAAAAAGGATACCCGGTAAACCTTTTCAGATGCGACGAAAAAAAACAGGCAACACGGGGAGGGGTTTTCCTGTATGTTTAAAATCTCTTCATTTTAGAAGTACTGAACACCCAAAAAAGATTTTAGTTCTGAAAAAAATTCGAGAACCAAACCTTAGTCATTGTACTTGTTACAAGCCACGGATGCAAAAAACCCAACAGTTTTAAAGAACAACTATTAAAATTTACCTGTTGGAAAAACTTTCCAGCCCCTCCCCCAAATTTTGCTTTTTTGGCGATTCAGTCTAAGGGAAAACAAAATGGAAAAATATAGAAAATAAGTTGTAGCAGAAATAACCCTGGAGGCAGCTCGATGAAAAGTACAACAGAGGAACTGCTGGTTTCTGCAACAAAAAACCCTAAAATCAGCAGAAGGGAGCCCAAAAAGACTGGAGAAAAACGGACTTATTTTTACAATAATGAGGACCTGGTAAGGAACATAACAATATCAAATCCAACAAATTCTGATCACAATCTAATCGAAGTCCAGACTTGCATGCACAGCAGTCATGCTCGGCAAGATGCATACAGCTATGAGGGTATCTTTACCAAATTCAACTTCAACAAGAACATCATCTGGGATCAGGAAAACTATGACCTGAATGAAACATGCTGGGAGGATATCTTAAATTGCATGGACCCTAAGCAATGCCTTGAAAAGATCACCCTCCTGGTAGCTGAAGTATGTTCAAGGTATATTCCTATAAGACAAAGGAAAAGAAGAAGTAAACTGGAGACGCTCCCTCTAAAGGAGAAGACCAAGAATCATTGAGCTCCTCAAGAATGCTAGATTATCTAATTTACGGAAGGGGTGTGCTAACCAGGGAAGTGGTAAATATTAAGCTAAAGTTAAAAGACTCATACAGGATACAGGAGAGACAAAGGAGCTAAATGCGATTAGTGAAATTGAAAGAAATTCGAAATATTTCTTTTCATAGGCCAATAACAGATAAAAAAACCACTTCTAGTATAGGGCCCCTGCTCAGACAAGACGGATTCTACACAGACAACAAAGAAATGAGCGAGATACTGAAATCGCAATATGACTCAGTGTTCAGCGAGCCACTCAGTATAAAGATAGACAATCCAAACAATTTTTTCATGAATGAGCCTCAAAACCCTGCCAATGTAGGCCAGATTTATGACATAACCCTAACTCCACTAGACTTTAAGAAAGCCATCGACGATATGCCCATGCACTCAGCCCCAGGCCCAGTCTAGTGGAACTGGGTGTTCATTTAGAACTGCAAGAAACCCCTCTCACGGGCCCTAAGTATGCTATGAAGAAGGAGCTTAGACACAGGCGAGATTCCACAGTCACTAAAAACAACAGATATAGCCTCACTCCATAAAAGTGGCAGCAAAGCAGTAGCTAAGAACTATAGACCAATAGCTTTAACGTCCCACACCATAAAAATCTTTGGAAGAGTTTTAATAAGCAGGATAGCAAACCATCTGGACTCCCAAAAATTGCACAACCCGGGGCAACATGGTTTCAGAGCGGGTCACTCCTGCCTTTCGCAAATGCTTGACCACTACGATATGGTCCTAGATGCACTGGAAAATAAACAGAATGCAGATGTAGTATACACAGATTTTGCAAAAGCCTTTAACAAGTGCGACCATAGTGTAATAGCACACAAAATGCGTGCTAAAGGGGTAACTGGAAAAGTAGGCAGATGAATCGTCAACTTTCTAACCAATTGCACACAAAGAGTAGTGGTAAACAGAGTTAAATCAGATGCTGCCATAGTGAAGAGCTCTGTCCCACAAGGCACAGTACTCGCACCTATCCTGTTCCTTATTCTCATATCAGACATAGACAGTGATGTAAACCACAGCACTGTATCATCTTTAGCAGAGGATACTAGGATCTGCATGAGAGTGCCATCCATTGAGGACACGGCATAACTCCAAGAAGATATAAACCAAGTTTTCCAATTGGCAACAGAGAACAATATGATGTTCAATGAAGACAAATTCCAACTACTCCGTTATGGAAAACTGGAGGAAATAATAACTAGGACTGAGTATACTACAAACTCTAATTACACAATAGAGCGGAAAAATAATGTGAAGGACCTGGGAGTGGTAATGTCCGAAGACCTCACCTTCAAGGACCACAACAATGCCACTATCACATCTGCTAGGAAACTGATAGGATGGATAATGAGAACATTCAAGACAAGAGATGCTAAGCTAGTGATCCTTTTTAAATCACTTATTCTCTCTAGGCTGGAATACTGCTGTACATTAACATCCCCATTCAAGGCAGGTGAAACTGCAGAACTAGAGTATGTACAGAGAACCTTAACTGCACGTGCAAGTTCCATCAAACACCTTAGCTACTGGGAAGGCCTGGAAGCACTTGACTTGTACTCACTAGAGAGCAGGCGAGAGAGATATATGATAATCTACACCTGGAAGATTCTGGAGGGACTGGCTCCTAATATGCACACAGCTATCACTCCATACGAAAGCAAAAACTTGGAAGGCGATGCAACATACCCCCAGTGAAAAGTAGGGGCGTCACTGGTACACTAAGAGAAAACGCAATAAGTATCCTGGGGCCAAGACTGCTCAACAGCCTCCCACCAGCAACATGGGGCATTACCGGTAGACCCCTGGTTGTCTTCAAAAGAGAGCTGGACATATACCTAAAGACGGTGCCGGATCAGCCGGGCTGTGGTTCGTACGTTGGATTGCGTGCGGCCAGCATTAACAGCCTCGTTGATCAGGCCCTGATATACCGGGAGGCCTGGTCGTGGACCGGGCCGCGGGGGCGTTGATCCCCGGAATGCCCTCCAGGTAGACTGAGCAAGTGAACCGTCATCTGAATAATCAGCCATACCCCCGGCCGGGATTGAACCCGCGGTCATAGAGTCTCAAAACTCCCGCCGTCGCGTTAGCCACTAACCAGCTAGCACATTTAAAATCATCCAACTAGTATTTTTCTACACCATAGGAAAGTTAGCACAGGCACCTTGACACAATGCAAGTTTTTAAAAGACGAATCTAGACGTGCGTGACGAACTCTTTTCTCAAGTCCCTTCATCTTCAACATGACTCAAGAAATCGTAATGATACATTGCAAATAAACTCTATGACAGGGTTCAATCCGCCGGGGTATTGTTTATTTGCAATCGTGTCATTACGATTTCTGAATAATCAGATCCAGGTGCTGCTTATCACTTAACTACAATTTTGTGGTATACCAGTACCATCCACTATTACAACTATTGACTATCCATAATTCCTCCCTGGGTACTAGCCTCAAATCTTAAGTCATTCACTTCTGAAATGTTTTGTGCCCCGTCTTTACTGTCATTAGATGGTACTCTCCCTTTACCGTCATTACCTTGTACTCTGCCTTTACTGTCATTACCTGGTACTCTGCCTTTACTGTCATTACCTGGTACTCTGCCTTTACTGTCATTACCTGGTACTCTCCTTTAAACCGTCATTACCTGGTACTTTTCCTTACCGTCATTACTTGGTACTCTGCCTTTACTGTCATTACCTGGTACTCTGCCTTTACCGTCATTACCTGGTACTCTGCCTTTACTGTCATTACCTGGTATTCTGCCTTTACTGTCATTACCTGGTACTCTGCCTTTACTGTCATTACCTGGTACTCTGCCTTTACCGCCATTACCTGGTACTCTGCCTTTACCGCCATTACCTGGTACTCTGCCTTTACTGTCATTACCTGGTACTCTGCCTTTACCACCACTGCCTGGTACTCTGCCTTTACCATCATTGCCTGGTACTCTGCCTTTACCATCATTACCTGGTACTCTGCCTTTACCATCAATCCCTGGTACTCTGCCTTTACCGTCATTACCTGGTACTCTGCCTTTACCATCATTACCTGGTACTCTGCCTTTACCATCATTACCTGGTACTCTGCCTTTACCATCATTACCTGGTACTCTGCCTTTACCATCATTACCTGGTACTCTGCCTTTTAAACCATCTTTTTACCGGGTACTCTGCCTTTACCATCATTTAACCTGGTACCTGCCTTTACCATCATTGCCTGGTACTCTGCCTTTACCATCATTGCATTGTTCCATAGTCTGAAACAATATGGAGTTGAAGTGACAGGATGGAGCCTTATATAGCGCCAGGAGTTGAGACGTCTTCAAGTCTCTTCTGCTTCCATCAACTTTTCTGTACTCGACTGAAGAAGCCTACTGTGTAGGCGAAACGTTTCGAAATAAAGATACCTAACTGTTGCATATGTGTCTTACCCAAAAAAACCTGTCGGTATTTTATACCATTTTAATAGCTTGTGCTGCTGGGTCTGGTACAGAGCTCCATCCTTGAGTGAAGATGACCAGACTGGGTGGGTCATTGGGATAATCCGGGGGGGTCAGTGGTCTAATCCGGGGGGACATGGACCTGCTCCGCATGGTCAGTAGACCTGTTTCAGTGTTCCTTCTTTCTTTAGTTCTTATGGTCTTAGGGTGGGTGTGAGTGGGTGTAAAATGGACCTGACTAGCTACTAGGTCGGACGCATTGCTAATCCCTTACGTGATTAAGTGATGTGTCTGACCTCATGAGGTCAAGGCAAAGCTTAGCCGGTGGGGAGTATTGGAGCTGCCTCACAAAGACCAGTAGACCTGTTGCAGTGTTCCTTATTTCTTATGATCTTATGTTTTATGAGGGCAAATATTCATTAGTGGGATGGATCTGCGAAGGGCCCCTATATGGGGCCAAAAGCCCTGCAGTGTTTCCCTTTCTAAAGTTATTATGTTCTTATTACCAGTGAATACCAAAGGAACTCTGTCTCTATATCAATTCAAGACTCTTCTTAACAATCACCTCCCTCTAGAATTCCTTATTCTGTGAAACGTACATAATAATAGCACCCTTTTGTACTTTTTTTTTTTTTCCAAAACCCAACCAAACCTGTCATAACCTAGACCAGTCGTAAAGCTTTGTTTGGTTAGGCTGTGTAACAATAGGTAAGATTATTCACAAATAACTCGCATTAGGATGCAAATTTACGAGAATGACAATTTGAAGATTGAGACACTTATGCAACATATGGAAATCTTTATTCAGGAAACGTTTCGCCACACAGTGGCTTCATCAGTCCAATACAAAGTAGAAAAGCGTAAGGAGAGGAGGAGTTTGAGGTAATCAGTCCCTCAGCCTGGAGTCTATGTGTTCAGTCCATCAATCTTGTAGAATGTACAGCACAGGGCCGTAGACGTGGCTTATATACTGTAGTGAGGTGAGGCGAAGCAGGAGGTGGGGTCATAGTGGTACCATCCACTAGTCGAAGTAGGTCTTCGTCCAATGGTTCGACAAGTGTTGAAGAATTCTTTGTAACAAGATCCCATGATGCTGCAGTGTCTGACAGTTGTGATGAATGGTTTGAAAAACCGACAAGTTGAAGATTGAGACGGCCCTATGCTGTACATTCTACAAGATTGGACTGAACACATCGACTCCAGGCTGAGGGACTGATTACTCCTCCTCTCCTTACGCCTTTCTACTTTGTATTGGACTGATGAAGCCACTGTGTGGCGAAACGTTTCCTGAATAAAGATTCCCATATGTTGCATAAGTGTCTCAATCTTCAACTTGTCGGTTTTTCAAACCATTCATCACAGAGAATGACAATGTTTGACAGACAGAACCCACCTAAGTAGGAGACAAGAACAAAAATACAGAAATGGTGAAGAGGTTAAAAGAGGCGACAAATGCCAGGTTAAATAATGAGTTTTCTCAAGTTTAGAGCACTTAACAATGTAATGAGAAAGGACATTTACAGAGAACCAGGACTAGACTATGACTCATGTCAGTAATATAATGCCTCAACAAGATTGCGCTGTGGAAGCTAGAAAGGTAACAGTTTTGGCAGAGGACCAGTTCATAGAATGACCATAAGGTCTAACATAACAAAAAAGAACATTGCTAGTTTGGGCAAGACACTAGCAATGATTATATTGACCAGTTGTGGGAAATAACACTTATGTACTGTCCATAACATTAAAGGAAACGTTTGTCACATGAGTTTAAGTTTCATGTGTAACCATGAATGAATTTCCTAACACTCTTGTTGAAAGCTTCCCTTATACACAGCCCCAACTTTCACTCTACAGACTTTCCTTTACATCCATTGTCAAGTGCCTAAACTTCAAAACACTCGTCACTTGCCTGACCTTCGTCTCCTCCTTCCTTACCTCATCACCATTCCTATTTTTTTCATGCCTTTTTTTTCTATCCTCTGCTTAGATGGGTTCCGCCCCTACGTATTTTGTTTGCCCCCGCAGGGTTTTTGTCCAACCCTTGGGCCGCACTCCCCCGGTTCCTGGTTTTTACTCATATAGACATCTCCATTTTACGCAACATTTTTTCAATACAACACACGCACACCAAACACTATTTCCTCCTTTTTATACCAAATTTCCTCCGAAACCCCCTCTTACATATTCCTCCCCCGCTCCCGTTAACTTTGGGCCCACAGGCTCAATTCCTATAGCCGTTTGCCAGGAACTCCAAATGAATCGAACTTTGAGAGATGAAGCCTTAGCCAGCAAGAACACCGTCCTAAAAACCAGAGTTTTTAAACCCGACTCCTGCTCCAGCATTTCTGCTACTCTCACGACCTCCGTGTCGGGGGAAAGGGTAGAAGAGAGTCTTTTATTTGGAATGACTCACACCATCTACACACCGCCCAAAAAGGCACTATTAAACAAGACTTCTGTGCGACGGATTTCGTTCCTGGAGAAATATATCATCTGCTCCGACGCGGCCAGAAACGCCGAGGTGGCTGCAATGGATCGACTTTTTTAAGAGAGTAAAACCTAATACAAGAGAAACCCCGGACTTTAGATAAAAAGTTTTAACCCGAATCCTACCTCCATCACTCGGCATCTTTCAAGTGCTGTATAGGTAAGACCCTGACCCAAAGAAAACCATTTTGCCCTTGAACGGACTGCCACTGCTAAGGGCTGAAAACAGTACTTCACTTGAGATAAATAAGACTTTTGGGCTACACTTGGGCTTTTTTCTTGGCGATGAAGCCGCTCACGGCTTAATCAGTCCAAAACGAAGACAAACATTGAAGAACCATAGGATTTAGGAAAATCAGTCCCCCCCCTGAAGGGGCAAATCGCCCTTTTAATTATGATAAAAATCGTTTTTTTGTGCGGGGCCCTTATTACGATTAAAATTTACTCCGGGCGGGGGACTGATCATCCTCGTCATCATCCTCGTCATACCCTCTCATCATCATCCTCTCCTCAACCTTTTCTCACTTCTCTATGTGCTTTTTAAAGGGGTCACAAGTCGAACCGAAACGTCATCACAAGTTAAAATCACCTAATGCGGGTTTTTATGTATTTTCCAGTTACGGATTTTAAAAAGTTTTATTCTTTAGGAAAGTTTATATAAAGTCTTTTCCCCCCAACTTACATATATATATTTAATATATATATATAAATTAATAATAATTTAAATATTAAAATATATAAAATCCCCAACTGCAGCGCACTTAAATGCTAAAAATTTAAAATAAAAAACATGTTGGTTAGTATCAAAAATTTTTAAAGACACTTGTATTTTTCTGTGCTGTTCCAATAATGAAAGTATTCTTGTCAAATCAAATATGTATATATACAGCATTTTAAACTGAAAACAAAATAAACTAGATGCATTTTGGCTTTACGACCCAGAAATTTATCCCCCTTTTCAAAACCCCGGGGCCCTGGTGTGCACATTGAAATTTGATAGGAATGTTGCGGAGTTTTTGCACGGGTCTAAAATTTTTTAAAATATTAATTTTAAATATTTGAATGACTAAAAATTAAATTTCTAATATCCTTGTCTTCAATAAATTTTTAAAATAGTCACAAAGGTGAATCACTCCAAATCTTGTTAATTATCATACGAGTTAATAACACCACACACAAAGGGTTATCACTAAATAACTTTTTTTTTTTTCCAAAAACCCCCAAAAAGGAAAGCAAAAGACCAAGTAATTAAGAAAAAATTTAATTTCATTAACCTTAGGGAAATTAATTTATTTTTTAAGATCTAGGACAACAAGTAACAGTCCCCTTAAAGTACATTCCCTCAGTTTTAAACTATAAAAACAGAAAAAACCCAACACATGTTTTTTAAACCCAAAAAGTCATTCACAGAAACCAACTTCATTAATAAAATTTGTCACTTTAAAATTTAAAAAAGTCCCATCAAGGAACGTTTCCCCAACACAATACTTTCCCATTAATTTTTCAAGGCGATCATAAAAGCATCTTTCTGTTATTACACAAAAAGAAAAAAATGCACCTACAAAATTTTAAAGTAAGTTTGTTTCACTATGATAAACAAAGCGACAAACTTTGGGGTAAATAGCAATTTTGGGAAAAGGAAATACTCAAGCGATTCCTTGAAAGAATTGGGCCCTTGAAGATCAGGGGCACTCACCGCCCCCAGTCCAGGGCCCTTACGGTCACCAACACCATGCCTGATTTTTCATTGTTTACAGGGGCCCAACACCAGTGCCGAGTACATTGTTCACAGGTCACCAACCCAGTCCTGAATTACATTTTTCACAGGGCACCACACCATGCCTGAGTATCAAATTTTTCACAGGTCCCAACACCGTCCCCCTGTACATTTTCACAAGCCCCCACCAAAACCCGTGCCCTAGTATCATTGTTCCAGGCCTCCAACACCAGTGCCCTAGTATCATTGTTCAAAAGGGCCCAACACCAGTGTCCTTGTATCATTGTTCACAAACCACCAACACCATGCCCAATGTTCATTGGTCACAGGCCACCAACACCATGCCTAAGTATCTTTGGGCACAGGCCACCAACACCAGTGCCCAAAGTATCATTGTTCACCAACCACCAACCCATGCCCAATGTATCGGCACAGCCACCAAACCCCAGGCCCAATGTAACTTGTTTACAGGCCCCCAAAAAACCCATGCCCTTGTATCATTGTTCACGGCCACCAAAACCAGTGCCCCATTACATGTTCCAGGGCCCCCAATACCAGTGCCCCCTGTAACATTGGTCACAGGCCACCAACACATGCCCAATGTACTTGTTCACAGGCCCCAACACCATGCCCTATGATCATTTCCAAAGGGAACAAACACCAGCCCCAAGTATATTGTTCACAGGCCACCAACACCAGTGCCCCCGTATCTTTTTCACAGGTCACCAACACCAGTGTCCTATGTATCATTGTCACATCACCAAAACCGGGCCCAGTATCATTGTTTACGGGGCTCCAAACCATGCCCTATTATCATTGTTCACAGGGGCCCCCAACACCCTGTCCTAGTATCACTGTTCACAAAGGGCACCCCAAAACCAGTGCCCTATGTATTATTTTTCACAGTCCCCAACTCCAGTGCCCTAGGGATCATTTTTTTCACAGGGCTCCAACACCATGCCCTATGTATCATTTCACAAGGCCACCAACCCAGGTTCCCCCAGTATCATTGTTCACCAGTCCCAAAACCAGGGCCCATGTTCATTTTCACGGCCTCCAACACCAGTGCCCATGACAATTTGTTCGCAGCAACCAAATCCATGCCCTATTTATCATTGCTCACAGGGGAACCAACCCCATGCCCGTATAATTTTTCGCAAAAACCAACTCCATCCCTATGTATCATTGTTCACAGGGGCCCCCACACCAGTGCCCTAGTACATTGTTTACAGGCCCCCAAAACCCCCGGGCCCAAATTTAAAATTTGTTCACGCCTCCAACACCATGCCCTATGTTCATTTTCACAGGCCCCAAAACCAAGCTTTATTACATTCTTCACAGACAACCAACTCCAGGCCATAGTATCATTGTTCGCAGGCAACCCCAAATCCAGGCTCTATTACATTGTTCACCCGGCTCCTCACCAGTGCCCTAGTATGATTGTTCACACCACTAACACCATGCCTATTATAGTTCCAGGTACCCAATACCATGCCCCATGTATCATTTTTACAGGGCACCTAACCCAAGCCCTATGTATCTTGCTCACAGGCCACCAACACCAGTGCCCCTGTATCAGTTCACCCCGGCCACCAAAACCATGCCCCATGTATCATTGTTCACAAAGTCACCACACCTGCCCCATGTACATGTTCACAGGGCACAAACCCAGTGCCCTAGTATAATTTTTTCAAAGCCTCCAACATCAGTGCCCAGTTCATTTTCACAGTTAACCAACCCAGGCCCTATTATCATTGTTCACAGGCAACCAATTCCATGCCCTATGTACATTGTTCAAACCCCAACACCAGTGCCCATTACATTGTTCACGGGGAAAACCAAATCCAGTGCCCATGCCCTTGTTCACAAGCCCCAAAATCAGGGCCCTTTTTATCTTGTTTCACAGGGAACCACTTTCCCTGCCCATTATCATTGTTCACACGCCCCAAAACCATGCCCTATGTATCCCTTGTTTCACCAGGCAACTAAATCCAGTGCCCATGTATCCTTGTTCACAAACCCCCCAACACCATGCCCATGTATCATTTTCACAGGCAACCACCCAGTGCCCTGTATCATTGTTCACACGCCTACAACACCCAAACCCTATGTATATTTTTCACAGGCAAAACCCAACTCCAGTGCCCTATTATCATTTTCACAGGAACCAACCCAGTGCCCCCATGTATCTTGTTTTACCCAGGCAACCAAATCCCGTGCCCATGTAACATTTCACCCCGGTACCAACACCAGTGCCCTATGTAACTTGTTCCAGGGCACCAACACCATGCCCTATGTATCATTGTTACAGCAACCACTCCAATGCCTAGTATCATTTTTCACAGGTCACCAACACCGGGGCCCTATGAACATTGTCACGGTCACCACACCAGTGCCCTATTAACATTTTTCCAGTCACCAACACCATGCCCTGTGTATCATTTTTCACCTCCACCAACCCAGTGCCCATGTACATTGTTCACAGGAACCAACTCCAGTGCCCTATTTCTTTTTCACAAGTCACCAACACCAGGCCCTATGTAACTTTTTCACCAGTCACCAACACCAGTGCCCTATGTAAAATTTTCCAAGGTCACCAACACCAGTCCCTATGTTTCTTGTTCACAGGGAAAACCCAAATCCAGGCCCTATTATCTTGTTCACACACCAACACCAGTGCCCTATGTAAAATTTTCACAGGTCCCCAACACCGGCCCTATGTTCATTTTTCACAGGCAACCAACTCCATGCCCTATGTATCATTGTTCACCAAAGGGCACCAACACCAGTGCCCCATGTAACATTGTTCACAGGCAACCAACTCCCCGTGCCCTAGTATCATTGTCACAGGTCACCAACACCATGCCCTATGTGCTTGTTCACAGGAAACCAACCCAGCCCCAATTTTCATTTTCACAGGCCACCAACACCAGTCCCTTGTACATTTTTAACAGGCAACCAAATCCGTGCCCTATGTTCAGTTCACACCCCCAAAACCCAGGCCCTATTTCATTGTTTCACGGGAACTAACTACATGCCCTATGTACATTTTTCACACGCCTCCAAAACCAGTGCCCTAGTATCTTTTTCCGGCAACCAAATCCATGCCCTATGTATCATTTTCACAATCACCAACACCAGTGCCCCATGTAACATTGTTTTACAGGGAACCAACTCCAGGCCCCCATGTTCATTTTTCACAGGTCACCAACACCATGCCCTATGTGCATTGTTCACAGGCACCACTCCAGTGCCCATGTATATGTTCACAGGGCCCCCAAAACCATGCCCTATGTAACTTTCCAAAAAGGGACCAACCCATGCCCTAGTATCATTGTTTTACAGGCAACCAACTCCATGCCCTATGTATCATTGTTCACAAGGGCCCCAACACCAGTGCCCATTAACATTGTTCACGGTCACCAACACCATGCCCTATGTTCAATTTTTCACAGGCCCCCAACACCATGCCCAGTATCATTGTTCACAGGGAACCAACTCCACCCTTTAACATTTTTCACAGGCCACCAACTCCGTGCCCTATGTAACTTTTTTCACAGCCACCAACACCAGTGCCCTATTAACTTTTTTCACAAGGTCACCACCCAGTGCCCTATGTATCATTGTTACAAGGGCCCCCAACACCAGTGCCCTATGTTTATTGTTTTACCCCGCAACCAAAACCAGTGCCCATTAACATTTTTCAAGGCCACCAACTCCAGTTCCCCCAGTAAATTGTTCACAGGCCACCAACTCCAGTGCCCTTTGTAACATTGTTCACAGGCCACCCAAATCCAGTGCCCTATTAAATTTTTCACAAGGGCCCCCAACTCCAGTGCCCATGTATCAGGTTCACAGGCCACCAACACAGTCCAAAATTCCCCAAAACTATTCTATATCATTTTATCAATAATGAAAATTTGAAGCTTTTTCCAAAAGGGGTTTTCCAGAAGAGAATAAAAAAATTAATGTAAAAAAAATTTTTTCCCCCAGAATGTTTTAGAAAATAATCAAGTTTATTCTTGATACACAAAAATACTTAATGTAAAACCATTTTTAGCAGTTTTCCCTTTTCTTTTAAATTCAATAATAAATTTTTCCCACTCATTTAAAAACTTTACTTTTTAAATTTTTAAATTTTTTTTTTTTCATAAATTGTTTAAAAAATCCCAAATGGCAAAATTTTCAGGGCCCTATCAATAAAAAAAATACTTTCTCCACCAAACAATCTTTGGGTTTTTACACGGGGAAAAGGAAATTTTAAAAATTTTGGGAAAATGAAATGTCACGCCAAAGTCCTCAAACATTGTTAATAAAATCCACAAACCCCGGAAAATTTAAGACGATCGGGGAAAACATTTTAGAAAGAAAACAGATTCCAAATTTTTTGTAATTTCAAGAATAATTTTAAATTTACACTTACTAATAAAAAACTTCTGGGGTCACATCTTTTAGAAAAATTATTATAAGTTTTTTGGGGATCAGTATAATAATTTTAGTTATTAAATTTAAATAAACTTAATTTTTATTCAATAAAATTAGAAAAACGGGACTTTTGGAAGTCAAAAAGAGTGGGGGAGTTTTAACCAAAAAAAGTGGGGGCAGTTTGAAGCCCCACAGAACAGTAATTTTCCATTTTAGTTTTTAAAATGATTCGAATTATTAACCATTTGTTAATTTGAAATTCCCCCCCCCCCCAAAACAAACAACATTTAACTAAATTTTCAAGGTGGCACTGCGCCAGACATTAAACACTGAAACGGTTACAAAAGGGCACAGGGAAAAGATTTTTTTTTACATTTATTAAAACGCAATACAACCACAAAAAGGGTGTTTTAACAATGAAGAACCGTTGCAAACAGCAACAGAAAGAAGGGAAATTCCTAACAAGAAAGATGGGGTTTTAGTGATGCCTTCTGCCTTTTCCAGAGAATTTTTCTACCTATTTTTCAATTAATATAATCTGGGGAAAACTAAACCCG
>NC_069399.1:37225380-37373870 GCF_026875155.1 Cherax quadricarinatus
TTAGATCCTAGGGTTGGAAAGAAGTCGTTTTCTTTTTGCGTGTCTGGGATGCAGTGGTGTTTCATTGGGTTTTTAGTTAGGAAAATATTCTTGTTTTTTTTCCAGTTTGTGGGTCCCTAGAATCTGAGTGTGTTTTCCAGGTTTTTTTTATATCTCCTCTTGTGTCAGTGAATCTACTGGAGTAGTACAGCTGTTTGGCTTTCTTTATTTCTTTGGTGAGGACTGATGAATAGTGTTTAAGAATGTCTTTGTGTATTAAGCCCTGTCTATGTTGCTTTTCATATTGTTTCTTATCAATGGATTTCAGAATGGTGCTGGTTAGCCATGGGCAACCAAGCCGTTTGTTTGTGATCTGTTTCGTTTTTATAGGACAATGTTTGTTGTATAGTCTAAGTAATTTGTTAAGAAAATTGTCTGTCCAGTCATCAATACCATTGGCCTTGGAGAATTCTGTAGGCCAGTCAACAGTCTCTAGGTCAGCTGTGAACTTCCTTATTGAGGCCTCGTCATGGAGTCTAAATGAAACTTTGTTGTATTCAAGTGGTGGTTTACTAATGTGTGTCAAGAGGAAGGTAGGGTAGTGGTCTGTAGTGCTATCTGTGATTATCTCTGATTTAAGGGGGGCTAGTGTATTGGTCCATATGTGGTCTATTATGGTTGCACTTGTCTCAGTGAGCCTGGTTGACCCCTCGGTATGTGAGCTGAGGGTACTATCAACCGACTCATGGGTGACCTAAGATTTCAAAGATGAAAGAAATGTTATTGATGTCCTTTACAATGGAGATGCATCATGTTAAAGAGAGTTGGTAGTTGAAGTGGTAATGGTAGTAGTAACAGTTGATAGTTCTCTGCAGTATACTGGTTCAGAATCTATATTAATAAGAGGTTTGTCAACTGGAATCTGACTTAGTTGTGTGTAAATGTATAATAATACCATGACGAGAGCAGCTGTAGCATTTACCTTCTAATTTTTCCCCATCTTTTATTCATTGTTTTGAACCATCGAAGTTCACCAGATGATTAAACTTCCCATGATGGACACACATTAATATTATCAGGCTGACCTTCGTATTATGCTGGTTGACGTTTACTTAGGATTCTTGTGGTTTCTAATATGTAAATCTCTTCCCGATCACTGCATGCAATTTTTTAAGGCACCAGCTTCTATTTTTTTTCTTTTCAGCGAGGTCGCGGATTGGACAAGAAGTTTCGATGTTGGAGGTGACGTTGTTTCGGGAAAAATTATGAAGCGGTCTACTTCATTGTAGGTTTTGCTTGTTTTTTAAAAAACTTATGACACTTTTTCTACAAATAAGGATGATGATTGATGGGTATTTCGTTTATCTGAAATGTCCATTGTCTCAAGTATTTGTTTATTTTCTCGGGTTAACTTCTATGTTCCCCTGCAAACTCTAAATTGTGCTACTAGCTATATTCTGTCAAATATGTTATGTTAAAGCCACTAGTACAGATGTAGTAGTGGAGTCCTCTTCCAGGAAAAATGTTGGTGCCATGACAACAGATGGTGGTGTCTGTGGTTTGTCTGTGGAGGACTGTAGTGCAGCTATAGGGCTGACACAGATTTGGAATACATTCAGCACAAATTGTACCCAGTCAAAAACAAAATGGTGCAAATTCTTTGTTTGGGGCATCTGTAAACACAGAATATCAGGGAAAACGAATGTGGCATGCAACTTTGAGCATCCCAAAATATGCTGTGACCTCCTGTCTAAGGGAGTGTGTCGTTCTACCTCTTGCAAATACTTCCACCCTGAGATATGTCATTCTTCAGTCCTTGAAAATCAATGCTACAATACCAATTGCACTGCATACTATTTAAAAGGGACAAGGAGGCACACACCATGTACAACACATCATAGTAGCTATGGTAGCTACGACAACACCCCAAGTTTTTTTAGTGGTATGAAACGAAGAAAGAAAATGGAAAGAGATAACCAAAATAGTCCACCGCCTTGGAGCCTTGTTGGACTGGAGGTACAGCCAGTGGCACCTCCGGACTCACAGCTACTGATGCCATCAACAAAATCCCTCCAACAAACATGCAACACAACCTCATTTATATTTGCTAAAATACAGGGCTTTAAGACATCCACCAACAACAAAATACCTTTCATTAGTGGGCTTCTAGGGGAGTCAAATGCACTGTTTGCAGCCTTCACAGAGACCCACACAAAAGATTACTTTGACAGTGAAATATGGATACCTGGATACAACGTTTTCAGATGCGACAGAAAGAACAGGCAACAAGTGGAGGTTGACCTGTATGTCAAAGTCTCTCATTTGCACAAAGATACTGAACACCACAAATGATGTAGTTCTGACAATAAAATTCGAGAACCAAACCTTAGTCATTGTACTTGTATACAAGCCACTGGATGCAACTTCCCAACAGTTCAAAGAACAACTATTAAAAACTGACTCCTGTCTGGAAAACTTTCCAGCCCCATCTCCAAACATCTTGCTGCTTGGCGACTTCAGTCTAAGACACACAAAATGGAAGAATATAGAAAATAATGTTGTAGCAGAAATAATCCCTGGAGGCAGCTCAGATGAAAAGTCACACACAGAGGAACTGCTGAGTTTCTGCAACAAACACACCCTAAGTCAGCAGATAGTGGAGCCAACAAGACTGGAGAACACACTGGACTTTATTTTCACAAATAATGAGGACCTGGTAAGGAACATAACAATATCAAAACCAACAAATTCTAATCACAATCTAATCGAAGTCCAGACTTGCATGCACAGCAGTCATGATCGGCAAGATGCATACAGCTATGAGGGTATCTTTACCAAATTCAACTTCAGCAAGAACATCATCTGGGATCAGGAAAACTATGACCTGAATGAAACATGCTGGGAGGATATCTTAAATTACATGGACCCTAAGCAATGCCTTGAAAAGATCACCCTCCTGGTAGCTGAAGTATGTTCAAGGTATATTCCTATAAGACAAAGGAAAACAAGAAGTAAACTGGAGAGAGACGCTCCCTCTAAAAGAGAAGACGAAGAATCATTGAGCTCCTCAAGAATGCTAGATTATCTAATTTACGGAAGGAAGTGCTAACCAGGGAAGTGGTAAATATTGAGCTAAAGTTAAAAGACTCATACAGGATCCAGGAGAGACAAGAGGAGCTAAAAGCGATTAGTGAAATTGAAAGAAATTCGAAATATTTCTTTTCATATGCCAATAACAGGTAAAAAAAACCACTTCTAATATAGGGCCCCTGCTCAGACAAGACGGATCCTACACAGACAACAAAGAAATGAGCGAGATACTGAAATCGCAACGTGACTCAGTGTTCAGCGAGCCACTAACCAGTATAAAGATAGACAATCAAAACAATTTTTTCATGAATGAGCCTCAAAACCCTGCCAATGTATACCAAATTTATGACATAACCCTAACTCCACTAGACTTTGAGAAAGCCATCGACGATATGCCCATGCACTCAGCCCCAGGCCCAGTCTCGTGGAACTCGGTGTTCATTTAGAACTGCAAGAAACCCCTCTCACCGGCCCTAAGTATGCTATGAAGAAGGAGCTTAGACACAGGCGAGATTCCACAGTCACTAAAAACAACAGATATAGCCTCACTCCACAAAAGTGGCAGCAAAGCAGTAGCTAAGAACTATAGACCAATAGCTTTAACGTCCCACATCATAAAAATCTTTGAAAGAGTTTTAAGAAGCAGGATAGCAAACCACCTGGACTCCCAAAAATTGCACAACCCATGGCAACATGGTTTCAGAGCGGGTCGCTCCTGCCTTTCGCAAATGCTTGACCACTATGATATGGTCCTAGATGCACTGGAAAATTAACAGAATGCAGATGTAGTATACACAGATTTTGCAAAAGCCTTTAACAAGTGCGACCATGGTGTAATAGCACACAAAATGCGTGCTAAAGGGATAACTGGAAAAGTAGGCAGATGGATCATCAACTTTCTAACCAATCGCACACAAAGAGTAGTGGTAAACAGAGTTAAATCAGATGCTGCCATAGTAAAGAGCTCTGTCCCACAAGGCACAGTACTCGCCTATCCTGTTCCTTATTCTCATATCAGACATAGACAGAGATGTAAATCACAGCACTGTATCATCTTTTGCAGACGATACTAGGATCTGCATGAGAGTGTCATCCATTGAGGACACGACAAAGCTCCAAGAAGATATAAACCAAGTTTTCCAATCGGCAACAGAGAACAATATGATGTTCAATAAAGACAAATTCCAACTACTCCGTTATGGAAAACTGGAGGAAATAATAACTAGGACTGAGTATATTACAAACTCTAATTACACAATAGAGCGGAAAAGTAATGTGAAGGACCTGGGAGTGGTAATGACCGAAGATCTCACCTTCAAGAACCACAACAATGCCACTATCACATCTGCTAGGAAACTGATAGGATGGATAATGGGAACATTCAAGACAAGAGATGCTAAGCCAGTGATCCTTTTTAAATCACTTAATCTCTCTAGGCTAGAATACTGTTGTACATTAACATCCCCATTCAAGGGAGGTGAAACTGCAGAACTAGAGAATGTACAGAGAACCTTTACTGCACGGGCAAGTTCCATCAAACACCTTAACTACTGGGAGCTCCTGGAAGCACTTGACTTGTACTCACTAGAGCGCAAGCGAGAGAGATATATGATAATCTACACCTGGAAGATTCTGGAGGGACTGGTTCCTAATATGCACACAGCTATCACTCCATACGAAAGCAAAGACTTGGAAGGCGATGCAACATACCCCCAGTGAAAAGTAGGGGCGTCACTGGTACGCTAAGAGAAAACGCAATAAGTATCCTGGGGCCAAGACTGCTCAACAGCCTCCCACCAGCAATATGGGGCATTACCGGTAGACCCCTGGTTGTCTTCAAAAGAGAGCTGGACATATACTTTAAGACGGTGCTGGATCAGCCGGGCTGTGGTTCGTACGTTGGATTGCGTGCGGCCAGCATTAACAGCCTCGTTGATCAGGCCCTGATATACCGGTAGGCCTGGTCGTGGACCGGGCCGCGGGGGCGTTGATCCCCGGAATGCCCTCCAGGTAGACTGCAGGTAGATACTGAGCAAGTGAACCGTCATCTGAATAATCAGATCCAGTTGCTGCTTATCACTCAACTACAATTTTGTGGTATACCAATACCATCCACTATTACAACTATTGACTGTCCATAATTCCTCCCTGGGTACTACACTCAAATCTTAAGTCATTCACTTCTGAAATGTTTTGTGCCCCGTCTTTACTGTCATTACCTGGTACTCTGCCTTTACCATCATTACCTTGTACTCTGCCTTTACTGTCATTACCTGGTACTCTGAATTTACTGTTATTACCTGGTACTCTGAATTTACTGTCATTAACTGGTACTCTGCCTTTACTGGCATTACCTGGTACTCTGCCTTTACCATCATTACCTGGTACTCTGCCTTTACTGGCATTACCTGGTACTCTGCCTTTACTGGCATTACCTGGTACTCTGCCTTTACTGGCATTACCTGGTACTCTGCCTTTACTGGCATTACCTGGTACTCTGCCTTTACTGTCATTACCTGGAACTCTGCCTTTACTGTCATTACCTGGTACTCTGCCTTTACTGGCATTACCTGGTACTCTGCCTTTACTGGCATTACCTGGTACTCTGCCTTTACTGGCATTACCTGGTACTCTGCCTTTACTGGCATTACATGGTACTCTGCCTTTACTGGCATTACCTGGTACTCTGCCTTTACTGGCATTACCTGGTACTCTGCCTTTACTGGCATTACCTGGTACTCTGCCTTTACTGGCATTACCTGGTACTCTGCCTTTACTGTCATTACCTGGTACTCTGCCTTTACTGTCATTAACTGGTACTCTGCCTTTACTGTCATTAACTGGTACTCTGCCTTTACTGTCATTAGCTGGTACTCTGCCTTTACTGTCATTACCTGGTACTCTGCCTTTACTGTCATTACCTGGTACTCTGCCTTTACTGTCATTAACTGGTACTCTGCCTTTACCGTCATTACCTGGTACTCTGCCTTTACCGTCATTACCTGGTACTCCGCCTTTACCATCATTACCTGGTACTCTGCCTTTACCATCATTACCTGGTACTCCGCCTTTACCATCATTACCTGGTACTCTACCTTAACCATCATTACCTGGTACTCTGCCTTTACTGGCATTACCTGGTACTCTGCCTTTACTGGCATTACCTGGTACTCTGCCTTTACTGGCATTACCTGGTACTCTGCCTTTACTGGCATTACCTGGTACTCTGCCTTTACTGGCATTACCTGGTACTCTGCCTTTACTGTCATTACCTGGTACTCTGCCTTTACTGTCATTAACTGGTACTCTGCCTTTACTGTCATTAACTGGTACTCTGCCTTTACTGTCATTAGCTGGTACTCTGCCTTTACTGTCATTACCTGGTACTCTGCCTTTACTGTCATTACCTGGTACTCTGCCTTTACTGTCATTACCTGGTACTCTGCCTTTACCGTCATTACCTGGTACTCTGCCTTTACCGTCATTACCTGGTACTCCGCCTTTACCATCATTACCTGGTACTCTGCCTTTACCATCATTACCTGGTACTCCGCCTTTACCATCATTACCTGGTACTCTACCTTAACCATCATTACCTGGTACTCTGCCTTTACCATCATTACCTGGTACTCTACCTTAACCATCATTACCTGGTACTCTACCTTAACCATCATTACCTGGTACTCTGCCTTTACCATCATTACCTGGTACTCTGTCTTTACCATCATTAACTGGTACTCTACCTTAACCATCATTACCTAGTACTCTGCCTTTACCATCATTACCTGGTACTCTGCCTTTACCATCATTACCTGGTACTCTGCCTTTACCATCATTACCTGGTACTCTGCCTTTACCATCATTACCTGGTACTCTGCCTTTACCATCATTACCTGGTACTCCGCCTTTACCATCATTACCTGGTACTCTGCCTTTACCATCATTACCTGGTACTCCGCCTTCACCATCATTACCTGGTACTCCGCCTTTACCATCATTACCTGGTACTCTGCCTTTACCATCATTACCTGGTACTCTGCCTTTAACATCATTACCTGGTACTCTGCCTTTACCATCATTACCTAGTACTCTGCCTTTACCATCATTACCTGGTACTCTGCCTTTACCATCATTACCTGGTACTCTGCCTTTACCATCATTACCTTGTACTCTGCCTTTACCATCATTACCTGGTACTCCGCCTTTACCATCATTACCTGGTACTCCGCCTTTACCATCATTACCTGGTACTCCGCCTTTTACCATCATTACCTGGTACTCTGCCTTTACCATCATTACCTGGTTACTCTGCCTTTACCATCATTACCTGGTACTCTGCCTTTACCATCATTACCTTGGTACTCTGCCTTTACCATCATTACCTGGTACTCTGCCTTTAACATCATTACCTGGTACTCTGCCTTTACCATCATTACCTAGTACTCTGCCTTTACCATCATTACCTGGTACTCTGCCTTTACCATCATTACCTGGTACTCTGCCTTTACCATCATTACCTTGTACTCTGCTTTTACCATCATTACCTGGTACTCTGCCTTTACCATCATTACCTTGTACTCTGCCTTTACCATCATTACCTGGTACTCCGCCTTTACCATCATTACCTGGTACTCCGCCTTTACCATCATTACCTGGTACTCCGCCTTTACCATCATTACCTGGTACTCTGCCTTTACCATCATTACCTGGTACTCTGCCTTTACCATCATTACCTGGTACTCTGCCTTTACCATCATTACCTGGTACTCTGCCTTTACCATCATTACCTGGTACTCTGCCTTTACCATCATTACCTGGTACTCTGCCTTTACCTCATTACCTGGTATCTCCGCCTTTACCATCATTACCTGGTACTCCGCCTTTACCATCATTACCTGGTACTCCGCCTTTACCATCATTACCTGGTACTCTGGCAAAGTCAGCAACGCATCAATCTACACTGAAGCTTCGCGGAGTAAGAAAATAAATCGAAAAATATGGAAAATAAGTTTTGCTTACGGAAAGATAGTTTAAGAATCTGGCAACATTTTGGTGAAAATCCCGTTGTAGTGCGATGTTTCTGCAGTAAATTATTGCTATTTAAAATTTCTTGTGATGACACCAAGTAAATATATGTCATCGTTAGGTGAATTTTTGGATTTTTTTTTTTACTATTTTTCATTCTAATGCACTAAATTTACCACTGTACATTATTACAGTGTGGGAGGAGCTACAGCACAGTAGGAGGAGTCTGTAGGAGAGGCAGGGAAGAATTTGCTTCGTCAGCGGTCTGATCATCGGCCACAAAAGTGTTGTACTTACGCTGTTATTAGTAATAAACTTCATCTGCCTATAACTATTATTCATAAATAATAGCAGACATAAGATAAATAACATAAAAGCATAATAAAGACAGCCAAAATAATAATATTTGCCCTGTATCACTCATTTATCTCACCTATGGAATTTGTGCATGAGACTCAACAACAATAAACCATCTAAGTCCACTAATAACCCAGCAAAAGGCTGCAGTCAGAATGATAAATTCCCACTCCAGTCAGTACATTCCACCAATATTCAAAAGTCTAAACTTACTCACCATAAATAACAAAAAAAGGCACTCACCATAGAGAACATCCATACCTATTATTGTGCCTACTACATACACTACACTCATATATAAACCTTCCGCTCAAACTTTGATGTTCGCCGTGTCCATCTCACACTATGTAAAGTAAAAGGACACAAGTGCAACTAATGTGACATTTATTGTGGCAACGTTTCGCTCTCCAGGAGCTTTATCAAGCCATTACAAACAATAAATGGACACAGAGGGTATATAAAGGCTCAGAGTGAGGTGAATACTAGTGAGGTACCATTTCGATGTTCACTAGTGGTAGTAGTAGTAGTAGTAGTAGTGGTAGTGACAAAAGTAATACAATATGGTAGAGCAATTAATTCGTACATGAGTAAAAGGATATAAAAGCTATTACTTGGTAACATAAAAATAGGTTGGACAAATATAGACTGGAATGAGGCAGCTTGTTTCAGTGTTCACTCTCTGTGCTTTGTGTAGTATAACAGGAGAGACTATGTGATGGCAGGGTTTACTGTTTTCAGGAGGATTCTTGCTAAGACTTCGGAGATGGTGAAGCTGCCGTTGTTTTGTTTAATTGTATTCGAAAACAGCGATCAGTGCTGATTCGAGGCACTTGCGTCGCGGAAATTAGTTTCTTTGATCACTAATTGGGCGTCTCTGAATTTCATGAGATGATTGGTGGAATTTCGGTGTTGTACACAGGCGTTGTTCAGGTTATCGTTCCTACATGCGTAAATGTGTTCATTGAGGCGGGTGTCGAGGTTTCTGGCTGTTTCACCTACGTAAATCTTGTCACAGCCTCCACAGGGTATAGTGTAAACTCCTGCATTGACTGGTTCGTGGTGCTTGGATTTTGTCCTGGTTATATCCTTTATTGAAGTGCTAGAAGCGATGGCGACTCTGGTGTTAGCTTGTGAAAGTACTTTTGAGACGTTCAGTGCAACCTGACTGTTGGGAAGAATTATAACTTTGCTGGGAGTGGTGCTGATGCGTGGAGAATTTATGATCTGAAGAGTTTCTTTTCTTGTAGTCTTTGATGAAAAAAGAAGGAAAATGTAACTCTGTGAATGTTTGGTGAATGTATGTACACTCCTCGTCAAGAAACTCAGGACTACAAATTCGGTATGCTCTTAGGAAAAACCCGATGATGATGCCTCTTTTGGTCTTGGTATCTTGACTGGAATAGAAGTGTGTGAGATCGTTTTTATTGGTGGGTTTCCGATAAACTTGAAATCTTAGGTTGTTGTCTACTTTGTGAATGAGGACGTCGAGGAAAGCTGCCTCATTCCAGTCTATATTTGTCCAACCTATTTTTATGTTACCCAAGTAATAGCTTTTATATCCTTTTACTCATGTACGAATTAATTGCTCTACCATATTGTATTACTTTTGTCACTACCACTACTACTACTACTACTACTACCACTAGTGAACATCGAAATGGTACCTCACTAGTATTCACCTCACTCTGAGCCTTTATATACCCTCTGTGTCCATGTATTTTTTGTAATGGCTTGATAAAGCTCCTGGAGAGCGAAACGTTGCCACAATAAATGTCACATTGAACGTTAAAATGGTATAAAATACCGACAGGTTGTTAGGTAAGACACATATGCAACAGTTAGGTATCTTTATTATGAAACGTTTCGCCTACACAGTAGGCTTCTTCAGTCAAGTACAGAAAAGTTGATAGGAGCAGAAGATACTTGAAGACGATGTAATCAGTCCATCACCCTTAAAGTTTTGAGGTGGTCAGTCCCTCAGTCTGGAGAAGAGCATTGTTCCATAGTATGAAACATTGTTTCATACTAAGAACATAAGAACATAAGAATGTAGGAACACTGCAGAAGGCCTACTGGCCCATACGAGGCAGGTCCTTATCAAAACGACATCTACCTAAAGCTACTCAAGAAACAACTCCAGCACCCCCAACACCAATCAAACCCAGCCCCTCCCACTCATATATTTGTCCAGTCTCTTCTTAAAGCTACCCATGGTCCTAGCCTCTATCACCCCACTGGGAAGACTGTTCCACGCATCTACAACTCTGTTAGAAAACCAGTACTTACCTATGTCCTTTCTAAATCTAAATTTATCCAACTAAATCCATTATTCCTGGTTCTTACCTGGTTCGACACCCTCAGTACTTTATTAATGTCTCCCTTGTTTATGCCCGTCATCCACTTATACACTTCAATGATATCTCCCCTCATTCTACGCCTCTCCGAGAGTGGAGATTTAAGGCTTTAAGTCTATCTTCATACGGGAGGTTCCTTACACAGTAAATCATTTTAGTCATTCTTCTCTGTATGTTCTCTAATGAGTCTATGTCCATCCTGTAGTAAGGGGACCAAAACTGAGCAGCATAATCTAAATGAGGCCTCATAGTGATGTATAGAGCTGTAAAATAACTTTTGGACTTCTGTTACTTTACTTCTTGAGATAAATCCAAGTAATCTGTTGGCCTTGTTGCGCACACTGAGGCACTGCTGTCTTGGCTTTAGATTTCTGCTTACCATGACTCCCAAGTCTTTTTCACATTCTGTATGACCAAGCTCTACTTCACCTAGATTATAGCTTCGAGGGTTATTTTCATTACCAAGGGCAAGTACCTTACACTTATCCACATTAAACTTCATCTGCCATTTTTCAGATCAAGACATTAATTTGTTCAATCGTCCTGGAGTTCATTGATATCCTCCTCAGAGTGAATTATACGGCCTATCTTTGTATCATCAGCAAACTTACTCATGTCACTAGTAATCCCTTCATCAAGGTCATTAATGTAAATTATGAACAAGAGAGGGCCTAAAACTGATCCTTGTGGAACGCCACTAGTGACTAATCCCCATTCAGATTTCACTCCATTAATGGTAACTCTCTGCTTTCTATTGGTAAGCCATGCCTCAATCCATGCTAGAACTTTACCTCCTATACCATGAGCTGCCACTTTTCTTAAGAGTCTCTTGTGAGGTACTCTGTCGAAGGCTTTACTAAAATCCAAATAAACAATATCATATTCCTTATCACTGTCAACTGCCTCAAATGTTGAACATTAAAATGCCTCAAATGTTCTATTGAAGAACATCAGTAAGTTTGTCAGGCAGGAACGACCTCTCGTGAATCCATGCTGAGATTCATTTATCAAGTTATGCTCTTCAAGGTGACTTCTGATAATGTCAGCTATAATTGATTCTAATAACTTGCCCACTATAGATGTCAGGCTTATTGGACGGTAATTTGAAGGAGTGGACTTATCCCCTGATTTGAATATAGGAACCACATTAGCCATCTTCCACATCTCTGGCACAACACTGGTAAGGATGGACGCATTGAATACACTCGTTAATGGCTGGGCTAAGCTCCATCTTGCATTCCTTAAGTACCCTTGAAAACAACTCATCGGGTCCCGGGGACTTATTTTTGTTTCAGTTTGTCTATCTGTTTAATAACCATGTCCCTCGTGACAGTAATATTAGTTAACTTAAATTCATCAGGAACTAAATAATTGTTAATTACTGGAATCTCATTTACATCTTCCTGTGTAAAAACTGACAAAAAATAGTCATTAAATAAGGAACACATTTCCAGTTCATTATCCGTCAGCTGTCCATTCCCAGATTTCAGAGGTCCTACTTTTTCCTTCACTTCGTCCTTACACTTGAAAGAACCCCTTTGGATTAGTCTTTGATTCATTAGCAACTCTAATTTCATAGTCACGTTTAGCCTTTCTAATCGCCTTTTTTACTTCTCTTTTAAGCTGAACATATTGGTCAGTAAGGTTAACCTCTCCTCTTCTGATGCGCCTATAAATTCCCCTTTTCTCCCCTAATAGATGCTTTAGCCCCCTGTTAACCCATTTGGGATCGTTATTATTAGACCTAATTTCTCTCTGGGGAATGTATATACTCTGGGCACTGTGTACATTATTAAGAAAACAATCATAAAAGCAGATCCCTTCATATTCATAAGTATGATTATCGTCAATAAAAATCATTAGCTAGATAACCCCAATCAAGATTAGACAGATGTTCCCTAAGTCCATTATAATCGGCAGAACGAAAGTCGGGGATTTTTACTGTATTATCATTATTCTTGCATTCCCAATTAATGCTAAAGGTGATGGATTTGTGATCACTTGCGCCAAGCTCTTCAGTGATCTCCAGATTATTCACGAGTGTTTCCTTATTTGACAAGACTAGGTCTAGCAAATTATTACCCTGGTAGGTTCAGTTACACTCTGTTTCAGAAAACAGTCCTGAACTGTTTCCATGAAGTCACTGGACTCTAGATTACCTGTCAAAGAATTCCAGTCAATTTGGCTAAAGTTAAAGTCCCCTACTATGACTACGTTACTGTGTCCAGAAGCCCTAACAATTTCGTCCCAAAGAAGTCTCCCTCTAATCGTGGTCCAAGCCTGGAGGTCGGTATATTACACCTAGAATTAGCTTTTCTGACCCTCCACGAACTCTACCCAAACAGATTCTGTTACTGCTCCATCTATTTTTATACCTGTTTTTATGCAACAATTAATATTTTCTCGAACATACAATGCAACTCCTCCCCCCTTCTCACCACATCTATCCACATTGAACAACTTAAATCCCTGAATATTACACTCAGCAGTCATATCCCGACTCTTTAAATCATACCACGTTTCAGTTAATGCAATGATATCAAAGTTCCCAGCACATGCTACCAAACGTAGTTCATTAATTTTATTTATTGCACTTCGACTGTTAGCATAAAATACCATCATATGTTTTTTCTTCTGCACATTTTTCCTATTCATCTTTGTTTTTACACAATTTCTGAAATTATCATTACCCAGAGTTACTCCATGACAGTTACTATTAAGATTCTTAATATCAGAGCATAAGTCAATATATCCATACTCATTATTAATCATTTCTACTCCATACCTCTAACTAATCCTAGTTTAAAGTCCTAACAACCCCCTCAACTGAGTTAGCAAGAAAACCCACACCTGCCCTGGATAAGTGAATCCCATCCCTGGCATACATGTCATTTCGGCCATAGAAGTTGTCCCAGTTGTCAATGAATGGTACTGCATTATCCTTACAGTGTTTATCCAGCCAACAATTAATACCAATTGCTCTGGACAACCATTCATTACCAACACCTCTTCTTGGCAAAATGCCACATATAACAGGGCGCCCCCCCCCTTCTTCCTAATCATGTCTATAGCTGTCCTGAACTTTCTAACTAAATCCTCACTTCTACGCTTGCCTACATCATTGCCTCCAGCACTGAGGCAAATAATAGGATTGATCCCATTACCGTTCATTATGTTGTCAGCCGGCTAACAATGTCCTCCATCCCAGCCCCAGGAAAGCATACCCTTTGTCTCCTACTCCTGTCCTTCAAGCAGAATCCCCTATCCATGTATCTAACCTGGCTATCCCAACAACAACAATATTCTTACCTTCCTTGTTGTCGTTCGTCGTGACGATCCCAGTAGTAGACTCACATTCGTCGGGTAGCACCGAGAATGCGTTGGAGGTTTCCACGGGAGTTTCCACAGCAGTCTCTTTCTTCTTCATCGTTTCTGGCTTTCCATTCGTCTTCTTGATCGTCAACTTCGTCGTCCCCTGCTGTCCAGCCACTGACCACGATCCCTTCTTGACCTGAGGACTCGAAACAGGAGGACTACTACGAATCCTCTTGTTTTCCTCGGTCAATCGCCGTATCTCCATCTTCGCTGCCCTCAATTCTTCCTTAAGTTGCTGGTAAAGTTGCTCGATGGAGGTCATCTTGGTTCAGTCCACGGGAGCACACAAGACACTTCTTCACAGAGTTAAGTACAGGTCAGCACTCAAAGTACAGGTCACCACTCAAGAGCACACAAACAGGTCTTCACAGAGCTAAGTACACGTCACCACTGAGCTAAGTACACGTCACCAGACTGAGGGACTGACCACCTCAAAACTTTAAGGGTGATGGACTGATTACATCGTCTTCAAGTATCTTCTGCTTCTATCAACTTTTCTGTACTTGACTGAAGAAACCTACTGTGTAGGCGAAACGTTTCATAATAAAGATACCTAACTGTTGCATATGTGTCTTACCTAACAACCTGTCGGTATTTTATACCATTTTAATGTTCAAGATAAATTATGTAACATCACAGTCACTAGTGAAATGGTTGTGAAGCAGATAGACAAGCAAAATAAGTCGCCGGGTCCTGATGAGGTTTTTTCAAGGGTTCTTAAGGAATGCAAAATGGAAGTCTGTGAACCATTAACTAATATTTTTAATTTATCTCTTCAAACAGGTGTAGTGTCTGATATGTGGAAGATGGCTAATGTAATTCCTATTTTTAAAACAGGGGACAAGTCGTTACCGTCAAATTACCGCCCAATAAGCCTGACCTCAATTGTAGGCAAATTACTAGAGTCATAGCTGAGATTATAAGAAGCCATCTCGATAAGCATAGCTTGATTAATGATACTCAGCATGGATTCACAAGAGGCCGGTCTTGTCTAACTAATTTATTAACTTTCTTCAGTAAAGCTTTTGATGCTGTTGACCACGATAAAGAATTTGATATTATTTACTTAGATTTTAGTAAGGCATTTGATAGAGTTCCGCACCAAAGACTGTTGAAGAAAGTAGCAGCTCATGGCATTGGGGGAAGGGTTTCTCTCGTGGATCGAATCATGGCTCACAGACAGGAAGCAGAGTGTGTCCATAAAATGGGGTTAAATCCGAGTGGGGATCAGTAACAAGTGGCGTTCCACAGGGATCAGTCTTGGGCCCGTTGTTGTTTATAATATATATCAATGATGTTGATGAAGGAAAATTTCTAGTGATATGAGCAAATTCGCCGATGACACGAAGATAGGTAGGATAATTGATTCAAACGTAGATGTTTTGGGAACTTCAGGAGGATTTAGACAACTCTACTCTTAGTCAGAAAAGTGGCAGATGCAGTTCAATGTAGATAAATGCAAGGTTCTGAAGCTCGGGAGTGTCCATAACCCGAGCACTTATAAGTTAAATAATATAGAACTTAACCATACAGATTGCGAAAAGGACTTGGGGGTTATGGTAAGCAGCAACCTTAAACCAAGACAGCAATGCCTAAGCGTACGTAATAAGGCAAATAGATTACTGGGATTTATATCAAGAAGTGTAAGCAACAGAAGTCCAGAGGTCATACTGCAGCTTTATACATCATTAGTAAGGCCTCACCTAGATTATGCAGCTCAATTCTGGTCTCCATATTACAGAATGGACATAAATTCGTTAGAAAACATTCAGCGTAGGATGACTAAATTAATACATAGCATTAGAAATCTTCCTTATGAAGAAAGATTAAAGACTCTTAAATTACATTCACTTGTTAGACGAAAAATGAGGGGAGACCTGATCGAAGTGTATAAGTGGAAGATAGGTACTAATAAAGGGGATATTAACAAGGTCTTGAGGATATCTCTCCAAGAGAGAAACCGCAGTACTGGATTTAAATTAGATAAGTTTAGATTTAGAAAGGACATAGGAAAGTATTGGTTTGGAAATAGGGTAGTTGTAATAAAGTTGGTAGAATTACCGACAATATGTAAAGTAAAAGGACACAAGTGCAACTAATGTGACATTTATTGTGGCAACGTTTCGCTCTCCAGGAGCTTTATCAAGCCATTACAAACAATACATGGACACAGAGGGTATATAAAGGCTCAGAGTGAGGTGAATACTAGTGAGGTACCATTTCGATGTTCACTAGTGGTAGTAGTAGTGGTAGTAGTAGTGGTAGTGACAAAAGTAATACAATATGGTAAAGCAATTAATTCGTACATGAGTAAAAGGATATAAAAGCTATTACTTGGGTAACATAAAAATACGTTGGACAAAATAAACTGGAATGAGGCAGCTTGTTTCAGTGTTCACTCTCTGTGCTTTGTGTAGTATAACAGGAGAGACTATGTGATGGCAGGGTTTACTGTTTTCAGGAGGATTCTTGCTAAGACTTCGGAGATGGTGAAGCTGCCGTTGTTTTGTTTAATTGTATTCGAAACAGCGATCAGTGCTGATTCAAGGCACTTGCGTGTGCGGAAATTAGTTTCTTTTATCACTAATTGGGCGTCTCTGAAATTTTATAAGATGATTGGTGGAATTTCGGTTTTTGTACACAGGCGTTGTTTAAGTTGTCGTTCCTACATGCGTATATGTGTTCATTGGGGGGCGGGTGTCGAGGTTTCTTGCTGTTTCACCTACGTAGATCTTGTCTCAGCCTCCACAGGGTATAGTGTAAACTCCTGCATTGACTGGTTCGTGGTGCTTGGGTTTTGTCCTGGTTAAATCTTTTATTGATTTGGTAGAAGCGATGGCGACTCTGGTGTTAGCTTGTGAAAGTACTTTTGAGACGTTTAGTGCAACCTGGCTGTTGGGAAAAAATTATAACTTTGTTGGGAGCGGTGTTTGATGCGTGGAGAATTGATGATCTGAAGAGCTCTTTTCTTGCAGTCTTTGATGAAAAAAGAAGGAAATTGTAACTCAGTGAATGTTTGGTGAATGTAAGTACATTCCTCGTCAAGAAACTCAGGACTACAAATTCGGTATGCTCTTAGGAAAAACCCGATGATGATGCCTCTTTTGGTCTTGGTATCTTGACTGGAATAGAAGTGTGTGAGATCATTTTTATTGGTGGGTTTCCGATAAACTTGAAATCTTAGGTTGTTGTCTACTTTGTGAATGAGGACGTCGAGGAAAGGTAGCTTGTCATTGGACTCTTCTTCTAGTGTAAACTGAATCGCTGGTTCAACTGCGTTGAGCCTTGCCTGAAGATCCCGTACATCAAAACGTTTTGGAGTTATTACGAGGACATCGTCCACGTAACGTAACCAAGTGACGCTTGAAGGGATGATGTTGGCGAAGTGTTCGGACTCTAGGTGTTCCATGTATAAGTTGGCTAGGACGGCACTTATTGGGGACCCCATTCCCATGCCGTAGGTTTGTTTGTAGAGTTTGTTATTGAAGGAAAAACAGTTGAAGTTAACACAGAGTTCAATCAAGTCAAACAAAATCTCCGGAGGTAAAGGAAGATTAAGGTCCTGGTTGACTTTACGTCGTAGAACCTCGATGGCTTTTTTGGTAGGTACTTTTGTGAAGAGGGAAGTCACATCCAAACTGCTTAGTTTCTTGTTACGGATAGAGAGGTTACGGATGCGGTTGAGAAGGTCGCCTGAGTGTTTAAGATGAGCGGGGCTGATGGTCCCCAGAAGGCAGGAAAGATGTTTGGCAAGAACTCCGGCTAATTTGTGTGGAGCACTGCCTATTCCTGACGTGATTGGTCTGAGAGGAATATTGTGTTTATGGGTCTTGGGTAAACCATACATGTGTGCTGGTTTAGGGTTGCTTGGTAACAAGTACAGAAGTTTCCTCCCTTCTCTAGTGCGTTTGAGTATTTGTCTGGTTTTGTATAGAAAGTCTTTGGTGAGCGTCTCCCACTGTTGAGTGCTGATGGGTTCGTATGTAGATTGATCATTCAAAAGGTCCATCATTTTAGTGTTGTAGTCACTGGTGTTGAGTATGATGACTCCACCTCCTTTGTCGGCGGTGGTGACGATAATGTTGGGGTCGTTGGCGAGGTCCTTAAGGGCAGTGATGTATCTTCTAGGAAGATTAGAAGAAGAAGGTTCACATAAAGCTGCAGTGAGAAGGTGAAACAGCAAGAAACCTCGACACCCGCCTCAATGAACACATATACGCATGTAGGAACGACAACTTAAACAACGCCTGTGTACAACACCGAAATTCCACCAATCATCTTATGAAATTCAGAGACGCCCAATTAGTGATAAAAGAAACTAATTTCCGCACACGCAAGTGCCTTGAATCAGCACTGATCGCTGTTTCGAATACAATTAAACAAAACAACGGCAGCTTCACCATCTCCGAAGTCTTAGCAAGAATCCTCCTGAAAACAGTAAACCCTGCCATCACATAGTCTCTCCTGTTATACTACACAAAGCACAGAGAGTGAACACTGAAACAAGCTGCCTCATTCCAGTTTATATTTGTCCAACCTATTTTTATGTTACCCAAGTAATAGCTTTTATATCCTTTTACTCATGTACGAATTAATTGCTTTACCATATTGTATTACTTTTGTCACTACCACTACTACTACCACTAGTGAACATCGAAATGGTACCCTATGTGTCCATGTATTGTTTGTAATGGCTTGATAAAGCTCCTGGAGAGCGAAACGTTGCCACAATAAATGTCACATTAGTTGCACTTGTGTCCTTTTACTTTACAATAGGGTAGTTGATGAGTGGAACAGTCTACCTAGTTGGGTTATTGAGGCTAGGACTTTGGGTAGTTTCAAATTTAGGTTGGATAAGTACATGAGTGGGAGGGGTTGGATTTGAGTGGGACTTGCACATCGGAGCTTGTTTCTTGGGTAGCATTGAAAATTGGGTTAGTCAAATGTTTGTTAGTGGGATGAATTGTAAAGGACCTGCCTAGTATGGGCCAACAAGCCTGCTGCAGTGTTCCTCCTTTCTTATGTTCTTATTCACAAATAACTCGCACTAGGATGCAAATTTACGAGAATGACAATTTGAAGATTGAGACACTTATGCAACATACGGGAATCTTTATTCAGGAAACGTTTCGCCACACAGTGGCTTCATCAGTCCAATACAAAATAGAAAGGCGTAAGGAGAGGAGGAGTTTGAGGTAATCAGTCCCTCAGCCTGGAGTCGATGTGTTAAGTCCATCAATCTTATAGAATGTACAGCATAGGGCCGTAGACGTGGCTTATATACTGTAGTGAGGTGTGTAAGACTGGTATATGAAGATTGAGACACTTATTCAGCATATGGGAATCTTTATTCAGGAAAAGTTTCGCCACACAGTGGCTTCTTCAGTCCAATACAAAGAGGAAGTCATAAGGAGAGGAGGAGAATGAGGTAATCAGTCCCTCAACCTGGAGTCGATGTGTTCAGTCCATCAATCTTGTAGAATGTACATTCGTACATTCGTACATTCTACAAGATTGATGGACTGAACACATCGACTCCAGGTTGAGGGACTGATTACCTCATTCTCCTCTACTTATGCCTTCCTCTTTGTATTGGACTGAAGAAGCAATGTGTGGCGAAACGTTTCCTGAATAAAGATTCCCATATGCTGCATAAGTGTCTCAATCTTCAACTTGTCCGTTTTTCAAACCATTCATCACAAGAATGGTATATACTGTAGTGAGGTGAGGCAAAGCAGGAGGAGGTGGGGTCATAGTGGTACCATCCACTAGTCGAAGTAGGTCTTCGTCCAATGGTTCGACAAGTGTTGAAGAATTCTTTGTAACAGGATCCCATGATGTAAAGTAAAAGGACACAAGTGCAACTAATGTGACATTTATTGTGGCAACGTTTCGCTCTCCAGGAGCTTTATCAAGCTTGATAAAGCTCCTGGAGAGCGAAACGTTGCCACAATAAATGTCACATTAGTTGCACTTGTGTCCTTTTACTTTACATATTGTCGGTAATTCTACCAACTTTATTACAATAGGATCCCATGATGCTGCAGTGTCTGGCAGTTGTGATGAATGGTTTGAAAAACCGACAAGCTGAAGATTGAGACGGCCCTATGCTGTACATTCTACAAGATTGATGGACTGAACACATCGACTCCAGTTTGAGGGACTGATTACCTCAAACTCCTCCTCTCCTTACGCCCTTCTACTTTGTATTGGACTGTTAGATAAGACACATATGCAACAGTTAGGTATCTTTATTTCGAAACGTTTCGCCTACACAGTAGGCTTCTTCAGTCGAGTACAGAAAAGTTGATAGAATCAGAACAGACTTGAAGACGATGTAATCAGTCCATCACCCTTAAAGTTTTGAGGTGGTCAGTCCCTCAGTCTGGAGAAGAGCATTGTTCCATAGTTTCAGACTATGGAACAATGCTCTTCTCCAGACTGAGGGACTGACCACCTCAAAACTTTAAGGGTGATGGACTGAGTACATCGTCTTCAAGTCTCTTCTGCTTCTATCAACTTTTCTGTACTCGGCTGAAGAAGCCTTACTGTGTAGGCGAAACGTTTCGAAATAAAGATACCTAACTGTTGAACATTAAAATGGTATAAAATACCGACAGGTTGTTAGGTAAGACACATATGCAACAGTTAGGTATCTTTATTATGAAACGTTTCGCCTACACAGTGGTTCTTTGGGGTTCAAGTACAGGAAAAGTTGATAAAGAGAAGATTACTTTGGAAGACGATGTAATCAGTCCATCACCCTAAGGGTGATGGACTGATTACATCGTCTTCAAGTATCTTCTGCTTCTATCAACTTTTCTGTACTTGACTGAAGAAGCCTACTGTGTAGGCGAAACGTTTCATAATAAAGATACCTAACTGTTGCATATGTGTCTTACCTAACATACCTAACTGTTGCATATGTGTCTTACCTAACAATCTGTCGGTATTTTATACCATTTTAATGTTCAATTTGTATTGGACTGATGAAGCCACTGTGTGGCGAAACGTTTGCTGAATAAAGATTCCCATATGTTGCACAAGTGTCTCAATCTTCAACTTGTCGGTTTTTCAAACCATTCATCACAGAGAATGAATCTCCACGACTACGGTGCTCTTTGCACCTACTCCAAGGTTGAGGGATTGATTACCTCATCTTCTGTACGTAGTCCTACTGTCTTCAAGTTATGTCCTAGAATTTGTATTGATAAAGCCACTGGATGGCGAAACGTCTACAATAAAGATACCCAGATGTTGCACATGTGTCTTAATTTCATCTTGTCGGTATTACATACCATTCTTGCACAACAGAGAATGACAATGTTTGACAGACAGAACCCACCTAAGTAGGAGACAAGAATAAAAATACAGAAATGGTGAAGAGGTTAAAAGAGGCCAGGTTAAATAATGAGTTTTCTGAAGTTTAGAGCACTTAACAATGTAATGAGAAAGGACATTTACAGAGAACCAGGACTAGACTAGGACTCATGTTTGTAATGTAATGCCTCAACAAGATTGCGCTCCGAAGGTAGACAGTTTTGGCAGAGGACCAGTTCATAGAATGGCAATAAGGTCTAACATAACAAAAAAGAACTTTGCTAGTTTGGGCAAGACACTAGCAATGATTATATTGACCAGATGTGGGAAATAACACTTATGTACTGTCCAAACATTAAAGGAAACGTTTCGTCCTGATGTTTAAGTTTCATGTGTACCTGATGATTTCTAACATCTCTTGTTGAAGCTTCCCTTTACATGTCCAGACTTTCCTCTACAGATGCTTTCCATTTCATCACATTGTCAAGGTGTCTAAATTTCAAAAACCCCATCATTGACCTGACCTTCGTCTCCTCCTTCCTTCCCTCTTCACCATTCCTATTTTTCATGCCTTTTCTATCCTCTGCTTAGTTTGGTTCCGCCCTACGTATTTTTGTTTGTCCCGCAGGGGATTTTGTCCTACCTGTGGGCCAGCAGCTCTCTTGCAGTTCTGTGTTTTTACTCATATAGACTATCTCCATTATTACTGCTACTTTTTTCTTCGTCAATACAACACACTGCACACCAACTTTTTCCCTCCTTTTGTATCACTCATTCCGCCGCCACCTCTTACATAGTTGCCTCTCCCGTAATTTTCGCCACAGGATAAAGATATTATGACCCTCCTCTGTTAATTGGCGGGGTCCCTTGTGCAGGAATTCTCAAATGATTCAGAACTTTGAAGAGATGAGAGCCTTATCCCAGCAAGAACACCGGCCCTGATATACCAGAGCTTTAACCCTGATTCCTGCTCCAGCATTTTGCTATCCCTCGACCTCCATGTCAGTGGGGGAAGGTAGCAGATGAGTAATGTTTGTTGGAGATGATCACACCAAACGTACACACCGGACCAAAGGAAACTTACTTTAAAACTAAGACATTCTGTGCGACTGGATTTCGTTTCTGGAGAATGTTATAATCTGCCCCGACTGCGGCCAGAACGCGATGGGGGATGCAATGGAGTCGACTTTTTTAAGAGAGTAAAACCTAATACAAGAGAGAAACACTGGACTTTAGATAACAAAGATTTAACCCTGAATTACTGCCCCATCTCTCGGCATCTTTCATGTGCTGTATAGGTAAGTCACCTGACCCAAAGAAAATCATCCTGCCCTTGTGACAGGACTGCCACTGCTATGGCTGCAAACATTTACTTCACTTGAGGAAATAAAATTAGCATGTGCTACACTTGGGCTTCTTTCTTGGACTGATAAAGCCGAAATGGCTTCTTCAGCCCAAAATTTCAAAACGAAAGATTGAAGAACATAGGATTTTGAGGTAATCAGTCCTCCGCCTGAAGTGACATAATTGTCATTTAACTATATAAGAATAAAAGCACATGTCGACCCTTTTATATATGATTTACATTTATCCCCGGCTTAGGGACTGTCACCCTGTTCATCCTCGTCATCACCCTCGTCATCATCCTCGTCTTCAACTCGTCATCAACTCAGCTCTTTCTCCTCAAACTTCACTTCTCTTTGTGATTTTGTTAAGGTCACAAAGTCAACCGAAACGTCTCAAGTTTAAATCACCTAAGTGGGGTTATTTATGTATTTTTCCCAGTTCGGTTATTTTAACTTTTTATTCTTTAGGAAAGATTATATAAAAATCTTTTCGCAGAAACAAATATATTTTATATATTTAATTTTATATTATATATATATATATATATAATATATATATTTTATATATATATATATTATATAAAATATAACAAACACTGATCTCTGGCTGAGGGGGACTCGAACCTACGAACCTTAGGACAAGGTACGCAGTGCTTTACCAATCTACCCACACTGGACAATACCTTGGCGTGTAGCATGCGCTACACGCCAAGGTATTGGCTGCCTTGGATCAAAACGTGTAGCGCATGCTACACGCCAAGGTATTGGTCCAGTGTGGGTAGATTGGTAAAGCACTGCGTACCTTGTCCTAAGGTTCGTAGGTTCGAGTCTCCTTCAGCCAGAGATCAGTGTTTGTGTATATTTCGCATGCTCTCGCGAATGTTGAAAAATTTAAATAATAAAACATGTTGGGCCAGTATCAAAAATTTAAGGACACTTGCATATTCATGTTCTGTTCCAATATTGAAATGTATTTTTGTCAAATTCAAATATGTATATATACAGCATATTAACATGAATACAAAAAACACTAGATGCATTTTGGTCATGTAGCGATCCCAGAAATTTATCCCCCTATTGCAAAAAGCCCAGTCTGGTGTGCATCATTGCAATTGATAGGAATGTTGCGGAGTGTTGCACAGGTCTATAAAGTTGTTAAATATTAATTTTAAATATTTGAAGTGACTCAGAATAACATTTCTAATATCCTAATGTCTTCATTAAATATCTTAAAATACGTAAACAAAGGTGAATCACTCACAAGATGTAGTGTCAAGTTATCAGTATCAAAGATAAAACTAAAGTAGAGTCTTTTATATTTTACAAAATCAAGAAAAGAAAGCAAATAGACCTAAGTAATTAAGAAAATAGTTTAATATCACTTAACCTTAGGGAAATTAATTTATTTTATTAATAGTATCTAGGGGAGACAAGTCACAGTCACCTTGATGTATATTACTCAGATTTAAACTATAATAACAGAATAAAACCCAACACTAAGTTGTTTATGACCAGAAAAGTCATTCACAGAAACCAACTTCATTAATACAACTTATACAACCTACCATCAAGGTAACGTTGCCTTCCAAGACAATACATCAACATTAAGTTTTAAAGGCTGATCAGTAAATACATTATTCTGTTATTACAGAGAAAAGAACAACAAGTGCACCTACACAGTCTTAAGATAAGTTGTGTTTCATCTATGAGTCAGTCAATAGTGACAAACTAGTTGGGATTACATAGCAACTGTGAAATGGAAAGTACTCAGAGTCGAGTCACTTGAGAAGAATTGTCCCTTGAAGATCAGGAGTCACTCACCAGCCACAGTCACAGAGCAGTCACAGGTCACCAACACCAGTGCCCTATGTATCATGGTTCACAGGCCACCAACACCAGTGCCCTATGTATCATCGTTCACAGGCCACCAACACCAGTGCCCTATGTATCATTGTTCACAGGTCACCAACACCAGTGCCTGATGTATCATTGTTCACAGGTCACCAACACCAGTGCCCGATGTATCATTGTTCACAGGTCACCAACACCAGTGCACTATGTATCGTGGTTCATAGGTCACCAACACCAGTGCCCTATGTATCATCGTTCACAGGTCACCAACACCAGTGCCTATGTATCGTGGTTCACAGGCCACCAACACCAGTGCCCTATGTATCATCGTTCACAGGTCACCAACACCAGTGCACTATGTATCGTGGTTCACAGGTCACCAACACCAGTGCCCTATGTATCATCGTTCACAGGTCACCAACCCAGTTTCCCTATGTATCATTGTTCACAGGCCAAACCCAAAACCAGTGCCCTATGTATCATCGTTCACAGGCCACCAACACCAGTGCCTATGTATCATTGTTCACAGGGGCCAAACCCAACACCAGTGCCCTAAAGTATCATGGTTCACAGGCCACCAACACCAGTGCCCTATGTATCATTGTTCACAGGCCACCAAAAACCCAGTGCCCCAAAGTATCATCGTTCACAGGCCACCAACACCAGTGCCTGATGTATCATTGTTCACAGGCCACCAACACCAGTGCCGATGTATCATTGTTCACAGGCCACCAACACCAGTGCCTGATGTATCATTGTTCACAGGCCAAACCCAAAACCAGTGCCCTATGTATCATGGTTTTACAGCCCCCAACACCAGTGCCCTAATGTATCATTGTTCACAGGCCACCAACACCAGTGCCCAATGTATCATCGTTCAAAGGCCACCAACACCAGTGCCCGATGTATCATTGTTCACAGGCCACCAAACACCAGTGGGCCCCCTGTATTTATTTGGGCACAGGCAAACCAACACCAGTGCCTATGTATCATTGTTCACAGGCCACCAACACCAGTGCCCTATGTATCATCGTTCACAGGTCACCAACACCAGTGCCCTATGTATCATGGTTCACAGGTCACCAACACCAGTGCCCTATGTATCATGGTTCACAGGCCACCAACACCAGTGCCCTATGTATCATTGTTCACAGGTCACCAACACAAGTGCCCTATGTATCATTGGGTTCCCCAGGCCACCAACACCAGTGCCCTATGTATCATTGTTCACAGGCAACCAACACCAGTGCCCCATGTATCATTGTTCAAAAGCCACCAACACCAGTGCCTGATGTATCATTGTTCACAGGCCACCAAATCCTGTGCCCTATGTGTCATTCTTCACAGGCAACCAACTCCAGTGCCCTATCTATCATTGTTCACAGGCAACAAACTCCAGTGCCATATGTATCATTGTTCACAGGCATCCAACACCAATGCCCTATGTATCATTCTTCAGAGGCAACCAACTCCAGTGCCCTATGTATCATTGTTCACAGACCACCAACACCAGTGCCCTATGTATCATTGTTCACAAGCCACCAACACCAGTGCCCAATGTATCATTGGTCACAGGCCATCAACAACAGTGCCCAATGTATCATTGTTCACAGGCCACCAACACCAGTGCCCTATGTATCATCGTTCACAGGCCACCAACACCAGTGCCCTATGTATCATCGTTCACAGGCCACCAACACCAGTGCCCTATGTATCATGGTTCACAGGTCACCAACACCAGTGCCCTATGTATCATTGTTCACAGGCCACCAACACCAGTGCCCTATGTATCATTGTTCACAGGTCACCAACACCAGTGCCTTATGTATCATGGTTCACAGGCCACCAACACCAGTGCCCTATGTATCATTGTTCACAGGCCACCAACACCAGTGCCTGATGTATCATTGTTCACAGGCCACCAACACCAGTGCCTGATGTATCATTGTTCACAGGCCACCAAATCCTGTGCCCTATGTGTCATTCTTCACAGGCAACCAACTCCAGTGCCCTATCTATCATTGTTCACAGGCAACAAACTCCAGTGCCATATGTATCATTGTTCACAGGCATCCAACACCAATGCCCTATGTATCATTCTTCAGAGGCAACCAACTCCAGTGCCCTATGTATCATTGTTCACAGACCACCAACACCAGTGCCCTATGTATCATTGTTCACAAGCCACCAACACCAGTGCCCCAAAGTTCATTGGTCACAGGCCTCAACAAACATGCCCAATGTATCCATTGTTCACAGGCCACCAATACCAGTGCCCTATGTATCATCGTTCACAGGTCACCAACACCAGTGCCCTATGTAACATTGTTCACACGCCTCCAACACCAGTTCCCTATGTATCATTGTTCACAGGCAACAAACGCCAGTGCCCAATGTATCATTGTTCACAGGCAACGACTCCAGTGCCCTATGTATCATTGTTCACACGCCTCCAACACCAGTGCCCTATGTATCATTGTTCACAGGCAACCAACTCCAGTGCCCTATGTATCATTGTTCACAGGCAACCAACTCCAGTGCCCTATGTAACATTGTTCCAGCTCCAACACCGTTCCCTATGTATCATTGTTCACAGGCAACAAACGCCAGTGCCCAATGTATCATTGTTCACAGGCAACGAACTCCAGTGCCCTATGTAACATTGTTCACACGCCTCCAACACCAGTGCCCTATGTATCATTGTTCACAGGCAACCAACTCCAGTGCCCTATGTATCATTGTTCACAGGCAACCAACACCAGTGCTCTACGTATCACTGTTTACAGGTCACCAACACCAGTGCACTATGTATCATTGTTCACAGGCAACCAACACCAGTGCCCAATGCATCATTGATCACAGGCAATCAAGTCCAGTGCCCTATGTATCATTGTTCACACGCCTCCTACACCAGTGCCAAATGTATCATTGCTCACAGGCCATCAACACCAGTGCCCTATGTATCATTGTTCACAGGTCACCAACACCAGTGCCCTATGTATCATTGCTCACAGGCAACCAACACCAGTGCCCTATGTATCATTGTTCACAGGTCATCAACACAAGTGCCCTATGTATCACTGTTCACAGGGAACCAACACCAGTGCCCAATGTATCATTGGTCACAGGCCATCAACAACAGTGCCCAATGTATCATTGTTCACAGGCCACCAATACCAGTGCCCTATGTATCATCGTTCACAGGTCACCAACACCAGTGCCCTATGTAACATTGTTCACACGCCTCCAACACCAGTTCCCTATGTATCATTGTTCACAGGCAACAAACGCCAGTGCCCAATGTATCATTGTTCACAGGCAACGAACTCCAGTGCCCTATGTAACATTGTTCACACGCCTCCAACACCAGTGCCCTATGTATCATTGTTCACAGGCAACCAACTCCAGTGCCCTATGTATCATTGTTCACAGGCAACCAACTCCAGTGCCCTATGTAACATTGTTCACACGCCTCCAACACCAGTTCCCTATGTATCATTGTTCACAGGCAACAAACGCCAGTGCCCAATGTATCATTGTTCACAGGCAACGAACTCCAGTGCCCTATGTAACATTGTTCACACGCCTCCAACACCAGTGCCCTATGTATCATTGTTCACAGGCAACCAACTCCAGTGCCCTATGTATCATTGTTCACAGGCAACCAACACCAGTGCCCAATGCATCATTGATCACAGGCAATCAAGTCCAGTGCCCTATGTATCATTGTTCAACCCCGCCTATACACCAGTGCCCCAAAAGTATCATTGCTCACAGGCCTCAAACCAGTGCCTATGTATCATTGTTCAAGGTCACCCAAAACCCGTGCCTAGTATCATTGCTCACAGGCAACCAACACCAGTGCCCTATGTATCATTGTTCACAGGTCATCAACACAAGTGCCCTATGTATCATTGTTCACAGGGAACCAACACCAGTGCCCTATGTATCATTGTTCACACGCCTCCAACACCAGTGCCCTATGTATCATTGTTCACAGGCAACCAACTCCAGTGCCCTATGTATCATTGTTCACACGCCTCAACACCAGTGCCCTATGTACCATTGTTCACAGGCAACCAACACCAGTGCCCTATGTATCATTGTTCACACGCCTCCAACACCAGTGCCCTATGTACCATTGTTCACAGGCAACCAACACCAGTGCCCTATGTATCATTGTTCACACGCCTCCAACACCAGTGCCCTATGTACCATTGTTCACAGGCAACCAACTCCAGTGCCCTATGTATCATTGTTCACAAGCAACCAACACCAGTGCCCTATGCATCATTGTTCACAGGCAATCAAGTCCAGTGCCCTATGTATCATTGTTCACACGCCTCCTACACCAGTGCCCAATGTGTCATTGTTCACAGGCTACCAACACCAGTGCCCTATGTATCATTGTTAACAGGTCACCAACACCAGTGCCCTATGTATCATTGTTCACAGGCAACCAACTCCAGTGCCCCATGTGTCATTGTTCACAGGCAACCAACACCAGTGACCTATGTATCATTGTTCACACGCCTCCAACACCAGTGCCCTATGTATCATTGTTCATAGGCAACCAACTCCAGTGCCCTATGTATCATTGTTCACAGGCAACCAACACCAGTTCCGCATGTATCATTGTTCACAGGTAACCAACACCAGTGCTCTATGTATCATTGTTCACAAGCAACCAACACCAGTGCCCTATGTATCATTGTTCACAGGCAACCAAGTCCAGTGCTTTAGTTATCATTGTTTACAGGCAACCAACTCCAGTGCCCTATGTATCATTGTTCACAGGCAACCAACACCAGTGCCCTATGTATCATTGTTCTCAGGCAACAAACACCAGTGCCCTATGTATCATTGTTCACAGGCAACCAACACCAGTGCCCTATGTATCATTGTTCACAAGCCTTCAACACAAGTGCCCTATGTATCATTGTTCACAGGCAACCAACACCAGTGCCCTATGCATCATTGTTCACAGGCAACTAACTCCAGTGCCCTATGTATCATTGTTCACAGGTCACCAACACCAGTGCCCTATGTATCATTGTTCACAGGCAACCAACATCAGTGCCCTATGTATCATTGTTCACAGGCCTCCAACACCAGTGCACTATGTATCATTGTTCACAGGCAACCAACTCCAGTGCACTATGTATCATTGTTCACAGGCAACCAACTCCAGTGCCCTATGTATCATTGTTCACACGCCTCCAACACCAGTGCCCTATGTATCATTGTTCACAGGCAACCAACTCCAGTGCGTTAGTTATCATTGTTTACAGGCAACCAACTCCAGTGCCCTATGTATCATTGTTCACAGGCAACCAACACCAGTGCCCTATGTAACATTGTTCATAGGTCACCATCACCAGTGTCCTATGTATCATTGTTCACAGGCAACCAACACCAGTGCCCTATGTATCATTGTTCACAGGCCTCCAACACCACAGCCCTATGTATCATTGTTCACAGGCCACCAACACCAGTGCCCTTTGTATCATTGTTCACAGGTAACCAACACCAGTAACCTATGTATCATTGTTCACAAGCCTCCAACACCAGTGCCCTATGTATCATTGTTCAAAGGCAACCAACTCCAGTGCCCTATGTATCATTGTTCACAGGCCTCCAACACCAGTGCCCTATGCATCATTGTTCTTAGGCAACCAACTCCAGTGCCCAATGTATCATTGTTCACACGCCTCCAACACCAGTGCCCTATGTATCATTGTTCACAGGCAACCAACTCCAGTGCCCTATGTATCATTGTTCACAGGCCTCCAACACCAGTGCCCTATGTATCATTGTTCACAGGCAACCAACTCCAGTTCCTTAGTTATCATTGTTTACAGGCAACCAACTCCAGTGCCCTATGTATCATTGTTCACAGGCCTCCAACACCAGTGCCCTATGTATCATTGTTCACAGGCAACCAACACCAGTGCCCTATGTAACATTGTTCATAGGTCACCATCACCAGTGCCCTATGTATCATTGTTCACAGGCAACCAATACCACAGTCCTATGTATCACTGTTCACAGGCCACCAACACCAGTGCCCTATGTATCATTGTTCACAGGCAACCAACAAAAGTGCCCTATGTATCATTGTTCACAGGCCTCCAACACCACAGCCCTATGTATCGTTGTTCACAGGCCACCAACACCAGTGCCCTATGTATCATTGTTCACAGGCCACCAACACCAGTGCCCCATGTATCATTGTTCACAAGCCTCCAACACCAGTGCCCTATGTATCATTGTTCACAGGCAACCAACTCCAGTGCCCTATGTATCATTGTTAACAGGCAACTAACTCCAGTGCCCTATGTATCATTGTTTACACGCCTCCAACACCAGTGCCCTATGTATCATTGTTCACAGGCAACCAACTCCAGTGCCCTATGTATCATTGTTAACAGGCAACTAACTCCAGTGCCCTATGTATCATTGTTTACACGCCTCCAACACCAGTGCCCTATGTATCATTGTTCACAGGCAACCAACTCCAGTGCCCTGTGTGTCATTGTTCACACGCCTCCAACACCAGTGCCCTATGTATCATTGTTCACAGGCAACTCCAGTGCCCTATGTATCATTGTTCACACGCCTCCAACACCAGTGCCCTATGTATCATTGTTCACAGGCAACCAACTCCAGTGCCCTATGTATCATTGTTAACAGGCAACTAACTCCAGTGCCCTATGTATCATTGTTTACACGCCTCCAACACCAGTGCCCTATGTATCATTGTTCACAGGCAACCAACTCCAGTGCCCTGTGTGTCATTGTTCACACGCCTCCAACACCAGTGCCCTATGTATCATTGTTCACAGGCAACTCCAGTGCCCTATGTATCATTGTTCACACGCCTCCAACACCAGTGCCCTATGTATCATTGTTCACAGGCAACCAACTCCAGTGCCCTATGTATCATTGTTCACAGGCCTCCAACACCAGTGCCCTATGTGTCATTGTTCACAGGCAACCAACTCCAGTGCCTTAGTTATCATTGTTTACAGGCAACCGACTCCAGTGTCCTATGTATCATTGTTCACATGCAACCAACACCAGTGCCCTATGTAACATTGTTCATAGGTCACCATCACCAGTGCCCTATGTATCATTGTTCACAGGCAACCAATACCAGTGCCCTATGTATCATTGTTCACAGGCCTCCAACACCACGTTCCTATGTATCATGTTCAAGGCCCCCAACACAGTGCCCTATGTATCATTGTTCACAGGCAATCTCCAGTGCCCTATGTATCATTGTTCACAGGCCTCCAACACCAGTGCCCTATGTATCATTGTTCACAGGCAACTAACTCCAGTGCCCTATGTATCATTGTTCACAGGCCACCAACACCAGCGCCCTATGTATCATTGTTCACAGGCAACCAATTCCAGTGCCCTATGTATCATTGTTCACAGGCAACCAACACAAGTGCCCTATGTATCATTGTTCACATTTCACCAACACCAGTGCCCTATGTATCATTGTTCACAGGCAATCAACTCCAGTGCCCTATGTATCATTGTTCACACACCTCCAACTCCAGTGCCCTATGTGTCATTGTTCACAGGCAATCAACTCCAGTGCCCTCTGTATCATTGTTCACAGGCCACCAACACCAGTTTTCCACGTATCATTGTTCACGGGCAACCAACTCCAGTGCCCTATGTATCATTGTTCATAGGCAACCAACTCCAGTGCCCTATGTATCATTGTTCACAGGCCACCAACACCAGTGCCCTATGTATCATTGTTCACAGGCAACCAACTCCAGTGCCCTATGTATCATTGTTTTACACGCCTCCAACCCCCAGTGCCTATGTCCATTGTTCACAGGCAACCAACACCAGTGCCCCATGTATCATTGTTCACACGCCTCCAACACCAGTGCCCTATGTACAAATTTTTCACAGGCAAACCCAAACCCAGTGCCCTATGTATCATTGTTACACGCCTCCAACACCAGTGACCTATTACCATTGTTCACAGGCAACCAATCCAGTGCCCTATGTATTTATTGTTCCAAGCAACAACACAAATGCCCTATGATCATTGTTCACAGGCAATCAAGTCCAGTGCCCTATGTATCATTGTTCACACGCCTCCTACACCAGTGCCCAATGTGTCATTGTTCACAGGCTACCAACACCAGTGCCCTATGTATCATTGTTAACAGGTCACCAACACCAGTGCCCTATGTATCATTGTTCACAGGCAACCAACTCCAGTGCCCCATGTGTCATTGTTCACAGGCAACCAACACCAGTGACCTATGTATCATTGTTCACACGCCTCCAACACCAGTGCCCTATGTATCATTCTTCATAAGCAACCAACTCCAGTGCCCTATGTATCATTGTTCACAGGCAACCAACACCAGTTCCGCATGTATCATTGTTCACAGGTAACCAACACCAGTGCTTATGTATCATTGTTCACAAGCAACCAACACCAGTGCCCTATGTATCATAGTTCACAGGCAACCAAGTCCAGTGCTTTAGTTATCATTGTTTACAGGCAACCAACTCCAGTGCCCTATGTATCATTGTTCACAGGCAACCAACACCAGTGCCCTATGTATCATTGTTCTCAGGCAACAAACACCAGTGCCCTATGTATCATTGTTCACAGGCAACCAACACCAGTGCCCTATGTATCATTGTTCACAAGCCTTCAACACAAGTGCCCTATGTATCATTGTTCACAGGCAACCAACACCAGTGCCCTATGCATCATTGTTCACAGGCAACTAACTCCAGTGCCCTATGTATCATTGTTCACAGGTCACCAACACCAGTGCCCTATGTATCATTGTTCACAGGCAACCAACATCAGTGCCCTATGTATCATTGTTCACAGGCCTACAACACCAGTGCACTATGTATCATTGTTCACAGGCAACCAACTCCAGTGCACTATGTATCATTGTTCACAGGCAACCAACTCCAGTGCCCTATGTATCATTGTTCACACGTCTCCAACACCAGTGCCCTATGTTTCATTGTTCACCGGCAACCAACTCCAGTGCCCTGTGTGTCATTGTTCACACGCCTCCAACACCAGTGCCCTATGTATCATTGTTCACAGGCAACTCCAGTGCCCTATGTATCATTGTTCACACGCCTCCAACACCAGTGCCCTATGTATCATTGTTCACAGGCAACCCAAATCATTGCCTATGTATCATTGTTAACAGCAACCCAACTCCAGTGCCCTATGTATCATTGTTTACAGGCTCCAAAAACCCCGTGCCCTATGTATCATTGTTCACAGGCAACCAACCAGTGCCCTGTGTGTCTTTGTTCACACGGGCCCCCAACCAGGCCCTATGTATCATTGTTCACAGGCAACTCCAGTGCCCTATGTATCATTGTTCACACGCCTCCAACACCAGTGCCCTATGTATCATTGTTCACAGGCAACCAACTCCAGTGCCCTATGTATCATTGTTCACAGGCCTCCAACACCAGTGCCCTATGTGTCATTGTTCACAGGCAACCAACTCCAGTGCCTTAGTTATCATTGTTTACAGGCAACCGACTCCAGTGTCCTATGTATCATTGTTCACAGGCAACCAACACCAGTGCCCTATGTAACATTGTTCATAGGTCACCATCACCAGTGCCCTATGTATCATTGTTCACAGGCAACCAATACCAGTGCCCTATGTATCATTGTTCACAGACCTCCAACACCACAGTCCTATGTATCACTGTTCACAAGCCACCAACACCAGTGCCCTATGTATCATTGTTCACAGGCAACCAACTCCAGTGCCCTATGTATCATTGTTCACAGGCCTCCAACACCAGTGCCCTATGTATCATTGTTCACAGGCAACTAACTCCAGTGCCCTATGTATCATTGTTCACAGGCCACCAACACCAGCGCCCTATGTATCATTGTTCACAGGCAACCAATTCCAGTGCCCTATGTATCATTGTTCACAGGCAACCAACACAAGTGCCCTATGTATCATTGTTCACATTTCACCAACACCAGTGCCCTATGTATCATTGTTCACAGGCAATCAACTCCAGTGCCCTATGTATCATTGTTCACACACCTCCAACTCCAGTGCCCTATGTGTCATTGTTCACAGGCAATCAACTCCAGTGCCCTCTGTATCATTGTTCACAGGCCACCAACACCAGTTTTCCACGTATCATTGTTCACGGGCAACCAACTCCAGTGCCCTATGTATCATTGTTCATAGGCAACCAACTCCAGTGCCCTATGTATCATTGTTCACAGGCCACCAACACCAGTGCCCTATGTATCATTGTTCACAGGCAACCAACTCCAGTGCCCTATGTATCATTGTTCACAGGCCACCAACACCAGTGCCCTATGTATCATTGTTCACAGGCCACCAACACCAGTGCACTATGTATCATTGTTCACAGGCCACCAACACCAGTGCCCTATGTATCTTTGTTCACAGGCCACCAACACCAGTGCCCTTTGTATCATTGTTCACAGGCCACCAACACCAGTGCCCTATGTATCATTGTTCACGGCCACCCAAAACCAGTGCACTATGTATCCATTGTTCACAGGCCCCCAACACCAGTGCACTATGTATCATTGTTCACAAAGGGCCCCCAACAACCAGTGCCCTATGTATCATTGTTCACAGGCCACCAACACCAGTGCCTATGTATCATTGTTCACAGGCCACCAACACCAGTGCCCTATGTATCATTGTTCACAGGCCACAACAGCAGTGCCCTATGTATCATTGTTCACAGGCCACAACACCAGTGCCCTATGTATCATTGTTCACAGGCCACAAAAACCGTGCCCTATGTTCATTGTTCACAGGGGCCACCAACACCAGTGCACTATGTATCATTTTACAGGCCACAACACCAGTGCACTATGTATCATTGTTCACAGGCCACAACACCAGTGCCCTATGTATCATTGTTCACAGGCCACCAACACCAGTGCACTATGTATCATTGTTCACAGGCCACCAACACCAGTGCACTTTGTATCATTGTTCACGGGCCACAACACCAGTGCACTATGTATCATTGTTCACAGGCCACAACACCAGTGCCCTATGTATCATTGTTCACAGGCCACCCAAAACCAGTGGGACTATGTATCATTGTTCACAGGCCACAACACCCGTGCACTATGTATCATTGTTCACAAAGGGCCAACCCAACACCAGTGCACTATGTATCATTGTTCACAGGCCACCAACACCAGTGCACTATGTATCATTGTTCACAGGCCACCAACACCAGTGCACTATGTATCATTGTTCACAGGCCACCAACACCAGTGCACTATGTATCATTGTTCACAGGCCACAACACCAGTGCACTATGTATCATTGTTCACAGGCCACCAACACCAGTGCACTATGTATCATTGTTCACAGGCCACCAACACCAGTGCACTATGTATCATTGTTCACAGGCCACCAACACCAGTGCACTATGTATCATTGTTCACAGGCCACCAACACCAGTGCACTATGTATCATTGTTCACAGGCCACCAACACCAGTGCACTATGTATCATTGTTCACAGGCCACCAACACCAGTGCACTATGTATCATTGGTTTACAGGCCACAACACCAGTGCCCTATGTATCATTGTCACAGGCCACCAACACCAGTTTCACTATGTATCATTGTACCAGGCCACCAACACCAGTGCACTATGTGTCATTGGTACACAGGCCACCAACACCAGTGCACTATGTTTCATTGTACAAAAGGCACCAACACCAGTGCACTATGTATCATTGTACACAGGCCACCAACACCAGTGCACTATGTATCATTGTTCACAGGCCACCAACACCAGTGCACTATGTATCATTGTTCACAGGCCACCAACACCAGTGCACTATGTATCATTGTCACAGGCCACCAACACCAGTGCACTATGTATCATTGTACACAGGCCACCAACACCAGTGCACTATGTATCATTGTACACAGGCCACCAAAACACCAGTGCAATAGTATCATTGTAAAAAGGCCACCAACACCAGTGCACTATTATCATTGTACACAGGCCACCAACACCAGTGCACTATGTATCATTGTTCACAGGCCACCAACACCAGTGCACTATGTATCATGTTCACAGGCCCCCAACACCCGTGCACTATGTATATTGTACACAGGCCAAAACCAGTGCATATGTATCATGTACACAGGCCACCAACACAGTGCACTATGTATCATTGTAACCCGGCCACAACACAAGTGAACTTGGGATCATTTACAAGGCCACCAACACCAGGCACTATGTATCAATGTTCAAGGCAACCAACACCAGTGGACTTTGATATTGTACACAGGCACCAACACCAGTGCACTATGTATCCATTGTTCACAAGGCCACCAACACCAGGGGGACTATGTTTCATTGTAACAGGCACCAACACCAGTCAATATGTTCATTGTTAAAAGGCCACCAACACTAGTTTGGGTATGTAATCATTGTTTCACAGGCACAAACACTAGTGGACTATTTTATCATTGTACACAGGCCACAACCACAGTGCATATGTATCAGGTTTTACAGCCACCAACCCCGTGCACTATGTTCATGGTTCAAGGCCACCAACACCAGTCACTATGTATCATTGTACAACAGCCACCCCAAAACCAGTGCACTTGTATATTGTACACGGCCACCAACACCAGTGCACTATGTATCATTTACACAGGCCACCAACACAGTGCACTATGTATCTTGTACACAGGCCACCAACACCAGGCACTATGTATCATTGTTCCGGCCCCAACACCAGTGGACTATGTATCATTGTACACAGGACCAACACCAGTGCACTATGTATCATTGTTACAGGCCCAAACCAGTGGACTATGTATCATTGTAACAGGCACCCCACCAGTGCACTGTATCATTGTTAAGGCCACCAACACCAGTGCACTATGTATCATTTTTCACAGGCCACCAACATAGGGATATTTCATTGTAACGGCCACCAACACCAGTGCACTATTTAGGGTTAAGTCCCCCCAACACCGGGGCACTATGTACTGGTTCACAGGCCCCAACACCAGTCCTATGTATCATTTTTCACAGGCCCCCAAACCCGTGGACAGTATCATTTACACACCACCCACCCGGCATATGTTATTGTTCACAGGCCCCAAAAACAGTCCCCAAAATTTGATAACTAGTTTTATATACATGTCATAATAAAAGAAAGTTTAAGGTTATCCAATAAGACTTTTGAAAATTTTTAAATAGAAAAAAGTTTTTCGAGTTTTCAGAAAATAATTAAAATCCTTTATACCAAAAAACTTAATATAAAAATATTTTTAGAGGGTTTTCTTTACGTTTATATTTTTTAAATTATCCATCATTTTTAAAAATTGACTTTTTGTTTTAAATTTTTTTTTTCTAAAAAATTTCCTTTTAAAAAATCCAACTGGCGAATACTTTCAATTTTAAAAAAAAAAAAATTTCCATCACAAACAATCAATTCCAAAATTTTTTAATAATTTCAAGAATATTTCAAATTTACACTTACTAAAAATTAAAATTTGGTTGGTCTTCTTATAGAAGATTCATTTAGTTTTTTTGGGATCAGAATAAAAAATTTTAGTTATTAAAAGTAAATAAACTTAATTTTTTATTCAATAAAATTAGAAAATCGGGACTTTTGGAAGTCAATAAGAGTGGGGAGAGTTTGAACCAATAAGAGTGGGGACAGTTTGAAGCCAATAAGAGTGGGGGGTTTGAAACCAATAAGGTGGGGGGCAGTTTGAAGCCAAAAAGAGTGGGGAGAGTTTTAAGCCAATAAGAGTGGGGCAGTTTTAAGCCAATAAGAGTGGGGAGAGTTTTAAGCCCAAAAAAGGTGGGGACAGTTTGAAGCCAATAGAGTGGGGACCGTTTGAAGCAATAAGAGTGGGGACAGTTTGAAGCCAATGAGAGTGGGGACAGTTTGAAGCCAATAAGAGTGGGGACAGTTTGAAGCCAATAAGAGTGGGGAGAGTTTGAAGCCAATAAGAGTGGGGACAGTTTGAAGCCAATAAGAGTGGGGACAGTTTGAAGCCAATAAGAGTGGGGACAGTTTGAAGCCAATGAGAGTGGGGACAGTTTGAAGCCAATAAGAGTGGGGACAGTTTGAAGCCAATAAGAGTGGGGACAGTTTGAAGCCAATGAGAGTGGGGACAGTTTGAAGCCAATAAGAGTGGGGACAGTTTGAAGCCAATAAGAGTGGGGACAGTTTGAAGCCAATAAGAGTGGGGAGAGTTTGAAGCCAATAAGAGTGGGGACAGTTTGAAGCCAATAAGAGTGGGGAGAGTTTGAAGCCAATAAGAGTGGGGACAGTTTGAAGCCAATGAGAGTGGGGACAGTTTTGAAGCCAATAAGAGTTGGGGACAGTTTGAAGCCAATAAGAGTGGGGACAGTTTGAAGCCAATGAGAGTGGGGACAGTTTGAAGCCAATAAGAGTGGGGACAGTTTGAAGCCAATAAGAGTGGGGACAGTTTGAAGCCAATAAGAGTGGGGACAGTTTGAAGCCAATAAGAGTGGGGACAGTTTGAAGGCAATCAGAACAGTAATTCTCCAATTATGGTAGTTTATAATGATTCGAAGTTTCATTAACCATTTGTTAATATTGTTAAATTCCCCCCCCCCCCAACACAAACAAAATTTAAAGTGAACTTTCAAGGTGGTCAGCTGCGCCAGACATTAAACTCTGAAGACGGTTAGAAAAGGACACAGGGATTTATTTTTTTTACATTATATTACACGCAATGCAACCGCAAACAGACTGTTTTAACAGTGAAGAAGCCGTTGCAAGACGGCAACAAATAAGAAGGGACATTCTCTGAAGCAAGACAGATGGTATCAGTGATGCCTTCTGCCTTGCCAGAGAATTTCTCTACCTATTATCATATTATTACTATAATCATGGGGGAGCGCTAAACCCGTAGGATTATACAGCGCACGTGGGGGGCACGAAAGGTATTCAGGCTCAGTTCAGGGAACCGGAGCACAGATCCAATTCCCTAGATCAAGAGCACCTCACCAGCGTCAAGGAACCTCCCTTGAGGGGTATTATTACCATAACTGAGCGCTAAACCCGTAAGGGTCATACAGCTCTGTCCTCCTCTCTGTTGATGTCTTGCAACAATATATTGTTCGTGGCGACGCACGAGAGTGAGAAAGATCTAGAGCTGAAGACTTGCATCTCCGTGTGGCTGCTTCTGCATTATATTACATATACAATGATCAACTCTACACCAACATACCTGAATCTCACTCTGTTGTCTGTGACCTGAGAGGCAGCTTTTATGATTGTTAGAAGATGGAGAAGGTTAATGGTAATAACTCCCCAGCGGCTAGGTCTGTGACCAGGCCTCGCCCGGTCTCGTCTCTGGCCAGGCCTCGTTTCTGGCCAGGCCTCGTGCTATGCCAGAATGAAGTCAGTTGTTTCAACAGCTTGAGTCAGTGACGTCGTGCACTTGCTTATTGCTCCATTAACCTGGCTCTAGTAACACTACACAAGACTTTATAGGTTTCTCGCAGTGTGAACGTAAAACGAAAAGTTGGAATTAAAAAACAAACTGAAAATCACTTAAAAATCCCTTATGAGGATAGCTAATAAGAAACATAGTAAGGTTATCTTGTGACATCCTACACACTGCAACACTATATATTGTGATATCCTACACACTGCAACACTATCTTGTGACATCCTACACACTGCAACACTATATATTGTGATATCCTACACACTGCAACACTATCTTGTGACATCTTACACACTGCAACACTATTATTGTGATATCCTACACACTGCAACACTATCTTGTGACATCCTACACACTGCAACATTATATCTTGTGACATCCTACACACTGCAATACTATATCTTGACATCCTACACTCTGCAACACTATCTTGTGACATCCTACACACTGCAACACTATATATTGTGATATCCTACACACTGCAACACTATATCTTGTGACATCCTACACACTGCAACATTATATCTTGTGACATCCTACACACTGCAACACTATCTTGTGATATCCTACACACTGCAACACTATCTTGTGACATCCTACACACTGCAACACTATCTTGTGACATCCTACACATTACAACACTATCTTGTGACATCCTACACACTGAACACAATCTTGTGACATCCTACACACTGCAACACTATCTTGTGACATCCTACACACTGCAGCACTATATCCTGTGACATCCTACGCACTGCAACACTATCTTGTGACATCCTGCACGCTGCAACACTATCTTGTGACATCCTACACACTGCAACACTATATCTTGCGACATCCTACAAACTGCAACACATCCTACACACTGCAACACTATATCTTGCGACATCCTACAAACTGCAACACATCCTACACACTGCAACACTATCTTGTGGCATCCTACACACTACAACACTTTATCTTGTGACACCCTACACACTGCAACACTATATCAACTGTTTGATTTTATCCACATATCAATAACACTTTGTGTATTACATTTCACACTATATCACTCACTGTATCACTAACACTTAACACATAATATTACGCACTCTAGCACACACATTCGGTCACTACCTCACACAACGCTAAACTGATCACAGTCGCTGACACGTAAGGTTGAGGCAGAGCCACTGAACCAGCCCTCTCAGAACCACTGGTTCACCTGTCAAGTGTTTTGTCATATTTCTGTAAGGTGGCTGTCAGTGGTCAAGACATATCTGGAACTTATTTGAAGATATTTTATTTATTAACAGCTCATTTTTTTATTCATATTACGAATCTTAATCTAAATAACTATAGCTGGATACCAGAAATGTTTCACTGACCAAAGTACTTAAAATCGTTTTCACGACTGACTCTACTAATGAGCTACACTCACCAGGGACGTCAACTCCAAGTGTTGTACCTAACTTCTGGTCTAGTGTTTAAGCTCTGGTCATATGTCTATGAAACAAAGGGTATATACTTAGAGGGTTGTATTTCTCCCAGAGAATATACATCCTGAGATATACATCCCTATTTTAGTGATTGAATTATTTATGTGTGTTAGTGAACAGCTTACCAAGCAGCCTTCATGACCCCAGTGTAGTTGACTGGCAGATCGTGTAATTGATCGGCAGATCATGACTCCGAAACCAGCTGTTTCAGAGTCACTTTGACAGTTATGGAAAATTTAAAATCGCCCTGTTGGCGATTGACAGATCAGAACTAGGATTAGAAGGGACTCACAGGTAAGGACCCGCTAAGGCCGAGAGGGAAGTGGGGATAGGTGCAAAATTGGTGGGGGAGAGGAAATAATAAAGAAAAAGAAAAAGAGTCGGGGCTAAACCCAACCGCAAGGCATTGTAAGGCATTATATAGGGCAAAAAATAAATCATGTGCTGCTGTGCTCTCTCTTGCATTCGTATCTCGTATCAACTGCAAGAACGTCACGCAAATCGGGCTAAGGGCAGGAGGTATGGTGGCTCCAAATGACACCAGGCAAGCCGCTCCACCGTACTGCACAGAGAACGCCTCTCCACGACAATGGCAGTTAAAGATGAGGTGGAGAGATAAAAAATAAATAGGCAAAGATGGTAATCTTTTAGGACATTATAGCGTGATAAAATGCAAAAAAACGAGCGGAAGAGTGCAAAAGAAGAGGAAGATTGCTGGGAAAAAATTAAGTGTATCGAGGCGGGAGGAGCAGGTCGTAAAGGGCTCGGAAGAGATTGACAAGATTGTGAGGGCGTCTGACAGAGTCGTCAAGATAAAAAAGTTCTGTGTTGGTGGTATGTCTCAAGTCTGTCAACGCCCGGTTCTGGATACGTTGGAGCTTCAGTGCGTTAGTCTTAGTTATTAAGGCAAGGGGAGTGTAAGTGATGAGAGGCCTGATAAGTGCTGTGTATAAGTGAAGCTTGGTGGCAGGACCTGCACCTCTCAGTTTATTGAGCTGAGAGAGTTCAATCCCGGCAACAGCTGTTTTGGAAGTGATGTGTGGTCTAATGCTCAATCTGCAGCCAAGGGTAACTCCAAGTACTACTGTAGAAAATGTTCATGATATGAGTATTGTAAAGTAAAAGGACACAATTGCAACTAATGTGACATTTATTGTGGCAACGTTTCGCTCTCCAGGAGCTTTATCAAGCCATTACAAACAATACATGGACACAGAGGGTATATAAATGTCACATTAGTTGCACTTGTGTCCTTTTACTTTACATATTGTCGGTAATTCTACCAACTTTATTACACACATATGAGTATTCGTAAAGGATAGGTTTTAAGTTCGACAGGAGCAGGAGTGCCACGTCTTTTATAGAAAAAGTTGATCTTTGACTTGTTGACATTAGTTTTTATTCGCCATAATAGTTCCCATGCGATAATCCTGTCTACTTCGAGTTGTATTCCGTGTGTGAGGAATCTAGTGTTGCCGTGTGCTGTGAGCTGTGTAATGTTGTCTACATAACAGGTGGTGAGTGTGTTCGAGTATATGGATTCAGGCATGTCATTTGTGTAAAGAATATAGAGTGTAGGAGACTTGTGGGACTCCTGCATGAAGGGTGAAGTAGTCAGAGGTTTTGTTCCTGAACTTTATACACATAGTGCGGCCATCAAGGAAACTGCATAATAATTTCGTCATATTTACTGGAAAATCAAAGGAGGTGCATATCTTGGGCCTTGTTTATGTGTATATAGCTCAGGACGATGTTTAAAGCGTCTTGTGGTAGAGCGGTGTTGTCTGATTCCAAACTGCTGTTCGTTCAGTAGGTTGTCTCAAGGAGAGTTCTGAGTCTCATGTTCACAAGTTGCTATGTTCACAAGTTGCTCAAAAGTCATCCCTAAGATTTCTAGCAGGATTATGGGCCTTTAGATCTTTGGGTCTGTCAAGTCTTTTCCAGGCTTAGGGATGAGAGTAGCCAAAGCAGATTTGAATAAAGGTGAGAAGCATCCGTATGCACTGGAGAGATCGGTAATAGCTGAAGCGACAGTGTGGAAGGTGTCGAAGGGCAGAATGAGATAGGCCAGAAGCACCAGGTGCTTTCTTGGGGAGACGAGTTAAGAGGGAGATGACATTCTGTTGTGTGAAAGGAGAGGTAAGAGGATGGGAGGAGGAAAGGGAATTTAGAGTGATGATTGGGCTGGGAGTGGTCAGATGACTATGGTCTGTGATCCAGCGTTCGATGTCGGATGTGTAGTCACCTAATTGTGGTTGCAGGGATTGAGACTCAGCTCCTGGCCCCGCCTCTTCACCGACCGCTACTAGGTCCTCTCTCCCCCTGCTCCATGAGCTTTATCATACCTCGTCTTAAAACTATGTATAGTTCCTGCCTCCATTACATCGCTTGCCAGACTATTCCACTTCCTAACTACTCTATGACTGAAGAAATACTTCCTAACATCTCTTTGACTCATCTGAGTCTTCATCCTCCAATCGTGACCCCTTGTTTCTGTGTCCCATCTCTGGAACATCCTGTCTCTGTCCATCTTGTCTATTCCACGCAGTATTTTGTATGCCGTTATCATGTCTTCCCTGACCCTCCTGTTCTCCAGTGTTGTCAGACCGATTTCTCTTAACCTTTCTTCATAGGACATTCCCCTTAGCTCTGGAACTAGCCTTGTTGCAAACCTTTTCACTTTCTCTAATTTCTTGACGTGTTTGACCAGGTGTGGGTCCCAAACTGGTGCTGCGTACTCCAGTATGGGCCTGACGTACACAGTGTATAAAGTCTTGAACGATTCCTTACTGAGGTACCGAAACCCTATTCTCAGGTTTGCCAAGCGCCCATATGCCGCAGCAGTTATCTGGTTAATGTGTGCTTCTGGCGATGTACTCGGTATTATACTCACTCCTAGGTCTTTCTCCTTGAGTGAGGTTTTCAGCCTTTGTCCTCCTAGCCTATACTCTGTCTGCGGTCTTCTTTGCCCTCCTCCGATCTTCATGACTCTGTATTTGGCGGGGTTAAATTCTAGGAGCCAGTTTCTGGATCACACATCCAGCCTGTCCAGGTCTTTTTGTAGACCTGTCTGGTCCGCGTCTGATTTAATTCTCCTCATTAACTTCAAGTCATCTGCAAATAGTCGTTCACATATACAAAGAATAGCACTGGTCCCAGGACTGATCCCTGTGGGACCCCGCTCGTTACTGGCGCCCACTGTGATACCTCATCACGGACCATGACTCGCTGTTGCCTCCCTGTTAGATATTCTCTGATCCATGGCAGTACCCTTCCTGTTATACGTGCCTTGTCCTCTAGCTTCTGTACTAATCTCTTGTGAGGAACTGTGTCGAAGGCCTTCTTGCAGTCCAAGAAAATGCAATCAGCCCACCCCTCCCTCTAATTTCTTACTTCAGTTACCTTGTCATAAAACTCTAGTAGGTTTGTGGCACAGGATTTTCCTTCCATGAATCCGTGCTGGCTGTCGTTTATAATCTTGTTCCGCTCCATGTGCTCCAGCAGGTGCTCAAGTACGGCAGGGTCTAGGGTATGTAGGTGGAATATGTTTTCCCAGGAGTCTTTGAAGATGTTTATAGCCTCTGCTGGGTTTGTTGTTGTGAGTGATGTGTCTGAAAGCTGTAGTGTTTGGGGCTTCACTGATTTTCCGGATGAAATTTCAGAAATTCTTGGGAGCCTTAATGCGTTGAGCTTCTGCTGTGTCATTTAGTGACTGCCAGTATCTGTTGTGGTCATTCTCTAGACTGAATGATGTGCACCCGCAGTATAGAGAGATCCCAGCGTATGAGATTCAGTCTGTTTTGATTAATGCCAAAGCGGTGTCTGTAACATGTGGGCAGGCGCTGTGTTCTTTCCGAAGGTCGGAAAGAATAGCGTACTTTGTAGTGTTTAGTGGGCACTGCTTTCCCAGCAACTTGTGTAATAGAAAGTTGTATTCGTGCAAGTTGTGTGTCTATGTCTGATAAGAGTCTGTTGTCGAAGTTGTGTGTGAGATCTATATTGTCAAGCTGATGTTTGAATATGTCCCAGTCAGCCTGTGAGTAAGCTGGAGTTGGGTGAACTGGAATGAGTATTGGGTTAGAAGAAATATGGAGGGTGATGGGAATGTGGTCGGATCCTGAAGGAGGGCCGGGTGATATGAAATGGCGAAGATAATTGCTGGCTTTGTTGGTGATTATTTTATCAGGTTTTCCCTGACCATTATGTTAAGAAAAATAAAAATTTGGGGGCCCGGGTGAATGAGATTTTTTTGTGTAAAAAATTTAAAGAAATTGAATGAATTTGATTGACGGGTTGCCAGGAAGAGTTGTTTTACATGAGCTCAGCAAGGGGGTATAAAAAGACAGGTGATTAAAAAAGTAGGGTTAGATCATGGGGTTATATTTTTTTTTGGGACGTAAATTTTTTATGTAATTATGTTTGGGCGGTGCACACACCACACACACACACACACACCTACACACACACACATCACACACACACATATATTAATATTATTATATATTATATTTATATATATATAATATATATAATTTTAATAATATAACATTTTTTTTTTACACTGGCCCCGTTTCCCCCACCAAGGCAGGGTAGCCCGAAAAAAAAAATTTTCCCCACTTTCCTCCTCACTGTTTTTGGCCAAAGGGTGCTTTACAAACTTTTTTAAAACTGCAACATTAACACCCCTCCTTCAAGTGGGGCCTGAAACTTCCCATTTCCAGGACTCAAGCCGGCCTGCGGTTTTTCCCTAAAACCCTTCATAAATGTTACTTTGCTCACACTCCAACACACGTCAAGTATTAAAAAACCCTTTGTCCCTTCATCCTACAAACACGCTCAGCAGCCTCTGGAAGTCATATTATTGTAAATAATATATATATATAAATATATAGGTTAAGGTTGGTAACAGCAACCCCCAGGGGGAAATATACCGTCCTGCCAGAGACTGTGAAACAAAAAAACCCGTAACGTTTTGCTGGGTGGTTGCTGGTTTTTCCTTTTTTTGGGTTTTAAAACACGCTAAAAACGGTATCTTGCACTCCACTACACTTTGGTCCCAAATTCACAGCACGCCATGCAATATATAATACATACACAGGTTTTTCTCTTTTTTCTAAATGTTTTTTTTCTTTTTAAAATTTTTTTATTGTCCATGGGGAAAGGGGAAAAAAATCTTTCCTCCCCTAAGCCATGCGGTCTAAGGCGATAAAAAGCCGGGGGGCAATGGGTAGTAAACCCCCCCTCCGTATACAATTTCTAAAAAAAGAAGAAGAAAAAAATTTATAAAAATGGTTTCTTAAATGTGCGTGGATGAGGCGGATACAAGAACAGATGTTGCTGTGTTATAATGAAAAAAAATTGGATTTCCCCGGGCCCCAGCGAAACAAAGCTGAAGGGGGGAGGAGAGTTTCAGTGGGGGGGAAATAAATGGGATTAAATTGGGTTCTGAGAGAGTTAGAGCAAAGGGAAGGGTACGTAATGTTAAAAAGATCTTATGGAAGGGGAAAAGAGAAATGAATGTGAAATTCAAAAAATTTGTGGATAAAGTAAAGGTTTTGGAGGGGAGAATGGGCATAAAAGGTGTAGCATGGAGAAGAGAGGATGCAGAGGAGAGAGGAGATTTTGGGATGTTAAGGAATGTTAGGGGCCCTTTTAACCAAGTGAGAGATAATTGTGGAGGGGGCTTAATCTAAAGTAGGGGAAAAATTTAGAGAGGGTGTGGTAGGGAATTTGGGGTGCCAGGTGTAAAGATAAGGGAGCCCTTTGATTGAATTTGTATAGAAAGGGGTTTATTATAGGGAAACAATTTTAAGAAAAAGAGGATAAATGTATACCGATATGAGTAGGGCGAAATACAGTAGTTTGTTGGATTATGTTTGGTAGAAAAAAATGTTGGTAACTTCAGGGTGTCATTTTTTTGAGGGGCCAAAATATAGATCACTTTCTAGTTTTTAGCTATACTGAGAGTAAAAGGTAGAGGGGATACAAGAAAAATAGAAGCATCGGGGAAGGGAGAGAGGTGAAGGTTTAAAAACCCAAAAAAGGAGGCATTTAAAGGGTAAGATATAAACAGCTATTGGAGGATAGAGGGGCTAATGAGAGCATAGGCAATGGGGTCGAAGAGGTATGGGGGAGGTTTTTAAAAAGGGAAATGTTTGATGTTCAGCAGAAATTTTTGGTTACAGGGAAAATGGGGGGCAGGGGGGAAGAGGAAACGATTGGTGGAAAGATGATGTAAAGAGAGAGTAAGGGGGAAAAAGTTAGCATATAGAAGTTTTTACAAAGTAGAATTGATGCAAGGGGGGAAGAAATAAAATGGGGAAAAAGAGAGAAATTTTAAAAGAGTTGGGGAAACAAAAAAAAAGAGAGCAAATGAGAGAGGGGGTGAGATGTTATCAACAAATTTTGTTGAAAAAAAGAAAAAGTTTTGGAGTGAGATTAACAAATTTTAAGGAAAAACCTAGAGAACAAATGGATTTGGGCAGTTAAAAATAAAGGGGAGGAAAGTTATTAAATGGAGATTAGGGTTTTTTGGAAGATGGGAAAGGGGAAAAAAAATTTTTTTAGGAATTGTTAAATGTTGAGAATAAAAAAGGGAAGTGATTTCGTGGATAGGGCAAAGGGGGAAAAAAAAATCTTTTAGGAGTGAGGAAGAAACCCCGTTGTTAGTTGGGGGAAGTTTTGTGGGGGGGCAGTTTGGGAAAATAAAGGGGGGAAGGCAAAACCGGGGTTGATGGGAAAAGATAGAAATGTTAAAAGGGAGGTGGGGGGGTATAGTTTTGGGGTGGTTTTGGGGCAATTATTTAATAAAAGTATGGAAGAGGGTAAGGTACCTAGGGATTGGCAGAGAGCATGCAAAGTTCCTTTGTATAAAGGAAAAGGGGGATAAAAGAGAGGCAAAAATTATAGGGGATAAGTCTGTTGAGTGTACCTGGTAAAGTGTATGGTAGAGTTATAATTGAAAGAATTAAGAGTAAGAGGGAGAATAGATAGCAGATGAACAAGGAGGCTTTAGGAAAGGTAGGGGGTGTGTGGACCAGGTGTTTACAGTGAAACATATAAGTGAACAGTATTTAGATAAGGCTAAAGGTCTTTGTGGCATTTATGGTTTTGGGAAAAAGGGCGTAGACAGGGTGGATAGGGGGCAATGTGGCAGATGTTGCAATGTTATGGTGTAGGGGGTAGGTTTACTGAAAGAAAGTAAAGAGTTTTAACGAGGATAGTGAGGCTCAAGTTAGAGTATGTAGGAAAGAGGGAAATTTTTTCCCAGTAAAAGTAGGCCTTAGACAAGGATGGGGTGATTCACCGGGGGTTTTTAATAATTTATAGATGGGGTTGTAAGAGAAGTAAATGCGGGGGTTTTTGGGCAAGAGGCGTGGATTTAAAAGATAAAGAATCACACAAAAAAGTGGGAGTTGTCACAGCTGCTCTTGCTGATGACACTGTCCCTCTTGGAGATTCTGAAGAGAAGTTGCAGAGATTGGGATGAATTTGGTAGGGTGTGCAAAAGAAGAAAATTAAAGGTGAATACAGGAAAGAGTAAGGTTATGAGGATAACAAAAAGATTAGGTGATGAAAGATGAATATCAGATTGGAGGGAGAGAGTATGGAGAGGTGAACCCTATTTTAGATATTTGGGAGTGGACGTGTCAGCGGATGGGTCTATGAAAGATGAGGTGAATCATAGAATTTATGAGGGAAAAAGAGTGAGTGGTGCACTTAGGGGTCTGTGGAAACAAAGAACTTTGTCCTTGGAGGCAAAGAGGGGAAAAGTATGAGAGTAATAGTTTTACCAACGCTCTTATATGGGGGGTGAAGCGTGGGTGATGAATGTTGCAGCGAGGAGAAGGCTGGAGGGAGTGGAGATGTCATGTCTGAGGGCAATGTGTGGTGTGAATATAATGCAGAGAATTCGTAGTTTTTGGGAAATTAGGAGGAGGGCGGGATTACCAAAACTGTTGTCCAGAGGGCTGAGGAAGGTTGTTGAGGTGGTTCGGACATGTAGAGAGAATGGACGAAACAGAATGACTTCAAGAGTTTTATCAGTCCTGTATGGAAGGAAGGCGGGGTAGGGTCGGCCTAGGAAGGGTTGGAGGGGGGGGGTAAAGGAGGTTTTGTGTGCGAGGGGCTTGGAAATTTCCCGCAGGCATGCGTGAGCGTGTTTGATAGGATGAATGGAGACAAATGGTTTTTAAACTTGACGGCTTGGGGTGTGAGCAAAGTAACATTTTGAAGGGGTTCAGGGGAAAACCGGGAGGCCGGACTTTGGGCCTGGAGATGGAATACATGCCTGCACTCTGAAAGGGGGGGTGTTTAAAGTTGCAGTTTTTTAAAAAATGTATGTAAAGCACCCTTTTGGGAAGACAGTAGGAGTGAATAAGGTAAAAGTTTTTTTTTTTCGGCACCCTGCCTTGGTGGGAATGGGCCGGTGTGATAATAAAAAAAAAAAAAAATAATATTAATATAATAATATATATAAATATAATAAATATATATATATAAATAAATATTTTTGCAAGGAATTCCAAGAGCAGGCAAAATTAACAAAAAAAACACTGTCCTGGCTAAGAACTCGAACCTACGAACCTTGGAACAAGGACGCAGTGCTAAGGTTCGAGTCCCTTTCACCCAGAGATCAGGCTTTGTTAATTTCACCTGCTCTTGCAAATTTCCCTTTGCTTTGTTAAAATTCTAGTAAGGCGATGCATGCAGGGGATAGAGAAAAGCTGAAAGCCTTCCCCCCTAAAGCTGGCTGCCTTGGATCAAGGCTAGCGCAAACTGGACTCCAAGGTAGGGTCCCGTGTGGGGAACGGAAAAAAGCACTACTACCTTTTTTATGAAAGACACATAGCAACTTTTAGGATCTTTATTTTGAAACGTTTTCGCCTACACTACTTCTTCATCGAGTACAAAAAAGTTGATAGAACAAAGATACTTGAAGACGATGTAATCTCCATCCCCCTTTAAAAGTTTTGGGGGGTCATCCCTCGTCGGAGAAGAGCTTTGTTCCATAGAATGGAAAAATGGAGATAAGTACGGATGGAGTTTTTTATAGCGCCAACAGGTGAGCGTGGGTCCTGGGAGAGGTAAACCAGATGTTGGGAGGTCAGGTCCCCCAAAATCCACCCCGTTCTCACTAGTAGAGGTTGTAGAATTGATTGTAGTTGTCCAAGATACCCTTGTTTTGCAGTGTCTGACAGTTTGAACATTAAAAGGGTATAAATACCGCAGGTTTTTTAGGTAAGACCAAAAGCAACATTGGGGTATCTTTATTTGAAACTTTTTCGCCTACACATAGCTTTTTTTCATCGAGTACAAAAAAGTTAAGAAGCAGAAGATCTGAAGACGATGTAATCAGCCTCCCCCTTTAAAGTTTTGAGGTGGCAGTCCTATATCTTACCTCAAAATAAACTACTGTTAAAATATTCTTACCTGATTAGCGGGGGAATCATGGTACCTTCAACCCACTACCATAAAGTAACTCGCCCGGGGGAAAAGAAAATCGATTTCCTCCCTTAACATTTTCCTTTTAACCCCTCCTTACTTCCTTCTTCCTGAATTGTGGAAACTAATTCTGACTAGAACTGATACAGCTGCAGCACACCCAAACAAAAATGAAAAAATCTGGTTGGTTAGGATAGAGTAGTCGGGAAACGGACAAGTTTTTCCTAACGGGGGAATGATGAAGCTAGCTAGGTGTCTGACGGTGTGAGATGTTCCTATATGGACTTTTTTCCTCTATGGCTCGACCGAGGGGCCCTACTCCTAAATGCACAGTCCCAAGAAGCAATGTTCCAAGGGCACTGCTCCAGATGGCACCGTCCCTAGGCAAAAATTTTCCCAGAGGCAATGTTCCTAGATGGCATTGTACCTAAGGGCACTACTCCTAATGGCACCGAACCTAGAGAGAAAATTTCCAATGGCACTGTACCTAATGGGGGGCCCAAAAAAACATCCACCTTTTATAAAAGGCCCCATGTCAAGAGAGTTTGGGCGGAGACTTGGGGGAATGAAGGAAGAGAGAGAGAGAGAGAGAAGAGAGAGAGAGAGAGAGAGAAGAGAGAGAGGAGAAAAAGGGGGGAAAAGTGTCCAGAGTAGGGAATTTTAACAACGTTATGTACACACACACAAATATATATATAACACACACACACAGCATCCGGAGCTGTGACTAAACCCCCTGCAACCCAATAGGTAGCGCGCGCGCACACACACACAAAAACACACCCACACACACACACACACACACACACACACACCACACACACACACACACACACACACACACACACATTGTAAAAAGGGCGTTTGACACAGTTCCACACAAGAGATTAGGAAAAAACGGGAGGACCAGGCAGGGAAAAAATTTAAAGGGCACTACTATGTACGGGGAATATTTGTCAGAAGAAAACACGAGTCTGGTACGTGGCGAGGTTCTGAGTGGGGGCCTGTGACCAGGGGGGTCCTACGGGGGTACCTGGGCCCAGTGCTGTTTCTGGTATTTGGAACGACATGACGGGGAAAAGACTCCGAATGTCCCTTTTGCAGAGATGGAAGATAGAAAAATTTCTTTGGGTCGAAGCCCAGGTAGAACACAAAGGGACGGGACAGGCCTCGACCTGGTCCAGAAATTTGGCCCGGAGTTCAACCCCACCAAGTACAAAAGTCTGAAGACGGGGGAAAGGGGCAAAGAAGACAGAAAACGGATACGGTCTAGGGCCAGAGACTACAAACTTCCCAAAAAAGATTTTGGGGTGAGTTAACACCAGGCACATCCCTGAGCGCACACAACCAAAGACTGCTGCAGCATAGGGGGCACCTAGCAAACCTCAACTGCTGTTCTTAATAAGGAATCTTTTTTCTTATAAGGAATCTCCCGGACCCGTCACCGTGTACGTTGGGCCCATTTTGGGTATGGGGCACCATTTGGAAACACCTTAGCCAAGCACGAAAAGAAGCTAGAAAAAGTCAAGGTTCGCAACAAGCACCCCAGAGTAAGGTTTTTCCTCGAGGGGGGTTTTTAAGGGAAAAAACGACCTAAAAGACACTGAGGACGGAGAGAAGGGGGCACATGAAACGACTAAAAAACTGAAGGAACTGACGTTGGGAAAAAACAGGATGTTCCGAGATGGGCACAGCAACAAGGGTCACAGTTTTGGAAATCGAAGACACAGATGAATCACAGGATGTTAGGAAGTTTTCTTTACCAAGAGTACACCCGGGAAATGAATAGTTTGGGGGAAACATGTTGGAGGCAGGGTCCATACATAGCTTTTAAACAGAGGCATGATAAAACTCATGGTTCAGGGAGAGTGCCCCCGTAGCGATCAGTGAAAAGACGGGGGCCAAACTATGAACGACCCCTGCAACCACAACAGGGAAAACAACTAATAATTTAAATTTCAAAACAATTGCAGACGGGGGATCTTAAAAAAAAAAGAAAGACAAGCCACGTAGAGGGGGAGGAAACTTAAGCCAAAGACTTTCACCTTCTCAGTGTGCTCAGGGGCTTGGGAATGTTGCAAATGTACAAAAGGAGAAATGTGATGTTTTTTCAGAGTATAGTACGTGGGTGGCACCTGCTACTACTCTTCTGAAAAAGAGGCCCAGCAGAGTGCCAAAACCCCCCCTGGAAAACCCCTTTAACTGCACCCAAATAGGGCGGGGGGGCTGGGCCTCACAGTTTCAAAAAATAGAGGAGAGTAAAGATAGAATTAATAGCCACCCTAAGGTTATCGTTAGAACAGGGCAGTGACAAAAAGTTACATTGTGGTGGATCATCCACATACAGAATTTACTACTGTGTACAACCTTCTAAGTAATAAAATAGAAGGGGTAAAGCCCCATTTTTTCAACAGACAATACTCGATGTTTCAGAACTTCAGAATATTCAGGAAATATTTTGTGTTAATTAAAATTTTCTATATATCCTACTTTCCCATGTTACCCTCATATTAACTAAACAATTCCTGAATTTTTTTTTTTTAACGCCACTATTACATTTTTATTTAAATTTCTGACAGCTTAATTCAAAAAACCACTAAACTAGTTTTCACCATGTTACAATCAACTAGTGACCTTTACCGGTACCAGACGGGTTAGGGCCTCAAATGGTTACTCTGCCCCTTTTTTTTTTGGCATCCCAGGTATTTCCCCATGGCACCCATACCTAAATGAACCCCCAGCCCTACTTCCTTACTACTTATGTTTTTATCACTCATCGCAGTCTGTGATTGCAGTACAACCCCCTAAACCCCCCCACCTTTCGATCCTGTTTGCAGTATGCTGGGCGGGTTGTTATTATGTCCACGTTCATGGGAGCCCTGACATTTAATATCGACGTTCAGGGCGGGCGACCGTATGTTTTATTTGCAGACCCTGGTCAAACAACACTAGAATATATGGCCTCCCGGCATAATGAGCAATCCTTACTTTTGTATAACATTTTGTCTAAGGGGTAGCCAATAACCCCAGTAAGTGGCTACGATTTGTACAGCCCTTTATTTAACTAAAGGCATTCCCATAAGTTTTTAAGAGAAACGGACCAATTTCATTTCATTCTGTGATGGAAAGTTGGTACAGTTATCGGGGGAAACATCCTACCCTGGTGAGTAATTACAAGAACGTATGGTTAAATATTGCATTCGATACTTTGCCCTCCTGATTCAGTAATGGTGTTTGATAATCTGGTTTCAGAGTTTCCCGTTTGACCAATGTATAGGCGACAAAGGGGGCATGGGGCCTTTTAGACAAAACCCCCCACATTATTTGGCGGTTATTCTGTCAAACTTTTGCTGTCTTTCGTTTTTGAAGTAAATTTATATTGAATTTTTTGGGGCCCAGCAGGCAGACGAATTTTCATTTTTTTTTCAAGACCCAAATTTTCCTTCATTAATTGGGGGAATTCTTTAAGTATCTAATCTCAAAAAAATTCCATTACAGGTTTATGAGTATTACAACCCAGGGAAACAAAGGGGTGTACCTGGGGGAAAGGGGGCAAAATAAAAACGCAAAAAAACTTTTTACTTAATTTCCTTTCACCAATAAGAACAAAGATGTACACTATATAAAACTAAACAACAAAAGGTTTAATGCACTCCACGGTAAACAAGGGAAAATAGATCCACAGAAAACAACGTGCTTCAACCAGCTCAGAATAGAAAGACAAGGGGAGACAGGTGTGGGTACCCCAACACCTCGCGATTGCCAAACCATCTTCTCATTGGGTGAATCTGGCACTGATCGAACACGGGCCCCCTCGTTCGACCCCTATTACTGGGTTTACGGGTTTGGGGGGATAGCCTTTCAATAGGGTGTGTACATCGTTTTATTTAAAAGGTACGTTTCTCTTTGATCCCCAATGAGTAAGGAGCTGAGGGGAATTTTCCCTACCCATGCCCTGTTTTTTGGCATAGTACTTGCCTTTAAACACAATCTTGCAATCCATAACACAAACTTAACCAGTTCTAAATTTTTATCGGAGACAGGACAAGGGAATTTTTTAGTTTTCCCCTTCAAGGGAAGCAAACAGGGACTCGGGAAACAGGGCTGGAATCAAAACTCCCCAGGGGAAACTTTTAAATTTTCGGGGGCCCTTTTTGTATAATCACATTATTTTTTAAATGGGAATCCGAATCGACAACCATGGGGGTTAAAATTTTAACCAACCCTTTTGATAGGTTACATTTGCTGAGGGCCCACTGAACTTATAACAGGACACACGGGGGTCCCTGGGTTTTGAGTCTTAATCAACCCCCAAAGATACGGTAGAGTTGCGGGCCTCGCACAGGTGTTTAATTAGTTCATAATTTTCCCCTTTAAAACGTTTTAAGACGTTTTTTGAAAAAGGGTATAAATGGTTCATTTTTCTTAATATTCATTTTATCAAGATAAGATTAGATTTGCAATCACAGACGGCAACTTGAGAAGAAGTAGGGGTGGGGGTTTTTTTAGGTTGGGTGCAAGTGCGATCACCTAGGGTAGCCCAAAAAATGGGGACTGACCTGTTGAGTTCGAAACCCCTCAGGGACACGGGAAAGTTGATTGTAACATGGTGTTACAACTATTTATGGCTTACGAAATTTGGGGTTTATAAATAATAATAATAATAATAAAATAATAATAATAAAAAATAAATGGCGTTAAAAAAAAAAAAATAGGAATTTTTTTCGATTATGAAAAAAAAATCGGAATAGTAGAATCATACAGGTATATTAATTAACACAGAAAATATTTCCTGAATATTATAGAAAGTTCTGAGACATCGAGTATTGTCTGTTGACGAAATGAGGGCATTTATTCCACCTATTTTATTACTTAGAAGGTTGTATACAATAGCCACATTGTGTATGTGGATGATCCACTACAACAATGTTACTTCTTGTGTCACATGACCTGTTCTAAGCAGATACAGCTTAGGGCTGGCTATTAACTATCTACTCGTTACTCTACCTCAAGTTATTTGCAAACTGTCATGAGGTCCAACCCACCCGTCCTCACATGGGACGCTGTGTGGAGGGACCAGTGGGTGGTTGGCACTCTGCTGGGCACTCTGGTTGGCACTCTGCTGGGCACTCTGGTTGGCACTCTGCTGGGCACTCTGGTTGGCACTCTGCTGGGCCTCCTTAATTCAGAGATACTAGTAGGTGCCACTCACGCTGTCATATTCTGAAAAAAAATTCCGTCATTTATCCTGTTGTTGTCTTTGTATAATTGTATTTGTATTTTTTGTTAATCTATTAGTAAAAAAAATTGTGAGAAGATCTGAAACTCAATTTATGCTTTAAGTCGGAAAAAAAATATTTAAATATGAATCAGATCTCATTCATTACATAGTAACAAGAAAATCAAATCGTAGCATAAAAGAAATTCTAGATGGTAGTTAACTTTGACCTGTTAACAAGGTGACCTGTTAACAAGGGGACCTGTAACAAGGTGACTGTAGGGGCATACATAACTAGAAAGTGGAAGGTAATCATGTTTAAATCAAGGGAGTGGATTTGAATATGATTACTTCATTTACTAAATAACTGTAAGAATGCTCATTGGTCATTGTTAAACAGTGTTGCGTGTAGTATCAGTGGATAGGTGATGGGGTCATTGTTCGTGTTACAAAGTCTCTGTCAAGACCTCTCTGGTTTGATACTCTTGTCAGTTTGGCTGGGGTGGTGCTCCTATCGCTTGACAACGAAGACACAACACCACACACACACACAACCACACACAAATACACACACACACACAAACACACAACACACAAATACACAACACACAAACACAACACACACAACACACACACACCACACGCACCATCACGCACACACACACACACCACACACAACACACACACCACTCACACACACACACAAACACACACCTAATACTCACCACACACCACACACACACACACACCACACACACACACACACACACACGCACACGCACACGCACACCACACACACACCACACACACACACACACACACACACAACACACACACACACTCACACACACACACGGGGAGTATAGTATTATCATCCGGGGTTTATCCTGAGTACTACGGTATGATAAGTAACATACTGTGTCTAACTGTCAGGTATCTTTTTAACCGAACATTTTATCTAACAAGATCATTGATGCGGCCTCCTCTGTATTACACTGAAGAATTCTACCAGCACTTTCTTCTTGACATCCTCTCTGTATTACACTGAAGAGGTCTCAGCTCTGTTTTTTGCACATCTCCTCTGTATTACACTGAGAAGTCTACCAGCACTGTCTTTTGAATTCCTTCTGTATTACACTGAGAAGTTACCAGCACTGTCTTCTTGCACATATCTCTGTATTACACTTGAAGAGTCTACTCAGCACGGTCTTTTTGCACATCCTCTCTGTATTACACTGAAGAAGTCTACCAAGCATGTCTTCTTGCACATCTCCTCTGTATTACACTGAAGAAGTCTAACCAGCACTGATCTTTTGCCACATCTCCTCATGTATTACACTGAAGAAGTCGTCCAGCACTGTCTTTTGCAATCCTCCTTGTATTAATGAAGAAGTCTACCAGCACTGTCTTCTTGCATTCTCTCTGTATTCCACTGAAGGGAAGTCTACCAGCACTGTCTTCTTGACATCTACTCTGTATTACCACTGAAGAATTACCAGCAACTGTCTTTCTTGACATCCCTCATCTGTATTACACTGAAGAAGTCTCAGCACTGTCTTTTGACTTCCTCCTCTGTATTCATGAGAAGTCTACAGCACTGTCTTCTTGCGTTCCTCCTCTGTATTACACTGAAGAAGTTACCAGCACTGTCTTTTGCACATCCTCCTCTGTATTACACTGAAGAAGTCTTACCAGCACGGTCTTCTTGCACATTCTCTCTGATTACATGAAGAAGTTTACCAGCACTGTTTCTTGCACATCCTCCTCTGTATTACAATGAAGAAGTCTACCTGCTTGTTCTTCTTGCACATCCTCCTCTGTATTACATGAAGAAGTCTACCAGCACTGTCTTCTTGCACATCCTCCTGGTATTACACTGAAGAAGTTACCAGCACTGTTTCTTGCCCATCCTCCTCTGTATTCCATGAAGAAGTTACCAGCATGTTTCTTGCACATCTCTCTGTATTAATGGAAGAAGTTCTTACCAGACTGTCTTTTGCACATCTCTCTGTATTTACACTGAAGAAGTTCTACAGCACTGTCTTCTTGCAACATCCTTCCTCTGTATTACACTGAAGAAGTCTACCAGCACTTGTCTCTTCTTGCACATCTCCTCTGTATTACCTGAGAGGTCTACCAGCACTGTCTTCTTGCACATCCTCCTCTGTATTACCTGAAGAAGTTACCAGACTGTTTCTTGCACTCCTCCTCTGTGTTAACTGAAGAATGTCTACCAGACTGTATTCTTGCAATCTCCGCTGTTTTACATGAAGAAGTCTACCAGCACTGTTCTTCTTGAATCCTCCTCTGTATTACACTGAAGAAGGTCTACCAGCACTGTCTTTTGCACATCCATCGTGTATTACACTCGAAGAAGTCTACCAGACTGTTTCTTGCACATCCTCCTCTGTATTACACTGACAGAGGCTACAGCATGTTCTTCTTGCACATCCTCCTCTGTATTACACTGAAAGAAGTCTACCAGCACTGTCTTCTTGCACATCCTCCTCTGTTATTACACTGAAGAAGTCTACCAGCACTGTCTTCTTGCCACATCCTCCTCTTCGTATTACCTGAAGAAGTTACCAGCTGTCTTTTGACATTTCTCTCTGTATTACCTGAGAAGTTTACCAGCACTGTCTTTTGACATCTCCTCTGTATTACAACTGAAGAAAGTTACCGCACTGTCTTCTTTCACATCCTCTCTGTATTACATGGAGAACGTCTACAGGGCACTGTCATTCTTGACATCTCCTCTGTATTACACTGAGAAGTTCTACAGCACTGTCTTCTTGCAATCCTCTCTGTATTACACTGAGAAGTCTACAAGCACGACTTCTTGCACTCCTCCTCTGTTTCATGAGAAGTCTACCAGCACTGTCTTTGCACATCCTCCTCTGTATTACACTGAAGAAGTCTACAGCACTGTCTCTTGCACATCTCCTCTGTAATTACACTGAAGAAGTCTACCAGCACTGTCTTCTTGCACATCCTCTCTGTATTTACACTGAAGAAGTCTACCAGCTGTCTTCTTGCACATCCTCTTGTATTACACTGAGAAGTTACCGCACTGTCTTCTTGCACTCCTCCTCTGTATTACGCTGAAGAAGTCTACCAGCCTTCGTCTTCTTGCCCATTTCCTCCTTGTATTACACTGAGAAGTCTACACATGTTCTTCTTGCCACATCTCCTCTGTATTACACTGAGAAGTTACAGCACTGTCTTCTTGCAATCCTCCTCTGTATTACACTGAAGATGTCTACCCAGCACTGTCTTCTTGCACTCCTCCTCATGTATTACACTGAAAGAAGTCTACAGCACTGTCTTCTTGCACATTCCTCCTTGTATTCACTGAAGAAGTCTCTACAGCACTGTCTTCTTGCCACATCTCCTCTGTATTACACTGAAGAAGTCTACCAGCACTGTTTCTATGACATACTCCTCTGTTTTACACTGAAGAAAAAGTCTACCAGCACTGTCTTCTTGCACATCTCCTCGGATTACACTGAAGAAGTCTACCAGCCTGTCTTCTTGCACTTCCTCCTCTGTATTACACTGAGATGTCTACCAGCTCTGTCTTCTGAACATCCTCCTCTGTATTCACTGAAAAGTCTACAGCACGTCTTCTTGCACATCCTCCTCTGTATTACACTGAAGAAGTCTACCAGCACTGTCTTCTGCACATCTCCTCTGTATTACAACTGAAGAAGGTCTACCAGCATGTCTTCTTTGAACTTACTCCTCGGTATTTACACTGAAGAAGTCTACCTGCACTGTCTTTCTTGGCGCACATTCCTCCTCTGTATTGACACTGAAGAAGTTCCAGCACTGTCTTCTGGCACCATCCTCCTCTGTCTTTACACTGAAGAAGTCTACCAGGCACTGTCTTCTTGCACTCTTCGGTCATGTGACGCAGATATGTTTAGAATTAATATACGTTGCAGGGCTTATTTGTCTAGTCTTGCTTGATAGTATTGTATTTCTTTATAACTATTTCTAACTTCAGTATTATCCAGGTAGTTTCATTGGATACTACGACAAGTTTATATTCCGTTGAGCGGTTCGAAGAGTTTCTTCAACTTCTTCTCTTATAAATTTATTGTAGTCCTGCGTTTCTTAACTTGTCTCCTGTTGTTGTAAATCATTGTCTCAATCATCAATATTTAGCACTAGTTCTGCAGTGGTGGGGGGTCTGGCAGTTCTGGTCTTTCCAGCCATGCACTGTCTCCCAGGCTGCCACTGTCTTCCCAGCCCTGCACTGTCTTCCAGCCTGCCATGTTTCCAGCCCTGTCACTGTCTGCCAGTCTTGCACGGTTTCCCAGCCCTGGCACTGTCTTCCCAGCCCTGCACTCTGTCTTCCCAGCACTGCCACGGTTTCCCCAGCCCTGCCCCCTGTCTTCACTGTCCTGCAACTGTCTTACAGCCTGCCACTGGTCTATCCCAAGTCCTGCCACTGTCTTCCCAGTCATGCCACTGTTTCCCAGGGACTGCACTGTCTTCCCAGCCTGCCACTGTCTTCCCAGCCCTGCCACTGGTCTGCCCAGCCCTGCCACGGTTTCCAGGACTGCACTGTCTTCCCGCCCTGCCACTGTCGTCCCGTCCTCAACTTCTTCCCAGTCCTGCACTGTCTGCCAGCCCCTGCAATGTCTTCCAGCCCTGCCAATGTCTTCCCAGCCCTGCCACTGTCTTACCAGCCTGCCCACTGTTTCTTCCAGCCCTGCCACTGTTTCCCAGCCTGCCACGGTCTTCCCAGCCCTGCCAATGTCTTCCCAGTCTGCCACTGTCTTCCAGTCCTCACTGTATTCCCAGCCAATGCCATGTCTTCCCAGCCCTGCCACGTCTTCCAGCCTGCCACTGTCTCCCAGCCCTGTCACTGTCTTCCCAGTCCTGCCTCTGTCTTCCCAGCCCCCTGCCACTTGTCTTCCCAGCCCTGCATGTTCCAGCCCTGTCACTGTCTTCCCAGTTCTGCCACTGGTTTCCAGCCCTGCACTGTCTTCCAGCCCTGCCACTGTCTTCCCAGCCCTGCACTGTCTTCCCAGCCCTGCCACTGTTTCCAGTCCTGCCACTGTCTTCCAGTCTGCCACTGGTCTCCAAGCCCTACCACTGTCTTCCAGCCTGCCACTGTCTTAACAGTTCTGTCCACTGTCTTCCCAAGTCCTGCCACTTCTTCCCAGCCTGCACTGTCTTCCCAGCCCTATGCCACTGTCTTCCCAGCTGCCACTGTCTTCCCCGCCCTGCCATGTCTTCCCAGCATGCACTGCTTCCCAGCCCTGCCCATGGCTTACCAGTCCTGCCACTGTCTTCCCAGCCCTGCCACTGTTCTTTCCCCAGCCCTGCCACTGTTTCCCAGCCCTGCCATGTCTTTCCAGCCTGCCACTGTTCTTCAGTCCTGCCACTGTCTCCTAGCCCTGCAACTGTTTCCAATCCTGCCACTGTCTTCCCGCCCGCCATGTTTCCCAGTCTGCCACTGTTTCCCAAGTCCTGCCCACTGTCTCCCAGCCCTGACCAGTCTTCCCAGCCCTTGCCACTGTCTTCACAGTTCTGGCACTGTTTTCCCCAGTCTGCCATGTCTTCCCAGCCCTGCCACTGTCTCCCAGCCCTGCGACTGTCTTCCCCAGTCCTGCCACTGTCTCCAGCCCTGCCACTGTCTTCCCAGGTCTCCTGCCACGTCTTCCAAGCCTGCCACTGTCTTCCCAGTCCTGCCACTGTCTTCCCAGGGCCGCACTTTGTCTCTTCCCAGTCATGCCACTGTCTTCCAGTCCTGCCACTGTCTTCCAGCCCTGCCACTGTCTTCAGCCCTGCACTGTCTTCCCAGTCCTGACACTGTCTTCCCAGCCTGCCACTGTCTTCCAGCACGGCACTGTCTTCCCGTCCTGCACTGTCTTACCAGTCTGCACTGTCTTCCAGTCTGCCACTGTCTTCCAGCCTGCACGTCTTCCCAGTCTGCCTCTGTCTTCCAGCTTGCCACTGTCTTCCAAGCCTGCCAATTTCTTCCCGCACGCCCACTGTCGTTCCCAGCCCTGCTCGGTCTTACAGGTCCTGCACTGTCTCCCAGGCCCTGCACTGTCTTCCCAGTCCTGCCACTGTCTTCCAGCCAGGCCACATGTTTCCTGCCTGGCCTACTGGTCGTCCCCAGCCCTTGCCACTGTCTTCTCCAGCCTGACCATGTCTTCCCAGGACTGCCACTGTTGCCCCAGTCCCTGCACTGTCGTCAAGCGGCCACGGTTTCCAGCCGCCACTGTCTTCCCAGCCCTGCCACTGTGGCCAGTCCTGCCACTGGCGTTCCCAGTCCTTGCCACTGTCTTCCCAGCCCTTGCCACTGTCTTCCCTGCCCTGCACTGTCTTCCCAGCCCTGTCACTGTCTTCCCGGCCCTGCCACTGTCTTCCCAGCCCTGTCACTGTCTGCCCAGTTCTGCCACTGTCTTCCCACCGCCCCTGCCACTTGTCTTCCCAGCCCTGCCACTGTTCTTCACAGCCCTGACCGGTCTTCCCAGCCTGCCACTGTCTTCCCAGTCCTGCCACGTCTTGCCCAGTCCTGCCACTGTCTTCCCAGCCCTGCCACTGTTTCCCAGCCCTGCACTGTTTCTTCACTGACATTCTGCCACTGTCTTCCCAGTCCTGCCACTGTCTTCCAGCCTGCCACTGTTCTTCAGCCCTGCCCTGTCTTCCCAGCCCTGCCACTGTCTTCCTCGCCCTGCCTATGTCTTACCAGCCCTGCCACTGTCGTCCAGTCCTGCACGCTCTTCCCAGTCATGCCACTGTCTTCCCAGTCCTTGGCCCACTGTCTTTCCAGCCCCTGCCACTGTCTGCCCGCCCTGCCACTGTATTCCAGCCTGCCCACTGGCTTCCCTGTTGCCACTGTCTTCCCAGCCCTGCACGGTCTTCAGCCTTCATGTCTTCCCAGCCCTGCATGTCTTCCAGCCCTGCCACTGTCTTCCCTGTTGCACTGTATTCCCGACTGACACTGTTCTTCCAGTCCTTCCCCAGTCTTCCCAGCTTTGCACTGTTTCCCAGTCTGCACTTTCTTCACTCCTGGCACTGTCTTCCCAGCTTTGGCACTGTCTTCCAGTCTGCACTGTCTTCAGTCCTGCCACTGTCTTCCATTCTTCCTGCCACTGTCTTCCAGACCTGCCCACTGTCTTCCCTGTCCTGCCACTGTCTTCCTAGCCCTTGCCACTGTCTTCCCAGCCCTGCCCTGTCTTCCAGTCCTGCACTGTCTTTCCCAGCTTTGCCACTGTGTTCCCAGTCCTGCACTGTCTTCCCAGGACCTGCACTGTCTTCCCAGCCCTGCCACTGTTATTCCAGCCCTGTCACTGTCTTCCCAGTCTGCCACTGTGTCCAGCCCTGCCACTGCTTCCCAGCCCTTCCATGTCGTCCAGCCCTTGACACTGTCTTCCCAGTCTGCCATGGTTCTTCCAGCTTTGCCACTGTATTCCCAGACCTGCCACTGTCTTCCCAGTCCTTACACTGTTTCCAGCTTTTGCCACTTTTCTTCCCAGTCCTGCACTGTCTTCCCATCCTGCATGTCTTCCCAGCTTTGCCACTGGTCTTCCCAGTCCTGCCTCTGTTCTTCCCAGTCCTGGCACTGTTTCCAGTCCTGCCATGTCTTCCCAGCCCTGCCACTGTCTTCCCAGTCCTGCCACTGTCTTCCCAGCCCTGCCACTGTCTTCCCAGCCCTGCCACTGTTTCAGTACTGCACCTGTCTTCCAGCTTAGCCACTGTCTTCCCAGTTGTCCTGCCATGTCTTCCCAGACCTGCCACTGTTTCCCAGTCCTGCCCTGTCTTCCGTCCGGCCATTCTTCAGCTGCACGTTTCCAGCCCGCCACTGTCTTTCAGCCCGGCCACTGTTTCAGACCTGCTCTGTCTTCCCAGACCTGCCAATGTCTTCCCAGCCCTGCGCTGTCTTCCAGCCCTGCCACTGTCTTCCAGCCCATGCTCTGTCTTCCCAGCTCTGCCACTGTCTTCCCAGTCCTGCCACTGTCTTCCCAGCCCTGCCACTGTCTTCCCAGCCCTGCCACTGTCTTCCAGCTGTTAATTATTATACTACATTCTTCTTCTCTTCACTCTGCCTAATATAAAATGAAGATTTTAGGAGTTCTTAATAGTGTATGTCAGTAGTTGTAAGTCAGTAGTGTAAGTCCAGTAGTGTAAGTCCAGTAGTGTAAGTCCAGTAGTGTAAGTCCAGTAGTGTTGTGGAATACAATGAATTGATGCTGACAATGAAATTTCTTTGTACCTGAATAATAATAATAATATATTATTATTATTAGTAGTAGTAGTAGGTAAGATGAACAAAGAAGGTGATGAAGAAAATATTATTTTAACATTTTGTTTCGTGTTGTTATCACAACCTTTATCGTTTTTTATATTGTTAACACAACCATTGTTTGTGTAGTGAACCTTAATATCTGGAAGATTACGGACTCGTGGTGCAGGGTCAACACGACTCTGCTGGTGCTGCGGTCAAACAGACTTGTGGTGCAGCGGTTCAGGCCGGACTCTTGTGGTGCAGTGGTCAGCACGACTCTGTGGTGCAGTGGTCAACACGACTCTGTGGTGCAGCGGTCAGCACGACTCTGTGGTGCAGCGGTCAGCACGACTCTGTGGTGCAGTGGTCAACACGACTCTGTGGTTGCATGTGGTTCAGCCGACTTGTGTGCAGCGGTCAGCACCGATCTGTGGTGCAGTGGTTCAACAGACTCTGTGGTGCAGCGGTCAGCACGACTCTGTGGTGCAGCGGTCAACACGACTCTGTGGTGCAGCGGTCAACACGACTCTGTGGTGCAGTGGTCAACACGACTCTGTGGTGCAGCGGTCAGCACGACTCTGTGGTGCAGCGGTCAGCACGACTCTGTGGTGCAGCGGTCAGCACGACTCTGTGGTGCAGCGGTCAGCACGACTCTGTGGTGCAGCGGTCAGCACGACTCTGTGGTGCAGCGGTCAGCACGACTTTGTGGTGCAGCGGACCAGCACGACTTGTGGAGGGCAGCGGTCAACACGGACTCTGTTGGTGCAGCGGTCAACACGCTTGTGGTTGCAGACGGTCAAACAGACTCTGTGGTGCAGCGGTCAGCCACGGACTCTGTGGTGCAGCGGTCTGCACGGCTTTGTGGTGCTGCGGTCATCAGACTCTGTGGTGCAGCGGTCAAGCACGACTTTGTGGTTGCCGCGGTTCTGCCACGAGTCTGTGGTGCAGCGGTCAGCACGACTTTGTGGTGCAGCGAGTCAGCACGATCTGTGGTGAGCGGTCGCAGATTTGGTGGTGCAGCGGTAAAGCACGACTCTGTGGTGCAGCGGACAGCACGACTTTGTGGGTGCAGCGGTCAGCACGAGTCTGTGGTGCGCGGTTCAGGACGACTCTGTGGTGCAGGGTCAGCACGGACTCTGTGGTGCAGCAGTCAACAGACTTGTGGTTGCAGCAGTCAACACGATCTGTGGCAGCGGTCAAACACGATTGTGGTGCAGCGGTCAACACGACTCTGTGGTGCAGCGTTAAACACGACTTGTGGTGCAGCGGTCAGCACGGCTCTGTGGTTGCACGGTCAAACGATCTGTGGGCAGCGGTCAACACGACTCTGTGGTGCAGCGGGTAGGACGACTTGTGGTGAGCGGTCAACACGACTCGGTGGATGCAGCGGTCAACACGACTCTGTGGTGCAGCGGTCAGCTACGACTCTGTGGTTGCAGCGGTCAACACGACTCGGGTGCAGCGGTCAAACGACTCTGTGGTGCAGCGTAGTTCAACACGGACTCTGGTGTGCAGCGGGTCAACACGACTCTGTGGTTGCCAGCGGTCAGCACGACTCTGTGGTGCAGCGGTCAACACGACTCTGGTCCAGCGGTTCAACACGACTTCCCCCCCCCCCCCTTGGTGCAGCGGTCAACACGACTCTGTGGTGCAGAGCGGTCACACGACTCTGTGGTGCGCGGTCACCAGCGACTCTGTGGTGCTCTCTAAATCACCAGAACTCGGGATTCAACTTGGAAGACTCTTTTTCTTGTTTCATCTCTCATTCCACTAAGTAATAATACTATATTCTTGACAACTTTAATTTTACATTTTGTGATGATACGTTTAAACATTATCCACATAAAATTATCCAAATTTTTATGGACTATCAAGTATTTTCTGAAATGTGTTAATTAAACTGGTGAGGTTCACAGATCGTCTGGGAAAAACAGACATTTAATCCTTTACCAGTATCTTGTAATGTACGTCTGTACTTTATTGGTGTTTTATGTCTGTTTACTGTTAGAACTCAGTCTGAGAACATAAAAACATAAGAAAGGAAGAACACTGCAGCAGGCCTGTTGGCCCATACTAGGCAGGTCCTTTACAATCCTTCCCACTAACAAAATATTCGCCGAACCCAATTTTCAATGCTACCCAAGAAATAAGTTTTGATGATTCTCTTTACTTACTACGCAAGTCTCACTCAAATCCAACCCGTCTCACTCACGTATTTATCCAGAACATCGCCACAACACCAGTATATACCCCATCACATATTTTGTATATATTAGCTTAGCATCACGAATTATTTATATATTTCAACTTTCGCTTTTCTTCAAGCAGTATTAATTTTATGTTTAATTGTTTTATATTATTGCCTGAATTATAACAAGTGGTTATCTTCATGTGTTTGTTATTATGTTTTCCATCATTTATTTACATAATTAGGAGCCAACTTTGTTAGATACTTAGGATCTGACAGGCTGAGTGAACCTTCAGAGTCAGTACAACTGTGTGAATACACACAGTATAACTGTGAGTTAACACAACGTATAACGGTAATGGTACACACAGCACAACTGTTCGAGTACACACAGTATAACTGTGTGAGTACGCACAGTATAACTTTGTGAGTGTTGCAGTGTCAGACAAGATGGTATAAACCTTGGTAATAAATACCGACAAGTTGGTCACGTGCGTCACATCTCACTCTCCGCCTATATATATAATGTCTTTCTACCTCTGTACGTTAGAAGTGATCAAGGTCCCAGGACCGAAACGTTTTCTAATAAATATGTTATAGTGTTTGCTTACGTGTCTTTCTAAACCAACTTTGTGAGTACACACAGTATAACTCTATGAGTACACACAGTACAACTGTGTGAGTACACACAGTACAACTGTGTGAGTACACACAGTATAACTGTGTGAGTACACATAGTATAACTGTGTGAGTACACATAGTATAACTGTGTCAGTACACACAGTATAACTGTGTGAGTACACACAATACAACTGAGTACACATAGTATAACTGTGTAAGTACACACAGCATAACTGTGTCTGTACACACTTTATAAACTGGTATGAAGTACACAGTACAACTCTGTGCGACACACAATATAACTGTTGTGAGTTACACACAGTATAACTGCGTGGTACACAACAGTATAATGAGTGAGTAACCAGAATAACTGTTGTGAGTGCACACAGTATAACTGTGTGAGTATTCGCAGTTTAACTGTGTGAGTACACAGTTTAACTGTGGGGGGTACACACAGTATAACTGTGTGAAGTACACACAGTACAACTGTGTGAGTTCAACAGTACAATGTGCTGAGTACTACAGTTATAAACCGTGTGAGTACATTTACAGTTCAACTCTGTGAGTACCACACGTTATAACTGTGTGTGTACACACAGTTACAGCTGTGTGAGTACAACACAGTAAAACTGTGTGAGTACGCACGTACAACTGTGTGAGTACACACAGTACATAACTGTGTGAGTACACACGTTACAAACTGGGTGGAGTACACACATTGCTGTGTGAGTACACTCAGTACAGCTGTGTGAGTACACACAGTATAACTGTGTGAGTACGCACAGTAAACTGTGTGAGTAACACAGTCAACTCTGTGAGTACACACAGTAAAACTGTGAGAGTACACACTGTTCAAAATACTGTGTTGAGTACACACAGTACACTGTGTGAGTACACACAGTACAGCTGATAGTGAGTTACAACAGTATGATGCGGGTACAACAGTTGACTGTGTGTACTCACACGTCATACTTGTGTACTCAACAGTATAACTGTGTGAGTACAACAGTACAACTGTAGTGAGTACACACAGTACACTCGTGTGGTCACACAGTACAACTTGTGAGTACACAGAGTATGACTGTGTGAGTACACACAGGTATAACTGTGTGAGTACACACAGTATAACTCTGTGAGTACACACAGTTAAACTGTGTGAGTACACACAGTACAACTGTGTGAGTTGCGCACCAGTACACTGTGTGAAGTAAACACAGTACAACTGTGTGAGTACAACACAGTTACACTGTGTGAGTACACACAGTATGACTGTGTGAGTACACACGTATACTGTGTGAGTAACACAGCACAAACTGTGTGAGTACACACAGTATGAATGTGTGAGTCTCACACAGATACAACTGTGGGTACAACTGTTATACTGTGTGAGTACAAGTAAACTGTGTGAGTACACACTGTACAACTGTTGAGTACACACTGTAAACTTTGTGAGTACACACAGTAAACACATATAAAAACTACACTGTTATACATTCGGAACACGAGAAAACAAACATTATGTTTTTATAAATTATTATAACATAACTACGAAGATCAACATGTATCACTAGAGAAAACAAAGACAAAACTGTTATATTCTGTACAACCACTGTATGCAATTAACTGACAGGTAAACTCAATAAAAAAATTTGTAACTATGATCATATATAAAGAGAATAATTTAAAAAAAAGTTCGCTTCGCCATTGTGGATGAGGATGCGAGGGAAGTTTTTCTCTTCTGGCTGGCCAGGTTTCCAGGCCTACCCGGGTGCTGGACCAGGTTTCCAGGTACCCGGGTGCTGGACCAGGTTTCCAGGTCTACCGGGTGCTTGACCAGGTTTCCAGGCTACCCGGGTGTGGCCCAGGTTTCAGGCTACCCGAGTGATGGACCAGGCTTCCAGGTACCCGGGTGCATGGACCAGGTTTCCTGGCTACCGGGTGCTGGACAGGTTTCAGGCTACCGGGTGCGGGACCAGGTTCTGGCTACCCGGGTGCGGACCAGGCTTCCAGGGCTACCCGAGTGGCTGGACAGGTTTCCAGGCTTACCGGGTGCTGGACCAGGTTTCCAGGCTACCAGGGTGCTGCAGGTTTCCAGGGCTTACCCGGGTGCTGGACCAGGTTTCCAGGCTACCGAGGTTGCTGGACCAGTGTTTCCAGGCTACCCGGTGCTGGACCAGGTTTTCCAGGCCTTACCGAGTGCTGGACAGGTTTCAGGCTACCCGGGTGCTGGACAGGTTCCAGGTACCCGGGAGTTGCTGGACCAGGTTTCCAGGCTACCCGAGTGCTGGACAGGTTTCCAGGCTACCCGGGTGCTGGACCAGGTTTCAAGGCTTCCGGTAGCTGGACCAGGTTTCCCAGGCTACCCGGGTGCTGGACCAGGTTTCCAGGCTACCAGGAGTGCTGGACCAAGGTTTCCAGGCTACCCGGGTGCTGGACCAGGTTTCCAAGGCTACGGGTAGCTAGGGACAAGGTTGTCCAGCCGACCCGGGTGCTGGACCAGTTTCCAGGCTACCGAGTGCTGGACCAGGTTTCCAGGCTACCCGGGTGTGGACCAGGTTTCCAGGCTTACCCGGGTGTGGACCAGGTTTCCAGGCTACAAGGGTCAATGTATTTCATAGATCTGATTTCTGTGGTTTTTCCCTGGTATTACATCTAACTGTTATATAATGATTTAAAATACTTGTGGTGTTATATATGGGCAGTGATACATGGAGTTACACAGTGAGAAGTTAAGTTCCTCAGTTGAGGAAATTGTTGTGTTTGGGGTGCACTCTGTGTTAATACATATTACACATTGTTAAATAGTATGAGATGTATATGAGTACACAACTCATTTTTATTACTTATTAAAGTGTTAAGATTGTTCATAGATTATTTAATAAAAGATTCATTACAGACGAACTTATTCCAGTAAAAGTTTATTTCTGCAAGTTGTATTTCCTTACTATTATAAACTGTGCATGGTGAGCTCTATATACACTCATTATCACTGGGAACCTTAATTTAATGTAGAGATTATTTTTTTTCATAATACTTTACTCATAATGTAGAGAGAACAATATGCTCTGACCTGATGTGCTGTAGTTAATAATAGTTTAAAAGTAATCATTGTTCAATAACATGTTTCTATATTGACTGTGGATATTGAGCTATAACGCAGCTATAATTGATTTTCATACCTTTTACAAGTGCAGAAAAACATTCCGCTTCTTCTGGATCGACAAACAAAAATTCGAAAAAAATTAATGACAATATCATAGCATATATATGTACAGGTCTGCAGTCTTAATAATGTGAATTACTGACGTTCACAAAATACTTTTTAGATGAAGGAACATTGTTTTTTTTTTTTTTTTTTTTTTTTTTTTGTTTTTTTTTTTTTTTTTTTTTTTTTTTTTTTTTTTTTTTTTGTTTTTTTTTTTTTTTTTTTTTTTTTTTTTTTCCAGGAAGTTACTCTAGATTAGGAGGTGACGAAGGAAGAAGAAACTTATGATACGTCAGGTTCAGTTTTGGTGTTGTGGTGAGCGTAGGAGTGGAGAAGATCCTGTGGTTGCTCGCTTATCCCTAGACTTTAAAATGAATGGCTATTTTACCAACATAGCTGAACATCTTGCCAGGAAAACTTCTTCTCGTTATTCCTAACGCATCAAACCTATGACCATGATTGGGTAGGTCTTTCTCGATTCATCTCTTCTCAGCAGTCAATTTCACTTATTTTCATTATATTGCATGTGTGTCTACTTTTCCATCGTGTTGTAATTATATTAGTATTTATCTTCATGTTATGTTAATATCTTAAACATATTGTAACATATACTTAATAAAATTAATTTAATAAATTTTAACATTAAATTGCAAAACTAAATATAACTCCAATCAACTCAATAGTATTGATATATACTTTCGTCAATGAGATCTAACGCCACTGTGGCATAACTTAAGGAGTTTGCGGCTATTTCAACCTTAGATAGTTCTGAGTTACCCAATCCCGGTGGGTTATCATTGGAGGTCGTGGTAATCTACGATCACTCTCACCGCTTACACTGTCAGAAGTTCCTGAAGGCAAACCTTCTTAAGTCCTTGTAACCTTAAATATAAGTAGCCTTTTCTCGAATGGCGTCATTACGTTGGTTTCAGTTCCATCAATTAAAACATGGGAATCTGCCGATTTACTTAGACAACAATGATTGATGTGGCTGTGAGTCTTAGATAACGATGTTTGATGTCTTATGGATTTGTACAAGGATGTGTGACGTCTTTTATATCTGAACAAAGGGCAACTGTATACAGAGCACAGGTCATCGTTGGTGTCCGCTCAAAAAATACAGCTTACCTTGATAAAGTCTTCTATATATAAGCTATTTACAAGTACTTGATACAACACTAACATGCTGACTAACATGCCTGAAATGATTCACCAGTGCCGGGATCCATTCCAGTTGAACAAGTGATAAATGTGAGTGAAACACCTGCAACAGGTGATTGCAGAGATTGGTGGATGAATTTGGTCGTTGGGTGTGGTAAAAGAAGAAAATTAAGGTGAATAAGGAAAGAGTAAGGTTATGAGGATAACAAAAAGATTAGGTGCAGAAAGATTGAATCTCAGATTGGAGGGAGAGAGTATGGAGGAGGTGAGTATTAAGATAATTGGGAGTGGACGTGTCAGGGAATGGGTCTATGAAAGATGAGGTGGAATCATAAATTGATGAGGGGAAAAAAGTAGTGAGTGGTTTTTTTTGCACTTAGGCGTCTGTGGAGACAAAGACTTTGTCCTTGGAGGCCAAAGAGGGGAATGTGAGAGTATAGTTTTACCAACGCTCTTATAAGGGTGTGAAGCCCGTGAGCGTGTTGAATGTTGCAGCGAGGGAAGGCTGGAGGCAGTGGAGCTTGTCATGTTGAGGGCATGAGTGGTGTGAATATAATGCGCGAATTAGTTGTTTGGAAGTTAGGAGGAAGTTGCGGGATTACAAAATGTTGTCAGAGGGGCTGAGGAAGGGTTGTTGAGGTGGTTCGGCCATGTAGAGGAATGGAGCAGCGAATCAGAATGGGACTTAAAGAGTGTATCTGTCTGTAGTGGAAGGAAGGCGGGGTAGGGGTCGGCTAGGAAGGGTTGGAGGGGAGGGGTAAAGGAGGTTTTTTGTGTGCGAGGGGCTTGGATTTTCCAGAGGCATTGCGTGTGAGCGTGTTTGATAGAGAGTGAATGGAGACAAATGGTTTTTAATACTTGACGTGCTGTTGGTTGGGCACTCTGTGGGCACTTGGTTGGCACTCTGAGGGCACTCTGGTTGGCACTTCTGAGGGCTCCTTATAATTCAGAGATACTAGTAGGTGCCACTCAGCTGTTCATAGTCTGAAAAAAAAATTCCGTCATTTATCCTGTTGTTGTCTGGGTATAATTGTATTTGTTTTTTTTGTTATTCTTTTGTAAAAAAATGTGAGAAGATCTGAAATTCCATTTATGCTTTAAGTCGGAAAAAAATATTTAAATATGAATCAGATTCATTCATTAATAGTAACAAGAAAATCAAATCGTAGCATAAAAGAATTCTAGATGGTAGTTAACTTTGACCCAGTTAACAAGGAGACCTGTTAACAAGGGGACCTGTAACAAGGTGACTGTAGGGGCATACATAACTAGAAAGTGGAAGGTAATCATGTTTAAATCAAGGGAGTGGATTTGAATATGATTACTTCATTTACTAAATAACTGTAAGAATGCTCATTGGTCATTGTTAAACAGTGTTGCGTGTAGTATCAGTGGATAGGTGATGGGGTCATTGTTCGTGTTACAAAGTCTCTGTCAAGACCTCTCTGGTTTGATACTCTTGTCAGTTTGGCTGGGGTGGTGCTCCTATCGCTTGACAACGAAGACACAACACCACACACACACACAACCACACACAAATACACACACACACACAAACACACAACACACAAATACACAACACACAAACACAACACACACAACACACACACACCACACGCACCATCACGCACACACACACACACCACACACAACACACACACCACTCACACACACACACAAACACACACCTAATACTCACCACACACCACACACACACACACACCACACACACACACACACACACACGCACACGCACACGCACACCACACACACACCACACACACACACACACACACACACAACACACACACACACTCACACACACACACGGGGAGTATAGTATTATCATCCGGGGTTTATCCTGAGTACTACGGTATGATAAGTAACATACTGTGTCTAACTGTCAGGTATCTTTTTAACCGAACATTTTATCTAACAAGATCATTGATGCGGCCTCCTCTGTATTACACTGAAGAATTCTACCAGCACTTTCTTCTTGACATCCTCTCTGTATTACACTGAAGAGGTCTCAGCTCTGTTTTTTGCACATCTCCTCTGTATTACACTGAGAAGTCTACCAGCACTGTCTTTTGAATTCCTTCTGTATTACACTGAGAAGTTACCAGCACTGTCTTCTTGCACATATCTCTGTATTACACTTGAAGAGTCTACTCAGCACGGTCTTTTTGCACATCCTCTCTGTATTACACTGAAGAAGTCTACCAAGCATGTCTTCTTGCACATCTCCTCTGTATTACACTGAAGAAGTCTAACCAGCACTGATCTTTTGCCACATCTCCTCATGTATTACACTGAAGAAGTCGTCCAGCACTGTCTTTTGCAATCCTCCTTGTATTAATGAAGAAGTCTACCAGCACTGTCTTCTTGCATTCTCTCTGTATTCCACTGAAGGGAAGTCTACCAGCACTGTCTTCTTGACATCTACTCTGTATTACCACTGAAGAATTACCAGCAACTGTCTTTCTTGACATCCCTCATCTGTATTACACTGAAGAAGTCTCAGCACTGTCTTTTGACTTCCTCCTCTGTATTCATGAGAAGTCTACAGCACTGTCTTCTTGCGTTCCTCCTCTGTATTACACTGAAGAAGTTACCAGCACTGTCTTTTGCACATCCTCCTCTGTATTACACTGAAGAAGTCTTACCAGCACGGTCTTCTTGCACATTCTCTCTGATTACATGAAGAAGTTTACCAGCACTGTTTCTTGCACATCCTCCTCTGTATTACAATGAAGAAGTCTACCTGCTTGTTCTTCTTGCACATCCTCCTCTGTATTACATGAAGAAGTCTACCAGCACTGTCTTCTTGCACATCCTCCTGGTATTACACTGAAGAAGTTACCAGCACTGTTTCTTGCCCATCCTCCTCTGTATTCCATGAAGAAGTTACCAGCATGTTTCTTGCACATCTCTCTGTATTAATGGAAGAAGTTCTTACCAGACTGTCTTTTGCACATCTCTCTGTATTTACACTGAAGAAGTTCTACAGCACTGTCTTCTTGCAACATCCTTCCTCTGTATTACACTGAAGAAGTCTACCAGCACTTGTCTCTTCTTGCACATCTCCTCTGTATTACCTGAGAGGTCTACCAGCACTGTCTTCTTGCACATCCTCCTCTGTATTACCTGAAGAAGTTACCAGACTGTTTCTTGCACTCCTCCTCTGTGTTAACTGAAGAATGTCTACCAGACTGTATTCTTGCAATCTCCGCTGTTTTACATGAAGAAGTCTACCAGCACTGTTCTTCTTGAATCCTCCTCTGTATTACACTGAAGAAGGTCTACCAGCACTGTCTTTTGCACATCCATCGTGTATTACACTCGAAGAAGTCTACCAGACTGTTTCTTGCACATCCTCCTCTGTATTACACTGACAGAGGCTACAGCATGTTCTTCTTGCACATCCTCCTCTGTATTACACTGAAAGAAGTCTACCAGCACTGTCTTCTTGCACATCCTCCTCTGTTATTACACTGAAGAAGTCTACCAGCACTGTCTTCTTGCCACATCCTCCTCTTCGTATTACCTGAAGAAGTTACCAGCTGTCTTTTGACATTTCTCTCTGTATTACCTGAGAAGTTTACCAGCACTGTCTTTTGACATCTCCTCTGTATTACAACTGAAGAAAGTTACCGCACTGTCTTCTTTCACATCCTCTCTGTATTACATGGAGAACGTCTACAGGGCACTGTCATTCTTGACATCTCCTCTGTATTACACTGAGAAGTTCTACAGCACTGTCTTCTTGCAATCCTCTCTGTATTACACTGAGAAGTCTACAAGCACGACTTCTTGCACTCCTCCTCTGTTTCATGAGAAGTCTACCAGCACTGTCTTTGCACATCCTCCTCTGTATTACACTGAAGAAGTCTACAGCACTGTCTCTTGCACATCTCCTCTGTAATTACACTGAAGAAGTCTACCAGCACTGTCTTCTTGCACATCCTCTCTGTATTTACACTGAAGAAGTCTACCAGCTGTCTTCTTGCACATCCTCTTGTATTACACTGAGAAGTTACCGCACTGTCTTCTTGCACTCCTCCTCTGTATTACGCTGAAGAAGTCTACCAGCCTTCGTCTTCTTGCCCATTTCCTCCTTGTATTACACTGAGAAGTCTACACATGTTCTTCTTGCCACATCTCCTCTGTATTACACTGAGAAGTTACAGCACTGTCTTCTTGCAATCCTCCTCTGTATTACACTGAAGATGTCTACCCAGCACTGTCTTCTTGCACTCCTCCTCATGTATTACACTGAAAGAAGTCTACAGCACTGTCTTCTTGCACATTCCTCCTTGTATTCACTGAAGAAGTCTCTACAGCACTGTCTTCTTGCCACATCTCCTCTGTATTACACTGAAGAAGTCTACCAGCACTGTTTCTATGACATACTCCTCTGTTTTACACTGAAGAAAAAGTCTACCAGCACTGTCTTCTTGCACATCTCCTCGGATTACACTGAAGAAGTCTACCAGCCTGTCTTCTTGCACTTCCTCCTCTGTATTACACTGAGATGTCTACCAGCTCTGTCTTCTGAACATCCTCCTCTGTATTCACTGAAAAGTCTACAGCACGTCTTCTTGCACATCCTCCTCTGTATTACACTGAAGAAGTCTACCAGCACTGTCTTCTGCACATCTCCTCTGTATTACAACTGAAGAAGGTCTACCAGCATGTCTTCTTTGAACTTACTCCTCGGTATTTACACTGAAGAAGTCTACCTGCACTGTCTTTCTTGGCGCACATTCCTCCTCTGTATTGACACTGAAGAAGTTCCAGCACTGTCTTCTGGCACCATCCTCCTCTGTCTTTACACTGAAGAAGTCTACCAGGCACTGTCTTCTTGCACTCTTCGGTCATGTGACGCAGATATGTTTAGAATTAATATACGTTGCAGGGCTTATTTGTCTAGTCTTGCTTGATAGTATTGTATTTCTTTATAACTATTTCTAACTTCAGTATTATCCAGGTAGTTTCATTGGATACTACGACAAGTTTATATTCCGTTGAGCGGTTCGAAGAGTTTCTTCAACTTCTTCTCTTATAAATTTATTGTAGTCCTGCGTTTCTTAACTTGTCTCCTGTTGTTGTAAATCATTGTCTCAATCATCAATATTTAGCACTAGTTCTGCAGTGGTGGGGGGTCTGGCAGTTCTGGTCTTTCCAGCCATGCACTGTCTCCCAGGCTGCCACTGTCTTCCCAGCCCTGCACTGTCTTCCAGCCTGCCATGTTTCCAGCCCTGTCACTGTCTGCCAGTCTTGCACGGTTTCCCAGCCCTGGCACTGTCTTCCCAGCCCTGCACTCTGTCTTCCCAGCACTGCCACGGTTTCCCCAGCCCTGCCCCCTGTCTTCACTGTCCTGCAACTGTCTTACAGCCTGCCACTGGTCTATCCCAAGTCCTGCCACTGTCTTCCCAGTCATGCCACTGTTTCCCAGGGACTGCACTGTCTTCCCAGCCTGCCACTGTCTTCCCAGCCCTGCCACTGGTCTGCCCAGCCCTGCCACGGTTTCCAGGACTGCACTGTCTTCCCGCCCTGCCACTGTCGTCCCGTCCTCAACTTCTTCCCAGTCCTGCACTGTCTGCCAGCCCCTGCAATGTCTTCCAGCCCTGCCAATGTCTTCCCAGCCCTGCCACTGTCTTACCAGCCTGCCCACTGTTTCTTCCAGCCCTGCCACTGTTTCCCAGCCTGCCACGGTCTTCCCAGCCCTGCCAATGTCTTCCCAGTCTGCCACTGTCTTCCAGTCCTCACTGTATTCCCAGCCAATGCCATGTCTTCCCAGCCCTGCCACGTCTTCCAGCCTGCCACTGTCTCCCAGCCCTGTCACTGTCTTCCCAGTCCTGCCTCTGTCTTCCCAGCCCCCTGCCACTTGTCTTCCCAGCCCTGCATGTTCCAGCCCTGTCACTGTCTTCCCAGTTCTGCCACTGGTTTCCAGCCCTGCACTGTCTTCCAGCCCTGCCACTGTCTTCCCAGCCCTGCACTGTCTTCCCAGCCCTGCCACTGTTTCCAGTCCTGCCACTGTCTTCCAGTCTGCCACTGGTCTCCAAGCCCTACCACTGTCTTCCAGCCTGCCACTGTCTTAACAGTTCTGTCCACTGTCTTCCCAAGTCCTGCCACTTCTTCCCAGCCTGCACTGTCTTCCCAGCCCTATGCCACTGTCTTCCCAGCTGCCACTGTCTTCCCCGCCCTGCCATGTCTTCCCAGCATGCACTGCTTCCCAGCCCTGCCCATGGCTTACCAGTCCTGCCACTGTCTTCCCAGCCCTGCCACTGTTCTTTCCCCAGCCCTGCCACTGTTTCCCAGCCCTGCCATGTCTTTCCAGCCTGCCACTGTTCTTCAGTCCTGCCACTGTCTCCTAGCCCTGCAACTGTTTCCAATCCTGCCACTGTCTTCCCGCCCGCCATGTTTCCCAGTCTGCCACTGTTTCCCAAGTCCTGCCCACTGTCTCCCAGCCCTGACCAGTCTTCCCAGCCCTTGCCACTGTCTTCACAGTTCTGGCACTGTTTTCCCCAGTCTGCCATGTCTTCCCAGCCCTGCCACTGTCTCCCAGCCCTGCGACTGTCTTCCCCAGTCCTGCCACTGTCTCCAGCCCTGCCACTGTCTTCCCAGGTCTCCTGCCACGTCTTCCAAGCCTGCCACTGTCTTCCCAGTCCTGCCACTGTCTTCCCAGGGCCGCACTTTGTCTCTTCCCAGTCATGCCACTGTCTTCCAGTCCTGCCACTGTCTTCCAGCCCTGCCACTGTCTTCAGCCCTGCACTGTCTTCCCAGTCCTGACACTGTCTTCCCAGCCTGCCACTGTCTTCCAGCACGGCACTGTCTTCCCGTCCTGCACTGTCTTACCAGTCTGCACTGTCTTCCAGTCTGCCACTGTCTTCCAGCCTGCACGTCTTCCCAGTCTGCCTCTGTCTTCCAGCTTGCCACTGTCTTCCAAGCCTGCCAATTTCTTCCCGCACGCCCACTGTCGTTCCCAGCCCTGCTCGGTCTTACAGGTCCTGCACTGTCTCCCAGGCCCTGCACTGTCTTCCCAGTCCTGCCACTGTCTTCCAGCCAGGCCACATGTTTCCTGCCTGGCCTACTGGTCGTCCCCAGCCCTTGCCACTGTCTTCTCCAGCCTGACCATGTCTTCCCAGGACTGCCACTGTTGCCCCAGTCCCTGCACTGTCGTCAAGCGGCCACGGTTTCCAGCCGCCACTGTCTTCCCAGCCCTGCCACTGTGGCCAGTCCTGCCACTGGCGTTCCCAGTCCTTGCCACTGTCTTCCCAGCCCTTGCCACTGTCTTCCCTGCCCTGCCACTGTCTTCCCAGCCCTGCCACTGTCTTCCCGGCCCTGCCACTGTCTTCCCAGCCCTGTCACTGTCTGCCCAGTTCTGCCACTGTCTTCCCACCGCCCCTGCCACTTGTCTTCCCAGCCCTGCCACTGTTCTTCACAGCCCTGACCGGTCTTCCCAGCCTGCCACTGTCTTCCCAGTCCTGCCACGTCTTGCCCAGTCCTGCCACTGTCTTCCCAGCCCTGCCACTGTTTCCCAGCCCTGCACTGTTTCTTCACTGACATTCTGCCACTGTCTTCCCAGTCCTGCCACTGTCTTCCAGCCTGCCACTGTTCTTCAGCCCTGCCCTGTCTTCCCAGCCCTGCCACTGTCTTCCTCGCCCTGCCTATGTCTTACCAGCCCTGCCACTGTCGTCCAGTCCTGCACGCTCTTCCCAGTCATGCCACTGTCTTCCCAGTCCTTGGCCCACTGTCTTTCCAGCCCCTGCCACTGTCTGCCCGCCCTGCCACTGTATTCCAGCCTGCCCACTGGCTTCCCTGTTGCCACTGTCTTCCCAGCCCTGCACGGTCTTCAGCCTTCATGTCTTCCCAGCCCTGCATGTCTTCCAGCCCTGCCACTGTCTTCCCTGTTGCACTGTATTCCCGACTGACACTGTTCTTCCAGTCCTTCCCCAGTCTTCCCAGCTTTGCACTGTTTCCCAGTCTGCACTTTCTTCACTCCTGGCACTGTCTTCCCAGCTTTGGCACTGTCTTCCAGTCTGCACTGTCTTCAGTCCTGCCACTGTCTTCCATTCTTCCTGCCACTGTCTTCCAGACCTGCCCACTGTCTTCCCTGTCCTGCCACTGTCTTCCTAGCCCTTGCCACTGTCTTCCCAGCCCTGCCCTGTCTTCCAGTCCTGCACTGTCTTTCCCAGCTTTGCCACTGTGTTCCCAGTCCTGCACTGTCTTCCCAGGACCTGCACTGTCTTCCCAGCCCTGCCACTGTTATTCCAGCCCTGTCACTGTCTTCCCAGTCTGCCACTGTGTCCAGCCCTGCCACTGCTTCCCAGCCCTTCCATGTCGTCCAGCCCTTGACACTGTCTTCCCAGTCTGCCATGGTTCTTCCAGCTTTGCCACTGTATTCCCAGACCTGCCACTGTCTTCCCAGTCCTTACACTGTTTCCAGCTTTTGCCACTTTTCTTCCCAGTCCTGCACTGTCTTCCCATCCTGCATGTCTTCCCAGCTTTGCCACTGGTCTTCCCAGTCCTGCCTCTGTTCTTCCCAGTCCTGGCACTGTTCCCAGTCCTGCCACTGTCTTCCCAGTCCTGCCACTGTCTTCCCAGTCCTGCCACTGTCTTCCCAGCCCTGCCACTGTCTTCCCAGCCCTGCCACTGTCTTCCCAGTCCTGCCACTGTCTTCCAGCTTAGCCACTGTCTTCCCAGTTGTCCTGCCATGTCTTCCCAGACCTGCCACTGTTTCCCAGTCCTGCCCTGTCTTCCGTCCGGCCATTCTTCAGCTGCACGTTTCCAGCCCGCCACTGTCTTTCAGCCCGGCCACTGTTTCAGACCTGCTCTGTCTTCCCAGACCTGCCAATGTCTTCCCAGCCCTGCGCTGTCTTCCAGCCCTGCCACTGTCTTCCCAGCCCTGCCACTGTCTTCCCAGTCCTGCCACTGTCTTCCCAGTCCTGCCACTGTCTTCCCAGCCCTGCCACTGTCTTCCCAGCCCTGCCACTGTCTTCCAGCTGTTAATTATTATACTACATTCTTCTTCTCTTCACTCTGCCTAATATAATATGAAGATTTTAGGAGTTCTTAATAGTGTAAGTCCAGTAGTGTAAGTCCAGTAGTGTAAGTCCAGTAGTGTAAGTCCAGTAGTGTAAGTCCAGTAGTGTAAGTCCAGTAGTGTTGTGGAATATAATGAATTGATGCTGACAATGAAATTTCTTTGTACCTGAATAATAATAATAATATATTATTATTATTAGTAGTAGTAGTAGGTAAGATGAACAAAGAAGGTGATGAAGAAAATATTATTTTAACATTTTGTTTCGTGTTGTTATCACAACCTTTATCGTTTTTTATATTGTTAACACAACCATTGTTTGTGTAGTGAACCTTAATATCTGGAAGATTACGGACTCGTGGTGCAGGGTCAACACGACTCTGCTGGTGCTGCGGTCAAACAGACTTGTGGTGCAGCGGTTCAGGCCGGACTCTTGTGGTGCAGTGGTCAGCACGACTCTGTGGTGCAGTGGTCAACACGACTCTGTGGTGCAGCGGTCAGCACGACTCTGTGGTGCAGCGGTCAGCACGACTCTGTGGTGCAGTGGTCAAAACGACTCTGTGGTTGCATGTGGTTCAGCCGACTTGTGTGCAGCGGTCAGCACCGATCTGTGGTGCAGTGGTTCAACAGACTCTGTGGTGCAGCGGTCAGCACGACTCTGTGGTGCAGCGGTCAACACGACTCTGTGGTGCAGCGGTCAACACGACTCTGTGGTGCAGTGGTCAACACGACTCTGTGGTGCAGCGGTCAGCACGACTCTGTGGTGCAGCGGTCAGCACGACTCTGTGGTGCAGCGGTCAGCACGACTCTGTGGTGCAGCGGTCAGCACGACTCTGTGGTGCAGCGGTCAGCACGACTCTGTGGTGCAGCGGTCAGCACGACTTTGTGGTGCAGCGGACCAGCACGACTTGTGGAGGGCAGCGGTCAACACGGACTCTGTTGGTGCAGCGGTCAACACGCTTGTGGTTGCAGACGGTCAAACAGACTCTGTGGTGCAGCGGTCAGCCACGGACTCTGTGGTGCAGCGGTCTGCACGGCTTTGTGGTGCTGCGGTCATCAGACTCTGTGGTGCAGCGGTCAAGCACGACTTTGTGGTTGCCGCGGTTCTGCCACGAGTCTGTGGTGCAGCGGTCAGCACGACTTTGTGGTGCAGCGAGTCAGCACGATCTGTGGTGAGCGGTCGCAGATTTGGTGGTGCAGCGGTAAAGCACGACTCTGTGGTGCAGCGGACAGCACGACTTTGTGGGTGCAGCGGTCAGCACGAGTCTGTGGTGCGCGGTTCAGGACGACTCTGTGGTGCAGGGTCAGCACGGACTCTGTGGTGCAGCAGTCAACAGACTTGTGGTTGCAGCAGTCAACACGATCTGTGGCAGCGGTCAAACACGATTGTGGTGCAGCGGTCAACACGACTCTGTGGTGCAGCGTTAAACACGACTTGTGGTGCAGCGGTCAGCACGGCTCTGTGGTTGCACGGTCAAACGATCTGTGGGCAGCGGTCAACACGACTCTGTGGTGCAGCGGGTAGGACGACTTGTGGTGAGCGGTCAACACGACTCTGTGGTGCAGCGGTCAACACGACTCTGTGGTGCAGCGGTCAGCTACGACTCTGTGGTTGCAGCGGTCAACACGACTCGGGTGCAGCGGTCAAACGACTCTGTGGTGCAGCGTAGTTCAACACGGACTCTGGTGTGCAGCGGGTCAACACGACTCTGTGGTTGCCAGCGGTCAGCACGACTCTGTGGTGCAGCGGTCAACACGACTCTGGTCCAGCGGTTCAACACGACTTCCCCCCCCCCCCCTTGGTGCAGCGGTCAACACGACTCTGTGGTGCAGAGCGGTCACACGACTCTGTGGTGCGCGGTCACCAGCGACTCTGTGGTGCTCTCTAAATCACCAGAACTCGGGATTCAACTTGGAAGACTCTTTTTCTTGTTTCATCTCTCATTCCACTAAGTAATAATACTATATTCTTGACAACTTTAATTTTACATTTTGTGATGATACGTTTAAACATTATCCACATAAAATTATCCAAATTTTTATGGACTATCAAGTATTTTCTGTAAAAGTGTTAATTAAACTTGGTGAGGTTCACAGATCGTCTGGGAAAAACAGACATTTAATCCTTTACCAGTATCTTGTAATGTACGTCTGTACTTTATTGGTGTTTTATGTCTGTTTACTGTTAGAACTCAGTCTGAGAACATAAGAACATAAGAAAGGAAGAACACTGCAGCAGGCCTGTTGGCCCATACTAGGCAGGTCCTTTACAATCCTTCCCACTAACAAAATATTCGCCGAACCCAATTTTCAATGCTACCCAAGAAATAAGTTTTGATGATTCTCTTTACTTACTACGCAAGTCTCACTCAAATCCAACCCGTCTCACTCACGTATTTATCCAGAACATCGCCACAACACCAGTATATACCCCATCACATATTTTGTATATATTAGCCTAGCATCAGAATGTATTTATATATAATCAACTTTCGCTTTTCTTCAAGCCGTATTTAATTTTATGTTTACTGTTTTATATTATTGCATGATTTATAACAAGTGGTTATCTTCATGTGTTTGTTATTATGTTTTCCATCATTTATTTACATAATTAGGAGCCAACTTTGTTAGATACTTAGGATCTGACAGGCTGAGTGAACCTTCAGAGTCAGTACAACTGTGTGAATACACACAGTATAACTGTGAGTTACCACAACGTATAACGGTAATGGTACACACAGCACAACTGTTCGATTACCCACAGGTATAACTGAGTGAGTACGCACAGTATAGCTTTGTGTGTGTTGCAGTGTCAGACAAGATGGTATAACCTTGGTAATAAATACCGACATGTGGTTCACGTGCGTCACAGCTCACTCTCCGCTTTATATAATGGCTTTTACTCTGTACGTTAGAAGTGATCAAGGTCAAGACCGAAAATCGTTTTCGAATAATATGTTATAGAGTTTGCTTACGTGTCTTTCTAAACAAACTTTGTGTGTACACACAGTATAACTCTATGAGTACACACAGTACAACTGTGTGAGTACACACAGTATAACTGTGTGAGTTCACACAGTACAACTGTGTGAGTACACATAGTATAACTGTGTGAGTACACATAGTATAAACTGTGTAGTACACACAGTATACTGTGTGAGTACACACAATACAACTGAGTACACATAGTATAACTGTGTAAGTACACACAGCATAACTGTGTCTGTACACACTTTATAACTGTATGAGTACACAGTACAACTCTGTGCGACACACAATATAACTGTTGTGAGTTACACACAGTATAACTGCGTGGTACACAACAGTATAATGAGTGAGTAACCAGAATAACTGTTGTGAGTGCACACAGTATAACTGTGTGAGTATTCGCAGTTTAACTGTGTGAGTACACAGTTTAACTGTGGGGGGTACACACAGTATAACTGTGTGAAGTACACACAGTACAACTGTGTGAGTTCAACAGTACAATGTGCTGAGTACTACAGTTATAAACCGTGTGAGTACATTTACAGTTCAACTCTGTGAGTACCACACGTTATAACTGTGTGTGTACACACAGTTACAGCTGTGTGAGTACAACACAGTAAAACTGTGTGAGTACGCACGTACAACTGTGTGAGTACACACAGTACATAACTGTGTGAGTACACACGTTACAAACTGGGTGGAGTACACACATTGCTGTGTGAGTACACTCAGTACAGCTGTGTGAGTACACACAGTATAACTGTGTGAGTACGCACAGTAAACTGTGTGAGTAACACAGTCAACTCTGTGAGTACACACAGTAAAACTGTGAGAGTACACACTGTTCAAAATACTGTGTTGAGTACACACAGTACACTGTGTGAGTACACACAGTACAGCTGATAGTGAGTTACAACAGTATGATGCGGGTACAACAGTTGACTGTGTGTACTCACACGTCATACTTGTGTACTCAACAGTATAACTGTGTGAGTACAACAGTACAACTGTAGTGAGTACACACAGTACACTCGTGTGGTCACACAGTACAACTTGTGAGTACACAGAGTATAACTGTGTGAGTACACACAGTATAACTGTGTGAGTACACACAGTATAACTGTGTGAGTACACACAGTATAACTGTGTGAGTACACACAGTACAACTGTGTGAGTTGCGCACCAGTACACTGTGTGAAGTAAACACAGTACAACTGTGTGAGTACAACACAGTTACACTGTGTGAGTACACACAGTATGACTGTGTGAGTACACACGTATACTGTGTGAGTAACACAGCACAAACTGTGTGAGTACACACAGTATGAATGTGTGAGTCTCACACAGATACAACTGTGGGTACAACTGTTATACTGTGTGAGTACAAGTAAACTGTGTGAGTACACACTGTACAACTGTTGAGTACACACTGTAAACTTTGTGAGTACACACAGTAAACACATATAAAAACTACACTGTTATACATTCGGAACACGAGAAAACAAACATTATGTTTTTATAAATTATTATAACATAACTACGAAGATCAACATGTATCACTAGAGAAAACAAAGACAAAACTGTTATATTCTGTACAACCACTGTATGCAATTAACTGACAGGTAAACTCAATAAAAAAATTTGTAACTATGATCATATATAAAGAGAATAATTTAAAAAAAAGTTCGCTTCGCCATTGTGGATGAGGATGCGAGGGAAGTTTTTCTCTTCTGGCTGGCCAGGTTTCCAGGCCTACCCGGGTGCTGGACCAGGTTTCCAGGTACCCGGGTGCTGGACCAGGTTTCCAGGTCTACCGGGTGCTTGACCAGGTTTCCAGGCTACCCGGGTGTGGCCCAGGTTTCAGGCTACCCGAGTGATGGACCAGGCTTCCAGGTACCCGGGTGCATGGACCAGGTTTCCTGGCTACCGGGTGCTGGACAGGTTTCAGGCTACCGGGTGCGGGACCAGGTTCTGGCTACCCGGGTGCGGACCAGGCTTCCAGGGCTACCCGAGTGGCTGGACAGGTTTCCAGGCTTACCGGGTGCTGGACCAGGTTTCCAGGCTACCAGGGTGCTGCAGGTTTCCAGGGCTTACCCGGGTGCTGGACCAGGTTTCCAGGCTACCGAGGTTGCTGGACCAGTGTTTCCAGGCTACCCGGTGCTGGACCAGGTTTTCCAGGCCTTACCGAGTGCTGGACAGGTTTCAGGCTACCCGGGTGCTGGACAGGTTCCAGGTACCCGGGAGTTGCTGGACCAGGTTTCCAGGCTACCCGAGTGCTGGACAGGTTTCCAGGCTACCCGGGTGCTGGACCAGGTTTCAAGGCTTCCGGTAGCTGGACCAGGTTTCCCAGGCTACCCGGGTGCTGGACCAGGTTTCCAGGCTACCAGGAGTGCTGGACCAAGGTTTCCAGGCTACCCGGGTGCTGGACCAGGTTTCCAAGGCTACGGGTAGCTAGGGACAAGGTTGTCCAGCCGACCCGGGTGCTGGACCAGTTTCCAGGCTACCGAGTGCTGGACCAGGTTTCCAGGCTACCCGGGTGTGGACCAGGTTTCCAGGCTTACCCGGGTGTGGACCAGGTTTCCAGGCTACAAGGGTCAATGTATTTCATAGATCTGATTTCTGTGGTTTTTCCCTGGTATTACATCTAACTGTTATATAATGATTTAAAATACTTGTGGTGTTATATATGGGCAGTGATACATGGAGTTACACAGTGAGAAGTTAAGTTCCTCAGTTGAGGAAATTGTTGTGTTTGGGGTGCACTCTGTGTTAATACATATTACACATTGTTAAATAGTATGAGATGTATATGAGTACACAACTCATTTTTATTACTTATTAAAGTGTTAAGATTGTTCATAGATTATTTAATAAAAGATTCATTACAGACGAACTTATTCCAGTAAAAGTTTATTTCTGCAAGTTGTATTTCCTTACTATTATAAACTGTGCATGGTGAGCTCTATATACACTCATTATCACTGGGAACCTTAATTTAATGTAGAGATTATTTTTTTTCATAATACTTTACTCATAATGTAGAGAGAACAATATGCTCTGACCTGATGTGCTGTAGTTAATAATAGTTTAAAAGTAATCATTGTTCAATAACATGTTTCTATATTGACTGTGGATATTGAGCTATAACGCAGCTATAATTGATTTTCATACCTTTTACAAGTGCAGAAAAACATTCCGCTTCTTCTGGATCGACAAACAAAAATTCGAAAAAAATTAATGACAATATCATAGCATATATATGTACAGGTCTGCAGTCTTAATAATGTGAATTACTGACGTTCACAAAATACTTTTTAGATGAAGGAACATTGTTTTTTTTTTTTTTTTTTTTTTTTTTTTGTTTTTTTTTTTTTTTTTTTTTTTTTTTTTTTTTTTTTTTTTGTTTTTTTTTTTTTTTTTTTTTTTTTTTTTTTCCAGGAAGTTACTCTAGATTAGGAGGTGACGAAGGAAGAAGAAACTTATGATACGTCAGGTTCAGTTTTGGTGTTGTGGTGAGCGTAGGAGTGGAGAAGATCCTGTGGTTGCTCGCTTATCCCTAGACTTTAAAATGAATGGCTATTTTACCAACATAGCTGAACATCTTGCCAGGAAAACTTCTTCTCGTTATTCCTAACGCATCAAACCTATGACCATGATTGGGTAGGTCTTTCTCGATTCATCTCTTCTCAGCAGTCAATTTCACTTATTTTCATTATATTGCATGTGTGTCTACTTTTCCATCGTGTTGTAATTATATTAGTATTTATCTTCATGTTATGTTAATATCTTAAACATATTGTAACATATACTTAATAAAATTAATTTAATAAATTTTAACATTAAATTGCAAAACTAAATATAACTCCAATCAACTCAATAGTATTGATATATACTTTCGTCAATGAGATCTAACGCCACTGTGGCATAACTTAAGGAGTTTGCGGCTATTTCAACCTTAGATAGTTCTGAGTTACCCAATCCCGGTGGGTTATCATTGGAGGTCGTGGTAATCTACGATCACTCTCACCGCTTACACTGTCAGAAGTTCCTGAAGGCAAACCTTCTTAAGTCCTTGTAACCTTAAATATAAGTAGCCTTTTCTCGAATGGCGTCATTACGTTGGTTTCAGTTCCATCAATTAAAACATGGGAATCTGCCGATTTACTTAGACAACAATGATTGATGTGGCTGTGAGTCTTAGATAACGATGTTTGATGTCTTATGGATTTGTACAAGGATGTGTGACGTCTTTTATATCTGAACAAAGGGCAACTGTATACAGAGCACAGGTCATCGTTGGTGTCCGCTCAAAAAATACAGCTTACCTTGATAAAGTCTTCTATATATAAGCTATTTACAAGTACTTGATACAACACTAACATGCTGACTAACATGCCTGAAATGATTCACCAGTGCCGGGATCCATTCCAGTTGAACAAGTGATAAATGTGAGTGAAACACCTGCAACAGGTGATTGCAGAGATTGGTGGATGAATTTGGTCGTTGGGTGTGGTAAAAGAAGAAAATTAAGGTGAATAAGGAAAGAGTAAGGTTATGAGGATAACAAAAAGATTAGGTGCAGAAAGATTGAATCTCAGATTGGAGGGAGAGAGTATGGAGGAGGTGAGTATTAAGATAATTGGGAGTGGACGTGTCAGGGAATGGGTCTATGAAAGATGAGGTGGAATCATAAATTGATGAGGGGAAAAAAGTAGTGAGTGGTTTTTTTTGCACTTAGGCGTCTGTGGAGACAAAGACTTTGTCCTTGGAGGCCAAAGAGGGGAATGTGAGAGTATAGTTTTACCAACGCTCTTATAAGGGTGTGAAGCCCGTGAGCGTGTTGAATGTTGCAGCGAGGGAAGGCTGGAGGCAGTGGAGCTTGTCATGTTGAGGGCATGAGTGGTGTGAATATAATGCGCGAATTAGTTGTTTGGAAGTTAGGAGGAAGTTGCGGGATTACAAAATGTTGTCAGAGGGGCTGAGGAAGGGTTGTTGAGGTGGTTCGGCCATGTAGAGGAATGGAGCAGCGAATCAGAATGGGACTTAAAGAGTGTATCTGTCTGTAGTGGAAGGAAGGCGGGGTAGGGGTCGGCTAGGAAGGGTTGGAGGGGAGGGGTAAAGGAGGTTTTTTGTGTGCGAGGGGCTTGGATTTTCCAGAGGCATTGCGTGTGAGCGTGTTTGATAGAGAGTGAATGGAGACAAATGGTTTTTAATACTTGACGTTCCCAAAAATTTCTAAACTCCAAATGCTAACCTGGGACGTTTTGTACATGATTCATAAAGGTTTTCTACACCATAGGAAGGTTAGCATAGGCACCACTGTGACCACAAATGCAAGTTTTTACAGGCGAATCTCCAGCTAGCGTGGCCGTGACAAACTCTAGCTCAAGTTCCCTCAAAACTGTTAACATGTTAACGGCTTTGAGGGGACTTGAGCTAGAGTTCGTCCCGGTCACGCTATGTGGAGATTCACCTGTAAAAACTTGCATTTGTGGTCACAGTGGTGCCTATGCTAACCTTCCTATGGTGCAGAAATACCTAGTTGGATGAATCTTATTGTGGCTAGCTGGTCCAGTGGCTAACGCGACGGTCTGGAGTTTTGAGACTCTCTGATCGCGGGTTCCATCCCCGCCCGTGGCATGGTTTGATTGTGCAGTTATTTTGATGTACAAGGTAAATGACCAGGCACTAGTTTAGTTGCCGACTTCACCTGACCGACCTCATGTGGGGGTACACACGGTCACTGTGTCAGGCTCTCAGCAGTGAACACATCCCTGGCACTCTTGAATATGTTGTGGTCTCTTGCATGTGACCTTAGAGTTTTCCTTAGCTGATAACTAGTCTGGATAATCTTGTGGAAGTCTCTCTTAATTATTACGGGTGTTTACCTTTGATCTATGTATAATTGTCCATATTAACGAGTTGGTTCTGGTTTTACTTCTGGGATGTTTATATTAAAGGAGTGAACTGTCCTTTTCTGGACTACATAAATTTATGTATAAAGAACTTGCTTATTATATTCTCAAAGGAATAGAAATTAAAGATTGGAGTATTTTACTTACTGAGTCTTTATTCTCCCACGAAAAAGAAGTGAATTAATGATTTGTTGCTAGTAAGTTACCTTAAATCAATATTGTCTAGATAAATGGTTGCCATCAACGAAGGTAACCTGGAACTAAGCATAACACTTTGGATTTGTTTTTGATATTTCCAACACTCTTGTGATACAGAAATAACAAACCATTTTGTGATCCATGCCAGCGGGACCACAAATGGCTTCCAGCATGACTTCCAGCAAATCACTAAAGGAGTTGAAATAAGACAACAGCAGTGAGATGCCCACAGCTTGTCCTGATCTCAACCTTCTCACCAAGAAGTGTGATGTTATGTAGGAGTATATCTGTTGCACACATATAACAAAAACACTACTGCCGTTTAAACAACTACGATGCATTGTAGGCTTATGACTTGACAATTAAAAAAAGTCTCTTGCACTGAAAAACTCCAGCCACCATTATGTCAACACACACGAAAAAAAATAGTGCAGAGTGCAGCATAAGTTTGTAATGCAATCAAATATTAGTGTTTAAGATCTGAAGTGAATAAAAATATTTATTCACATACTATCACATGGACACTATTACCAAATTTCTTGACTAAAAATGGCAAAAAGGACATACATACCTGGGCGAATAATTGGTAGGTAGTTTTAAGTTAATTTTGACAGCCCGAAACGTTCCGTAAAACATTGGGTTTTATTTAATGTAGCTTATTCTTATCAGTCAATTCTGCCAGTTGTCTTTCGTACTATACTTTAGAGACTAACCTGTCTGTCTTGCCTTTGATTGTTAATTAGGCCTCGGGTACATAATGTGCATTTTTTTTTTTACAAATGTCGTGAGGAGACACAAGTGTTAGGAACACATAATGTAGTTTTATGTAAAAAAACACGAAATGGGTGGAAGGGGGTGAGGGTTAGAACCTATGGTGAGCGAGTTGTAAACTCCAGGCCAGTGCGAAAAGCCACTGACCTGGTACTTGCCTGGAGTTTTATGACACTCTCTCCATGGGTTCTAACCCAACCAGTTCCGTGGTTTGTTTATAATCGTGTTGTTACTATGTTATGTAGATTCATCATGGGTAAACCCAGAAAAGTCAAGCACCGATCAGACGAAGCATTCTCCAGGTATTTCACAGAAAACAGTTTGATTAATAAACTTGGGAAAATATAACTTTCTTAACTCAAAATCAAGTGGAAGTTTTCCTCCAGGTAAAAAACACCAACAGTAATATTTTAAGTGTGACCAAAACTGGTCACAAGTTATTGCACAATAATAACACAACAACAACAACATTTGCACCTTCACAGTCTATACTAAAGAAAATAAAACATTTCAAGCATTTAGTTAGACACAACAGTTATCAAAGTTTGCTCCCGTTCAAAAATTGTTTGATTTTAATCAAGGAAAAGTGCTAAAGCAGTACGGGTCATATAGCACCTGGGGAACAGAGGGCATTCAGATTTGATGTAAGCAAATCGAGGAAGAGCTCAGTTCCTTGGATCTAGAGCTACTCACCGGCATCAAGGCATAATAACACAGTAATGTAAAACTCTACCTGATCATTTCGAGATTAAAAGTTGCACACGGCACCAACACTGTTAATAATCTTATCTCAGGTAGGACACACTAGGCTGCAATTTTTAAAACCTATCAAATTTTTTTTTCTAAAGTAGTATCCAGGAAACTATTTTGAAGAATGATCAATAAAAGTGGACAGATGCGCCCCCCCTCAAGCTCCCCCTCCTCCTCCCCTCAAGCTTCCCCCTCCCCCCAAGCTTCCCCTCCCTCAAGTTCCCCTCCCCCCTCCCCCCAGCTTCCCCCCTCCCCCCCCCCTCCCTCCCCCCAACTCCCCTCCCCCTCCCCCTCAAGCTTCCCCTCCCCTCCCCCTCCTCCTCCCCCTCCCTTTTTTCCCCCCCTTTCCCCCCTCCCCCCCCTTCTCCCCCTCAAGTTCCCTCCCCTCCCCCTTTCCCCCCCCTCATGTTTCCCCCCCCCCCTCCCCCCCCCCTCCTCCCTCCCTAACCCCCCTCCCTCCCCCTCCCCAACCCCTTTCCCAAATTTTCCCCCCCCCCCCAAAAAGGTTCCCCCCCCTTTAAAAAAAAATTACCCCCTTTTAAAAAAATTTTTTTCCCCAAGTTTTTTTTTCCCCCTTAATTTTCCCCCCACCCCCCCCCTGTTTTTTTTTTTTCCCCCCCTTTTCCCCCTTCCCCAAAAAGGGGAAATTTAAGTTTTTTAAATTTAAAAAATTTCCCCCTTTACAACACTTAATGTCCCCCTTAAAGTGTCACTTAAGTGTCAATAAAAACATTTTTAAAGGGTTATTTTAATTTAAATTTAAAAAACTCACTTGTTGACAGAAAAAAGTCAAGTTGTCTTTAAATTTAAAAGATCTTCGGGAATAAAAGTTTAAAAGGCCTATTTAAAAAATTTTTCCCCATTTAACTGTTCGGGAATCCAACGTTTCCGGTTTTTAAACAATTTCGAAATATTTAAAAATTTTGTGCTACAGAGTTTTAACTTAAGGATTTTTTCATTTTTTTTTAGGGAAATTGTATCATTTTTAAAATTATTGAACCCGAAGACAAGCCCTTTCTTAATAAATTTGGAAAAATAAATATTTTTTTTATTTTATTTATATTGAAATTTGTGATTTAAATACTCATAAAAAAGGGAAAATTTTATTTCCCCCCGGCCGAAAATTTGAAGTCAAACAAAAAAGAAATTTTCCATTTATTGCACTTTGTGATTTTTTTTACTTTGGCTTATTTGCCCGAACAAAAAAATTTTTTTATAAGGGTATGATGAATCAACCTTTAAACATTAAAGCAATTATAAAAAGGGTTTGACTAAAAATTTTTTTTAAATGCGTTTAAAACGTGAAAAGAATCACATTTTTTTACGCACGAAAAAGTGGCAGATTTTCACCTCCCAAAATTGAATTTTACTAACAACTATAAATCAAATTTTAGAAGGAAAAATTTTTTTTTTAACGGGGAAAGCTGAAACCGGGCAGGAAGTTTTGGGGGGGTTATCAAAGCCTTTTCCGGGGTTTGCACGGAATGGATTCGGAACTTAGGTCATCGAGGGCTTACACTTTGCAAGTTTTTCCCAAAGGGTTTTTGGCCTGTTACTGTAAAAAATCTTTAAAAGAATCGAATTTGGGTTTGGGGGTGGGGCTTTTTTGGTTTTGGGGAAAACATAAGGAAAATGTTGGAAAAAAAAAAAAATATCAGGCAATAAAATTTTTTAGTTCCCCTTCGGGTATAAAAATGCTTGTGTTAGTGGAGAATAAAAAAGGTGTGTGTGTTGCTCCCCTTTTAAAAACCCTAAGGATTGCGGGGGTTGAGGTTGTAGACAATGCGGCTGAGCGGCTTCAAAAAAGGATGCCGCCTTTTCACACCAAAGTGTAAAATTTCACACCTCAGTGATAGTGCCCCCCCTAAAAGCTATTCATTGAGATAAAAACCCCAAAATTTGAATATTGTCGACTTATAGAATTCACAAATAACCCCTTTTTTCTCCATCTCCCAATGCACCCCCTTTCCAAATTTTTTTATAATTATTTTTCTTTTAAAAGTTTAGATTTGTCCAATTTACCAAAACGCCTTTGAACTTTGTTTTTTAAAATTTAAAAAAAATTTTTCCCAAAACCCCGGGATTTACGGGTTAATACTTCCAGGGCGTCTAGCTGCTATAGAGGTTTTAAATTAATGACGGCCCTGGTAATTTTGGGAATCCATCAGTTTTTAAAGGAGTATAACGGGGCACGGGGGGGGGTGATCCCCCCCCGGGTTTATAACGTTTTGGACCCGGGGCTTTTTAAAACGTTATGAAAGTATCAATAGATTAAAGGAAAATTTAAAAGTTTCACTTTCTTAAATTTTTTTTTTTTCAATCGTTTCAAACCTTTTTTTTCTGCTTTTTTCCAGAAAATTTAACTTTTGCCCCCAACATTTTTCCCAATGTTTCTCCCAACTTCTATTCCTCGTAAATTTTTCATTAAGAAATACAAACGTCTTTCCCCCCTATTAGGTGCTTTTTGCAAAAATTTCCCGGGGCAAAGGTATTAATAAAAATGGAAATACTTTTCTGGCCCCCCGCCCACCCTTTTGCTTTTTATAATATTTTTTTTCCAAACCTCCCTTTTTACCCTAAAAGTATCAAAGAGTTTCAGGAATGTTCCACTGAAGGAGGGGAAAAACTCGTTCCCCTTTCTTGACGGTTCGTTCAATTTTTAACTTTTTTTTAATTTTGGGATATTCACTCTCGTTTTTTGGGGTTTTAAAAATGTAGTCACTTTCAGTAGAAAACTTGTCATTATTTTAAATTAAACCCTTCCCTTTCTGATCACCCGAGTTTAAAATATCACTTGATCAATTTTTTTTTATTAAGGGGTCAAAAACATTGTGGGATAAATTTTTTAAAATTTAATGAAATTAATTTTCAATTTAACCCCAAAAGAGTTTACCAACTGTTCCCCAAAAATAATGGGTTAATTTAAATCACTATATATTAGCATAAAATTTAATGCTGGTTCAGGATCGGGGGGGTTTTTCTTCCCTTTTTAAAAAAACTCGTTACAAATAACCTCATTTTTTCTGGTAAAAAACATACAAGATTCATTACCGGGGAACCTTAAAAATCACATCTTTTTTATAAATTTTAAACCCCCCATAGCCCCTTTTAAATTCAAAAGGGGTATTGTTTTTTTCAAGTTAATAACCACTTTTTTTATTCCGGGATGATAAATTTAAAAAAGTTGATTTTTTTGGGGGTTTATTTAACCCGTTGACTTTTTTAAATTGACTTATTTTTTTCATTTTAATTTTCCTAATTTATTTTCTTCAAAAAATTTTCCATTAACCCCCAATAAATTTTTCTAAAACAAAATTTTGTGGGTAAATTTATTTTTCAGTGATTTCTCCAAATTTATATATACTTTAAATTCTTTTGTGATTAGATTTAAAATTTTGCCACCAAAATGGTAGTTTATTGTGACCCCATATCAAACCTGTGGACGGTTGCGCAAAAAGGGACTTTGGGTACACAAAAGCCTAGGAACTTTTGGGCCCCCAAAAAGGGTTAAAAGGGAAACTTAGGATTTAAAATCTACATATCTATTCTCATTATTGTTCAAGCCCAAAATTTTGGAAATTTGCTTATTTTTAGGGCTGTCTATGTATTCCTCAATAAGTGGGGCAAATTTAAGGGACATAGTGTTCAAGAGAGTACCCCTTGGCCCTGAAACACATAATTTACATTTAGTTTTTTTCATCATCGGGGTGTCTCCCAAAAATGCCAGAAGGGCGGTAACCCAAACCTAAGCCTTTGGGCCCCTACAACATCGTCCGTTGTTAAAATTGCAAGTTGTCCCTTAAAAATACTTTTCTACGTTTTGTTACATAGTGGGTTATTGTTTTACTTTAGGTTCTAACTGCATTTTCCCATTAAAAATCATTTTTATTATTTACTTTCTCCTAAAATTATTCCCAATGTTAGCACGTTTTTACCAAAGTTAATTCTACATTTTTTTTGGGTAAATCCCTTTTTGGCTTTCATATCAACTTTATCATGAAAGGGGGTAAAAAAATTTTTGATTTGGGGTCCTTTGCAATTGTAAAATTAATTTTCCCTTTTTCCCTAATTTTTGAGTTTCTATACCCGGTTTCCCAATGAGAAAGTTGTTGGAGTCATTATATGAGTCAAAAAACCTTTAATGTTTATATAGAAACAGAATGATGATAGAGTTTAAACTCAGTGTCATAGGTTAACTTTTGGCCATTTGGATTCAAACAATTTTTGTATACATTTAGGGCCCGGGCCCGTTGTTAAAAACTTATGCCCCAATCCCAAAAATTTTTTATGGGTTTTTAAAAAAGGGAGGTGGGAAAAAAGAGCAGGGCCAGAAGGGTCCTGGTTTTGATCCAAACAGTGTAAATTTTTTTTAAATTGGGGAAACTTATTACTATCAGCTAGGTGAGAAATTTCTTTTGACAAATTGCTCTAAAGTGAATTTTAAAGGGAAAGGGGTTACTGCAATGTCTTCTTGGGGGAACTTGCAGGTTTTGTTGGGTATAAATTTAACACATCTTCCCCCGAAGGGGTGAAATGCTCTTTTTGCCCACAGTGATTCCCGTTCCCGCAGGTTTTAAAAAAATGCAATTTCATGTTTTCACAATCCCAAATTTTGATCTGTGGGTATTTACCTCTAGACACTTTGTAAGGGTTCATTGTGGGGCGTGTCTGGTTCATTTACCATTCTAAATTTCCGGTTTTTTTCAGGTTTAAATTTAACAACCCCTTTACTGATAAAGATTACCCAAACTCCTTCCTATGTTAAAAACTTTTTTAGGGTCTGGGACAAACCAAGAAAAAATCTAGGGGCTTTATTTTGCATTTTAAACCCCCGGGTCCCGGGGGAGAACTTTCTCTAGGGTAATTTTTTCCCAAAAGGGGCAAACATAATCAATTTTTAACCTAACATGGGCTATGTACATCTTTTTCACGATTTTTTACATTTGCACCATAGTTGGGGTTGTAGCCAGAACGCTTTGAGAGCATTAGCTAAATTTTTCATTTCTTATTTTTGTTGTGGTATGTGGAAATTTTTTAAAGGGTAAACTAAACCAAAATATCTGAAGTTTTTAAAGTAGCTAATGATTTCACCCTGAAAAAGATGGGTGAGGGATTTCGTTTGCTTGTTAATATCTTTGTTTTAGAGGGGAAAATATTATGGGCATATGTGTCGGGGGATAAATTATATTTTTCAGAGGGAACCCCATAATCAAAATTTTTTTATTTTTATTAAAAGGATCATATAATTTATAAGAATGCCGCCCGGGGTTTGGGGGAAAATAAATCAAACGGAAAAAGCCCAAAAGAAAGTATTGGAAATTGTTTGGGCCCTCCGTCACAGTCATCTTATAAACCCGACTGAGTAAAAAAAAAATAAACATAAAGCTTAAATAAATTACTATTATGCTATGCCCCGGGGATTTTTCCCCATGCTTGTCGCCCCCCTCCTTTCATGCAATAAATGATTTTGCACTTTTTGGGTTCCTTTTTAAAAATTTGGGAAAAGTATTCCTGAACAAATTTAAAAAAAGCTTTATTTTTGATAAAATAACAGAATCGATTCTTTTCTCCAAAGAAATTTTACATTATTTTTTGGAAAAAAAAAACATTTATTTTTTTAAATTTAAAATTACATTTAATTATGGGGTAAGAGGTCAACCCTTCTCAATCCCAAATCACCCAAAGGGTTCATTTTTCAATAATACCCAAAATTGGGTTTCAAATTTTTCTTTTATTTCGTGCACTCACCTCTTATGTGCATCTTTTTACAAAACTGGGGTTTTCTGAGGTTTTACCGAAGGGAAATGAGGTGGGTTTTAAATTTCTTACCGGGGGTTTTGCTTAATCTTTTCGCTTCAAAACATCCCCCTCCTTCTAAATTCCCTTCACCCCCCCATTTTTTCCCATCTCAGGGTTTTCCCATTTTTTTAAAATGAAGTCGGTAAAAGATAGAATTTTTTTATTTATTTACAAAAAAATCTTTAAATTAAAATTTACTGTTAGAGGTAATATTAAAAGCTTAGAAGATTTCCCCTTGATACTCAAAAAAAATTTTTTTTTACGTTGAAAACCAAATTTTCCCTTTCAAGCTAATGCTTTAATTTTCGTTCTTGTTTTTTGAATATTTTAGGATTAGCGGTATTTTATTCTTGATCAAATTTCCTTTAAAAAAAATCACTGATACAAAATTTTTATGTGTTTTCTTAAACTGTTGTAATAATTTTTTGTTGATTGTGAGGGAAACTAAAAACGTTAAAATTTTTTTAATCATTTAAATTTTCAACAAATTTTTCTTTTTTGACCCCGAATTAAAAGTTGGATTTATAACCTTAATAAGATTCCAAAATTTGCGTAATTTCCACATTTTTTTTTTTGTTTTAAAACTCTGTGGAATAAAATTTTCTGGAAAGGGGGTTAAAAAACTGGGGGTCAATTCTTCGCATAAAATTTTTCCTTTAAACTTTTTACCTTTTTTAAAAATTTTCCAAAAAAGATATGTTTTTATAGGTTTAAATCATTAATTCTATATATTTTTTAAATTTTTCCCCTGTATTTTGTGTGTGAAAACCCCCGGGTTTTTTCTATATTAAATACAGAATTCTGTAAACAAACATAATTAAACTTCTGATGATCAGAGGTGTTGTATGAATGTGCAATATGAAATAAAGTAGTTGGTTTTGAGAAGAAATTTAAAATTTTAAAGTTTTAAGTAAAAAAAGTTATTAGATAACAAATTAACAATATAAAAAAAAAGAGAAATTTTGGGGTTACCAGGGAAAAAGGGAAAAATGTTAAAATTATTTCAGAATAAACAAATTAGTTGAAGAAAAAACTTTTATTTATTCCCCGGTTTTAAATTGCTGATTTGAAAAAATTTTTGGGAAATTTTTAAAACCCCCCCCATTTCTCTGTAGCTTTATTGTTGCTCTCATATGGAAATTTTGTAAAAAGATTATGAAACTATCTGGTGAAGGTTCAGAAAAAAATATTTTAATTTTATTTGGGGGGTTTTTATTATGAAAAAATTAAGGTCAGAATTTTTTTAAAATTGTTAAATCAGGTTTTGGGAAATTTGTGAAACAGGATTTTCCATCAAGTGAACACTTCGGGTTGCCCAAACATGAATTCTCTTTCCTTTTTCCCGGTGCTCCCCAAACTTTCTGAAAAAACTTTTCCATATCCTTGCTTTCTATGTACGTCGTGACACTGGACGTTGGCCTGTCACTATTGTTCTTTTTTTTAAATTTTTGGGCTTCATTCGCTATTTTTTGACCCTTGGGATAAGTTTATGTTTCGATAAAATTGTTGGAAACGTTGCAAGTGGTTCAGCGTTCCTCGACGACCTTTAAACCCGAGGTATGGAAAAGATTGTTTTGGGCCCATTTTCTTTGTATAATTAACCCTTTAGCACTTTCTTCGCCCCTCCCCTGTTGTGTTTTACTGTATCCGAAAAACATCAAATCACTCTCCCCCTTTTTCTTTCCCTTGATTCCAATGTAAATTTTCCCCTTTTTTTTTTTAGTTAAACAAGACTTTTGTTTATTCCTAGTAAGCTAACCCCCTTTCTTCTTCGGTTATTTATTTCCTTCGCAGTTTTCTTTTTTTTTTTCCTTGGCTGCTGTAACTGTACAAAATTAGGTTGTCACTCCAAATTTTTGTTCAAAACCCCTTTTTTTAATTCACTTTTTTTTTTTTTTTTTTTTTTTATATAAATTTTTAATTTTTCCCGGTTTATGTTATTTCTCTATTTTTTTTGTATTCTTTGGTTACAAATTTTTTTTCCCGTTCTTTTCTCGTTTTAAATTTTTCCCCCGGTACCCCATTGTGTTTTCCAAATGCTAAAAACCTTTTCCTTTTTCCTTTTTCCCTTTTTTTTCTGTTTCTGGGTATTTTTTTTCCTTCAGGGCAAATGGCCTTTTCCTCCCCACATGCTCTATTGTTTTTCTCCCCGTCTTTCTGTCAAAACTTCTTTATTTTTGAAGCTTTCATTATAAGAAATTTTTTACTATCAATGTGGGATCCTAGCAGGTCTAAAACGTGCCCAACGGGCGCCCCTTTTTTTTCCCCCAAAACCCCGCCCGGGGTTTTCTTCTTTTAAAGGTAGTTTTAACGTCATTGCTGTTACCACCTTGGGTCTTCCGTTGTAATTGTGTCAGTTATGGGAGTCGGTCGAACTCTCATCGCATATTCTGCCACCTAAAAAACTTCACTGGTTCCCGATAGCAACGCTACTGCTGTACCTCCTCTCTTCCCTGTGTCCATTCTCAATATTTGATCTTCATTGAAAACCGCATTTATTATTGCATCTGTGAGCTTGGGCTAAATTATTACTACAATATCTGGGGATTTGTCTACTGTGAGGGAAAGTTTAACAGATAGAGTAGCGAGTCGAGTATATGGTAACGAAGTTTTGATTGCCGGCTGCTTGTTAAGGTAGGGTAAGTCTTGCCCCCGCTGTAGCCCCCCCCCCGTTTTTCCCCCACCCCGAAAGGTGACGTGTGGGGCTCCGTCCAGACAGTAATCACTCGACTCACAGCTCCCAGCACAACTGTAAGTACAAGCCTGCTCCTATTCTAGTGGACTTATTGGTTGAAAGCTTCACTTTTGACCAATAATAAACTTAGTCCTTTCAGCCTTGATCTCCATGTTAGATGTTTTGATAATCACCAAGTCTTTTAGGTATTGTACTTATCATGGAGAGTGATTTCTTAAGCAGTGGGTAACCTGTCTCTTTCCAGCTTGGAATGACAGATCGGGTCACCTGCCAACCATCGAGAAGTGTTGAATGAGAAGGACTTTTGCAAAAGTCCGGAGACGTCACATGTTGGATCTGCCTACCTTATTACTTGTAGGCGACAGCAGACCATAACCCCTCATCTTGGTAGTGGTAAAGAATCTGCTTTCCTGTCATCTGGACTGACTATCAAGGCTATAGACTCTGTGAAGAACTGGCCGTTGGGGTTGTCACCAACACCTGTGACCCCCCCCCCCACACACATCATCAAAACGGCTATAATCTCTACAAGACTGTGTCAACATTAACCAGACACCAAGTTTAATTGTATATATTAGCGTTGAATTCAGATATCATTTATATTTTTCATTTTTCATTTTTCTTTAAAGTAGGATAAATATTTCATATTTAAGTATTTTATATTTTATATTTTCTAAATAATAAAGTGTTTATGTTTGTCAGTTTTTATTCTTTTTCTATTCATTAATTTTCCTGAGGAGGAGCCAGCCTTGGTAATACTGACTGAAGTTGTTACAGGGCTGAGTAAGCCTTCACATCTACTATCCGTTCTCTACACTCTTCCATCTTCTCAGTTTCTCGTGGATCATGCACAAGTATAGGGAAGGCATAGTTATCGGCGGGGGGATGGGGTATGATAGGTTTGGTTGTGAGGGCCGATGTTGCAACTGAATGTGTGTGATGGAGGGTGGTGAACAACAGGATGACTGGGTGAGGTGATGGCGTTGGGTGAAGGTTAAGTGTTTGTGGGGGAGGGTGAGGGTAAGGTAGGAATTGTTTTGAGTCATTGTGTTAGAGTGGGAAGTTGTTTGGATTTCAGGACTGGTTCCCCTTGGGGACTAGTCTAAAAAACTTGCATTGGCACTGAACATGCGTCCACTAATCCCATTAACTGGTTTTTCTTCCACTATTGGATTAGACTGTTTGTTCTATTCTCAAACAAAATGTTTACCATGATTTTATCTGTCTTGACGTGGTACACATATGATCTGTCCTATTGCCTCTTCCCCCTGCCCCCAAATAAAAACTGTTTCCATCTCAGATACAATCCTAGGCCATTCGGATACAAGCGTCAGCGGGTATTTGGTTCTCGTTTAATTTCTTATTCTCTAAGATTTACATGGAAGACCTCAGCTAAAACTTTATGATCAATGGATGTTATGAATTATGTTTCTTTCATTGGACAATATCTAGTCATTGCCAGCCATCAGCATCTGAAGCCTAATAATTAATTCATTGACAAAAAAATTTTGTCAAAGATATGTGAAAGTATTTGGAATTTTTGGGTTACTGAATCGAAATGTCACCAGTAGGTTTTTCCAATTGGCTCCATTTGTAAGTATTGCATTAACGTCAGTTTAACAGGGACATTAACCATAAGGTTTTATAAATTTTTTGGGACAGTTTATACATGTAGTTTTAATAAATTAATTTTTTTTAATATTGAATATTAACGAATAGTTTGTTTACAACGTCCACGGACAATATTGTAGTTTTATTTTATTATTTTTCAAGGTAACATGAGTTCCTCACGAAGGTCTGCTTAAACATCCCAAAACATTCTGCTACATTTGTGGCGAATACTCTTTGCAAAAGCAAAAGATAAACATCACAGACTTGTAAAACGGCTACTTGCGTATTTAGAGTGCGCTTTAAGACAAGACAAGTCTTGGGCTCCCTATATGGTTTGCAAAACCTGTGTAGAATGCTTACGGCAGTGGAAAAATAGGCAAAGTAAATGCTTAAACTTGGGTGTGCCTATTGTGTGGAGACAGTCGAAAAACCAACACGACGATTGTTATTTCTGTATGGTGCCTCGTGGCCTGGTGGCAGAAGCTCACACTTCACATGGTGAGGGTCCGGGTTCAATTCCCGACGAAGGGGTAGAAACACTAGGCGCTTTTCCTTCACCGGCTGTCCATGTTCACCCATCAGTAATAATGGGTACTGGGTGTTAGTCGACTGGTTGTGGGTAGCATCTGGGACAAAACTGGCCTAATTTGCCCGAAATATTCAACAGACTACTCCAGCAGAATAAGAGTAATACATTCAAAATATCACCAATGGAAAGTTTGACTGGGTTCCTTCCTGAGCTGAAGCTGTAGGGAGGGGTGAACCATTTTTCTGTGATCATGAAATTAAGATTGAAAAATTATGGAAAAAATGTTTTCTTACTGAAAAATAGTGCAAAATTCTGGCAGCATTCTTATGTAATCAGCTTGTTTCTATCATATTTCTAAGTATGTTTTTTCATTAATTTTTTTTCTTGGTTCTTGTTGTCAGCAAGCCATGCTGGCAATTAGTGTTTTTTTTTCCCCTCCAAAAATTACGATTTTTATGAGCGTTTCATTCTAAATACTCTATATGGCAACTTCTGTGTTGGCTAAAGTGAAGAGCACAGTGTGTCCCTTAGTAGCCTGCTGGCTGTCAACATGGAGGGGTGGTGAAAACACCCTGAGATTTGGCGGCCATATTCCATTGTTTTTTCCCCAACAATGTTATAACTCAGAAAATAAATTATTGACATTGTTTTTCCTCTTTCTGCAATAAGTATTAATAGCATTTCATGATTTTTTGTACAGGTTAATGAGGAATGATGGTTCTACGAACACCCAGGGGAGGATTTGCGATATTACCAGCTTTTTATTTTTTTTTTTCCTTATGGAATCCTGACAATTATCGCCTTGAGTACGGCCTCGGTTTTTGACAAAAAATTTCAAAACCTTTTTTTTCATCTTTTTGGTAACTAAAAAAAGGCCTTTTTAATCTTCCCCAAAATAAAAACGGAAATTTTAAACCCAAAAAAAATTTATAATATAATTTTTTTTATTAATTTAATAAATAAGAAATATATTTTTATTTTTTTTAATTTTAAACCCCCCCAATATTCAATAAAAAAATTTTTTTCCCGGCCCCCCCCACCCAAAAAAAAATATATATTTTTTAAAATATATATATATATATATATATTTTATTATTTATATATATAATATATATAATTATTATATATATAATTTCGCTCCCCCTCCCTGAGTTTTTTTTTTAATTTTTCACGTGCTGTGATTGATACCCCTGTGATCAGTACTGAGAGTGTTTCTATTCTCAAAAGAAGAGCCTGAGGCCAGTTTTCCTCTTCCACTGGTGGCCCGCTGGCTCACATAACCACATAGCCTTGTTGACGAGGCTGTTTCTTATTTAAGAACTCTACTGTTCTCATGAAAAAAAAATTCGTATTTTTGCTGGTTGAAGAATTTTTTTTCATTATAGGGGAAAACTTTAATATACACACATTAAATTATTTCACGCTATTTTTAGACTACAGTTGTACCCTTTTATTTATATATATATATATATATATATAAAAATATATATATATATATTATATATATAATATTATAAAATATTATAAATATATATATATAAACACGGTAATTTTCTCTATATGATCTAATTGGAATAAATCCTTACAAGATATACTTTTTTTTGGATGTTTGTTCTTTTCGTATTCATCCAAAATTAAGTATAAATATCATCCAAATATACATTGTCAATTCTTCTTTAATATAGTTAAGTATTCACCAAAATCTTTTGCTTTCCCCAGTCTGTTCAGACCATCGCTGCCAAAAACCTACCTAAACATTCAAATAGTTAATCCCAGTATTTTCAGATTGTTTCAATTAAATATATCAATTATTAACTCCTACTAATGTTTTAACTTCTGTTCGAGTCTATTATAAAATTACCTGATTTATGACCCATAATATCATGACGTCTGGGAAATCTCCGTTAGCGAAGTTACATATTTAGTTTAAGAAACCTTTTTAAAACTCCATGGTTTTTTTAAATTGTTTATTTTTCATAAACAGATTATTTTCAAGATTGTTGAAAAAGGCAAGGTGTTAATGGGGATTGGTTTAAAGCCTAGGGACAACAGTAGGATCATTACGGCTTCTCGTAACCTTTTCACCTCCAGACAAGAATCTATTCCCTAAAATTGGGATTAAAGCAAATTTTAAAAAATATACTAAGACAGACACCCCGTCGGTATATATATATATATATATATATATATATATAATATATTTTTTATATATATATATATATATAATATATATATAAAATTAAAAAACTGAGGAAAATGTGCAAAATTACATTTCATTGCATTTTTATTTAAAATTCAAAAAATTTCGCAATTTTAAACGTCTCTTGCAACTAAATTTTTTATGCGACAAGTAAGCTCAATTTTGAGATTTTTGTGTAGTTCTTTATCCAAAAAAAATATTTAAATATAAAAATTGAAGTTTTTCAAAATGTTTCAAAAAGCCTTGAATCGTTGAAATATGCCAAAAAATAAAGATTTTCGGGTGATTTTCAAACTTGCGCATGTTTAAAAAATCCAAATAAAAATTGATAAAAACCAAAAATAATATTTTAATATTCATATCCTTTTTAAAAAAAACCCCTTAAACATAAATTCGGAAAATTGTGCTAAAATGATTTTTTATTGCATATTCCGACGAATTAAGAACGTTTGAATGTTTTTTTGACGAAGCAAAAATTTTTTAGCTAAAATTCACAGAATTTCACACTTTTGAATCAGAATTACTGCTGCAATTGAATTTCACGCTAAAACAAGCAAAATTATGTTTTTCTTCTGAAGTACTTTTGTAAATACACATTTTAACTCAAAAAATTGAAGTTTTTAAGAAATCTTTGAAAAACCTTTGAGCCCGTCGAAATATGCCAAAATTTATGTTTTTTCGATGATTTTTTCAACATTACATATATTTTTTACATTGTTAAAAATCACAATAAAAATCGATAAAAATCAATATTAATTTTGAATATTTCATTATTTTTAAAAACATACTTGAAACATTAAAAACTCAGAAAAATGTGCAAAAATTGTTTTTATTTCATATTTCGGACGATTTAGAGCGTTTCGAATGGTTTTCTGACACCTCATTTTTTAGCTAAAATTCATAGATTTTCACACTTTCAAATAAAAATTGCTGCTACAATTGAATTTTAGTAAGCAAAATTATGCTATTTTTGTGAAGTACTTTGTAAATACATATTTTAAGTGAAAAAATTGAAGTGTTCATGAAAGGCTTTCAAAAGTCTTGAATCGTCGAAATATGCAAAAAAAAAAAAAATATGATTATTTTGTTATTTTTGAACTTTAAACATATATTTTGCACATTTAAAAAAAAAAAAAATAAAAATCGATAAAAATCAATTTTAAATTTTTTGTATATTTCATTATATTTTGTTTTAAAAATACTTGAAACCATAAAAACTCTGAAAAATGTATTTAAAATGATGTTTTATTGCATATTTCGACGATTTAGAGCGTTTTCACTGTTTTTCTGACAAACCTTATTTCTTAGCTAAAATTCACAGTTTTTCACACTTTTAAATCAGAATTACGGCGCCAATTGAATTTTATGCCGGAAGAAAGCAAAATTATGCAGTTTTGGTGAAGTACTTTGTAAATAAGTATTTTAAGGCAAGAAATTGAAGTTTTTCAAGAAATCTTTGAAAATAGTTGAATAGTAGAAATATGGCAAAAAATATGATTTTCGATGATTTTTCAACGTTAACATATATTTTGCTGATTTTTAAAGAATCCTAATAAAAATCGATAAAAATCAATATTAATTTTCAATATTTCATATATTTAAAAAAATACCTAAAACATTAAAATAATCAGAAAAATATGCTAAAATGATATTTCATTGCATATTTCGACGATTTAGAGCATTTTGAATGATTCTTCGATGAACAACATTTTTTTTTAGCTAAAATTCGTAGAATTTTAAACAGAACTTCTGCTGCACCTAAATTTTAAGCGAAAAGCAAAATAATGAGATTTTTGTGTAGTTCTTTTCAAACCATATTTTTAAATAAAAATTCAAGTTTTTCAAAAAATCTTTGAGAAAGCCTTAAATCGTCGAAATATGCGAAAAAATATGATTTTTCACTGAATTTTCAACATCTATATATATCTTAACACATTTTTATAAACTCCCAATAAAAATCGGTAAAAATCAGCATTAATACTGAGTATTTCATATATTTTTTTTAAAAAAATACTTGAAATATTTAAAAAGTTGGGAAAATGTGCTAAATGATATTTTATTGCATGTTTCGACGATCTAGAGCGTTTTGAATGCTTTTCTGACGAAATTCATTTTTTAGCTAAAATTCATAGCTTTTCTCCACTTTTAAATCGCCATTACTGCTGCAACTGAATTTTATGCTAAAAGTAAGCAAAATTATCCTATTTTTGTGAAGTACTTCGTAAATACATATTTTAACTCAGAAAATTGCAACTTTTCAATAAATGCTTAAAAAGCCTTGAATTGTTAAAATATGCCCAAAAATGTAATTTTCGATGATTTTTCAATATTAACATGTATTTTGCACATTTTTATAAAATCGCATTAAAAACTGATAAAAATCAATATTAATTTTGAATATTTCATATATTTTTTTAAATATACTTGAAATATTAAAAAAACTGAGGAAAATGTGCAAAATTACATTTTATTGCATATTTCGACGATTAGAGCGTTTTAAATGCTTTTACGAAAAACCACATTTTTTTATTTAAAATTCATAAAATTTCGCAATTTTAAACAGTTTTTCTCTTGCAACTAAATTTTATGCGACAAGTAAGCTCAGTTTTGAGATTTTTGTGTAGTTCTTTATCATAACATATTTTAAATATAAAAACTGAAGTTTTTCAAGAAATGTTTCAAAAAGCCTTGAATCGTTGAAATATGCCAAAAAATATGATTTTCGATGATTTTTCAACTTCAACATATACATTGCACATGTTTATAAAATCCCAATAAAAATTGATAAAAATCAATATTAATATTGAATATTTCATATCCTTTAAAAAAAAAAAAAACACTTAAAACATAAAAATCGGAAAATTGTGCTAAAATGATTTTTTATTGCATATTCCGACGATTTAGAACGTTTTGAATGTTTTTTTGACGAAGCACATTTTTTAGCTAAAATTCACAGAATTTCACACTTTTGAATCAGAATTACTGCTGCAATTGAATTTCACGCTAAAAAACAAGAAAAATTATGCTATTCTTCTGAAGTACTTTGTAAATACACATTTTAACTCAAAAAAATTGAAGTTTTCAAGAGATTTTTGAAAAACCTTTGAGTCGTCGAAATATGCCAAAAAATATGATTTTCGATTATTTTTCAACATTTACAAATATTTTTTACATTGTTAAAAAAATCACAATAAAAATCGATAAAAATCAATATTAATTTTGAATATTTCATATATTTAAAAAAAAATACTTGAAACATTAAAAAACTCAGAAAAATGTGCTAAAATGATGTTTTATTTCATATTTCGACAATTTAGAGCGTTTTGAATGGGTTTCTGACAAACCTCATTTTTTAGCTAAAATTCATAGATTTTCACACTTTCAAATAAGAATTGCTGCTACAATTGAATTTTAGCAAAGCAAAATTATGCTATTTTTGTGAAGTATTTTGTAAATACATATTTTAATAAAAAAATTGAAGTGTTCAAGAAAGGCTTTCAAAAGCTTGTTGATCACACTACTTGCTGCAGTATGGGTATTACTAGTTGTATTACTTCTGACACGCATTACCATTGAGAGAAATGACACATAGGTGTTTACCAACTGTGTTTAACATTTGAGATATATAGGTGTTTACCACAGAGAGAAAAATTTTAAGGGTAACTCTAGAATGTGTGACTCAGGAACTGGAGTCTCCAATACATGGAAAACTTGACCCTGGAGTTGGAGCTCGATCTTAGGGTAATTACCTTCCCCCCACCCTGCGAAAAAAATTGAAAAAACCCCAAAATTTGAAAAATCCAGGTAAAAGTTGATCAAAAGAGATGGAGCAGGGATGGAAGTGAGGGGAAACTTTTTTTTATTCGATGATAATACTTGATCCGAGGAATTGGAGACTGCAAAAAGTGAAAAAAAACGGCAACATTCTCTATAAAAAAATGAAAAAAAAGATGGCAACACCTCCGGAAAAATTTGGAAAAGTTGGCAACACTGGAGAAACAAATTAAATTTTGCAGCATTCTCGACAAAATGAAAAATGTTTGAACACTTCGGGAAAAAATAATGGAAGAAAAGATGTCAAACTCCCGGGGCTGCCGGGGGTGCGCCCGGGGGGCTAAAGACAAAAAAAAAAGGGAAAAAGTTGGGGGGAAGGGGTGGGACCGGGGGGGGGGGGGGGGGGGGAAGGGGGGGGCACTTCGATGAGCCCTATGGGAAAAAAACCCCTACGCCAAAGGAAATCAACAAATTTTGGAATATGAGTACATACCCAAAAAAATCAGAAACCCCCAAAATGTTTTGTAATAAAAAACGGGAAATTTCTCCCCAAAAAGGCCAGACCCCTCACTTTTCCCCCAGAAAATGTTACGACTAAAGTTCATGCCAAAAATATACAAGGGAACCCGAGTATTTTTTAAAAGGGGATAGAGAATATTAAAAAAAACAAGGGCAAACAATTAAGGGGACAGGAAGTAAAGATAATAACGTGGGAACCCAGGGGCCATTTTAACACCGGATAAAACTACACGCACACATTGTAAACATACCAGGCAAAAAACTTAATGTACACAAGCGCCACCTACCCGATGGTGCTGTACCCGAGCAACTAAAAGCTCAATTATCCTATTTTCAATTTCCTCCCTTTTTTTTGTCCCCTTTAAGGTTTAAAAATAAAAAAAGATAAAAAGATAAAATACAAGGGTGAGCTCCCAACAAACAAACTAAATTTTGGAGTGATTACCGAAAAAACCCTACAAAAAAAAAATATATTACTGGCAGTGAGAAATGGATGCCAAAATACAATATGTAAAGAGATTTGATGAGGTAAATAATTAAAGATAAATAAGACAACATGTAAAAGACTATTTTTGGGGGGCAGAAAATGTTGAAATCATCAAATAATTTGTAGAAGTAAGGGTAAGTAGTTTAAGTCGTGTCTAGAGACACTGGCGGATTCCAGGATAATGAGTATGGAAAAAGAATGTGATAATCGGGGGACAGCATAACCTAAGGGCTGTCAGGGTACAAGTTTAATATGTTTAATCACCCCCCAAGGGGATAGAGAGACTTATTTCTGTGTATTACTAAGTAAAAAAGGGAGATATGAACTTCTGACTCCCCAAACTCTGCCCCCCCCCCCCTAAATAGATGGGAGAGGCAGTACAAAGGATTCAGGTGACTAGGTACAAGCTTGCCATCTCCCGGGGGATTTTTCCCCCCGGGTCTGCAGCTAAAGACGCAACTGTTGCTACTCCACAACACTGCTGGGTTCAAAGAATGCGGTAAGGGGAGGACAGCTGGTCTCCGAGGGATGTTGCTCGTCCGCCGTGCCTCGGCAAAAAAAGGTTCTTCCGGTACTACGGTACCGTTTATTCTCGCGGCTGTAGATCTTTCCAGGTGGGGAGGCTTAAACAGTGAGAAAGGTCATCTAGGAAGTCCTTTGTGCTGGATAGAGCTTTTCTAGGTACTTTGACACATATTTTCCTCTTACCCGCTCTCAGATGGGAGAGGCTTAAGTGGTGTGATATTGTTTATATATATATATTATATATAATATATAATAAAATATATATATATATATATTATATATATATATATATAAAATATATATATATATTTTAATATTATATATATAATATATATATATATATATATTATATATATTTTATGCAAAACAACCACTCTGAAAGAAATAGAAAAATTTCCAAGCGCTTTCGTGACTACTCACATTATCAAGGAACTATCATAGTTCCTTGATAATGTGAGTAGTCACGAAAGCGCTTGGAATTTCTCTATTCTTTCAGAGTGGTTGTTTTGCATATTTTGAAATCACCTGTTTACTGTGATCTTATTGCATATATATATATAATTTTATATATATATATATATATAATTTATATATATATATATATTATATAAAATATATATAATATATATATATTTATATATATATATATATATATATATAAATTTGTTTAGACTAGAGAAGATAGTAATATATAGTTATATGTAAAGAAAAAAGAAAAATCTAAGTTTGCCAATATTTTTATTAATTCACATACAAAAGGGCAAAGCTGTGCAAAGTTTTTTAACACGAGCAAAGGGGCGAAACTGTGCAAGTTTTAGTGGTCAGACTGAATGACTGCGCTCCTCCTGTTCGCTTTCTGTAAGATTGATAACCTCCCGCTCGAAAATGATTTCCTTTTCAGGTAGGGCTTGTTCCTTGATAGGAACGTCATCTCCCGCCTTTACTCCCACGTCGGCAGTTTTCCCTTCCTTCTCCGACTCGTTGTCAGGGACCACTTCAAGGTCGCCAGTTTGTTCAGCACCTGCTGCGGCAGTGACCTCAACAGAGTCATCAGATTGAGCAGTAGCAAGCGTAGAGAGGTCCACAACGAGGTCATCAGACTGACATGAGGGAAGGCTCTGCGTTTCATCGTCGTCGTCGTCGACTTCTGCTTCTTTCTTCTTATGCTCCTCTATTTCAGATGAAGCATTTCCATCTTCCACAGGCTGTAAAGTCATAAAGAGAACATATTTATCACTTTCAAATAAAGGAGTGGGACTCGTCTCTAATCTACCAAAGGAGGGAAACATAGAAGACATACCCTTTCCTGAGGAAGTCTATGTTTGCGTTTCCTGCTATCATCACAATGACACCGGTTTAGGAGTTTGATGCCGGCGTGTTCCTTCCCTTCCAATCTACCAGCCGATAAAATCAAAACTTTACAAATTCTGACTGGCCCAGTGAAAACTGTTGAAGAAAAAAGAGACTCAACTTTAAAATTATTATAAGTCTCTTGCGCTCGTTTGTTTCGTTAATATTCAAAGAGAAGTATTAACAAAATAAATGTCTCGCTTACCAGAATCGAGAATGTCTGCTTCCTTCACCATGATGAGAGTAAAGGCTATGGAGAGGTCAGCCTCTGTCTTTTGCGGGGAAGACAGCTTCAGCGGGCTCTTATATACAGCTCAGAGGGACCTTACCAGCCAGGAGGGGTATTGGGGGTACTCTCGCAGAGGTGACCTTCCTCACAGAGGGAAGCCAATGTAACCTTGACTACTTAGGCAAAATGTAATTTCACAGGGAGGCAACATTTTAAAATTCTCTCAAGCATATGCTATCACTAATCTGTCATTGATAAAAAGCGATTTTCTAGAGAATTTTTTTTTTTAAATATAAACCTCTTTCTAATCCCACAAGGCTTGTTTTATGAATAAACATCATAACATATAGACCGAAAGTGAGTGAAAAATCACTTTGTGTTCTGCCGGATAAACGATATAAATATTTAATTTTATTTAGTTTAAGAAAAGTTTTTAAATTTATGCCATAATTCTCTGTTTTTTTTCCCGTAACTGTCAAAGAAGTAGGATAGACTATTTTTCTTGTCCAAGAGAAGAGAAAAAAAATGACCCATTACTTTTGAACTGTAAGAAGGAAGAATATTGCTTACAAGCGCTATGGGCCTGTCCGAGGGATAGCCATCTAATCTTATTTGCTGTAGAGCGTCTATAGTGAAACAGCCAATATATGTGACTTTATTTCCTAGGGCTGGAATTGAACTATTATTTATTTCTGCGCAATTCATTTTTTTTTATTTATGCTCGCATATCACAATGAACAGATCTATTCTGGTCGATGGATAAAACACCAGTGGTCTGAGCAAATAATAAAACTACCTTATCATGAGGGGCGGGCTTAGAGAACTGTAATTCAATTCTCAAGTTACCAGATTTTTCAATCGGGAGAGCGTCTTCCACTTGGCTGTCTGTTAAATTGAAAATATTGATGGTTCGCCCGGAGGGGAATGATTCATAGGGAATTAAATTTTCTTCCTCAATGCCCAGAGAGTTAATTGCTTCTTAATATAATTTACTATAATGATGGGGGAAATCACTGCTTATGCGATAAACTGTATTATTATTAATACATACAGATAAACTGGCTAGATCCCCCTGCTCAAAATATAGACCATTCTCCTTTTTGTTTTCCTGCATAGGCTGTCATGGGCAAAATTACCATGAAAATTTGGCGGGAATTACTGACCCCATGGCTGATCTATTAGGAGGCTCGTTTGATTGTGACCTAGCACATAATTTTTACTTAGAGTGCGATTAAAAGTATATATTATCGGCTTTGCGTCTAAGGCTAGAGACTTGTTCAAGGCCATATAAGCTGATGTATATGGGAATACCCTATTAAGCCATAGCTTAGCGTAATTAATATGGAGCTGGTATGTGCTGGCATCATCGTCTGTTTTCAGAGTCCACGCTTGAGGGGATAATTCCAGCCTAATTTTTAAATCGATATTGTCAAGCAGATATTGGTCCAGAGTGGATATGTCCAGAGCCAAGGGAAAACACAGAGTTATGTCATTCTTTGTCAGTATCTGTGGTTCTTTTGCCGATGTGCGGGCGAAATAGGCTGTATCGAACAATTTAGTTATACCTTCTCCTCCTTTAAAGTCGGGCAAGAGATACCCCAGTCGAGCGATACTCGGCAACTGGCTTCGTTTTACTGAGCTGCAGAGTTTAATAAATGACCAGTAATTAAAACTAGAATTTGTTTCCGTTATTTGCTCGCCCAGAAAACACTGTACGCCTTTAAATAACGTGTTGGACAGACCATTTATCAAAGCGACGTTGTTTGTGTCTCCTAGTGGGCTTTGCCCATCAGCCTCTGTTAGAGTCACTCTAAATTCTGTAACTATTTTGCCTAAATCTAGAAATGCTCTGGGAACTCCAGGAATTCTAAATTCTAGAAAATTATCTTTTAGTTTCTGAGAGAGAGGAAGGTTTATGGTAGAGTATCCCAAAAATTTGAGTGCGAGCTATGGAACTCTCAACTTGTCTGTCTATGCGGTCGCGGAAATTAATTAATGAGTTGGGAAAAATAATTTATTTAACGGGACATTGAGTCCACGTTTTCAGACCCGACAACCCGCCATGACTAATAAGAACTGTTTAACGAGAGAGAATACCCTCGGTTTTATAACCAACTTGACTTCGTCGGCGTTTATTTAACCTGCATTTATTATTCACCCGTCGCTTACCCGCCCTTTTTACTCCACCACGTGTAATAACTTTCTTTGCAACTCCTTTTAAAGCATCTATCCCGTGAGATTTAAGAGCAGCTTTCATTCTGTTTTTCCAACTGATAATCATCGAGCATTTTAGTTCCAAATTCTACTGCACTTGGCGCAGCCACTCTGAAAAGAAAAGGTAAAGCTCTTTTAGCTAGACCCGCTAAAGCCGAAAAAAATCCCCCACCTCGGACTCTGTATGGCGCGTGAAAAGTTTGTATATCCCCCAGACCAGCCCCCACATGGGAGGGTTTTAGGGAGAATAAACTCCGAAATTCCTGCTCAGAGGGCACTTGAAAGGGTACACGCATGTTTGGCGGTTAGAGAAACAATAACCATTTTACGCTGAGTTGATTCTATTTATTTATTTATTTATTTATCGGTCTTACATGTAACACTACGGTAGTGGAAAGACCGCTTTCAAAAGACAGATTATGACCAAACTGATCTGTCATTTTGATGGCTATTTTATCTAATTTAGTTACGCATAGAGGTTTGTACATCATGGGATGAGCGCCTTTTGAATAACTCTCCTGAAAGGCGAAGGCATCCAGAATATTGACTAACTGACTGCCGTATATTTGCGGTTCCACAATATCACTATATATTAAAACATAATCAACTCCGGCAGTGGGATCAGGTTTAAATGGGGCAATCTGCTTGGGGAGGGAGCTCCCCTTGGGCACGTCACTACGAAATAAATAATATTTTTCAGCGCAGAGATAATTGCTCATTGCAGAAAGAGACGTTATCTACATTTCTCTCTCCAGTGATTTGGATTAATTGTGAATTATTACAGCCACGATATTGCGACTTTTGTTGACCACTTTGTTTAATGTAAATACTATATCCCCTTTGTTCCTCTTCCTTCCAATTTCATTTTCCCTAGTTAACGTACTTTGGGCATAAATATAAAATGCTTTACCGCACAAGGCATTGGGGAGGAAGAAAGCTTTACATAAACAATCCTCACTTGGAGACAAAGCCGTAAGTGAGGCAGGTGACTGATACATGTGAATAACCGTAAAGGTTAACTTCCGAGTTTGCCAAACGTGGGTTAAAGCCATGGAAGTTTTCAGTGATTGGACCTCCATCCTTTGCATTGCTTTTATAAATACCTACCTCCAAAGAGGCAAACGTTTTCACAGTAAAATCTTTTTCTGCACCTAGCTTCCTTCCTTCAACATTATGGACAGTGGGATTTATGACGACGTCGAGGGGCAAAAGCTGAGCTCACGTTCACAAACACTAAAAGTTTTGTTTACTTCTTGCATTTGGTAACACTGAGGCCTAAGACCCAAAGAACTGTGACATGGCTTTTAGACCTAAATTCTAGGACCTGGGTCTTGAAACCTGAGACCTGAGAATTAAACCTTGGTCTTGTGACACGTAATCAAGATTATTTAGTGCATAAGTTTGGAAAACCAGTTATCAAAGGGTATAATATAATATATATATATATATATATTTTATATATTTATATATAAAATATATATATATATATAAAATATATATAATATAATATATATATATTAGAGAGAGAGAGAGAAAAGAGAGAGAGAGAGAGTTGTGGTAGCACTGCTATTGGTCAATTATTTATGGATAGGGAATGAGTACTTTTTCTGGATAAACCATCACCCTAGATGTTTGAAGTGTAAATAACAGCGTGGAAGAAGGGAAGGCAGCAAGAGTAAAAAAGCAGTGGTAGCACAGTGCCTCAATGGTGCAAGCGTGACAATAACAAACATTGGTAAAAAACATCAGTGGTAGCACAGTGCTCTCAGCCGTGCCGACAGTGGCAATTACCAACAGTGATAAACACATCATTGGAAGCATTGTGCTCTGTGTTGATGGAAAATAGTCAGACCCGGGGGGGTAATATCCGTAGAGTTATTTACATAAATTTCTTCATTTTCATAGTAAGGTTTACCAATGTCACTAAAAGTGCTTGAAACGCTGATTCTAAATGTAATATCACTTTTTTTCTCAGTAACGAACTTATAACTAACTGGTAAATATTATTGACTTTTTTGTTTTACTTATATTTCTAGTTTATAATCTTTATAGACTGCCTCCCCGTGGCTGGGTCTGGGCGCCTAATAAAATCGTCAATCTAAATGACTGGTCTGAAAATAATAATTTTACACACACACACACACCCCCACACCACACACACAAAACCCCACACACACACACACACACACACCACACACGTACACACACACGTACACACACACGTACACACACACACGTACAACACACACGTACACACACACGTACAAAACACACGTACACACAAAACGTACACACACACACACACACACACACACACACACACACACACACACACACGTACACACACACACACACACACACACACACACGTACACAACAACACACACACACACCACAGAAAGGAATGATTCTCAACAGCAGCCAACATGGTTTCAGGGACGGAAAACCTGTTCCAAAACAAATGGAGTCTTTACATGGTGACAGCAGTAGACAAGAGAGAAGGGGTGGGTGGACTGCATATTTCTTGGACTGCAAGAAGGCGTTTGACACAGTCCACACAAGAGATTGGTGGGAAAAACTGGAGGACCAAGCAGGGAAAACAGGGAAAGGGACTACAATGTCAGGAAGACAGCACGAGTCATGGTACGTGGCGAGGTGTCAGAGTGGGCACCTGTGACCAGCGGGGTCCCACAGGGGTCAGTCCTAGGACCAGTGCTGTTTCTGGTATTTGTGAACGACATGACGGAAGGAATAGACTCTGAGGTGTCCCTGTTTGCAGATGACGTGAAGTTGATGAGAAGAATTCACTCGATCGAAGACCAGGCAGAACTACAAAGGGATCTGGACAGGCTGCAGACCGGGTTTCCAGCAATTGGCCCCCTGGAGTTCAGTCCCCCCAAAGGGCAAAGTCATAAAGATTGGGAAGGGGCAAAGAAGACCGCAGACGGAGTACAGTCTAGGGGGCCCGAAAACTACAAACCTCACTCAAGGAAAAAGATCTTGGGGTGAGTATAACACCAGTCACATCTCCCGAAGCGCACATCAATCAGATAACTGCTGCAGCATATGGGCGCCCAGCAAACCTCAGAAACAGCATTCCGACATCTTAATAAGGAAACGTTCAGGACCCTGTTTCACCGTGTACGTTAGGCCCTTGGAGTATGCGGCACCAGTTTGGAACCCACAAACCCAGCCAAGCACATAAAGAAACTAGAGAAAGTGCAAAGGTTTGCAACAAGACTAGTCCCAGAGCTAAGAGGTATGTCCTACGAGGAGAGGTTAAGGGAAATCAATCTGAGGACACTGGAGGACAGGAGAGATAGGGGGACATGATAACGGACATACAAAAAAATGAAGGGGAAATTGACAAGGTGGACAAAGACAGGATGTTCCAGAGATTGGACACAGTAACAAGGGGACACAGTTGGAAGTTGAAGACACAGATGAATCACAGGGATGCTAGGAAGTATTCTTCAGCCACAGAGTAGTCAGTAAGGGAATATTTTGGGGAAAGCGATGTAGTGGAGGCAGGATCCAAAACATAGCTTTAAGCAGAGGTATGATAAAGCAGTGAAGAGTTTTTTACGAGGTAGTGAGGCTCAAGTTAGAGTATGTAGGAAAGAGGGGAATTTTTCCCAGTAAAAGTAGGCCTTAGACAAGGATGTGTGATGTCACCGGGGGGGTTTTAATAAAATTTATAGAGGGGGTTTTGTAAAGAGAAGTAAATGCGAGGGTCTTGGCAAGAGGCGTGGAGTTAAAAGATAAAGAATCACACACAAAGTGGGAGTTGTCACAGCTGCTCTTTGCTGATGACACTGTGCTCTTGGGAGATTCTGAAGAGAAGTTGCAGAGATTGGTGGATGAATTTGGTAGGGTGTGCAAAAGAAGAAAATTAAAGGTGAATACAGGAAAGATTTAAGGTTATGAGGATAACAAAAAGAATTAGGTGATGAAAGTTTGAAAAATCAGATTGGAGGGAGAGAGTAGGAGGAGGTGAACGTATTCAGATATTTGGGAGTGGACGTGTCAGCGGATGGGTCTATGAAAGATGAGGTGAATCATAGAATTGATGAGGGAAAAAGAGTGATGGGTGCACTTAGGAGTCTGTGGAGACAAAGAACTTTGTCCTTGGAGGCAAAAAGGGGAATGTATGAGAGTATAGTTTTACCAACGCTCTTATATGGGTGTGAAGCGTGGGTGATGAATGTTGCAGCGAGGAGAAGGCTGGGAGGCAGTGGAGATGTTTATGTCTGAGGGCAATGTGTGGTGTGAATATAATGCAGAGAATTCGTAGTTTGGAAGTTTGGAGGAGGTGCGGGATTTCCAAAACTGTTTTTCCAGAGGCTGAGGAAGGGTTGTTAGGTGGTTCGGACATGTAGAGAGAATGGAGCGAAACAGAAAAGACTTCAAGAGTGTATCAGTCTGTAGTGGAAGGAAGGCGGGGTAGGGGTCGGCCTAGGAAGGGTTGGAGGGAGGGGGTAAAGGAGGTTTTGTGTGCGAGGGGCTTGGGCTTCCAGCAGGCATGCGTGAGCGTGTTTGATAGGAGTGAATGGAGACAAATGGTTTTAATACTTGACGTGCTGTTGGAGTGTTGAGCAAAGTAACATTTATGAGGGATTCAGGGAAACCGGCAGGCCGGACTTGAGTCCTGGAGATGGGAAGTACAGTGCCTGCACTCTGAAGGAGGGGTGTTAATGTTGCAGTTTAAAAACTGTAGTGTAAAGCACCCTTCTGGCAAAGGGCAGTGATGGAGTGAATGATGGTGAAAGTTTTCTTTTTCGGGCCACCCTCCTTTGGGGGGAAAAATGGGCCCGGGTGTGTAATAAAAAAAAAAAAATGATAAAGCTCACGGTTCAGGAGAGTGACCTGTAGCGTCAGTGAAGAGTACCTAGTCGATCATAAAGAGGGGGGGCCAGGAGCTGGGACTCGCCCCCCCGCAACCTAAAACAGATGGTAAAACTAGGGAAGTACCCCCCCCCCCCCCCGACACAACCACACACACACACAAAACACACACACACACACACTTTACACACACACACACACACACACACACACACCCCCACACACACACACACCCCCACACACACCCCCCAACACAACACACCCACACCACCACACACACACAACCCACACACACACAACACACACACACACACACACACACACACACACACACACACACACACAACACACACCCACGTACACACACACACAAACACACACACACCACACACGACACACACACACTACACACACACACACAACACCACACACACCCCCACACACACACACACACACACACACACACACACCCACAACACACACCACACACAAAAACACACACACACTTCCACACACACACACACACCACACACCCCCACACACACACACACACACCAACGACCACACAAGACACCCCACAAAAAAAACAACACACCACGTACACACACACACGTAAACCACTACCAAAAACCCCCAACAAAACACACACACACACCAACACACAACCACGTACAAACACTACCCCACACACTACAACACCCGTCACCATACAGTCACCCCAAAACCCCAAAACACACACCACACCCCGCACAACAGGTCACACACACGTGTACACACACAAACACACACACACCCCTAACACCACGTACACACACATCCCACAACAGGCGAAGTGTCTATCGTACGGGTTTTGACAACTAGAACAACTAATTAAACATCAGCGGTTGATGAAGAACCTTTTCACTAACACTAACGTCAACAATATAAGGACAACAAACAGAAAACAAACACAGAACGTCAGCAACACTTTCAAAACATTGAACGATTGAACGATACCCTGTGGAGATGGCAAACAATCACAAGCTGAACATCAAAATGGGAACATACCGACAGGGTTTGGGAGGTATACCATAGGCAACATAGGAACTTTATTCCGAAACTTTCGCCTACCATAGGCTTCTTCATCGAATAAGAAATAGCAGGAACAGAGAGATTGAAAACGATGAATCATCCATAAACCCCTTTAATGTAGAATTTGAGGTTTCAGTCCCCCGGCCCCCTGGAAAGTTCAGTTCCATATCAGGGAAATAACTGAAGACAAGCGACAGTGCGGAGACTTAAATACTTTCGGAAGGTAAGGTGCAGGGTAGTAGTAGTGAGGATGCAAGCCACCTCAGAGGTCAGGTCCCTCTCAGAATCCAAGTTCTCACTTGAAGGGGTTGTTCTAATGCGTTTTCTGTACCATGAGGCATGTGTTGCAGTGTCTGACATGATGAACATCTAAAAATGGTATTACAATACCGACAGGTCGGTAGGTAAGGTCACATTAGGCTAACAGTTAGGATCTTTATTCCGAATCGTTTCGCCATACACTGTAGGATTCTTCAGTCGAATTACAAGAAAGAAGGCAGGTACAGAAGAGATGTGAAGACGTTGTAATCAGTCCATCACACTTGAAGTCGTAGAATTGGGGTTGTCTGTGCCCTCGGCTGGATTAACAAACTTGTTAATCGGTTGTTCTGGGTTGCATTCTTTGAGTGAACCAAACAATCTGGAGAAATCAGCCACACTACCTGATTTCTTGAATTTTCTCGGATTTATTTACCCTTCAGGGCTTTATTCTGGCACAGTCTGATATTTTCTCTATCATTCTGGAGACGTAATTTTAAATAAGAATACCCTACAATGTGTGGCAAGCATGATTTCATTTTCTGTTATAGAACGGGTTTTCTTTTCTAGAAAGAACAAGTTAGCCATAAAATTATCAGAAATGCACTTGCTTATATATCATTTCTGTGGTTGTCGGACGTGTTAACACACACATCGAAACATTAAGTTTCCTAGTAGAAAAAGGATAATCTCGAGCTAATATTTAGTGCTTAGTCCAGTATAAACCATACAAATGGGGTATACGAGACTCGACTGCTTCTCACGCCGTAATTTGTCTGTTATTTTTATATTATTTAATGCCACTGTCTTCTCGGACGTAAATACACCTGTGGCTCTAAAACTGAGGGAACACGAGTTCAACTCTGGGACGGTTTACGAAGTTGATCTTGGGTCCGTACGCCTATTATCCTTGTTCATATAGCAGTAAGTAAGTACTGTTGTGATTAACATCCTGGGAAAAAAGAGCCTAAAAAACTCCAATGGAAAATAATTAAACAATAACTTGGTTGTGTTATCCTGAGTTTTTTGAACTGTTTTATTTAATGCTAACAGAATATTTTAAAAACCTTTTAAAAAACAGAGATAAAATAAACTTTGTAAGTTTTCAATAAAATATATAAGCACCGCCTCTCTATGAATGTTTCTTTGTCTAAATTTGATGGAGTTCTAAATCTTTATAATTTTTTGGATAGGATTTTCTTGTTATACGGATCAGTTTCGATATATGATAGTTTTTTCCAAACCAGCGGCGGCTGTCTCCGCAGAAGGCCATAAGGTGAGAAGCAAGAAAGAAGTAATGCAAATCCATTCATTCGCTTGTCCTGCCACAAACATACTGAAATTACACTTCAGGTTGCCCGCCAAACATCAGACATCCTCACCCAGTCTTTAGAATGGAGTCACTGTTACTTTTCACCTTCAGGACTCAAGTAGGGCTAACCGTGATTCCCTGAATCCCCTCTTAAATGTTACACGTTTGCTCACTTATAACTGCACATCAAGTTCAAAACAAAAATAATTGATTCCACTGTCTCGATCTTACGTGATCACCCACATGCCTGATGAATGGTCAAGCAGCTAAAACTCAAACGTTCTTTTACCCACTCCCACTTACATTCAAGGATCGAAGGCTACGTCTACCTTCCTCATCAAAACCGTGATGTATATACCCTCCTAGTCTGTTTTACGTCGTCCTCTCTGAATACCCAAAACTTCTTCAATATCTTTAAAAACGTATAAGGGGAAATTTTAGTGAGGACTTAATTTTAAATGAGTTCTTGCTAATTCAACCAATTTTACCTCATTTGCACCACGACACATACCACACACACACACACACACACACCCTCACAACACACAACACACACACACACACACACACTTTCTCACTAACATTCATACACAAACACATACACACACACTCACCCCACACACAACACACACACACTCACCACACAACACACACACACACACACACACAGAGATTCAAAGAAGTGTTCACAGAGGAGTCAGAAGGGGCTATAGAAAGACGGAGAGGTGAGGGCACACCACCATAGTGCTGGGACACAGTACACACAACCGAGGATGAAAGTTGGTAGAGGATTCTGAGTGGGGGGGGGGGGGAGTTTTTTTTAGATACCTCACGTTAGGTCTTGCAACATCGAAATGCAAGAAATATGTTGTGTTGTTATTATGTTCAGTTTAAGCTACATTTCATTGCTGCTTCCCTCAGCAGAGTAGCTGAAAAAAAATATCTTGGATTGGTTCATAGTAGTTTAATTTTAGGTCTTACTCAATCACTCAGCTTGTGGTCACCTTGTATTTGTTTTCTAAGACTTACGGGGGGGACTTACAGGGAATGGATTCTAAACCTGGAAAGAAAACCAGGAAAAATGACTTAATTATAAGAGACAAAGAAAAGCACCGATATGTGGAAGGACATGTCTTAAACATGCACATTGTGTCAGAAAGATTAAACAAACAAATTATTAACTCTCCATCACCAATTTATTAACTCTCCATCCCAATATTAGCCATCAACAGCTATAATTTCAAATAATCAATCAAACCATCCCTCACTATACTCACCTATCAAAAACATGCAACTCCACAACTATTATAACTATTCATAACATCTTAATATCACTCATCTGTATTTTTCAATTTTTCAAGCTGATAACATATCTCCATCACAATCACCTACCAACAACTCACAAATATCATTTAATCTACTGCAATTTACCATCACCCATCTATCACAACAACTATCAACCTATCCCTTACCTAAAAGTCCATCATCATACACCATTACAACTAACTTTCAACATTCATTTCGGTTCAATCCACAATTCATCACAGTGCGTCACCTTAATTTTCAACGTCGACTATTTTTTCGTGAGCATTCACGGTCATATATGCCGGTGTGACAAGAATCATTTGTTGATTTGTGAGTATATGTTAGCTTAAGTTGGTCATGTTGTTTTGAGGAAGTTTATCATTGCCATGAGTTACTCTGAGCTCCTTTGGATCAATTCTTTATTTAACCCTCATTTAATTGCCATGGTAAATAAGTAAATATTATTTAGTTGCTTTGTTTCTTTTGTGTTAACTGTTTTGTGAGAGCTGGTGGTTATTGTTTATGGATAGGAAGATTATTATGGAAATGGTGTTGATGAATAGAAGGAAATCAGATTCGAAAGAGGATCAAGTCTCTTCATAGGGCGAGCACCTTCCTCGAAGTTACTGTAGGCTAGATGGTGGGGACGATCTCTGTGTTCTCTAACTCTCATCAGGTCTGTTTCATTCTCCTTTGCTGTTTTTTTATACAACTCTCGAGTGTTGAAGTAAAAGGTATGTCATTGTAATAACTCCTTTACAGTAAAGGAAAATCAGTCTCAAACATCTAAGCTAATACGGATTCCATTTATATAATGGTTTATATAATCGTTCTTATGTAAAAAAAAAATCTTAAAATGTTTTAGATGGGTAGATAAGCATGTTTGAATAAATTGATAAACCGGGTCGAGCAAAAAAGACTTTCTTTTTAAAGTTGCACCAAAATGTTTTTTAAATAATTACATGTCAGTTTAAAGAAAATCTAATTAGGTTACATTATTATTTGCGACCACTGTCTGCCTCAGAGTTTTCTATGAGTTGCCAGACTTGCCACGTGGAGGTCAGTGGTTCGGTTCTTTTTTAAAAAAAGCTGCACCCCCCAATTACTGTGTTTTTGTTGGTTTCCGTCAAGGTCCATGTGTTCAGGAGTCCATCTGTGTTCACCGTCAGATGTCTCCCTTCCCACTTTCCCAAGTCGGCTTCAGCATAACCAGTATCTCCTGCTTTCCCAGGTCCATGTGTCCAGGAGTCAATCTGTGTCCCCTCTGATATTCTCCATTCCCCACTTTCCCAAGGTCTGCCTTTGTAAACCTGTTATCCTCTTTCTTTCCAGTTCCAAGTTGTCAGGAGTCAATCAGTGTCCCCTCAGATATTTCTCCCTTCCACACTTTCCCAAGATCTGACTTGTAACCAGTATCTTTCTCTTCCAGGGCCATGTGTCATCTGTCCCGCTCGATATTCCCTCCCCCTTTCCCAAGGATCTGCCTTTGTAACGTATCTCCTTCTTTCCCAGGTCCATGTGTCCAGGAGGCCATCTGTCCGCCTTACAGTTATTCTCCCTTCCCACTTTCCAAGTTCTACCCTCAGAACCAGTATCTCTTCTTTCCCAGGTCCATGTGTCCAGGACGTCAATCTGTGTCCCCTCTGATATTCTCCCTTCCCCACTTTCCCAAGGTCTGCCTTGTAACCAGTATATCTTCTTTTCCCATGTCCATGTGGTCCAGGTGTCCATCTGTCCGCCATCAGATATTTCTTCCCTTCCCCTCTTTTCCAAGGTCTGCCTCAGACAAACCATTATCTTCTTCGTTCCCAGGTCCATGTGTCCCATGAGTCAATTTGTGTCCCCTCAGGATATTCTCCTTCCACACCTTTCCCATAGGTTGCCCTCAGCAACCTGTATATATTCTTTCCAGGTCCATGTGTCCTGAAGGTCAATCAGTGTCCTCAGATCTTTCTCCCTTCCCACTTCCAAGGTCTGCCTTTTGTATCAGTATCTCCTTCTTTCCAGGTCCAAGTGTACCAAGGAGTCCATCTGTCCGCCTCAAGATATTCTCCTTTCCCCCACTTCCCCAAGGTCTGCCTCAGCAACCAATATCTTTTTTTTTTCTTCTTTCCTGGTCCATGTGTATGAGTCAAATTTTGTGTCCCTAGATTATTCTCCCTTCCCCACTTTCCTAGGTCTGCCTTTGTAACCAGTATCTCTTCTTTCCCAGGTTCATGTGTCAGGAGTCCTTATGACCGCCTAGATATTTCTCCCTTCCCCTCTTTCCAAGGTCTGCCTCAGCACCCAGTATCTCCTTCTTTCCCAGGTCCATGTGTCCAGAGTAAAATCTGTGCTCCCCTCAGATATTTCCCTCCCCACTTTCCCAAGGTCTGCCTTTGTAACCAGTATCTCCTTCTTTCCCAGGCTCATGTTGTCCAGGAGGTCCATTGTCCGCCTCGATATTCTCCCTTCCCCACTTTCACAGGTCTGCCTCAGCACCTGTATCTCCCTTCTTTCCCAGGTATATGTGTCCAGGGAGTCAATCTGTGTCCCCCCAGATATTTCCCCTTCCCCACTTTCCCAAGGTCTGATTTGTAACCAGTATCTCCTTCTTTCCCAGTCCATGTGTCCAGGTGTCAATCTGTCGCGCAGATATTCTACCTTTCCCACTTTCCCAAGGTCTACCTCAGAACCATTTCTTCTTCTTTCCTTGGTCATTGGTCCAGATGTCAATCAGTGTCCCCTCAGATATTCTCCTCCCACTTTCCCAAGGTCTGCATTAGCAACAGTATCTCCTTCTCCCTTCCCCTTCCTAGGTCATGTGTCCAGGAGTCAATCTGTGTCCCCTCAGTTATTCTCCTTCACCACTTTCCCAAAAGTCTGCTCAGCAACCAGTATCTCCTTCTTTCCTCCAGGTCCATGTGTCCAGGAGTCAATCTGTGATCACTTCAGATATTCTCCCTTCCCCACTTTCCATGGTCTGCCTTTGTAAACCGTATCTCCTTCTTCCCAGGTCATGTGTCAAGGAGTCAATCTGTGTCCCCTCAGATATTCTCCTTCCCCACTTTCCCAAGGTCTGCCTTTTGTAACCAGTATCTACTTTGTTCCCAGGTCCATGTGTCAGGAATCAATCCGTTGGGGTCCCGGATGTTCCCTTCCTCTCTTCTTAGGATATCTTCCAGTATCAGCCTTCCCAGGTTATGTATCCCGAGGTTCAGCTCGCCCCCCTCTGTGATGTGCCAGATGTTTAACGAGGCGTTGTTTAGCTGGTCTACGTAGTTAATGTCCTGGTGGGGGAATTACAGGAGGGAACACGGCAGAAATCTGTGTCCTGTAAATGAACGCACAATGACAGTCTAGATTCGTAGATCAGCTTAGATCAGACACAAGCGACCCGTCCAGTTCGGCCACCTAGGCCTGGCCACTCAATGAAATTTTGGAAGTTCTATTTATGTCATACAATTTTTCTAGTTAAATATTAAAATATTTTACTTTAAATTAGCAGTTTAAATGTGTTTGTGAATGTTTTTGTGTTTTGTTTATGAGTGCTCGTTTGTTAGTGTGTTTGTCCACCTCACGAAGAACTTATTAAGTGTTGAACTTCTTATTTTATTTGGTTATTTTTCCTATTTACTGCATGGACGCGCAGTGAGTTACAAGCGGCCGCGCACACTGGAAATAATTCATTTGTCTAACGTTTTTAGTTATCCTGGGTAATTCTTACGCCTTATGTTCTGTGCTTGATCATTTGTGTAAACTGTTCAGTATATTGTACCTAAATAAAATTACACTTATTTTACACGCATTATGTGCACATTTCTGCAACGGCAGCCTGCGGGGGTCACCACCATCATACCACACAAAGACAACGCACGTGGGCGCGCGGCACACACACAACATATAATCACACACACACACAACACACACACATACACACAACACACACACACACACACACCACAACACACACACGTACATACACTCAAACAAACACACACACATTCATTATATGACTATCCCTTTTGTTTGTTAAATATGCTTTGTTTTCTATATTAAAATCGGAGAAGTTGGAGGCCAGAAATATGAGACTTGCTCAATGTGGGAGAAATCAGGAAAACTGTATATTATTTCTATATTTGATAGAGATATATTGATTTTTGGCATTTTGAAGACATTCATTTTGAAAGGTGTGAAAAGTGACTAGTTTGAGGCACTTTTGGGTAAAGTAAAGAAGACACTCATGAATTATCTTATGGAAGATAAAGTTTAACTACAAAACTTGATTAAAATAACTGTCAAGTTTCTCTTCTCTAACTTCTTCATGTTTATAAGTAACTAGTGTGCTTCTGTACACTGGTCAGTACGACTCTCCTGCACACTGGTCAGTACGACTCTCATGCACACTGTCATGGTCTGTCGTGTCGTCATATATTATACAATTATTGTTGCTTTGTAATTTACTGCGATGTATCATTGTTAACATATATTATATCTTGATGGTTTGGCACACAATGTTATTTCTTTAATCTGAATGTTTATCCATTAACAAATACTTAATGTTAATGTTTAGGTGAAGTTAACGTCGTATGTGAACATCGTGCAGAGCATTGCAATTAAAAAGTAGTAAACTTCTGTTTGTAAGTAAACTGCTACTTAAAATATTTTTTCAGTTAGGAAACATTTCTTAAAAGTGCAGTGATATAAATATTTAATCTAAAAGAAGGATGGGGATATAAGGTTATAAGGATGATATGGTATGGGATATAAGGATGATATGGTGTGGGACTATAAAGGATGATCTGGTATGGGATATAAGGTGGATCTGGTATGGATATAAGGATGATCTGGTATGGGATATAAGGATGTTCGGGTATGGGAATTTAAGGTTGATCTGGTATGGGTTATAAGGATGATCTGGTATGGGATATAAGGAAGTTGATTACATCAAACTCAAGTCACAACCAATGATACATTAGAACAAAACTTAGCACCAGACCTGAGGTGACTAACACAATTCCTCACGAAACTACTTATTTCAGCATAGTTTAATTCTCGTGTATTTACATTGTGGCCAAAAAAATAACACAAGCAGTTAATTAACTAATCCATTATTGCAAATTATCATTAACTCTCAAAATTTCAACTCATATTCACATGAATCTTTACACTCTCATCAACCATCTCTTCCACAACTCACTATAAACCATTCATAGTCCTAACTCACTATAACCCATCCATCAACATAATTCCCCATCAACTATCCATACTTAAACTCATCAGCAATCCATCCCCACATCTCTCCATCATCCATCCGTCATTCAACTCACAATAATCCCATACATCACCAAACTTCTTCACTCTAAAATATCCTTCATCAGATGCACCATCATCCATCCATAGCCAAAAATTGCCATCAATATCCATCACCCACAATCTCACTTCAAACCTCCATAACCACAATCTCACTAGCATCCATCCATAACTACAACACAACTTACCACAAGTCGACACATTGTAACTCACAACTCGTGTCAACCATCCATCACAATCATCCCCAACCATTCACCACCACAAACTCACTACCAACGTCCACATTATATTCAACAGGACTCACATATGTCTATATAGGAGTGAGAAAACGTTTAGTGTTTTATGTGGATGTTTCTATGAATGGTCTGTTAAGATCAATTGTTTGTTTCTAATCAACATGTTTATTATAACTTTCTGAACCTCTTTCAATGTGCTCAGTACGTTTGTTCAGTTTCAGATCTACATTGTATGTGAATATAAAGTAAGAAAATTTTCCAACCAGCTTGAATGTTCTTAGGATAAGCCTATCTTGTATTTTATTAGTTGCTAGGCATAAGAAAATTTGCCACCATTTCCCACATTCATCATACCTTCCTTGTATGAAACCTTCATTGGGGTCTCCTAATATGTGGTTGCAATTAAGTCCCTCGTATAACCTTATTATGAGGATGCCACATGCTATGCGTGACAGGCATGTCAGATTGCAGAAAATACATAAGTGATGAGCCTTTGGGTATTCAAACTTTACCTCAACTCACGAGACTAGGTTTATAATAATTAATAAACTCCTAAACAGTAAGATATTAAATGTTAGCGTCATTTATATATATTTATATATATCATATATATTCTTATATATATATATATATATATATATATATATATATTATATATATATATTATATAAAAATTAAAAATGTGAAATCATCATCTGTTATGAAAAAACTTTAATATCGGTAAGCTCTGCTTCCAAAATTTCAAAAGTGTTTTTGTTATTGAGAATTCGAATTGCGACCCTGTCAGCTCAGGGTTATCTTTGCAGTTACCAGACCTTGCAGTGGAGGCCAGGGTTCGTCTTTAAGGTCCACCCCTCCCACTTGCTGTGTTCTTGATTGCTTTTCCCAGGTTCATGTGTCCGGAGTCCATCTGTCCGCTCAGACAGTCTCCCTTCCCCCGCCACTTCCCCCCAGGTTCTGCCTCACAACCAGTCTCCCTCGTCTTTCCAGGTTCCATGTGTCCAGGAGTCTATCTGTCCCGCCTCTAGTTTCCCCTTCCTACTTCCCCTGGTGTATTCTCGCTTTTCCCAGGTCCATGTGTCCACGGAATCCATCCGTGGGCCCCGGATGTCTTCCCTGCCTCACTTCCCTTAGGGTATATACAGTCTCAGCCTTCCTAGGTTATTTATCCCGTAGTCAGCTCAGCCACCCCCAGTGATTAGCGATGAGAACGAGGCCTTGTCTAGCTGGTCTACGGTAGAGACTGTCCAGATAGATGGAAGTACAGGAGGGGACCACGCAGAAAAACTGCGTCCTGTAATTACGCCCACCAAGACTGTCTAGACGTTAGTCAGACAGACGCAGCCAAGCTACCGTCAGTTCCACCCACAAGGCCGGGCAAATCAATGAAATTTTGGGAGTTCTATTTATTTATACATTTTTCATCTACATTAATACATATTTATTGTACTTAATCAATAGTTTAAGAGTGTGTTTATGAATGTTTTATTCTGTGTGGATGAATGTTCGTGTATATCTGTAGGTCCACCTCACCAGAAAACTTTAACAAGTGTTGAACTGTATGTTTTTATTTCGTTATTAGTTTATGTTATATGTAATACGAGCAGTTACAAGAACCCGGTACAATGGAAATAAGTTACTTTGTCTGACTTTTTTTGGGGTTACCTGGGTAATTTAAATTTTTATTTTGTTATAATAATTTGTGTAAACTGTATGTATGTTGTTTACTGCACCTAAATAATCTTACTTATGCACACACGTAATATTTCACACTCATTTGCGCATATTTTCAACCACGGGTGTGCGTGTTTGTACGTGTATGAAACACGTAACAAAACAACGCACACGCTCTCACACAACACAAATGCATATGATATAACACTCAATGATCGCCTCGTACACTTATATGCCTCGTAATCACAAATGCACACACACAACAACACACACACTCACACACTACACACACACACACACACCCTCACACACCCACACACAACACACACACACACTACACACTCACACACTCACAGACACACACACACTCACACACCACACACACACACACACACACACACTAACCAACACACAAACACCACACACACAACACACACACAAACATGTCCATCTATACTACACGCACATATGTTACTCAAATTTGTATCCATTTATACATGCAGGTCTCCATCAGGTTGTTAAAATTATGTTGTGCTTTCAAAATAAAGTCGAGAAGTTGTGGGTTAGAAAAAAATCAGTCTTCCTCAAGTTAGGGGAACACAGGAAACTTTATTATGTTTCAATATTCTGATGAAGATTGTTGGTTCTCGCCATTTTGGAGCATCACTAGACTACTACCATGGAATTGTTCTTTGCGAGACAAAGTTCTATAAATCATTTTTAAACAGTTTAACTATTTTCTTTCTATTCTCACATTTCACTTACCTAACATATTGCCATCAAAAGCATTACCCCCCCCCCACGGACTATAAACTTTATGGGTGATAATTATAACCTAGGCAGGCTGGGGATTTTCGTTCACTTGACTGGACAACTAATATGGTGGGTCTTACCCACTGTTCAGTGCATCGTTCCGATTACTAACCATTCTACATTATAATGTTATGTTCTGTGATGTGCAATTTAGCATGAATTATAATATATGTTGTATTGTAATGTACTGCGTTGTTTAAAATTGTTAGTAGGCATTATACCTTGGAATGTTGTACCACACAATGTTGTTCGTCAACATTATTGTTATGCCATTAAGAATACTTAATGCTTCTTTAAGGGGTATTTTTCGTTGTAATAACTGGTAAATAAACTATTTTTTACTTGGTATTTTTTTATAAAGTTGTGATTCATATAAATCATAATAAAAAATCCTTAGAGTGACTTACGTTCAGAAGTGATGAGAAAATAACATAATAAAAAAAGGAAACCAGAAATGTATTAAGTATAAATTTATTTTTTTTTTTAGAAATAAAGCCATTAGAGGATTTGCTAGAGTTCTGGAAGAAAGTTGAGGAGTATCAAGAGTTCTTGGAAGAAGTTGAGGAGTATCCAAGAGTTCGGAAGAAATTGAGGAGTGCAAGAGCCTCTGGACAGGAAAGTTGAGGAGTAGTATCAAGAGTTTTGGAGAAAGTTGAGGAGTTGAAGAGCTCTGGAAGAAAGTTGGGGAGTGGCAGGAGCTCCGGAAGAAAGTTGAGGAGTGGCAAGAGCTCCGGAAGAGAGCTGAGGAGTGGCAAGAGCTCTGGAAGAGAGCTGAGGAGTGGCAAGAGCTCGGAAGAGAGTTGAGGTAGTGGCAGTGCTCCGGAAGAAAAGTGAGGAGTGCAAGAGCTCCGGAAGAGAGCTGAGGAGTGGCAAGAGCTCAAGAAGAAAGTTGAGGAGTGGCAAGAGCTCTGGAAGAAAGTTGAGGAGTATCAAGAGCTCTGGAAGAAAGTTGGGGAGTATCAAGAGCTCTGTAAGAAAGTTGGGGAGTGGCAAGAGCTCCGGAAGGAAAGTTGAGCGTGGCAAGAGCTACGGAAGAAATTAAGGAGTGGCAGAAGCTCCGGAAGAAAGTTAAGGGAGGGCAAGAGCTCCGGAGTAGTTAAGGAGTGTGCAAGAGCTCTGGAAGAATAGTTAAGGAGTGGCAAGAGCTTCGGAAGAAAGTTAAGGAGTGGCAAGAGCTCCGGAAAGAAAAGTTAAGGGAGTGCATGAGCTCCGGAAGATAGTTAAGGTGTGGCAAGGGCTCGGAAGATAGGTGAAGAAGAAAGTTAAGGAGTGGCAAGAGCTCTGGAAGAAAGTTAAGGAGTGGCAAGAGCTCCGGAAGAAAGTTAAGGAGTGGCAAGAGCTCCGGAAGAAAGTTAAGGAGTGGCAAGAGCTCCGGAAGAAAGTTAAGGAGTGGCAAGAGCTCCGGAGAAAGTTGAGGAGTATCAAGAGCTCTGGAGAGAGTTGGGGAGTGGCAAGAGCTCCGGAAGAAAGTTGAGGAGTATCAAGAGCTCTGGAAGAAAGTTGAGGAGTATCAAGAGCTCTGGAAGAAAGTTGAGGAGTATCAAGAGCTCTGGAAGAAAGTTGAGGTGTATCAAGAGCTCGAGAAAGTTTGAGGGTATCAAGAGTCTGGAAGAAAGTTGGGGAGTGGCAAGAGCTCTGGAAGAAAGTTGAGGAGTATCAAGAGCTCTGGAAGAAAGTTAAGGAGTGGCAAGAGCTCCGGAAGAAAGTTAAGTCGAGGAAATTACTTATTACTTTGGTTTACCTGCAGAGAAATTTGTCGTTGTAATAAAATTGTTAATAATATAAAAATTGGAATTTTCGGAGTCTGTGAAATACCAAACAGCTCACACTGTTTTGGTTGACGTAAATCCTGGTTTATCAGTTTTATTGAATGAATAATGATTTTCACTTTTCCTTCAAAACTAATGATTGTTTCTTCTGATTGTTCTCACATTATTAATAACAATAGATTGTATATAATAAATAAAGATTATAACACTTTTGTTTACTTTGAATAAATAAATTACGAATTTTTGAATGAAAGTTTAAAAACTTTGAATCAGATCAGTTACTCCAGATTGGTTGTTTTGATGGAGTTTAACTTTTATTTTGATGAACTTTATTATAACAAGTTTGTCTTTTAACTTGATCTTTATAAGTTTTGAAATTTTCCAATTTCATTAGTAAATTACTTCCCTTATAATAACTAGTGATTGTCTCTTCGCATTCACTCACCAAACACAGTTATTAATCAATCTTAATATACACTGTTGTTTACACCAGTGTTAATAAACACTGTCTGATACACCAGAGTTAATAACTCTGTTCTGATACACTCAGTGTTAATACCACTGTTGTTACACCAGAGTTAATAACACTGCCTGATTACACCTGGAGTTAATTAACACTGTTTCTGATTCAGCCAGAGTTAATAACACTGTCTGATTACACTGAGTAATAAACACTGTCTGAATACACCAGAGTTATAACCACTGTCTGATACAACCAGAGTTAATAACACTGTCTGATACCCAGAGTTAATAACATGTCTGATACACCAGTGTTATAATCACTGTCTGATACACCAGAGTTAATAACACTGTCTGATACACCAGAGTTAATAACCCTTGTTATGATTACACAGAGTTAATATCACTGTTGATACACGTGTTAATAACACTGTCTGATAAACAGGTTAATAAACACTGTATGATACACCAGAGTTAATTATCACTGTCTGATACACCAGAAGTTAATAACACTGTCTGTTTTCATAACCAGAGTTATAACACTGTCTGATACACCAGAGTAATTACACTGTCTGTTTCACCAGAGTTAATAAACACTGTCGATACACAAGTGTTAATAACACTGCCTGATACACCAAGTTAATACACTGTCTGATACACCAGAGTTAATAACACTGCCTGATACACCAGAGTTAATAACACTGTCTGATACACCAGAGTTAATAACACTGTCTGATACACCAGAGTTAATAACACTGTCTGATACACCAGAGTTAATAACACTGTCTGAGACACATAGTGTTTAATATCACTGTCTGATACACCAGAGTTAATAACACTGTCTGATACACCAGAGTTAATAACACTTTCTGATACACCAGAGTTAATAACACTGTATATAACCGCTTCACAACCAGTTAAGATAATTTTGATCTCTAAAATTTTAATAAGAGCAAATTCAATGTATGTATGTTGTGAGACACTTCTTGGGTGTATAATAAATACAATAATAATAATAATAATAATAATAATAATAATAATAATAATAATGTTTTTGTTTCTTATTATTATCATTTTTATTTTTGTTATAAAGAAGAATATATTGATAACTTGCTTATTTTTTTTTTTATATTATTTAATATTTTTAATATTCATTTTAAATGATATACTAACAACCTTAGGGAGGTCATGCACTACATTCTGGAGGTCATGCACTAACATTCTGGAGGAGGTCATGCCACTAACATTCTGGAGGTCCATGCCACTTTCGCAAAGCCTTGTGGAGGTATGCCACTACAATTACATTCTGGTGGTCTGCCACTCACAACATTTGGAGGTCATTGCCACTCACAACCTTCTGGAGGTTATGCCACTCAACATCATTCTGGAGTCATGCCACTCGCAACATTCGTGGAGGTCCATGCACTCAACATTTGGAGGTCATGCCACTCACTTCATTCTGGAGGTCATGACACTCACAAACATCCTGGAGGTCTTGCCCACTCAACAACATTTGGAGGTAATGCCCAATCACAACATTCTGGAGGTTTCATGCACTACAAACATTCTGGAGTTCATGCCACTCACCAACATCCTGGCGGTCATGCCACTCAAAACATTTTGGATGTCATGTCACTCAGAACTTTTGGAGGTCATTGAAACTCACAACATTCTGGAGGTCATGCCATTCACAACATTCTGGAGTCATGCCACTCACAAACATTCTGTAGGTCTTGCACGCAACATTTGGAGGTCATACCACTCACATCATTCTAGAGGTAGCCTCTCCACACCATTCTGGAAGGTCATGCCACTCATCAATCTGGGAGGTAATGCTACTCACAAACATTCTGGAGGGCATGCCACTCACAAACATTTGGAGGTCTTGCCACTCACAACCTGAGGAGGTCATGCCACTCACAACATTCTGGAGAGTTCATGCCCATCACAAACTTGTGGAGGTATGCCACTCAAACATTCTGGAGGTTCATGCCACTCTCATTCTGGAGGTCATGCCACTCACAACATCCTGGTGGTCTGCCACCACAACATTTGGAGGTATGCCATTCAAACCTTGTGGGAGGTTATGACACTCACAAATCGTCTGTGGAGGTCATGCCACTCACAACATTCTGCAGGCTATGCCACTCAAAACATTTGGAGGTCATGCCACTCCAACATACTGGAGGTCTTGCCACTACTTAGTGGAGGTTCATGGCATCACAACGTTCCTGGTGGTCATGCCACTCACAACATTTTGGGGTCATGCACTCACAACATCCTGGCTTGTCATATCCACTCACCTATCTGGAGGTCATGACAATCACTTCCTGGAGGTCATGCCACTCACAACATTTGGCGGTCATGCACTCACAACATTTTGGAGGTCATGCCAACTCACAACATTCTGGGGGCCATGCCACTCACCAAAATTCTTAGGGTCATACCTATCACATCATTTGGTGGTCAGCCACTCACAAACATTTTTGGTGGCCATGCCACTCACAAACATTCTGAAGGGCTCATACACTCTACAACATCCTGGAGGTCAGCCACTCACAACATTTTGGAGGTCATAGCCATCAAAACATTCTGGTGGCCATGCAATAACAACATTCTGAAGGTTTCATACCTCGCACAACATTCTGGGAGTTCATGCCACTCACAACACACCTCAAGTACACACTCACGTACAAAAAACACACACACACACAGTACACAACACACACGTACACACACACGTACGCAACATACTCTCACACAAACACACACACACACCAACACACACACACACGTACAACACACGTACACCACACACGTACACACACCCGTTCACACATACAGTGCACAACACCACAACTCACACACACTCACACCCACGTTCACAAACAGCGTGCACACACACGTGTACACACACACACACACACACACACACTCGTACACCCCCCACACACGTACACACACATACCTCACAACAGGCGGAGAGTGTCTAATCGTACTGAGTTGACAAACTAGTAACTAACTAATTGACATCAGCGGTTGATGAAAGAAACCCGTTCACTAACACTAACGTCAACAAATAGTAGATGGACAACAAACAGAATACAAAACACAGAACGTCAAGCAACACTTTCATTAAACATTGAAACGGATTGAACGATACCCTGTGGAGATGGCCAAACAATCACAAGCTGAACATCAATAATGTATACATACCGACAGGTTGGTAGGTTATGACGCATAGGGCAACAGTTAGGAACTTTATCCCGAAACGTTTCGCCTACTCAGTAGGCTTCTTCAGTCGAATAAAAGAAGTAGCAGGAACAGTAGAGATGTTGAAGACGATGTGTAATCAGTCCATACACCCTTGAAGTGTAGAATTTGAGGGTTTGTCAGTCCTCGGGACTCTGGAGAAGTTCAGTTCCATAGTCAGGAACTAACTGAAGACAAGCGACAGTGCGGAGACTTAAATACTTTCGGAAGGTAAGGTGCAGGGTAGTAGTAGTGAGGATGCAAGCCACCTCAGAGGTCAGGTCCCTCTCAGAATCCAAGTTCTCACTTGAAGGGGTTGTTCTAATGCGTTTTCTGTACCATGAGGCATGTGTTGCAGTGTCTGACATGATGAACATCTAAAAATGGTATTACAATACCGACAGGTCGGTAGGTAAGGTCACATTAGGCTAACAGTTAGGATCTTTATTCCGAATCGTTTCGCCATACACTGTAGGATTCTTCAGTCGAATTACAAGAAAGAAGGCAGGTACAGAAGAGATGTGAAGACGTTGTAATCAGTCCATCACACTTGAAGTCGTAGAATTGGGGTTGTCTGTGCCCTCGGCTGGATTAACAAACTTGTTAATCGGTTGTTCTGGGTTGCATTCTTTGAGTGAACCAAACAATCTGGAGAAATCAGCCACACTACCTGATTTCTTGAATTTTCTCGGATTTATTTACCCTTCAGGGCTTTATTCTGGCACAGTCTGATATTTTCTCTATCATTCTGGAGACGTAATTTTAAATAAGAATACCCTACAATGTGTGGCAAGCATGATTTCATTTTCTGTTATAGAACGGGTTTTCTTTTCTAGAAAGAACAAGTTAGCCATAAAATTATCAGAAATGCACTTGCTTATATATCATTTCTGTGGTTGTCGGACGTGTTAACACACACATCGAAACATTAAGTTTCCTAGTAGAAAAAGGATAATCTCGAGCTAATATTTAGTGCTTAGTCCAGTATAAACCATACAAATGGGGTATACGAGACTCGACTGCTTCTCACGCCGTAATTTGTCTGTTATTTTTATATTATTTAATGCCACTGTCTTCTCGGACGTAAATACACCTGTGGCTCTAAAACTGAGGGAACACGAGTTCAACTCTGGGACGGTTTACGAAGTTGATCTTGGGTCCGTACGCCTATTATCCTTGTTCATATAGCAGTAAGTAAGTACTGTTGTGATTAACATCCTGGGAAAAAAGAGCCTAAAAAACTCCAATGGAAAATAATTAAACAATAACTTGGTTGTGTTATCCTGAGTTTTTTGAACTGTTTTATTTAATGCTAACAGAATATTTTAAAAACCTTTTAAAAAACAGAGATAAAATAAACTTTGTAAGTTTTCAATAAAATATATAAGCACCGCCTCTCTATGAATGTTTCTTTGTCTAAATTTGATGGAGTTCTAAATCTTTATAATTTTTTGGATAGGATTTTCTTGTTATACGGATCAGTTTCGATATATGATAGTTTTTTCCAAACCAGCGGCGGCTGTCTCCGCAGAAGGCCATAAGGTGAGAAGCAAGAAAGAAGTAATGCAAATCCATTCATTCGCTTGTCCTGCCACAAACATACTGAAATTACACTTCAGGTTGCCCGCCAAACATCAGACATCCTCACCCAGTCTTTAGAATGGAGTCACTGTTACTTTTCACCTTCAGGACTCAAGTAGGGCTAACCGTGATTCCCTGAATCCCCTCTTAAATGTTACACGTTTGCTCACTTATAACTGCACATCAAGTTCAAAACAAAAATAATTGATTCCACTGTCTCGATCTTACGTGATCACCCACATGCCTGATGAATGGTCAAGCAGCTAAAACTCAAACGTTCTTTTACCCACTCCCACTTACATTCAAGGATCGAAGGCTACGTCTACCTTCCTCATCAAAACCGTGATGTATATACCCTCCTAGTCTGTTTTACGTCGTCCTCTCTGAATACCCAAAACTTCTTCAATATCTTTAAAAACGTATAAGGGGAAATTTTAGTGAGGACTTAATTTTAAATGAGTTCTTGCTAATTCAACCAATTTTACCTCATTTGCACCACGACACATACCACACACACACACACACACACACCCTCACAACACACAACACACACACACACACACACACTTTCTCACTAACATTCATACACAAACACATACACACACACTCACCCCACACACAACACACACACACTCACCACACAACACACACACACACACACACACAGAGATTCAAAGAAGTGTTCACAGAGGAGTCAGAAGGGGCTATAGAAAGACGGAGAGGTGAGGGCACACCACCATAGTGCTGGGACACAGTACACACAACCGAGGATGAAAGTTGGTAGAGGATTCTGAGTGGGGGGGGGGGGGAGTTTTTTTTAGATACCTCACGTTAGGTCTTGCAACATCGAAATGCAAGAAATATGTTGTGTTGTTATTATGTTCAGTTTAAGCTACATTTCATTGCTGCTTCCCTCAGCAGAGTAGCTGAAAAAAAATATCTTGGATTGGTTCATAGTAGTTTAATTTTAGGTCTTACTCAATCACTCAGCTTGTGGTCACCTTGTATTTGTTTTCTAAGACTTACGGGGGGGACTTACAGGGAATGGATTCTAAACCTGGAAAGAAAACCAGGAAAAATGACTTAATTATAAGAGACAAAGAAAAGCACCGATATGTGGAAGGACATGTCTTAAACATGCACATTGTGTCAGAAAGATTAAACAAACAAATTATTAACTCTCCATCACCAATTTATTAACTCTCCATCCCAATATTAGCCATCAACAGCTATAATTTCAAATAATCAATCAAACCATCCCTCACTATACTCACCTATCAAAAACATGCAACTCCACAACTATTATAACTATTCATAACATCTTAATATCACTCATCTGTATTTTTCAATTTTTCAAGCTGATAACATATCTCCATCACAATCACCTACCAACAACTCACAAATATCATTTAATCTACTGCAATTTACCATCACCCATCTATCACAACAACTATCAACCTATCCCTTACCTAAAAGTCCATCATCATACACCATTACAACTAACTTTCAACATTCATTTCGGTTCAATCCACAATTCATCACAGTGCGTCACCTTAATTTTCAACGTCGACTATTTTTTCGTGAGCATTCACGGTCATATATGCCGGTGTGACAAGAATCATTTGTTGATTTGTGAGTATATGTTAGCTTAAGTTGGTCATGTTGTTTTGAGGAAGTTTATCATTGCCATGAGTTACTCTGAGCTCCTTTGGATCAATTCTTTATTTAACCCTCATTTAATTGCCATGGTAAATAAGAAAAATATATTAGTGCTTTGTTTATTTGTGTTAACTGTTTTGTGAGAGCTGGTGGTTAATGTTTATTGATCAGGAAGATTATTATGAAATGTGTTGATGAATAGAAGGAAATCAGATTCGAAAGAGGATCAAGATCTCTTCATAGGGCGAGACACCTTCCTCAAAGTTACTGTAGCTAGATTGTGGGGACGATCTCTGGTGTTCTCACTCTCATCAGGTCTGTTCATTCCTCTTTGCTGTTTTTTTAATACAACTCTCGAGTGTGAAGTAAAGTTATGTCATTGTAATAACTCCTAAACAGTAAAGAAAATCAAGTCTCAAACATCTAAGCTAATACGGATTCCATTTATATAATGGTTTATATAATCGTTCTTATGTAAAAAAAAAATCTTAAAATGTTTTAGATGGTAGTATAAGCATGTTTTAATAAATTGATAAACCGGGTCGACCCAAAAAGACTTTCTTTTTAAAGTTGCCCAAAATGTTAAATAATTACATGTCAGTTTATAAAAAATCTAATTAGGTTACATTATTATTTGCGACCACTGTCTGCCTCAGAGTTTTCTATGAGTTGCCAGACTTGCCACGTGGAGGTCAGTGGTTCGGTTCTTTTTTAAAAAAAGCTGCACCCCCCAATTACTGTGTTTTTGTTGGTTTCCGTCAAGGTCCATGTGTTCAGGAGTCCATCTGTGTTCACCGTCAGATGTCTCCCTTCCCACTTTCCCAAGTCGGCTTCAGCATAACCAGTATCTCCTGCTTTCCCAGGTCCATGTGTCCAGGAGTCAATCTGTGTCCCCTCTGATATTCTCCATTCCCCACTTTCCCAAGGTCTGCCTTTGTAAACCTGTTATCCTCTTTCTTTCCAGTTCCAAGTTGTCAGGAGTCAATCAGTGTCCCCTCAGATATTTCTCCCTTCCACACTTTCCCAAGATCTGACTTGTAACCAGTATCTTTCTCTTCCAGGGCCATGTGTCATCTGTCCCGCTCGATATTCCCTCCCCCTTTCCCAAGGATCTGCCTTTGTAACGTATCTCCTTCTTTCCCAGGTCCATGTGTCCAGGAGGCCATCTGTCCGCCTTACAGTTATTCTCCCTTCCCACTTTCCAAGTTCTACCCTCAGAACCAGTATCTCTTCTTTCCCAGGTCCATGTGTCCAGGACGTCAATCTGTGTCCCCTCTGATATTCTCCCTTCCCCACTTTCCCAAGGTCTGCCTTGTAACCAGTATATCTTCTTTTCCCATGTCCATGTGGTCCAGGTGTCCATCTGTCCGCCATCAGATATTTCTTCCCTTCCCCTCTTTTCCAAGGTCTGCCTCAGACAAACCATTATCTTCTTCGTTCCCAGGTCCATGTGTCCCATGAGTCAATTTGTGTCCCCTCAGGATATTCTCCTTCCACACCTTTCCCATAGGTTGCCCTCAGCAACCTGTATATATTCTTTCCAGGTCCATGTGTCCTGAAGGTCAATCAGTGTCCTCAGATCTTTCTCCCTTCCCACTTCCAAGGTCTGCCTTTTGTATCAGTATCTCCTTCTTTCCAGGTCCAAGTGTACCAAGGAGTCCATCTGTCCGCCTCAAGATATTCTCCTTTCCCCCACTTCCCCAAGGTCTGCCTCAGCAACCAATATCTTTTTTTTTTCTTCTTTCCTGGTCCATGTGTATGAGTCAAATTTTGTGTCCCTAGATTATTCTCCCTTCCCCACTTTCCTAGGTCTGCCTTTGTAACCAGTATCTCTTCTTTCCCAGGTTCATGTGTCAGGAGTCCTTATGACCGCCTAGATATTTCTCCCTTCCCCTCTTTCCAAGGTCTGCCTCAGCACCCAGTATCTCCTTCTTTCCCAGGTCCATGTGTCCAGAGTAAAATCTGTGCTCCCCTCAGATATTTCCCTCCCCACTTTCCCAAGGTCTGCCTTTGTAACCAGTATCTCCTTCTTTCCCAGGCTCATGTTGTCCAGGAGGTCCATTGTCCGCCTCGATATTCTCCCTTCCCCACTTTCACAGGTCTGCCTCAGCACCTGTATCTCCCTTCTTTCCCAGGTATATGTGTCCAGGGAGTCAATCTGTGTCCCCCCAGATATTTCCCCTTCCCCACTTTCCCAAGGTCTGATTTGTAACCAGTATCTCCTTCTTTCCCAGTCCATGTGTCCAGGTGTCAATCTGTCGCGCAGATATTCTACCTTTCCCACTTTCCCAAGGTCTACCTCAGAACCATTTCTTCTTCTTTCCTTGGTCATTGGTCCAGATGTCAATCAGTGTCCCCTCAGATATTCTCCTCCCACTTTCCCAAGGTCTGCATTAGCAACAGTATCTCCTTCTCCCTTCCCCTTCCTAGGTCATGTGTCCAGGAGTCAATCTGTGTCCCCTCAGTTATTCTCCTTCACCACTTTCCCAAAAGTCTGCTCAGCAACCAGTATCTCCTTCTTTCCTCCAGGTCCATGTGTCCAGGAGTCAATCTGTGATCACTTCAGATATTCTCCCTTCCCCACTTTCCATGGTCTGCCTTTGTAAACCGTATCTCCTTCTTCCCAGGTCATGTGTCAAGGAGTCAATCTGTGTCCCCTCAGATATTCTCCTTCCCCACTTTCCCAAGGTCTGCCTTTTGTAACCAGTATCTACTTTGTTCCCAGGTCCATGTGTCAGGAATCAATCCGTTGGGGTCCCGGATGTTCCCTTCCTCTCTTCTTAGGATATCTTCCAGTATCAGCCTTCCCAGGTTATGTATCCCGAGGTTCAGCTCGCCCCCCTCTGTGATGTGCCAGATGTTTAACGAGGCGTTGTTTAGCTGGTCTACGTAGTTAATGTCCTGGTGGGGGAATTACAGGAGGGAACACGGCAGAAATCTGTGTCCTGTAAATGAACGCACAATGACAGTCTAGATTCGTAGATCAGCTTAGATCAGACACAAGCGACCCGTCCAGTTCGGCCACCTAGGCCTGGCCACTCAATGAAATTTTGGAAGTTCTATTTATGTCATACAATTTTTCTAGTTAAATATTAAAATATTTTACTTTAAATTAGCAGTTTAAATGTGTTTGTGAATGTTTTTGTGTTTTGTTTATGAGTGCTCGTTTGTTAGTGTGTTTGTCCACCTCACGAAGAACTTATTAAGTGTTGAACTTCTTATTTTATTTGGTTATTTTTCCTATTTACTGCATGGACGCGCAGTGAGTTACAAGCGGCCGCGCACACTGGAAATAATTCATTTGTCTAACGTTTTTAGTTATCCTGGGTAATTCTTACGCCTTATGTTCTGTGCTTGATCATTTGTGTAAACTGTTCAGTATATTGTACCTAAATAAAATTACACTTATTTTACACGCATTATGTGCACATTTCTGCAACGGCAGCCTGCGGGGGTCACCACCATCATACCACACAAAGACAACGCACGTGGGCGCGCGGCACACACACAACATATAATCACACACACACACAACACACACACATACACACAACACACACACACACACACACCACAACACACACACGTACATACACTCAAACAAACACACACACATTCATTATATGACTATCCCTTTTGTTTGTTAAATATGCTTTGTTTTCTATATTAAAATCGGAGAAGTTGGAGGCCAGAAATATGAGACTTGCTCAATGTGGGAGAAATCAGGAAAACTGTATATTATTTCTATATTTGATAGAGATATTGATTAATTTTTGGGCATTTTGAAGACATTCATTTTGAACGGTTGTGAAAAGTGACTAGTTTGAGGCACTTTTTGGGTTAAGTAAAGAAGACACTCATGGAATTATCTTATGGAAGATAGTTTAACATACAAAAACTTGATTAAAATAACTGTACAAGTTTCTCTTCTCGAACTTCTTCATTGTTTATTAAGTAACTAGTGTGCATTCTGTACACTGGTCAGTACGACTCTCCTGCCACTGGTCAGTACGACTCTCATGCACACTGTCTGGCTGTCGTGTCGTCATATATTTTACAATTATTGTTGCTTGGAATTACTGCGATGTATCATTGTTAACATATATTATATCTTGATGGTTTGGCACACAATGTTATTTCTTTAATCGAATGTTTATCCATAAACTAATACTTAATGTTAATGTTTAGGTGAAGTTAACGTCGTATGTGAACATCGTGCAGAGCATTGCAATTAAAAAGTAGTAAACTTCTGTTTGTAAGTAAACTGCTACTTAAAATATTTTTTCAGTTAGGAAACATTTCTTAAAAGTGCAGTGATATAAATATTTAATCTAAAAGAAGGATGGGGATATAAGGTTATAAGGATGATATGGTATGGGATATAAGGATGATATGGTGTGGGACTATAAAGGATGATCTGGTATGGGATATAAGGTGGATCTGGTATGGATATAAGGATGATCTGGTATGGGATATAAGGATGATCTGGTATGGGATATAAGGATGATCTGGTATGGGATATAAGGATGATCTGGTATGGGATATAAGGAAGTTGATCTCATCAAACTCAAGTCACAACCAATGATACATTAGAACAAAACTTAGCACCAGACCTGAGGTGACTAACACAATTCCTCACGAAACTACTTATTTCAGCATAGTTTAATTCTCGTGTATTTACATTGTGGCCAAAAAAATAACACAAGCAGTTAATTAACTAATCCATTATTGCAAATTATCATTAACTCTCAAAATTTCAACTCATATTCACATGAATCTTTACACTCTCATCAACCATCTCTTCCACAACTCACTATAAACCATTCATAGTCCTAACTCACTATAACCCATCCATCAACATAATTCCCCATCAACTATCCATACTTAAACTCATCAGCAATCCATCCCCACATCTCTCCATCATCCATCCGTCATTCAACTCACAATAATCCCATACATCACCAAACTTCTTCACTCTAAAATATCCTTCATCAGATGCACCATCATCCATCCATAGCCAAAAATTGCCATCAATATCCATCACCCACAATCTCACTTCAAACCTCCATAACCACAATCTCACTAGCATCCATCCATAACTACAACACAACTTACCACAAGTCGACACATTGTAACTCACAACTCGTGTCAACCATCCATCACAATCATCCCCAACCATTCACCACCACAAACTCACTACCAACGTCCACATTATATTCAACAGGACTCACATATGTCTATATAGGAGTGAGAAAACGTTTAGTGTTTTATGTGGATGTTTCTATGAATGGTCTGTTAAGATCAATTGTTTGTTTCTAATCAACATGTTTATTATAACTTTCTGAACCTCTTTCAATGTGCTCAGTACGTTTGTTCAGTTTCAGATCTACATTGTATGTGAATATAAAGTAAGAAAATTTTCCAACCAGCTTGAATGTTCTTAGGATAAGCCTATCTTGTATTTTATTAGTTGCTAGGCATAAGAAAATTTGCCACCATTTCCCACATTCATCATACCTTCCTTGTATGAAACCTTCATTGGGGTCTCCTAATATGTGGTTGCAATTAAGTCCCTCGTATAACCTTATTATGAGGATGCCACATGCTATGCGTGACAGGCATGTCAGATTGCAGAAAATACATAAGTGATGAGCCTTTGGGTATTCAAACTTTACCTCAACTCACGAGACTAGGTTTATAATAATTAATAAACTCCTAAACAGTAAGATATTAAATGTTAGCGTCATTTATATATATTTATATATATCATATATATTCTTATATATATATATATATATATATATATATATATATTATATATATATATTATATAAAAATTAAAAATGTGAAATCATCATCTGTTATGAAAAAACTTTAATATCGGTAAGCTCTGCTTCCAAAATTTCAAAAGTGTTTTTGTTATTGAGAATTCGAATTGCGACCCTGTCAGCTCAGGGTTATCTTTGCAGTTACCAGACCTTGCAGTGGAGGCCAGGGTTCGTCTTTAAGGTCCACCCCTCCCACTTGCTGTGTTCTTGATTGCTTTTCCCAGGTTCATGTGTCCGGAGTCCATCTGTCCGCTCAGACAGTCTCCCTTCCCCCGCCACTTCCCCCCAGGTTCTGCCTCACAACCAGTCTCCCTCGTCTTTCCAGGTTCCATGTGTCCAGGAGTCTATCTGTCCCGCCTCTAGTTTCCCCTTCCTACTTCCCCTGGTGTATTCTCGCTTTTCCCAGGTCCATGTGTCCACGGAATCCATCCGTGGGCCCCGGATGTCTTCCCTGCCTCACTTCCCTTAGGGTATATACAGTCTCAGCCTTCCTAGGTTATTTATCCCGTAGTCAGCTCAGCCACCCCCAGTGATTAGCGATGAGAACGAGGCCTTGTCTAGCTGGTCTACGGTAGAGACTGTCCAGATAGATGGAAGTACAGGAGGGGACCACGCAGAAAAACTGCGTCCTGTAATTACGCCCACCAAGACTGTCTAGACGTTAGTCAGACAGACGCAGCCAAGCTACCGTCAGTTCCACCCACAAGGCCGGGCAAATCAATGAAATTTTGGGAGTTCTATTTATTTATACATTTTTCATCTACATTAATACATATTTATTGTACTTAATCAATAGTTTAAGAGTGTGTTTATGAATGTTTTATTCTGTGTGGTTGTTGTCCTCTCCTTCGGTTGTCCTCTCCTTCGGTTGTCCTCTCCTTGGGTTTTGTCCTCCCCTTTTCGGTTGTTGTCCTCTCCTTCGGTTGTTGTCCTTTTCCTTCGGTTGTTGTCCTCTCCTTCGGTTGTTGTCCTCTCCTTCGGTTGTTGTCCTCTCCCTTCGGTTGTTGTCCTCTCCTTCGGTTGTTGTCCTCTCCTTCGGTTGTTGTCCTTCTCCTTGGGGTTGTTGTCTCTCCTATTTTTAAAAACAGGGGACAAGTCGTTACCTTCAAATTTTACGACCAATAAGCCTGACCTCAATTGTAGGAAAATTACTAGAGTCAATTATAGCTGAGATTATAAGAAGCCATCTCGATAAGCATAGCTTGATTAATGTTTACTCAGCATGGATTCACAAGAGGCCGGTCTTGTCTAATAATTTATTGATTTTTCTGTAAAGCTTTTGAGGCTGTTGACCCCCGATAAAGAATTTGATATTATTTACTAGATTTTAGTAAGGCATTTGATAGAGTTCCGCCCCAAAGACTGTTGAAGAAAATAGCAGCTCATGGCATTGGGGGAAGGGTGCTCTCGTGGATCGAATCATGGCTCACAGACAGGAAAGCAAAAGAGTGTCCATAAATGGGGTTAAACCCGGTGGGGATCAGTAACAAGTGGCGTTCCACGGGGATTCAGTCTTGGGGCCCGTTGTTGTTTAAAATATATATCAATGATCTTGATGAAGGAATTACTAGTGTATGAGCAAATTGGGCCGATGACACGAAGATAGGTAGGATAATTGATTCAAACGTAGATGTTAGGGAACTTCAGGAGGATTTAGACAAACTCTACTCTTGGTCAGAAAGTGGCAGATGCATTTCCCATGTAGATAAATGCAAGGTTCTGAAGCTCGGGAGTGCCCATAACCCTAGCAACTTATAAGTTAAATAATGTAGAACTTAACCATACAGTTTGCGAAAAGGATTGGGGGTTATGGTAAGCAGCACCTTAAACCAAGACAGCAATGCCTAAGCGTATTTAAAAAGGCAAATAGATTACTGGGATTTATATCAAGAAGTGTAAGAAAACGAAGTCCAGGGGTTTATACTGCAGCTTTATACATCATTAGTAAGGCCTCACCTAGATTATGCAGCTCAATTCTGGTCTCCATATTACAGAATGGACATAAATTCGTTAGAAAACATTCAGCGTTGGATGACTAAATTAATACTAGCATTAGAAATCTTCCTTATGAAGAAAGATTGAAGACTCTTAAGTTACATTCACTTGTTAGACAAAGAATGAGGGGAGCCCTGATCGAAGTGGAAGATAGGTATTAATAAAGGGGATATTAACAAGGTCTTGAGGATATTCTCCAAAGAGAGAACCGCAGTAATGGATTTAAATTAGATAAGTTTAGATTTAGAAGGACATAGGAAATTTTTGGTTGGAAATAGGGTAGTAGATGAGTGGAACAGTCTCCCTAGTTGGGTTATTGAGGCTAGGATTTGGGTAGTTTCAAATTTAGGTTGGATAAATACATGAGTGGGATGGGTTGGATTGAGTGGGACTTGCACATCAGAGCTTATTTTTTTGGGTTTGCATTGAAAAATTGGGTAGGTCAAATGTTTGTTAGTGGGATGAATTGTAAAAAGGGCCTGCTAAGTATGGGCCAGCAGGCCGCTGCAGTGTTCCTCCTTTTTATGTTCTTATGTTCTTCGGTTGTTGTCATCTCCTTCGGTTGTTGTCCTCTCCTTCGGTTGGGTTTTCCTCTCCTTCGGTTGTTGTCCTCTTCCCTTGAGTTGTTTGGTCCCCCCCTTGTGGGTTTGTTTTTCTCCTTGTGTTGTTGTCTGGTCCTTTGTTGTTGTCTGGTTCTTGAGTTGTCCTGTTGTGTTTTTGTCTAGTCCTTCTGTTCTCGTTGTGTTGTTGTCTGGTCCTTGTGTTGCCCTTCGGTTGTGTTGTTGTCATGTCCTTGTGTTGTTGTCCTGTCCTTGTGTTATTCTCTGGTTCTTGTGTTGTTCCCCTCCTTGTGTTGTTGTCCTGTCCTTTTGTTGTTGTTTGGTCCTTGTGTTGTTGTTGGTCCCCGTGTTGTTGTCTAATCCTTGTGTTGCCGACCTCAGGGAAGTGGGAATGATGAATATTTTGAGGGGACAAGGATAGACACCTGAAGCCATGGACCTGAGTGAAAGCATTCATAACTTAATGACCTTCCCTTTCAGAAATTCAAGATCTTCAAGAACTTCACCCTCACCCTTTACCCTCACCACCACTCAAACGCCCCCACACCAGTCCATCACTCTACCATCCCAATGCCCTCACCACCGTTCATCACCCTCACCACCAGTCCATCACCCTCACCACCAGTCCATTTCCCCCTCACCACCCGTCCATCACCCTAACCACCAGTCTATCACCTCACCACAAGGCCCTCACCCTCACCACCAATCCATTCACTCACCACAGTTCATCACCCTCACCACCAGTCCATCACTCTCACCACCCGTCCATCACCCTCACCACAGTCCATCACCTCACCACCAGTCCATCACCCTCACCACCAGGGCTATCACAATCGTCAAGTTCCTAACAAAGTCACCAGTTCACTACACTCGACAATCGTTCATCAAAAAGTCAGCCGTTCATCACATCGTCAGTCGTTCATCACAATCATAAAAACCCTTCATCACAATCGTTAATCGTTCATCACTATCGTCAGTCGTTCATCACAATCGTCAGTCGTTCAACACAATCGTCAGTCGATCATCACAAGAGTCACAAGTGCATCACCATTACCATGATCCATCACACGCATCACTGATTTCCCTCACCCTTACACCAAACCATCACCCACATCACCAGTCCCTCACCCTCATCACCAATCCTTCACCCTCAAAACCGTCCCTCACTTCACCTCAAGTCCTTACCCCAAACCCCGATCCCCTC
>NC_069399.1:37374370-37395672 GCF_026875155.1 Cherax quadricarinatus
AGGAGAAATTAAAATGTTGCCTCCCTGTGAAATTACATTTTGCCTAAGTAGTCAAGGTTACATTTGTGCTTCCCTCTGTGAGGAAGGTCACCTCTGACGGGAGTATCCCCCAAATACCCCTCCTGGCTGGTAAGGTCCTCTCTGAGCTGTATATAAGAGCCCGCTGAAGCTGTCTTCCCCGCAAAAGATAGAGGCTGACCTCTCCATAGCCTTTACTCTCATCATGGTGAAGGAAGCAGACATTCTCGATTCTGGTAAGCGAGACATTTATTTTGCTAAAACTTCTCTTTGAATATTAACGAAACAAACGAGTGCAAGAGACTTATAATAATTTTTAAAGTTGAGTCTCTTTTTTCAACAGTTTTCACTGGACCAGTCAGAATTTGTAAAGTTTTGATTTTATCGGCTGGTAGATTGGATACTTCTCTTTGAATATTAACGAAACAAACGAGCGCAAGAGACTTATAATAATTTTAAAGTTGAGTCTCCTTTTTCTTCAACAGTTTTCACTGGGCCAGTCAGAATTTGTAAAGTTTTGATTTTATCGGCTGGTAGATTGGGAAAGGGGAAAGGGAACACGCCGGCATCAAACTCCTAAACCGGTGTCATTGTGATGATAGCAGGAAACGCAAACATAGACTTCCTCAGGAAAGGATATGTCTTCTATGCTTCCCTCCTTTGGTAGATTAGAGACGAGTCCCACTCCTTTATTTGAAAGTGATAAATATGTTCTCTTTATGACTTAAAAGCCTGGGAAGATGGGAACAGTTCATCTGATATAGAGGAGCCTATGAAGAAAGAACCAGATCTCGACAACGATGAAACGCAGAGCCTTCCCTCATGTCAGTCTGATGACCTCGTTGTGGACCTCTCTACGCTTGCTACTGCTCAATCTGATGACTCTGTTGAGGTCACTGCCGCAGCAGGTGCGAACAAACTGCCAACCTTGAAGCGCACCCGGACAACCAGTCGGAGAAGGAAGGGAAAATCCCCGACGTGAGAGTAAATGCTGGAGGTGGAGTAAAGCCAGCAGATGGAGTAAAGACAGCAGATGGAGTAAAGGCAGGAGATGATGTACCTGAAAAGGAAATCATTTTCGAGCGGGAGGTTATCAATCTTACAGAAAGTGAACAGGAGGAGCGCAGTCATTCAGTCTAACCACTAAAATTTGCACAGTTTCGCCCCTTTGCTCGCGCTAAAAAACTTTGCACAGCTTTGGCCCTTTTTGTATGTGAATTAAAAAAAATATTGTAAAAACTCGATTTTTATTTTTATTTCATAAAAATAATATTACTTCTTCTCTAGCCCCTAAACAAAATATATATATATATAAACAATATCAAAACCCACTTAAGCCTCCCCCTTTCGGAAAAGGGGGGGTAAGAGGAAAAAAATTTTGTAAAATTTTCCTAAAAGAGCCCCTATCAGCACAAAGGTTTTCCCTGGGTTTCCCTTTTCCTAAATTGTTTTTAAAACCTTTCCCCCACCTGGAAAGATCTACCCAGCTCCCAAGGGAATAAAGGGCCCCGTAGTACCCCCGGAAAAACCCTTTTTTTTTTGCTGAGGTAGGGGGCGGACAAACCCAAACATCCCTCGGGGGCCCAGTTTGCCCTCCATTACCGGGGTTCTTTAAACCCCAAGAAATTGTTGTAAGTAGCAACAGTTGCGTCAGTAAAGTTGCGGGCCCGGGGGAACCCCCTGGGAGAGGCAAGTTTGTCCCAAAGTCACCTAAAACCTTTGTATTTGGCCTCTCCCATCTATCAGAGGATGAGTTTGGGGAGTCAGAAGTGATCTTTTATCTCCCTTTCTTATACTTATTTAATACAAAAGGAAAAAGTCTTTTTTACCCCCTTTGGGGGGATGTTTAAAAAATTTTAAACTTGTACCCTGACACCCCTGGGGTTATGCAGCCCCCCTTTTATCACTTTCTTTTCCCACTCTTTATTTTGGGAAAACCCTCCCCACCCAGTGACCGAACCCTTTTGTTCAAATTTCCTGTTCCAAATTAGAAATCAATAGGAATAAGTCCCCCCTCAACCCCCTTTGGGGGATGTTTAAAACCCTATTAAATTTTTCCCCGACAGCCCTGAGGTTATGCTGCCCCCCTTTACAAAATTTTTTTTCCAGGTAAATTACCCGGAAACCCGGGAAATTTCCAAGACCCGGACGATTTTACACTACTCACTTCACCGGTACGGGATACACTCTCACCGGGGTCCACACAAACCCCTCTAAACCGGGTTTCCCAACACTAGGTTAACATCCCAATTTCCACCAGGTCCAAATACATTTTCCCAGGCCCAAATTTTTACACCTCCCCGGGTTTCGCCCACAAAAACTCTCCCGGCCCAAAGACCTCCCCTCAAACCCAGGTCCAAATACCCCAAAAAACCAGGCCCACACTACACTCTCACCAGGTCCACACTACCCTCTCCCCGGGTTCCACACTTCACTCTCCCAGGCCCAAACCCCCTACTTTTTCACCATGCCCACACAAAAACCCCCACCCAGGTCCCCACTTCACTTAAACCGGGTCCAAAATACACTCCACCATTTCCACACAACACTTCACCGGGTCCACATACTCTCTCACCAGGCCCCCATTTAAAACCTCACCGGGCCCACACTATCTCTCCCCGGGTTCCCAGATACATTCCCCCGGGTCCACCCCAACATTTCCTTTCGGGCCCAAAATTTACACCCTCACCGGGTCCACCATACACTCTAAACCAAAGGCCACACTATTTTTAACACTACACTCTCACCGGGTCCAGATTTACACTCTCACCGGTCCAGATTACACTCTCACCGGGGTCCAAAACTACCCTCTAAACCACCCAGACTACACTCTAACCAGGTCCGGGACTACACCTAAACCGGGCCCAAACTACACTTCCCCGGGTCCACACTACACTTCCCCAAGGCCCACACTTCACTCTCACCGGGTCCCAACACTACTCTCTCACCAGGTCCACACAATACTCTCCCCAGGCCCCACCTTCACTCTAGGGGGGTCCAAAACAACACTCTCACCAGGCCCCACACTACACTCTCACCAGGTCCCCCCTACTCTCTCACCGGGTTCCACACACACCCCTCACCAGGCCCACACTACCCTCACCGGGCCCAACTACTTTTCTCACCAGGTCTGCACTACACTCTATCGGGTCCAGTTTACATCAACCGGGGTTCAACACTAATAACCGGGCCCGTTTTCATTTTAAAACCGGGGTTAAACACTACCTCTCACCAGGCCAGATTCCACTCCCCCAAGGCCCCCGCAAACACTCTCCCCCGGCCCCAAACTAAAAACTCTAACGGGCCCCACTTTACACTTCAAATTTCCACACTACACCCCTCACCGGCCCTTTACACTTCACCGGGTCCAGCCTACACTCTCACCAGGTCCAGACTACACTCTCACCGGGCCAACTAAACTCTCACCAGGTCCAGACTACCCCTCCCCGGGTTTCATACACATATCCCCAAAGGTCCACACTACTCACACCAGGTCCACACAAAACTATCACAGGTTAAAAACTACACTCCCACCAGGTTCACCCCTCCCACTCCCCCCGGGTCCACATACCCCATCACGAGGTTTCACCCTACATCCACCAGGTCCACACTACAAACCTCCCCAAGGTCCACAGTACACTTTTCACCATGTCCACATACACTCAACCATTTTCCAGATTCACTCTCCCAGGTCCCCCTACATTTCCCCATGCCCCAAAAACAACCCAAACCGGGTCCAGACAACACCCAAAACCAGGTCAACCCCAAACTCTCCCCGGTCCCCCACTACCTACCCAAAGGTCCCCCAACTACACTTTAAAGCGGGTTCAACTACAGCCTCACCAGGTCCACACTACACTATCACGGGGTTCAAAACAACTCTACCAGGTCCAACACACTCTCACCAGACCCACACTACTTTCCCTCACCAGGTCCACAGTACCTTAAACCAGGCCCCACACTCCCTTTCACCAGGCCCCACACTACACTATCACCAGGCCACAACCCCTAAACCGGGTCCACAAAAAAACTACCCACGGGGTCAACACTACCCCTCCCCAAAGGTCCACACTACACTCTAAACCAAGTCCACACTTCACAATCAAAAGGTTCACCCTACACTCTCACCGGGCCACATACACACTCACAAGGCCCACAGAAACACTGTCCCCAATGTCCACACAAAAACTACCGGCCAACAACACTCTCACCGGTCCACACAAACATTATCCCCCATGTCCACATCCCACTCTACCATCCAACTACAATTCACCCGGGTCAACACTCCCACTCCACCGGGTCCAGACTACACTCTTACCGGGTTCCGGGATACCCTCCCCCGGTCCACACTACACATCACGGGGCCCACTCTACACTCTCACCGGTTTCACACTACACGTAACCGGGTCCACAAAAACACTACTACACTCCCCTCCATTTCCACACTACACTCTCACCAGGTCCACACTACACTCTCACCAGGTCCACACAAATTTCAACCGGGCCCCACACTAAACTATCACGAGGTTAACATTTCACTCTAAACCGGGGTCCAGACTACACCCACCAGGTCCCACAACACTCTCACCAGGCCCCACACTAAAATTTCACACAACACCTCACCAGGTCCAGACACACTCTCACCAGGTCCAGTTTTACCCTCTCACCAGGTCCAAATTTACACTCTCCCCAGGCCAGACAACATCTCACCGGGTTCGAGGAAACACCCCCCCATGCCACACTACCTTTCACCGGGTAAAACACCCCCTCTCACCGGGTCCATACAAAAACATTTCCACCAGGCCCCCAAAAAGAAACACTCTCACCAGGCCCCACAGTACTCTCTCACCAGGTCCACACAACACTCTCACCGGGATCCCCCACTCCCAACTCCACCAGACCCCACACACACCCACCAGGTCCACACTACACTTTCCCCGGGGTTCCACACTGGGTTTAAAACACAACACCTCACCGGGTCCAACAAACACTCTCACCGGGCCCAGTTTTACACTTTTTTCACCGGGGTCGACACTACACCTCACCGGGTCCAGACTACCTTAACCGGGTTCCAGATTTACACCCCTCACCAGGCCCAAAACTAAAACTTTTCCCGGGTTTCCCCCCCATTTACACTCTAAACCGGCCCCACACTTCATTTCCCCAGGGGGTTCCACACTACTCCCCTCACCAGGTCCAACAAAACTCTCCCCGGGGTCCAACTTCACCTCACCAGGCCCACACTAAAACTCTCACCAGGCCCAACCCCTACACTCTCACCAGGTCCACACTACTCTCCACCATTCCACAAACACCTCACCGGGGCCCACACTACTCTCCCCACCAGGTCCAAAAACTTTCCCAACCAGGTCCACGTTTACACCTCCATCAGGTCCAGATTAAAATCTCACCATTCCAAAACTACACTCCCCACCGGGTCCACACAAAGGTTTAACATTTAACACTTCACCGGGCCAAAACAAAACACCCTCCCCAGGTCCGTTTACCCCTCCACCAGGTCCACACTACACTCTCACCGGTTTCCGATACACTCAAACCCCCAGGTCCAGACTAAAAAACTCTCCCCGGGTTCCAAACTACACTCTCACCGGGTCCCACACTACCTCTAACCAGGTCCACCTTCACTCTCACCGGGCCCACACTACTCTTCCCCGGGGCCCACAAATACCTCCCCCGGGTCCAAAACTTCACTCTCACCAGGTCCAAAACTACACTCTCACCGGGTTCCACACTACCCCCCTCACCGGGTCCACACTACCTCTCCCCGGGGTCCACACTAACTTTTCCCCAAGGCCCACACTACTCTCTCACCATTCCAACTACATTTCACCAGGTCCGCGCTAACTCTCATCAGGCCCGATTAAACTCTAAAACAGGTAAAACATTACACTCCACCGGGTTTCCAGATTACATTTCAAACCCAGGTAAACCCACTACTCTCTCCCCAAAGGTCCAACTCCACCCCAAGGGTCCCGCAACACTCTCACCGGGTTCCAAATTTTACCTTCAACGGGTCCACATTACACTCTCACTAGGTCCACCCTACACTCTCCCGGGTCCAGTTTTCACTCTCACCGGGTCCAGACTACACTCTCACCAGGCCCAAAGATACACTTCACCGGGTCCAGACTAAACTCTCACCGGGTCCAGACTACACTCCCCATTTTTCTTTACTAAAAAAAACCCAGGTCCACATACTCACACCGGTCCACCTAAACTTCACGGGTTAACACTACACCCCCCCGGGTTTCACACTACACTCTCCCAGGTCCACACTACCCCTTTCCCCGGGGTTCACACTCACTCCCCACCATTTTTCCACACAACACACTCACCGGGTTCCACATTACACTGTCCCCAAAGCCCCACATTTACACCCCCCCCAAGGCCCAACAACACTTCCCCGGGGCCCACACAACTTTCCAAAACCTTGTCCACACAACACTACCAGGTCCAACAAACACTTCACCGGGTAAAAAAAAAAAACCCTAAAACTCTCACCGGGTCCAACTAAAACTATAAACGAGGTCCACACTACACTCTCAGCGGGGTTCACACTACACCCTCCCCGGGTTTCCACACTACACTATCACGGGGTTTTACAAAACCCTCACCAGGCCCAAAATACACTCTCACCAAAATCCACACTACACTTTTCACCGGGTTCCACAGTCCCTTCTTCCCAGGTCCCACTACTCTTTCCCCCAGGCCCACTACACAATAACCAGGTCCACAACACTCCCCGGGGGCCACACTAAACTATCAGAGGTCAAAAATACACTCTCCCCGGGGGTCCCACACCCCCACTCCCCAAAAGTCCCCCCTTTCCCACAATCCCCAAGGTTCAACTACACCCCCACCATCCACATACACACTCAAAAGGGTTTCCCACAGAAAAAAACTGTCCCCATTCCCACATTTACCTCTACCAGGCCAGACACACTCTCACCAGGCCCAAACATTTCATTATCACCATGCCACACTACACTCTACCAGGTCCAGTTTTACAATCTCCCCGGGGTCAACACTACACTCTCACCAGGCCCAGCCCTACACTCTTACCGGGGGGGTTGGGGCCCCTAACTCACCAGGCCCCACATTTAAAACAATCACGATGCCCAAACCTATCTCTCACCAGGTTCACACTACACTTTCCCAGGTCCCAAAAACACTACTACACCTCCCCTTTTTCCCAAAATACACTCTCCCCCGGGGTCCACATTTAAAACCTCACCAGGTCCCACAACACTCCCCCCAGGTCCCCTACACAAATCACGGGGTTTAACATTAAAACCTCACCAGGTCCGACTACACTCTCACCAGGTCCACATACACTCCCCACCGGGCCAAAAACTAAGTTCACACAACATCCACCAGGTCCGACTACACTTCCCAGGCCCATTACACTCTCACCGGTCCACACTACATTTCCCAGGGGGCCAGGCTACCCCTCTCACCCGGGTCGGGGAGAAAAACTCTCACCGCCCACACTAATTTTCCCACCAGGTCCCACCTTCACTCTCAAAAGGGTTCCATACAACACTCTCACCAAAATTCCCCCACTCCCAACTCTCCCCCCAGACCCCACACTAAAACTCTCACCGGGGCCACACTACACTCTCACAGGTCCACACTCCTCTCACCAGGCCCAAAACTACTTTCTCACCAGGTCCACATTTACACTCTCACCAGGCCCCACACAACTTTCACCAGGTCCACATTTACACTCTCACCGGGTCCAAAATACATTCTCCCCATTTCACACCCCACTCCCACCAGGTCCACACTCCAACCTCACCAGGTCCACACACACTCTCACCGGTTTCCAAAACTCACCCCCCTCATTTCTTTCGCTGTTTTTTTATTTTCTTTTCCCCTTTTTCCCTTGATTAAAATAACAATAAATAAATATGGGAGTTAAAATAAAAATTTTTCGGGTTAATTTTTAAATAAAAAAATTCTCGACTATTTAAAATTTCCTTGCGGGAAAATACCCAAAACCAAAAATTCCCCCAGTGAGGTGAAAAAACACAGAAGAAAAAGTTTATGTTATTAACCCGTGCGGAGGGATGGGGGCCCAAAGATAAAAACCCCCGGGACAGGGTTTAAAATACATCAAAAATTATAAATTAAACAAAATCATTATCTTTAATATTCTTTGAAGATAGCGTGACCATAGTGTTGGTATTGTAACCTTGTCTAAACTCTCCAGACTGAAGAATAGCTAGTTGAAATGAAGTTTAAATTCTTCATGTAAAAAGGTTTTAGATGGTAGTATAAGAAAGTCGCATAACTGATGGTGATAATGTGTTTGATGATGATGTGATTGATGGTGATGATATGTGTGAACGACATCATCCAATGAATGGTTCTGAAAACCGACAAGTTGAAGAATTGAGACATGAAACGTATGGAAATCTTTAGTGAAGAAACGTTTCGCCACACAGTGGCTTCATCAGTCCAATACAAAGCAGGAAGGTATAAGGAGAGAAGGAGTTTGAGGTAATCAGTCCCTCAGTCTGGAGTCTATGTGTTCAGTCCATCAATCTTGTAGGAAGTACAGCACAGGGCCAGAGAGGTGACTTATATACTGCAGTCAGGTGAGACCAAGCAGGAGGAGGCGGGATCACATTGAGACCTTCCACTAGTGTAAGTAGGTCTTCGTCCAAAGGTTGGACAAGTGTTGAAGAATTCTCTGTATCAAAATCCCGTGATGGTGCAATGTCTGACAGATGTGATGAATGATTTCGAAAACCGACTTTGTATTGGACTGATGAAGCCACTGTGTGGCGAAACGTTTCTTCAATAAAGATTCCCATATGTTGCATAAGTGTCTCAATGACTCACGAAATCGTAATGACACGATTGCAAACAAAATATACCTAGTTGGCCGAATCTTATTGTGGCTAGCTGGTCTAGTGGCTAACGCGACGGGCTGGAGTTTTGAGACTCTCTGACCGCGGGTTCAATCCCGGCCGGGGTATGGTTTTTTTTAAGTGTCTCAATTTTTCGACATCATCCTACACATCCGAAATTCCCGATATGCTAAGAAATCAAAATTGTCATTATTATTTGCGACCACTGTCAGCCTCAGAGTTGTCTCTGAGTTGCCAGACCTTGCCACGTGGAGGCCAGTGGTTCGTCTTTAAGGTCCACCCACCCACTTACTGTGTTTTTGATGCTTTCCTCAGGTCCATGTGTCCAGGAGTCCATCTGTGTCCCCTCAGATATTCTCCCTTCCACACTTTCCCAAGGTCTGCCTCAGCAACCAGTATCTCCTTCTTTCCCAGGTCCATGTGTCCAGGAGTCAATCTGTGTCCCCTCGGATATTCTCCCTTCCCCACTTTCCCAAGGTCTGCCTAAGCAACCAGTATCTCTTTCTTTCCCAGGAGTCCATCTGTCCGCCTCAGATATTTCCCCTTCCCCACTTCCCCAAGGTATTCTCGCTTATCCCAGGTCCATGTGTCCAGGAATCCATCCGTGGGCCCCCGGATGTCTACCCTCCTCACTTCCCTTAGGTTATTTTCCAATCTCAGCCTTTCAGGTTATGTATCCCGAAGTCAGCTCAGCTACCCTCAGTGATCTAGCCAGATGAGATCGAGGTCTTGTGAGATCGAGGTCTTGTCTAGCTGGTCTACGATAGAGACTGTCCAGGTGAGTGGAATTATAGGAGGGGGCGCGCAGAAATCTGCGTCCTGTAATTACACCCACCAAGGCAGCCTAGACCGTAAGTCAGCCAGACGCAGCCAAGCTACCGTCCAGTTCGGCCACCAAGGTCTGGCCACTCAGTGAAATTTTGGGAGTTCTATTTATGTTATACGCTTTATTTACATTAAATATAAGATTTTTTACTTAATTATTAATTTAAGTAGGTTTGTGAAAGTTTTGTTGTGACTTTATGAGTGTTCATGTGTTAATCTGTTTATCTACCTTCTCGAAAACTGTAATGAGTGTTGAATTTCATATTTTTTATTTATTTATTTTTCTTACGTATTTACAAGATGTGCAGTGGGTTATATGCGCTTGTGCACAATAAAAGTTACATTGTATGACTTTTTGGGTTATCCTGGATAATGTACACTTATGTTACTAGGAATGATAATTTGTGTAACTGTATTTAAGAGTTCCTGAACTTAAGTAAACTTACTTACACACATTTGTTTTTACGCTCATTTGCGCATTTCCGCATAGGCAGCCTGCAGATTCACCAACATTCATACACTAACAAAACTATACACACACACACACACACACACACACACACACACACACACACACACACACACACACACACACACACACACACACACACATACACACACAACACACCACACACACACACACACACACACACACACCACACCACACACAAAATACACATACACACACACACTCACACACACACACACACACACACACCACACACACACACCACACACACACAACACACAACACACCCACACACAACACACGTGAAGCAGTATCGCTGAATAGTGCTCCAGGATTTAGCGTTCTAGTGGCTGTCCTAGATATTATTAGCGGTCATCGTACGTGAGTGAATCAGTGAACATACCTACAAGAGTGTAAAAACTTTCAAGAGTGCGAATAATGTGATAAGATCAAGAATTTTTAAACAATTTAAATTTGAATGAATGGTGAGTGAGGGAGGGTAGCAGTCAGCTGATCAGGGCTGCTGGCTGCAGTGTTGACACAAAATATCCAAACAGTTAATTGGGTTAACGGTGTGTCTGAAATATTAACAAATACATATGTTTAGTTGGTTATAACAGCAGTGTAGTGGAATAAGGCATAAAAGAGTGATTAAGTAAATACTGAAAGTAAGAAAAAATTAGTCAATCCCAGCTGTTGGAGTTGTGAATGTAGCTAACATCATCAGACTTGTTATGACCATAATACTGTACTAAAGAAAAAAGAGGGAATACCAAGTCTTAAAATAAAAATAAAATAAAAACTTGAATGCATGATAAATTTCCCTGAAGGAGTTACAAAATTGAAGGAGTTGATAGCAGCCGACCAGCAGGAACCTCCATTGTTGTGCAGACGACATCACTTGCCTATTTGTGGTTAATTTTGGTTTGTGGTAACCCTGATAATGTTTAGTAAATTATCTAAATATCTCCAGGTAAACTCCAGAAGAGGTTGTGTAGCTAGTGACCCCCCCCCCCCTTTTTTTCTGACAGCGACAAGCTAGTAAACAAGTACGCACATACAAACACACGTGTGCACCCGTAATTATTATATATATAAACATTAGTATATATTAATAAGGAATTGAGTGAGAAAAAATAATCCTATAATCTTCAAAAAGTAAAGTAGCGTAGTGTGCGAAGATCTGGGCCGGGAGAGTACCGGTGAACCAAGAACAAAAAACAAATAGTGTTAACGTGACCCCCCCCTCTTTTTCAAAGAACGAAAAGGGCTAGTAAACACACACACACACAAACACAAGTGTACACACAAACACCAAGGTACACAATTAATATTATATAGTATTTTATTAGTGTATATTAATAAGGAATTGATTGTGAAAATTTTTTTAAAAATCTTCAAAAGAGTAGCGTAGACTAGTGTGCGCACGCACACCCATACACCCCACACACCCACACACACCCACACACACCCCACACACACCCACACACACCCACACACACCCACACACATCCACACACCACACCCCACACACCCCCACACACACCCACACACATCCACACACACCCAACACACCCACACAACCCACACACCCACACACACCCACAACACACACACACACACACAAAACACACACACACACACACACACACACACACACACACACACACACACCCCACACCACATACATCACACATACACACACACACCCCACAACACACATAAACACACAAAACACACAACACACACACAACACACACACACACACACACACACACACACCACCACACAAAACAACATTGCCAGACTCACACATACACTCCCCCCCTCCCCCACCGACATCTCACTCCTTCACTGATCCCTCCCTCCCTCTTTCACCCTCCCTCCCACCTCTCCCTCCTTCCCCCTCTCCCTCTACCACTCACCCACTTGCTTCACTCTCCTTCCCACTCCCCCTCCCCACAACTCTCCCACATAGCCACAGTTCCTCCTCTACCTCCCCCCCCCACACTCTGACATGCACAATACTAACCTAACATACAGAATTACATAGGTTTCCCACTCTGAGGCAATCAGGATAAAACAAAAATGGGTTGCCAGAGAGCAACAAGAAAAACCAAGGGACAGGAGGAGGAAACTGCAAAGCAGGAAGTGGGAGGTGCAAGTCAAAGCAGCAGAGGCCAGGATACAGAGTTTAGAAGAGGAACTGAAAAATCTGAAACAGCCTTAAAGAACTAAAGAACATTTTGGGATTGACAACAGAGACTGCTCCCTCAGTCACAAATAAGGGGACTGTAGGGAAAGAAGGAGCAAAACTGCATGTAGAAGCTCAATCAGTGGAGACTGTAGTAAATGAAAGAGTTAAGCTATATGTGGAGGCCCTAACAGACCAAGCAGAGCCCAGGGAAAGCCGAGAAGGGAAAATGAGGGGCCCACTGAGCCCAAGTACATTAGCTAGTGAAACTGAAGAAAGGGAAAAGCTGCAATGGGGGAAAATCAAATTGAATGAGGGGATACACAGGGTATGCAGTGGGAGAATGAAAGGGTGAGGTCAGTCTTGTGTATGGGCTCCAGGAAGTTGAAGGGGAAACATATGAAGGCAAGAAAACAAGGGAAAAAAAAAGCAACTGAAAGCATCATGAAAGCAATAGGAGAAGACGGGCATGACCCAGCTGGAAATTTTCGGGAATAGGGGGGTTTGTAAAAAAAAGAACCCGGGCCCGTGAAAGTGACCTTTTAAGGTAGAATTGACTCGTAACAGGATCCTGCAGGGGAAAGCACGATTAAGGGACATGCCGGCATACAGGAAGGTGTATCTCGACCGCGACAGAACAAAGCAGAAAGTCAGAAACAAGAGAGATGGTACAAAGGGGAAAGGAGGAAGAGAGGGGATGGAGAAGACAGACAGGAGATCCCGAGCAGGAAGATCAAATACAGCCTCCCTCACAACTTCTATAGAAGCCTCCCAAAACCCGGTCAACCCCAGTGCAACCAAAACACTCTAAACCAAAACAAACCCCTGCCCCATCCAATGCCCCCCCCCACTGCATTACAAACTCCACCCCAACAGCAACCACCCATAGTTCCTTATCAGGTCTTTCCCCACTTCCCCAACCCAATACACCTCCCAGACCACAATCTAAGAAAATAAGTTGAAGGTGTGGTATACAAATGCAGATGGAATAACAAATAAGTATGAGGAGTGGCACGAAAGAATCAAGAAGACATCCCCCGACATAATAGCACTCACAGAAAACAAAACTCACCGAATAATAACAGATTCAATCTTTCCATCTGGATATCAAAACCTCAGGAAAGACAGAGGGGGGAGAGGGGGAGAAGGAGTTGCACTGCTCATTAAAAACCAGTGGGGTTTGAGAAAATGGAAGGAATGGATGGCACGGGCGAAAGGGACTAATTAGTAGGGAAAAATCCAGTCTGGGGACATAAGGTGATAATTGCCCGTAATGTACAACCCACACAGAACTGCAGGAGGCCAAGAGAAGAATACGATGAGAGCAACAGGCAATGGTCGACACACTAGCCGAAAGGGGGCCAGGAGAGCACACATGGGGGAGCAAAGTTACTAGTTATGGGTGATTTCAATCACAAGGAGATTGACTGGGAAAAACCTGGAGCCCCATGGGGGGTCCCCAAACATGGAGAGCCAAGATGATGGATGTGGGACTGGAAAACCTCATGCATCAACATGTTAGAGGGCATACCAGAGGAGAGGAGAGGATGAACCAGCAAGACTGGACCTTGTATTCCCTTGAGTAGTTCTGACATTTGAGGAATCATGTATGAAAGGCCCCTGGGAGCTAGTGATCATGTAGTTCTGTGCTTCGACTACATAGTTGAGCTCCAAGTGGGAGAGCAGCAGGGAAAAGGGTGGGAAAAAACCCAAGCTACAAAAGGGGGAAACTACTCAGGCTTGAGGAACTTCTTTCAAGACATTCAGTGGGAGAGGGAACTGACAGGAAAACCAGTACAAGAAATTGATGGGCTATGTCGCAACAAAATGCAAGGAGGCAGAGGAGAGGTTTGTTCCAAAGGGAAACAGAATAATGGGAAGAACAGAACGAGTCCTTGGTTCACCCAAAGGTGTAGGGAGGCAAAAACCAGGTGTACTCGAGAATGGAAAAGGTACAGAAGACAGAGAACTCAGGAAAATAAAGAGATTAGCCGAAGAGCCAGAAACGAATATGCATAGATAAGAAGGGAGGACTCAGCGGCAATACGAAAATGACATAGCATCGAAAGTCAAGACTGACCCGAAGCTGTTGTACAGCCACATCAGGAGGAAAACAACAGTCAAGGACCAGGTAATCAGACTGAGGAAGGGTGATGGGGGAAATTTACAAGAAACGACCGGGAGGTATGTCAGGAGCTCAACACAAGATTTAAAGAAGTATTTAAAGTGGAAACCGGTAGGACTCCAGGAAATCAGGGGCAGGGGGGTGCACCAGCAAGTGCTGGATGAGGTACAAAAATAACCAAGGAGGAGGTGAAGAAGCTGCTATGCGAACTTGACACCTCAAAGGCGGTGGGACCAGACAACATCTCTCGTGGGTCCTTAAAGAGGGGGCAGAGACATTGTGTGTAAACCCTTAACAAAGATCTTCAACACATCATTTTGAAACTGGGCAACTCCTGGGTATGGAAGATGGCAAATGTAGTCCCAATTTTTTAAAAAGGGAGACAGACATGAGGCACTAAACTACAGGACCTGTATCACTAACGTGTATAGTATGCAAGGTCATGGAGAAGATCATCAGGAGGAGAGTGGTGGAGCACCTGGAAAGAAACAAGTTGTATAATTGGGCATGGTTTCAGGGAGGGAAAATCCTGTGTCACAAAAAATATTAGAGTTTGATGACAAGGTGACAGAAGTAAGACAAGAGAGAGAGGGGGGATCGACTGCATTTTTTTGGACTGCAAGAAGGCCTTCGGGCACAGTTCCTAAAGGGTTACTGCAAAAGCTAGAGGATCAGGCACACAAACGGGAAAGGGCACTGCAATGGATAAGGAATCCTTACAGGGGGGCAAAAACGAGTCATGGTACGTGCGATGCAAAGTGGGCGCCTGTGACAAGAGGAGTTCCACAGGGGTCAGTCCTAGACTGTGCTGTTCTTGGTATTTGTGAATGACATAACGGAAGGGATAGATCAGAATGTCCTTGTTTGGGACGATGTGAAAATTAATGAGAAGAACAAAACGGAGAGGTCAGGCAGGAAAACAAAGAGACCTGGACAGGCTACAAGCCTGGTCCAGCAACTGGCTCCTTGAGTTTAACCCCGCCAAATGCAAAGTCATAAAGTTGGGAAGGGCAAAGAAGACCGCAGACACAATATAGTTTAGATAGTCAAAGTCTGCAAACATCACTCAAGGAAAAAGATCTGGGGGTGAGTATAACACCGAGCATATCTCCTGAGGCGCACATCAATCAGATAACTGCTGCGCATACGGTGCCTGGCAAACCTACGGATAGCGTTCCATACCTCAGTAAGGAGTCCGTTCAAGACTCTGTATACCATTTACGTCAGGCCCATACTGGAGTATGCAGCACCAGTTTGGAATCCACACCTAGTCAAGCACGTCAAGAAATTAGAGAAAGTGCAAAGGTTTGCAACAAGACTAGTCCCAGAGCTAAGGGGATTGTCCTACGAAGAACGGTTGAGGGAAATCGGCCTGACGACACTGGAGGCCAGGAGGGTCAGGGGAGACATGATAACGACATATAAAATACTGCGCAGAATAGACGAGGTGGACAAAGACGGGATGTTCCAGAGATGGGACACAGACACGAGAGGTCACAATTGGAAGTTGAAGACTCAGATGAATCAAAGGGATGTTAGGAAGTATTTCTTCAGTCATAGAGTAGTCAGGCCGTGGAATAGCCTAGAAAGTGAAGTAGTGGAGGCGGGAACCATACATAGTTTTAAGGCGAGGTATGATAAAGCTCATGGAGCAGGGAGAGAGAGGACCTAGTAGCAATCAGTAAAGAGGCGGGGCCAGGACTATGAATCGACCCTGCAACCACAAATAGGTGAGTACAAATAGGTAAGTACACACACACACACACACACACACACACATACACACACACATACACACACACATACACACACACATACATAAACACATACACACACACACACACACACACACACACACACACCACACACACACACACACACACACACACACACACACACACATATACACACACACCACCACACACACACACACCACACACACACACATCACACACATACACCACACACACACACACCACACACACACACACATACACACACACATACACACACACATACACACACACACATACATAAACACATACACACACACACACACACACACACACACACACAAACACACACACACACACACACACACACACACACACACATATATACACACACACACACCACACACACACACCACACACGCACACACCACACACACACCACCACACACACACGCACCACACACACACACCACACACACACACACCACACACACACACACACCACACACCACACACACCACACATACACACCCCACACACACACCACACACACACACACACCACCAACACCACACACACACCAACCACACACACACACACCCCCACACACATACACAACCACACAACACCACACACACACCACACACACATACCAACACACACACACACATGCACATACACACACACACACACAACACACACACCCACACACACCCTCCACCACTTGACACAAAACACTTGACACAAACACGTACCCCCCCTCCCCTAACCACCCCTCCCCCTTCCCTAACCACCTCACCTCAGCCACCTACTCCTCCCCCAAACCACCTAACCCCTCCCCAAACCGTCTAACCCCCCAACTACCTCCCTCCCTCCAATAACCATCCCCCCCTCCCCCATAACCATCCATCCCCTCTCTCCCTCAAACCATCTAACCCCCTCCCCCAACTATCTCTACCCCTCCAATAACCATCCTCCCCCTCCCCCACAACCATCCATCCCCTCTCCTCCTAACCATCTATTCCCCTCCCCCCCCTAACCACCCATCCCCCCTTCTGTGGAGCAACAGGGGAACCTAGAGCCAGGATGAGGACAAGGGGCTCCAAGGACGAATCTGGGAGGGAGGAATGGGAGGTAGAGCTCAAAAAAAGGGAGGAAGACTGGGGAAGGAGACTAGATGAGCTGGAAAGGAAGATGGAAGAGAGGTTAGCAGCAGAATGCAGAAGGTGGAAGCAACAGGCCACAGCAGCAGAAATCAAGATACAGAGATTAGAAGAGGAGCTGAGACATCTGAAACAGCACAGAGACAAAGATATTACAGAAGTAGCATCGGCAATGGCTACATCAAACACAGACAACAGGTCTGAAGGAAGCATGGAAACTAAACTGTATGCAGAGGTCCTGTCAAACCCACATGGGGCCAAAACAAAGGCAGGGATCACACTAGGACAGAATGAGAGGTTGGAAGACATTGAAGGAACTAGGACATGTGCAAGGACCTTACCAGATACCTGTGGGGGCCAGGAACAGGTGAGCAGGAAGGACAAACCAAGAAGCATAGGGCCCATAACTAGGGAAGGGACTGAAGGAAGGAACACTCCATGGGAAGAAACTAAAACACATCAGAGGATGCAATGGGAGTCACAGTGGGAGAATTGGGTGGTTCACAAAGAAAAGGAATCGGCCTCTCAAAGTAATTTTCAAGGCAGAATCAACCCGAACCATGATCCTGCAGGAGAAAGCACGGCTGAGAGGCAAGCAGGAGTTCCGGAGTGTGTACCTCGATCGAGACAGAACACAGGACGAAAGGAAGACGATAAAAGAGAGAGTTCAAAAACGAAAGGAGAAATGGGAGGAAATGAAAAAGAAGAGCAGAATAACCCAGGATCAAATGGAAGGACAAGCACACCCCCCAGAAACACATGCAGAAGGACTCCAGCCACGACACCCCCAAGGCAACTGAACAATCCAAACCAACCATCACACACCGATCCCTCTGTAAGTAATTTTGAATATTTCATATATTTTTTTAAAAACACCTAAAGCATTGAAAAAATCGAAAAATATGGTATAATGATGTTTTACTGCATATTTCGACGACTTGGAGCATTTAGAGCACTTTTCAAACAAACCTTACTTTTCAGCTAAAATTAATGGATTTTCACACTTGAAATATGTATTGACACAATACTACACTAAAATATCATATTTAAGATACTTTCAGCATAAAATTCAATTCCATCAGTAATTCTGAATAGAAAAAGTTTGAAAATCCATGAATTTTTGCTTAAAAATCAGGATTGTCTAAAAAGTGTTCTAAATGCTCCAAATCGTCGAAAAATGCAGTAAAACATCATTTTACCATATTTTTCGATTTTTTCAATGCTTCAGGTATTTTTAAAAAATATATGAAATAATCAAAATTATTTCTGAATTTCATCGAAATTTTATGGGCTTTTTGAAAAATATGTAATATACTTTAAAATGTTGAAAATGCTCGAAAATTTCAATTCCATCAGTAATTCTGATAAAAAAGTTTGAAAATCCATGAATTTTAGCTAAAAAATCATATTTTTTTGAAAAGTGCTTTAAATGTTCCAAATCGTCGAAATGTGCAATAAAACATCATTTTACCATATTTTTCGATTTTTTCAATGCTTCAGGTATTTTTAAAAAATATATACTGATGGAATTGAAATTTTCGAGCATTTTTCAACATTATATAGTATATTACATATTTTTCAAAAAGCACAAAATTTCGGTGAAATTCAGAAACAATTTTGAATATTTCATACATTTGTTTAAAAATACCTGAAGCATTGAAAAATTCGAAAAATATTGTAAAATGATGTTTTACTGCATATTTCGACGATTTGGAGCATTTAGAACACTTTTCAAACAAACCTTACTTTTTAGCTAAAATGCATGGATTTTCACACTTGAAATATGTATTGACACAATACTAAACTAAAATGTCGTATTTAAATTACTTTCAGCATAAAATTCAATTCCAGCAGTAATTCTGATAAAAAAGTTTGAAAATCCATGAATTTTACCTAGAAAATCAGGTTTGCCTGAAAAGTGTTCTACATGCTCCAAATCGTCGAAATATGCAGTAAAACATCATTTTACCATATTTTTCGTTTTTTTCAATGCTTCATGTATTTTTAAAAAAATATATGAAATATTCAAAATTATTTCTGAATTTCATCGAAATTTTATGGGTTTTTTGAAAAATATGTGATATATTTTAAAATGTTGAAAATTGCTGGAAAATTTCAATTCCATCAGTATATATTTTTTTAAAAATACCTGAAGCACTGAAATAAAAGTCGAAAAATATTGTAAAATGATGTTTTGCTGTATATTTCGACGATATGGAGCACTTAGAACACTTTTCAGACAAACCTGATATTCTAGCTAAAATTCATGGATTTTCACTCTTGAAATATGTATTGACACAATAGTACACTGAAATGTCATACTTAAGATACTTTCAGCATAAAATTCAATTCCATCAGTTATTCTGATAAAAAAGTTTGAAAATCCATGAATTTTAGCTAAAAAATCAGGTTTTTCTGAAAAGTGTTCAAAATGCTCCAAATCGCGGAAATATGTAGTAAAACATCATTTTACCATATTTTTCGATTTTTTCAATGCTTCAAGTATTTTTAAAAAATATGTACTAATGGAATTGAAAGTTCTGAGCAAGTTTCAACATCTTAAAGTATATTACATATTTTTCAAAAAATCCATAAAATTTCGATGAAATTCAGAAATAATTTTGAATATTTTATATATTTTTTTCGAGAATGCCTGAAGCATTGAAAAAAAATTTAAAAATATGGCAAAATGATGTTTTACTGCATATTTCGACGATTTGGAGCATTTAGAACACTTTTCAAACAAACCTTACATTTTAGCTAAAATACATGGATTTTCACACTTGAAATATGTTTTGACACAATACTACACTAGAATGTCATATATAAGTTACTTTCAGCATAAAATTCAATTCCAGCAGTAATTCTGATAAAAAAGTTTGGAAATCCATGAATTTTAGTGGAAAAATCAGGTTTGTCTGAAAAGTGTTCTAAATGCTCCAAATAATCGAAATATGCAGTAAAACATGATTTTACCATATTTTTCGATTTTTTTCGATGCTTCAGGCATTTTTTTTTTTAGAAATTAAATGTTCAAAATTATTTGCGAGTTTCATCGATATTTTATGTTTTTTTTGAAAAAATGTGTAATGTACTTTAAAATGTTGAAAATTGCTCGAAAATTTCAATTCCATCAGTATATATTTTTTAAAAATACCTGAAGCATTGAAAAAATCGAAAAATATGGTAAAATGGTGTTTTACTGTATATTTCGACGATTTGGAACATTTAGAACACTTTTCAGACAAACCTGATTTTTTAGCTAAAATTCAAGTATTTTCAAACTTTTTTATGAGAATTACTGACGGAATTGAAATTTTCCAGCATTTTCTACATTTTAAAGTATATTACATATTTTTCAAAAAGCCCTAAAATTTCGATGAAATTTTTTTTAAAATACCAGAAACATTGAAAAAATCGAAAAATATGGTAAACAGATGTTTTACTGCATATTTCAACGATTTGGAGCATTTAGAACACTTTTCATGCATACCTGATTTTTTAGCTAAAATTCATGGATTTTCAAACTTTTTCATCAGAATTAATGATGGAATTGAATTTTATGCTGAAAGCAACTTGAACATGACATTTTAGTTTGAAAATCCATGTATTTTAGCTAAAAAGTAAGGTTTGTTTGAAAAGTGTTCTAAATGCTACAAATCGTCGAAATATGCAGTAGAACATCATTTTACGATATTTTTCGTTTTTTTCAGTGCTTCTGTTATTTTTAAAAAATATATGAAGTGTTCAAAATTAATTCTGAATTTCATCGAAATTTTATGGGTTTTTTGAAAAATGTGTAATATACTTTAAAATGTTGAAAATGCTCGAAAATTTCAATTCCATCAGTAATACTGATAAAAAAGGGTTTGAAAATC
>NC_069399.1:37396172-37415332 GCF_026875155.1 Cherax quadricarinatus
TTGGTTTGTCCTTCCTTCTCACCTGTTCCAGGCCCCCACAGGTATCTGGTAAGGTCCTTGCACATGTCCTAGTTCCTTCAATGTCTTCCAACCTCTCATTCTGTCCTAGTGTGCTCCCTGCCTTTGCTTTTGGCCCCATGTGGGTTTGACAGGACCTCTGAATACAGTTTAGTTCCCATGCTTCCTTCAGACGTGTTATCTGTGTTTGATGTAGCCATTGCCGATGCTATTTCTGTAATATCTTTGTCTCTTTGTTGTTTCAGATGTCTCAGCTCCTCTTCTAATCTCTCTATCTTGATTTCTGCTGCTGTGGCCTGTTGCTTCCACATTCTGCATTCTGCTGCTAACCTCTCTTCCATCTTCCTTTCCAGTTCGTCTAGTCTCTTTCCCAAGTCTTACACCTTTTTTTGAGCTCTACCTCCCATTCCTCCCTCCCAGATTCGTCCTTGGAGCCCCTTGTCCCCATCCTTGCTCTAGGTTACCCCGTTGCTCCACAGAAGGGGGGACGGGTGGTCAGGGAGAGGGAATAGATGGTTAGGAGGAGAGGGGATGGATGGTTGTAGGGGAGGGGGAGGATGGTTATTGGAGGGGTAGAGATAGTTGGGGGAGGGGGTTAGATGGTTTGAGGGAGAGAGGGGATGGATGGTTATGGGGAGGAGAGGATAGTTATTGGAGGGAGGGAGGTAGTTGGGGGGGGTTAGACGGTTTGGGGAGGGGTTAGGTGGTTTGGGGGAGGGGTAGGTGCTAAAGTGAAGTGGTTAGGAAGGGGAGGGGTGGTTAGGGTAGGGGGTATGTGTTTGTGTCAAGTGTTTGTGTCAAGTGGTGGAGGGTGTGTATGGTGTGTGTGTGTGGTGTGTGTGTCTGTTGTGGGTGTGTGTGTGTTGTGTGTGTGGTGTGGTGTGTGTGTGTCTGTGGTGTGTCTGGTGTGTGTGTGTGGTGGTGTGTGTGTGTGGTGTGTGTGTGTGTTGTGTGTCTGTGTGGTGCGTGTGTGTGTGGTGTGTCTGTGTGGTTGTGTGTGTGGTGTGTGTGGTGTGTGTGGTGTGTGGGGTGTGTGTGTGGTGTGTGTGTGGTGTGTGTGTGGTGGTGTGTGTATATTTGTGTGCGTGTGTATGTGTTTATGTATGTCATGTGTGTATGTGTGTATGTGTGTTGGTGTGTGTGTGGTGTGTGTGTGTGTGTGTTTGGTGTGTGTGTGGGGTGGTGTGTGTGTGGTGTGTGTGTGGTGTGAGTGGTGTGTGGTGTGTGTGTGTGTGGTGTGTGTGTTCTCACCAATTTGTACTCACCTATTTGTGGTTGCAGGGGTCGAGTCTTAGCTCCTGGCCCCGTCTCTTCACCGTTGCTACTGGGCCCTCTCTCTCCCCGCTCCATGACCTTCATCAAACCTCGTCTCTTAAAACTGTGTATGGTTCCTGCCTCCACTACGTCATTTTCTAGGCTATTCCACTGCCTTACAACTCTATGACTGAAGAAATACTTCCATATATCTCTCTGACTCATTTATGTCTTCAACTTCCAATTGTGGCCTCTTGTTTCTGTGTCCCCCCCTGGAAAAATCCTGTCTTTGTCCACCTTGTCTATTCCCTTCAGTATTTTGTATGTCCCTTATCATGTCTCCCCTGACCCTCCTGTCCTCCAGTGTTGGGGGTGTGTGTGTGTGTGGTGTGTGGTGTGTGTGTGTGTGTGTGAATGTGTGTGGTGTGTGAGGTGTGTGTGTGGTGTGTGTGTGGGGTGTGTGTGGTGTGTGTGGGTGTGTGGTGTGTGTGTGTGTCTGGTGTGTGGTGTGTGTGTGTGTGTGGTGTGTGTGTGTGTGTGTGTGTGGAGTGTGTGTGTGTTGTGTGTGAGTGTGGGTGTGTGTGTGTGTGTGGGTGTGTGTGTGTGTGGTGTGGTGTGTCTGGGTGCATGTGTGTGGTTTTTGTGTGTGGTGTGTGTGTGTGGTGTGTGGGGTGTGTGTGTGAGTATGTGTGTGTGTGTTGGTCTGTGGTGGTGTTGTGTGGGGTGTGGTATGTGTGTGTGTGGTGGTGTGTGTGTGTGTGTGGTGTGGGGGTGTGGTATGTGTGTGTGGTGTGTGTGGTGAGTGTGGTGTGTGTGGTGTGTGTGGTGTGTGTGTGGTGTTGTTTTTGTGTGTGTTTTGGTGTGTGTGTCTGGTGTGTTTGTGTGTGGTGGTGTGTGTGTTGTGGTGGTATGTGTGTGGTGTGTGTGGTGTGGTGTGTGTGTGGTTTTGTGTGTGTGTGTGGTGTGGGGTGTGTGTGTGGTTTTGTGTGTGTGGTGGGGTTTTGTGTGGTGTGTGGTGTATGTGGTGTGTGTGGTGCGTGTGTGGTGTGTGTGTGGTGTGTGGTGTGGTGTTGTGTGGTGTGTGTGTGTGGTGTGTGGTGTTATGTGTGGGTGTGTGTGTGGTGTGAGTGTGTGTTGTGTGTGTGTGGTGTGTATGTGGTGGGTGTGTGTGGTGTGTGGTGTGGTGTGTGTGTGTGGTGTGTGTGTGTGGTGTTGTGGTGGTGTGTGTGTGGTTGGTGGGGTGTGGTGTGGGTGTGTGGGTGTGTGTGGTGTATGTATGTGTGTGTGTGTGTGGTGTGTGCGTTGTGTGTGTGTGTGGTGTGTGTGTGTGGTGTGTGGTGTGTGGTGTGTGGGGTGTGTGTGGTGTGGTGTGTGTGGTGTGTGTGTGGTGTGTGTGTGGTGTGTATGTGGTGTGTGGTGTGTGTGGTGTGTGTGTGTGGGTGTGTGGTGTGTGTGTGTGGTGTGTGTGTGTGGTGTGTGTCTGGGGGTGTGTGTGTGTGTGGGGGTGGTGGTGTGTGTGTGTGGTGTGTGTGGTGAGTGTGGGTGTGTGTGGTGTGTATGGTCTGTGTAGTGTGTGTGTGTGTGTGTATGTGTGTGTGTGTGTGCGTGTGTGTGTGTGTGTGTGTGTGTGTGTGTTGTGGTGTGTGTGTGGTGTGTGTGTACTCACCATTTGTGGTTGCAGGGTCGAGTAAATAGCTCCGGGCCCCGCCTCTTCACGATTGCTACTTGGTCCCTCTCCCCTCCCTCCCCCAGGAGCTTTATCATACCTCGCCTTAAAACTATGTATGGTTCCCGCCTCCACTACGTCACTTTCTAGGCTATTCCAAGGCCTGACTACTCTATGACTGAAGAAATACTTCCTAACATCCGTTTGATTCTTCTGAGTCTTCAACTTCCAATTGTGACCTCTTGTGTCTGTGTCCCTTCTCTGGAACATCCCGTCTTTGTCCACTTTGTCTATTCCACGCAGTATTTTATATGTCGTTATTATGTCTCCCCTGACCCTCCTATCCTCCAGTGTCGTCAGGCCGATTTCCCTCAATCTTTCTTCATAGGACAATCCTCCTAGCTCAGGGACTAGTGTTATTGCAAACCTTTGCACTTTCTCTAATTTCTTGGTGTGCTTGACTAGGTGTGGATTCCAAACTGGTGCTGCATACTCCAGTATCGGCCTGAAGTAAATGGTATACAGAGTCTTCAACAAATCCTTGCTGAGGTATCGGAAAACTATCCGTAGGTTTACCAGGCGCCCGTATGCTGCAGCAGTTATCTGATTTATGTGCGCCTCAGGAGATATGCTCGGTGTTATACTCACCCCCAGATCTTTTTCCTTGAGTGAGGTTTGCAGTCTTTGATCATCTAAACTATATTGTGTCTGCAGTCTTCTTTGCCCTTCCCCAATCTTCATGACTTTGCGTTTGTCAGGGTTAAACTCAAGGAGCCAGTTGCTGGACCAGGCTTGTAGCCTGTCCAGGTCTCTTTGTAGTCCTGCCTGATCCTCATCCTATTTGATTCTTCTCATTAACTTCACATCATCTGCATACAAGGACACTTCTGAGTCTGTCCCTTCCTTTATGTCGTTCACATATACAATGAACAGCACAGGTCGTAGGACTGACCCCTGTGGAACCCCGCTTGTCACAGGCGCCCACTCTGACACCTCGTCACGCACCAGACTCGTTGTTGCCTCCCTGTCAGGTATTCTCTGATCCATTTCAGTGCCTTTCCTGTTATGTGTGCCTGATCCTCTAGCTTTTGCAGTAACTTCTTGTGAGGAACTGTGTCGAAGGTCTTCTTGCAGTCCAAAAGAATACAGTCGATCCACCCCTCTCTCTCTTGTTTTACTTCTGTCACCTTGTCATAAAGCTCTAGTAGGTTTGTGACACAGGATTTTCCTTCCCTGAAACCGTGCTGGTTGTTAATTATACACTTTTTTCTTTCCAAGTCCTCCACCGCTCTCCTCCTGATGATCTTCTCAATGACCTTGCATACTATACACGTTAGTGATACAGGTCTGTAGTTTAGTGCCTCATGTCTCTCTCCCTTTTAAAAATTGGGACTACATGTGCCATCTTCCATACCTCAGGGAGTTTCCCAGTTTCAAATAATGTGTTGAAGATCTTTGTTAATGGCTCACACAATATCTCTGCGAGAAGCTGGCCATAGGGAGAAGCTGGCCATAGCGAGGAGCTGGCCATAGCGAGGAGCTGGCCATAGTGAGGAGCTGGCCATAGCGAGGACTTATTCTGTAACTGACCAGGAATCATTGGGCATTAAACATTTCCAGGGTATCATCTACCATACCCTGACCATATCTTGTTCCAGAATAAACGACCAACTGGATGGTTACCATGATGGTTCTTGACCATACAAGAGGATGGTCCAACCTATGAACACTTGCCAGGTCTGGTGTTATTCGATATCTGGTAAAGATCCTAGTCTGTCTATGCATTTTTTTACATATATTTTTTTAAAGAGATTGCATTTCTACATGGCATAACAAAAATCATGTTGAGTTCGTAAAAGAGAAAATAAAATAAGGTTCTGAAAATGCTTCAGTTTTATATCCATTTGAGATCATTTCTGGTTTCAATAAATTTGTCATTCGAGCACCAAAGTTTGAAAGATAAGTAAAGGTAACTCACAGTGACAGAGTGAGGAAAATCCCCTGCGAGGGCATTAGCGAGGGCCAAGAGCTGCTCCTTGTTGGTCACTCTAGTGAAGACATGTTCAGCCATGATGCTGCTGGATGCACTACCAGTCTCACTCTCAAGCTGATGACAATGACACGAGTTGGAAAGATTTTAGTAAATGTTACTATCTGAAAAATATTTGATATACAAACACACACGCATAAACACTGGCACGCTCGCATCACACACACACACACACAACACACACACCACAAACACACACACACACACACACACCACACACAAAACACACACACCACACACACACAACACACACACACACACACACACACATACAGGAAGACAACAGTCAAGGACCAGGTGATAAGGCTGAGGAAAGAAGGTGGAGAACTCACAAGAAACGATCAAGAGGTATGTGAGGAGCTCAACACGAGATTTAAGGAAGTATTTACAGTAGAGACAGGAAGGACTCTGGGGGGACAGACCAATGGGGACACCACAAGGAATACACCAACAAGTGTTGGACGACATACATACAGATGAGGAGGAGGTGAAGAAACTGCTAAGGGACATCGATACCTCAAAGGCAATGGGACCGGAAAACAATTCCCCGTTGGTCCTTAGAGAGGGAGCAGATATGTTGTGTGTGCCACTTACCACAATCTTCAACACGTCCCTGGAAACTGGGCAACTACCTGAGGTATGGAAGACGGCAAATGTAGTTCCCATTTTTAAAAAAGGAGACAGAAAAGAGGCACTAAACTATAGACCTGTGTCATTGACGTGTATAGTATGCAAAATTATGGAGAAGATTATCAGGAGGAGAGTGGTGGAGCACCTGGAACTGAACAAGAGTATAAATGCCAACCAGCACGGATTCACGGAAGGCAAATCCTGTGTCACAAAACCTTCTGGAGTTTTATGATAAAATAACAGAAGTAAGACACGAAAAGAGAGGGGGGGTTTGATTGCATCTTCTTGGACTGCAAGAAGGCCCTTTGACACAGTTCCTCACAAGAGATTAGTGCAGAAGCTAGAGCATCAGGCACATATAACAGGAAGGGCACTGCAATGGATCAGAGAATACCTGACAGGGAGGCAACAACGAGTCATGGTACGTTTAAAGATGTATCACAGTGGGCACCTGTGACGAGCGGGTCCCACATGGGTCGGTCCTAAAACCGTGCTATTTTGGATATGTGAACGACATGATGGAAGGGTTTTGACTCAGAAGTGTCCCTGTTTGCAGATGATGTGAGTTAATGAGGAGAATTAAATCTGACGAGGACCAGGCAGGACTTCAAAGAGACCCGGGCAGACTGGACACCTGGTCCAGCAAATGGCTTCTCGAATTTAATCCTGCCAAATGCAAAGTCATGAAGATAGGGGAAGGGCACAGAAGACCACAGACAGAGTATAGGCTAGGTGGCCAAAGACTGCAAACCTCACTCAAGGAGAAAGATCTTGTGATGAGTATAACACCGAGCATGTCTCCGGAAGCACACATCAATCAGATAACTGCTGCAGCATATGGGCGCCTGGCAAACCTGAGAACAGCATTCCGATACCTTAGTAAGGAATCGTTCAAGACACTGTACACCGTGTATGTCAGGCCCATACTGGAGTATGCAGTACCTGTTTGGAACCCGCACTTGATAAAGCACGTCAAGAAACTAGAGAAAGTACAAAGGTTTGCCACAAGGTTAGTTCCAGAGCTAAGGGGAATGTCCTATGAAGAAAGATTAAGGGAAATCGGCCTGACGACACTGGAGGACAGGAGGGTCAGGGGAGACATGATAACGACATATAAAATACTGCGTGGAATAGACAAGGTGGACAAAGACAGGATGTTCCAGGGAGGGGACACAGAAACAAGAGGCTACAATTGGAAGTTGAAGACACAAATGAGTCAGAGAGATATTAGGAAGTATTTCTTCAGTCATAGAGTTCTAAGGCAGTGGAATAGCCTAGAAAATGACGTAGTGGAGGCAGGAACCATACACAGTTTTAAGGCGAGGTTTGATAAAGCTCATTGAGCGGGGAGAGAGAGGGCCCAGTAGCAACCGGTGAAGAGTCGGGGCCAGGAGCTAAGACTCGACCCCTGCAACCACAAATAGGTGAGTACACACCACAATTAGGTGAGTACACACACACACACACACATACACACACCACAATTAGGTGAGTACACACACTCACACACACACACACACACAGTGTTACTACCGGTAGTTATTAGCAGTAAGAATAGTTAGGAAGCTAGGAAGTCCTCTCTCAATGTGAACAAGGAAAATGATAATAACCAGCAACAATTAATACGTAAATCCAGAAAGGGCAATAAGTGGAGAGAGTAGCATAATTGGGAAAAATAAATGAGACTAAATTTGTGCCTACACGACGGATCTTTTAACCACACCACCTACCCCCCCTAACCATCCCTCCCTCACACACAAGCACACACACACAAGGGAAGACACTCATACACACACACACACACACGCGCACACACACACACACACACCACACACACACACACACACACACAGGAGAAATAAGGAGAACAGTCGTAGAGCCAGAAACGAATATGCACAGATAAGAAGGGAGGCCCAAAGACAATATGAAAATGACATAGCAGCGAAAGCCAAATCTGACCCAAATGTTGTACCCCCCAAATTTCAGGAGGGAAAAAAAACATTTCAAGGACCAGGAAAATGGCAAAGGGAAGGGGAAGGAGGGGGAGAAAACCAAGAAAAATAAAACCGTAAAAGAAATTGAAGAACTCAAAAGAGTTCAAAGTGTTCACAGAGGGGACAGAAGGGACCCCAGAAAGACGGGGGAAGGGGGAAACCACCACCAAGTGCGGGACACAGTGCAAAACAACCGAGGGAAGAATTGAAAGGTTTCTGAGTGAGTAGATCCCCTAAAAAGGAAAATGGGGCAAATAACATCCCCCCCTGGGTATTGAGAGGGGGGCAGGGGGCGCTATGTGTACCCCTAACAACAATTTTTCAATAAAACTATTAAAAAACAGGGGATTGCCTGAGGCATGGAAGACACCCAAATGTAGCCCCCAATTTTTTTAAAAAAAGGAGAAGAAAAGAAGCATTAAACTCCCGACCAGTGCCCACGAAAATTTTATAGTATGAAAATCAGGGAGAAGATTATCAGGGGGAAGAGTGGTTTGAACACCTAGAAAGGAACGATCTCATAAACAGCACCAACATGGTTTTCGGGACGGAAATCCGGGTGTAAAAAACCTACTGGAGACCCTATAAAAGGTGACAGCAGTAAGAAAAAGAGAGAGGGGGTGGGTGGTTTGCTTTTTTTTGGACGGGCAAAAAAGGCTTTTTGCACAGTTCCACACAAGAGTTTGGGTGAAAAAACTGGGGGGGCCAACCCGGGAAAAACGGGGAATGGACTACAATGGATCGGGGAAAACTTGTCGGGGAAGACGGGAGTGAGTCATGGTACGTGGCGGGGTTTTCCCGAGGGGGCCACCGGGTGACCCAGCGGGGCCCCGGGGGGGGTTCAGTCCGGACCAGGGGCGTTTTTTTTTTATTTGGAAGGGAATAAAGGAAAGGGGAATAGATTCGAGGTCCCCCCCGTTTTGCAGATGACGTGAATTTTGATGAGAAAAATTCCACTCAAACAAAGGGACATGGCAGAATTTAAAAAAGGGATCGGACGGGTTGGGGACCTGGTCCAGCAATTGGCTCCGGGAGTTCAATCCCACCAATTTCAAAGCATAAAGGGTTTGGGGGAAAGGGGCAAAGAAGGCCGCAGACGGATCCCAGTTTTTAGGGGGCCCAGAGACTAAAAACCCCTCACTCAAAAAAAAAGATTTTGGGTGGGTATAACACCAGGCACATCTCCTGAAGGCACTTTCACCCAAATAACGCTGCGCTTTATGGGCGCCTAGAAAACCCCTCAAAACAGAATTCCGACATCTTAAAAGGGAAATTTAATTCAGGACCCTGTACCCCGTGTACGTTACCCCAAAATTGGAGTATCGGAAACCATTTTGGGAAACCCCACACCTACCCCAAGAAACGTGAAGAAACTAGAGAAAGTGCAAAGGTTTGCAACAAGTCTAGTCCCAGACTAAGAGGAATGCCCTACAAAGGATTTTTTAAGGGGAAATCAACCTAAATAAAAACGGGAGGACGGGGAGAGATGGGGGGGACATGATAAGACATACAAAATACTGAGGGGAATTGACAAGGTGGCCCAAAGGGACAGGATTTTCCAGAGATTGGACACAGTAACAAGGGGGACCCCAGTTGGAAGCTGAAGACACAGATGAATCACAGGGATGTTAGGAAGTATTTCTTCGCCACAGGTAGTCAGTAAGTGGAATATTTTTGGGAAGCGATTTAGTGGGGGGCGGGGTTTCTTCCCTAGCTTTAAGCAGAGGTATGTAAAGCCACAGCTCAGGGGAGTGACCCTAGTAGCGATCAGTAAAGAGGGGGGGCCCAGGAGCTCGGACTGGGGCCCCCGCAACCCCCAACTAGGTAAAGTACGCACACACGTCACTACACACCACATACACACACCCCACCCCAATACTCCCCACACAAACACACACACCCCACACAAAACATACCACACACACACACACATTTTTACACACACCAAAAACTTGCCAAACACGACCCCCCCCCCCTAACCCCCTTTTCTCCCCATTCCCAAACCCAAACCCTTCACCTTAAGGCCACCTATCCCCCCCCCAAACCCCCTTTAACCCCCCCCCAAAACCCCATCAAACCCCCCCAACTACCCCCTTTCCCCCAATACCCCACCTCCTCCCCCCCCCTTAACCATCATCCCCTCTCTCAAAAAAATGTACCCCCCCCTTCCCAAACCCAAACTCTCCCCCTTCCCAAACCCAAACCTAACCCAGCCACCTACCCCCCCTCAAACAATTTAACCCCCCCTCCAACTACCCCAAACCCCTCCAATAACCATCCTCCCCCTCCCCCTTCCCCACAACCACCCACCCCCTCTCCTAAAAAACCATCTTTTCCCCCCCCCCTAACCCCCCTGTCCCCCCTTTGGGGAGGAAAAGGGGGGAAAACCTAGAACCAGGATGAGGACAAGGGGCCCCAAATTTGGAATTTTCTGGGATGGAGGGAATGGGGGGTTTTAGAGCTAAAAAAAAGGGGAAGGAAGGACGGGGGAAGGAGACAAATTTAGGGGAAAAGGGGAAGTTTGGAAAGAGACTTTTACAGCAGAATGCAGAGGGGGATAGCAACGGGCCCCACAGCAGCAGAAATAAAGATTGAAAGATTAGAAGAGGAGCTGAGACATTTTAAAACAGCACAGAGACAAAGAGATTGCAAAAGGTAGCATGGGCAATGGCACAAAACTGTATACAGAGGTCCTGTAAACCCCAAGGGGGCCCCAAAACAAAGAGAGCACACAAGGCAAAATTTAGAGGTTGGAAGATATTAAAGGGAAAACTAGAACATGTGAAAGGGAACCTTACCAGATACCTGTGGGGGCCGGGAAAGGTAAAGCGGGAAGGGACAAAAAAAGAAGCTAGGGGCAATAACTAGGGAAAAGGGGAAAAAGGGAAGGAACACCCAGGGGGGAAAACAAAAAAACAAAATCACGGGAAAAAAAAATGAAAATGGAGTCACAGGGGGGAGGTGGAAAGGGAGAACCCGTGTATGTCAAAGGGTTAGACAAAGCTAAAAGGGGAAATTAGGGATGAAAGAAAGCGGGAAGAGAATAAAGAAAATTGAAGAAATCATGAAGGTAAAGACGAGGGGGACAGGGAACCCAGGTGGAAAATTTTTCGGAGAATGGGAAAATGGTTCAAAAAAAAAAGGAATGGGCCTCTCAAAGAAAATTTTAAAGGCAGAATCAACCCGAACCATGATCCTGAAAAGGAGGAAACCCACGGCTGAGAGGCAAGCAGGAGTTCCGGAGTTTTGTACCCCGAAACGGGCAGAAAACCCCGGACGAAAGGAAGACGAGGGAAAAAGAGGAGTTTTAAAAAAAGAAAGGAGAAATGGGAGGAAATGGGAAAAAAGGAAAAGCAGATCAAAAGGAAGGACAAGCACCCCCCCCCAGAAACCCCCGCAGAAGGACTTTCCCGCCCCGACAAAACCCCAAAACAACTGCCCCCCCCCCAAACCCAAACCCTCACACACCGTCCCCCTGTTTCCCCCCCCCCCACCACAGTTACAGTATTGGGCAGAAGTTTTAAGGTTTGGTACATTTAAAAGAGATGGGGTTAATGAATAAACATGAGGAATGGCAAGAAAGAATTAAAGAGAAGGTCCCTAGACATCATGCAGTTGCAGAAACAAAAATACGGGGAAAAAATTTAAAAATGCAATCTTCCCAAACCCGGAATTTCCAGATCATGGGGGAAAGATAGAAGGGCAAGGGGGGAGGTGGGGGTTTCTCTGCTCGTTAAAAAACAGATGGGGAAAAAGAGAAAATGGAAGGGATAGATGAGACGGGGGAAAGAGACCCACATAGCAATTTACTTCAGTCTCGGGAACACAAAGTGGTCAAATTCTTTATGGGATAAACCCCCACGAACTGCAGGAGGCCAAGAGAGGAAAAATGGAGAGAACAGAAAACAAAGGGGGACACACTTGCTGAGGGGGCAAAAGAGCTTTGCTCCAGAAAAGCAAAATTGCTTTTTAATTTTTTTGGGGGGTTTCAACCCCAGGGAGATTGACTGGGGGTAACTGAAACCACAGGGGGGGGCCCGAAAAAATGGGGAAACCCGGAATGTTGGACGTGGTGCCAGGAAAAAACCCCAAAGCAAAAACCTGGGTTTAAAAGGGCACTACCAAGAGGGAAAGAAAGAAACCCCGCAAGATTGGACCTTTTGGGTTTACCTTCCCGGGAGTCAGACATTGAGGAAAATCAATTTTGAGAGCCCCTAGGAGCAGCAAACCCCGTGGTTTTGTGCTTTGAATACAAGAGAAACTGAAAATGGAGAAAATAACAGGAGTTGAATGGGAAAAGCCTTTTAACTATAAAAGTTTTGGGGGCTTCAAAAAAAGGGGAAGGAAAACTTCCTGGGGGGGAGGTTCCAGTGGGACAAAAGAAATGGCAGGAAAGCAAGTTAAAAAGAAAAGAAAGGAATATGTAGCAACCAAAAAAGCCAAAGGGAAAAAGTGGAAAAGGTTTTATTACCAAGGGCTAAAATTTAAACCCAAACCCGGGAAACCAGAACGAGCCCCTGGTTTACCCAATTAAAAAGGAGGCAAAAAAAAAAAGTGCAATAGGGGAATGGGAAAAAATATTTGAAAAACAGAGAACACACGAAAAAAAGGGGGGGATCAGGCCCCAGAGCCAGGAATTTAGTATGCACAGGTAAAAGGGGGGAGGCCCAGCGATAGTATGAAAAAGACATGCATCCCAGAAAACGGGGGGCTGACCCGAAACGGTGTATAGCCACATCAGGAGGAAGACCCAAAAGTCAAAGACCAGGGATCAATTAAAGGGCAGAAGGGGGGAAAACTCCAAAAAAATGATCAGGAGGTATGTGAGGAGTTAAAAAGGAGATTTAAGGAAGTGTTTACAGGGAGAGAAGGAGGGGGGTGTGGGAAGACAGCACAGAAAGGGGAAAATCAAAGGGAATAACCAACAAGTGTTGGATGACATACGAACAACTGAGGAGGAAGGGGAAGCTCCTAAGTGGGCCTTGAAAACCCCAAAGGGGGAAAGGGACCAAGACAAAATCTGCTATGGTCCTTAGATAAGGGGGCAGAAATGCGTGCAAAGCCTCTAAACCCCAAAACTTCAAAACGTCCCTTGAAATGGGCAAAATACCTGAGAAAAGGGGAAAACAGCAAATGTACTCCCCCTATTTTAAAAAAGGAAAAGAAACGGGGGCGCTAAAATAAAAAGACCCGTGTCTCTGACATTTATTTTTGTGCCCAAAATCTTTGGGGAAGAATTTTCGGGAGGAGATTGGGGGGCCCCCAACTCCCCCGGAAAGGAACAAGAAAAATTAATAAAGAAAACCAGCCCTGGGGGTTTATGGAAGGCAAAATTTTTGTATCACAAAACTCATGGAGTTTTATGACAAGGTAACAGAAGTTTAAAAACGAGAGAGAGGGGTGGGGAGATACGTTTCCCCCACAGGGAATTTGTGCAGAAGCTGGGGGGAAACGGCGCATGTTTAAAAAGGGAAAGGGCCACTGCAATGGATTAGGGAATACCTGAGAGGGAAAGGGACAACGAGTCATGGTACGTTTAAAAGGTAATTTAGGGGTGGGGCTTGTTCCAGCGGGGTCCCACAGGGGCAGTTCAGGACCATGGGGTATTTTTGATAAATTTGAAAAGACATGATTGGGGAAAAATAGACCTGAAGTGTCCTGTTCCCCAGATGAATTTAAGTTGATGAAATAATTTAAAACGGGCGAGGGTGAGGCAGGACTGCAAAAAAGACCCCGGGCAGGCTGGACATGTGGTCCGTAAACTGGCTTCCCCGAAATTTTAATCCAGCCAAAAGCAAAAATCCCTGGGAAAATTTAAAGGGGGGGCAAAAAAAACCCGCAGACAGGGGTTTTAGGCTAGGTGGACAAAAATCAGGGCCTCACTCAGGAAGAAAGACCTTTGGGGGTGCCCCTAACCCGAGGGACAACCCCCCGGGGGCACACATCCCAAACCCAAAAAAAAATGCTGCAGCATACAGGCGGGGGCCCCGGCAAAAACCCGGAATAGCATTCCGATACCTTAATAAAAGGGAAACGTTTTAAGGGCACTGTACCCCTGTGTATGTTAGGCTCATAAAAAGGAGTATGCAAACCCCCATTTTGGAACACAAAACCTGGTCAAGCACGTCAAGAAGTTACAGGAAAATACAAAGGTTTCCCAAAAAGGCCCAGTCCCCCGAGCTCTAAAGGGGAAAGTCGTTTCGAGGAAAGGTTAATGGAAAAAATTTGGACTGACGACACCCGAGAACAAAAGGGGGCCCGGGGGGGCATGATAAAAAAACATAACCCAAGGGTACTGAGGGGGGAAAAGGCAAGTGGACCCGACATAGGGAAATTTTTCCCGGGAGGGGGCACAGGGACAAGGGGGCACAACTGGAAGCTGAAAAAATCAGACGATTTACAGGGGCGTTAGGAAGTCTTTCTTCCAGTAAAAAAAAATGTTTTCAGGGAAGTGGAATAGCCTGGCAAGTGAAGTAGTGCAGGCAGGAAAACCATACATAGTTTTGAGAAGAGGATGATAAATCAGGAAGCAGAGGAGAGGAGAGGCCCTAGTGCGTCAGTGAAAGGGGCGGGGCCGGGAAAGCTAGTCTCGCCCCCTGAAAACCAAAATTTTAGGTGGGTACAATTAGGGGGGAGTTCACCCCAAAACCAACACATACACCACATGGTTTCGGAGAGGGAAAATTCCTGTGTCAAAAACCAACTGGGTTTTTATGACAGGGTTTGATGGAGTAAGACAAGAGGGGAGAGGGGTGGGCCCGATTGCATTTTTTTTTGGACTGCAAGAAGGAAATTTGACACGTACCCACACAAGGATTAGTGAAAAAAAATGGGGGCCCAAAGCAGGGAAAAACCATTACTCGCTGCGGGTCGGGAAGGGACAGAAAGGGGAGTAAGGGTTTACGGGGCGAGGGAAAGGTTGGGGGCACCTGTGACCGCGGGGTCCCCACATTGTCATTTCCTAGGACCAGTGCTTTTTTTTGGTATTTGTGAACGACATGACAGAAGGAAAAAAAACTCCGAGGTTTCCCTGTTTCAGAGGGGACGTAAAAGTTGATGAAGATTTCCCTTTTATCAAAGACCAGGGGGAAAATTACAAAGGGATTTGGACAGGCTGCAAAATTTGGGTCCAGCAATGGCTCCTGCCAGTTCAATCCCACCAAGTGCAAAGCCCTGATTTTTGGGGGAAAGGGGGAAAAAGAAGCCCAAAGGGGGGGAAAAGTACAGTCTAGGGGGCCGTAAATACAAACTTTCACTAAAGGGAAAAAAGTTTTCTGGGGTGGTAAACAAAAAAGGCACATCTCCTGAAGCGCACATCCCCCAAAAAACTGTTTTTCGGCTAGGGTTTGCCGGGGCCAAAACCTCAGAACAGCTTTCCCTTTTCCCATCTTAATAAGGAATCTTTTCAAGCCCTGAAAACCCCAAAGTATGTTGGGCCCCCTATTGGATTTATCCCGGCCCGGGTTTGGGAAACCCCCCACTCCTACCCAAAGCATGTAAAAAAAATAGAAAAAGTAAAAAGGGTTTTTGCAACAAGAAAAGTCCCGGGAGTAAAGGGTAGGGCCCCATGGGAGGGTTAAGGGGGAAATTCAACCTGCGACATGGAGGACGGGAAAGAGATAGGGGGGCCCATGATAACGACTTAAAAAAATCCTGGGGGAAATTAAACAAGGTGGAAAAAGACGGGGAGTTCCAGGGGTTGGACACAGCAAAAACGGGGACACAGTTGGAAGCTAAAGACAAGATAAATAAAAGGGAGGTTGGGAAAGGGGGGTATTTTTCAGCCGAAAAGAGTAGTCGGGGAAGGGGAAATTTATTTTGGGGAAGCGATTTTAGTGGAGGCAAAAGGGTCTATACATAGCTTTTAAGCGAGGTACGATAAAAACTATGGTTCGGGGGTGACCTAGGGAGGACCAGTGAAGAGGGGGGGGCCAGGGGGCTTGGACTCGAAAACCCGCAACCTCAAATAGGTGAAATACATAACCCCAAAATACACACGCACAAAAACAAAACCCTAAAAGTGAGGGGCACAGCAAACAAAATTTAGAAAAAATATTCTCAGTAGGAACAGAGAGGCTTCCAGTAACCCCAGGGGGGTGGGGGCACCAGCAAGTGCTGGGGCATACTTGCAATAAGGAAAACAGATTTCAATCTTTTGTGCCACCCTTGAACAAGTTCAAAAAATTCTTCGAAAACCCCAAAGGGAACTTCCTGAGGTGTGGAATCATCTAAGTAGTCCATATTATAAAAAAAAAGGGGTCAGACAGGAGGTTGCACTAAACTAAAAAAACCTGTGTCATGGTGTTAGCATGTAAGGGGCTTTCAGGGAAAATTATCAGAAGAGAGGTGGGGGAACGTTTTGAAAAGAAAAGGGTTCATACTGACAACCAGGGTTACTCCAGGTAAAGGGAGATCCCCCATAAAAAACTTCTGGAGTTCCATGGAAAAAAGGTAAGAGGGAAATAAGGGCAAGGGAGAGAGAAAGGGGGGAGTAGACTTGGAGTGTTAAAAAAAGGCTTCGACCCAAAAAACCACCCCAGGAGACTCGTTGGGGAAAAATAAAGAGGAGCAGTCAAACAATGACAGGGGAAAGTACCGGGAATTTGGGTCAGGGGAATATCTGACAGGAAGGGAAAAAAAATTTTGTTTGGGAAGTAACGAGGGGGGTCACCAAAGGATACATGTGTAGTAAGGGGGTTTCCCCTTTGGGTTTAGTAAAAAGTCCGGGGCTGTTTCTTTTATAGCTAACTGATATGACGGAAAAGGGAAAAAGATTCAGAGGTGTCTCTGGCATACGATGTGAAGCTAAAAGGGGAGAGGATCAGGATGGGTTTCAAAAGGGATCCGGATGGCTGCAAGCATTTTTTCCCTTTAAAATTTTTCGTGAAGTTTTTTCCCCAAAAAGTGCAAAAATTATGAAGGGGGTTTTGGGGAAGAACAAAAAAAAAGAAAGGGTACAAATTAAGGGGATCAAAAAGGCCCGCGAAACTTAAAAACCCCTCGGGGTTGCATTTTTACCAAGCATATTTTTCCCGAGGGACACGACATGTGGAAGGGTTTTTGGGACTCCGGGAAATTTTCCTTTTTTGAGATGATGTGAAGGGTTTAAAGAGGAAAATTAAAATCCCCGGGTGAGGGGTCAGGAGGACTTCCCAAAAAGGGCCTGGGGCAAAACCCGGGCAAACCCGGTTTCCGCAAAAGGTTTCTCGAAATTTAAAACCCGCCAAAAAACAAAGTCAAGAAGGGTTGGGGAAAAGGGGACGAAAAGTATTGGCTAGGTTTGGGCCCAAGGGCTGCAAACCTCACTCAAGGGAGAAAGGGTCTTGGGGTAAAATATAACAAACGAGCATATCTCCGGGGAAACACACTCAAAACCCGTAACTGCTGCAGGGAAAATGGGCGCGTGGCCAAACCCGAAAAAAAGCGTTCGAAAAACCTTAGAAGGAATATTCAAGGGCATGTACACCGTGTATGTCATTTTCCCCTTTCTGGAGTATGCAGCACCTTTTTTGGAAACCCAATTGATAAAGCAAGTGAAGGGAAAATAGGAAAAAATACAAAGGTTTTTTAAAAAACAAATAGTCCCTGAGCTACGGGGAAAAGTCCTATGAAGAAAGGTTTAAAGGGGAAAACGGCCCTTTACGCACTGGAGGACAGGAGGGGGGAGGGGGGACATGATAAACGAAAAATATAAAATTTTGGGGCAGAATAGACAAGGGGGGGAAAAAATCAGGATGTTCCAGGGAGGGGACACAGAAACAAGAGGTCACAATTGAAAGTTGAAGACTCAGATGAATCAAAGGGATGTTAGGAAGTATTTCTTCAGTCACAGAGTTGTCAGGCAGCGGAATAGCCTAGAAAATGGCGTAGTGGAGGCAGGAACCATACACAGTTTTAAGACGAGGTTTGATAAAGCTCATGGAGCAGGGAGAGAGAGGGTCCAGTAGCAACCGGTGAAGAGGCGGGGCCAGGAGCTAAGACTCGACCCCTGCAACCACAAATAGGTGAGTACAAATAGGTGAGTACATCAACCGAATATCTGGTGCAACATACGGGGTCCTGGCAAACCTAACAATAGCGTTTTGATACTTTAGTAAGGAATCGTTCAAGACTCTGTACACCGTGTACGTCTGGCCCATACTCGAGTATGCAGCACCTGTTTGGAACCCACACCTGGTCAAGCAAGTCAAGAAATTAGAGAAAGTGCAAAGGCTTGCAACAAAGGTACTTCCAGAGCTAAGGGGAATGTCCTACTAAGAAAGGTTAGGTGAAATTGACCTGACGACACTGGAGGTGAAAAGGGTTAGGGGTGACATGATAACGACATACAAAATACTGCGAGGAATTGACAAGGTGGACAGGGACAGGATGTCCTAGAGATGGGACACAGAAACAAGCGGTCACATCTGGAAACTGAAGACTCGATGGTCAAGTTTTTTTTTTTTTAAAATCAACTGGCCGATTCCCACCAAGGTAGGGTGGCACGAAAAAGAAAAACTTTCACCATCATTCACTCCATCACTGTCTTGCCAGAAGGGTGCTTTACAGAAGAGTTTTTAAACTGCTACATTAACACCCCTCCTTCAGAGTGCAGGCACTGTACTTCCCATCTCCAGGACTCAAGTCTGGCAGGCCGGTTTCCTGAATCCCCTTTATAAATGTTTACTTTGCTCAAAACTCCAACAGCACGTCAAGTATTAAAAACAATTTGTCTCCATTCACTCCTATCAAAAACGCTCACTCATGCCACTGGAAGTCCAAGCGCTTCGCACACAAAACCTCCTTTACCCCCTCCCTCCAACCTTTCCCAGGCCAACCCCTACCCCGCCTTCCTTCCACTACGAGTGATACACTCTTGAAGTCATTCTGTTTCACTATTCTCTCTACATGTCCACCCCCTCAACAAACCTCCTCAGCCCTCCGGACAACAGTTTTGGTAATCCCGCACCTCCCCCTAACTTCCAAACTACGAATTCTATGCATTATATTCACACCACACATTGTGCTCAGACATGACATCTCCACTGCCTCCAGCCTTCTCCTCGCTGCAACTTCATCACCCCTGCTTCACACCCATACCAGAGCGTTGGTAAAAAATATACTCTCATACATTCCTTTCTTTGCTTCCAAAGGGCAAAGTTCTTTGTCTCCACAGACTCCAAGTGCACCACTCACCCTTTTCCGCTCATCAATTCTATGATTGACCCCATCTCTCATAGACCTATCCGCTGACACGTCCACTCCCAAATATCTGAATACATTCTCCTTCTCCATACTCTCTCCCTCCAATCTGATATCCAATCTTTCATCACCTAATCTTTTTGTTATCCTCATAACCTTACTCTTTCCTGCATTCACTTTCAATTTTCTTCTTTTACATTCCTTACCAAAATTTATCCACCAACCTCTGCAACTTCTCTTCAGAATCACTCAAGAGCACAGTTTCATCAGCAAAGAGTAACTTTGACAACTTCCACTTTATGTGTGATCCTTTATCTTTTAACTCCACACCTCTTGCCGCCCCCATTTACTTTTCCCTTCAACCCCA
>NC_069399.1:37415832-37449121 GCF_026875155.1 Cherax quadricarinatus
AAGCTTGGTCAAGTCTTGAAATTAGGGGTTGTATTTCCCAGAGAATAAAAATCCTGGATATAATCCCTTTTTTAGTGTTGAATTTTTATGGGGTTTAGTAAACAGCTTCCAAGCACCCTTCAGCCCCCCGTGTAGTTGACTGGCAGTCGTGAAATTGCGGCGATCATGACTCCGAAACCAGCTGTTTCAGAGTCACTTTGACAGTTATGGAAAATTTAAAATCGGCCGAGAGGGAAGTGGGGATAGGTGCAAAATTGGTGGGGGAGAGGAAATAATAAAGAAAAAGAAAAAGAGTCGGGGCAAAACCCAACCGCAGGCATTTGTAAGGCATTATATAGGGCAAAAAATAAATCATGTGCTGCTGTGCTCTCTCTCGCATTCGTATCTCGTATCAACTGCAAGAACGTCACGCAAATCGGGCTAAGGGCAGGAGGTATGGTGGCTCCAAATGACACCAGGCAAGCCGCTCCACCGTACTGCACAGAGAACGCCTCTCCACGAAAAATGGAATTTAAAAGATGAGGTGGAGAGATAAAAAATAAATAGGCAAAGATGGTAATCTTTTAGGACATTTTTGCGTGAAAAAATGCAAAAAAAAAACGAGCGGAAGCGTGCAAAAGAAGAGGAAGATTGCTGGGAAAAAATTAAGTGTATCGAGGCGGGAGGAGCAGGTCGTAAAGGGCTCGGAAGAGATTGACAAGATTGTGAGGGCGTCTGACAGAGTCGTCAAGATAAAAAAGTTCTGTGTTGGTGATATGTCTCAAGTTTTGTAAAACGCCCGGTTTTTGGATACGTTGGAGCTTCAGTGCGTTAGTCTTAGTTTTTTAAGGCAAGGGGAGGGGTAAGTGATGGAGGCCTGATAAGTGCTGTGTATAAGTGAAGCTTGGTGGCAGGACCTGCACCTCTCAGTTTATTGAGCTGAGAGAGTTCAATCCCGGCAACAGCTGTTTTGGACACAAGTGCAACTAATGTGACATTTATTGTGGCAACGTTTCGCTCTCCAGGAGCTTTATCAAGCCATTACAAACAATACATGGACACAGAGGGTATATAAATGCCACATTAGTTGCACTTGTGTCCTTTTACTTTACATATTGTCGGTAATTCTACCAACTTTATTACACACATATGAGTATTCGTAAAGGATAGGTTTTAAGTTCGACAGGAGCAGGAGTGCCACGTCTTTTATAGAAAAAGTTGATCTTGGACTTGTTGACATTGGTTTTTATTCGTCATAATAGTTCCCATGCGATAATCCTATCGACCTCGAGTTGTATTCCGTGTGTAAGGAATCTAGTGTTGCCGTGTGCTGTGAACTGTGTAATGTTGTCTACATAAGAGGTGGTGAGTGTGTTCGAGTATATGGATTCAGGCATGACATTTGTGTAAAGAATATAGAGTGTAGGAGACTTGTGGGGGCTCCTGCATGAGGTGTGAAGTGTCAGAGGTTTTGTTCCTGAACTTTATACACATAGTGCGGCCCTCAAGGAAATGCATAATAATTTCGTCATATTTACTGGAAAATCAAAGGAGGTGCGATCTTGGGCCTTGTTTATGTGTATATAGCTCAGGACGATGTTTAAAGCGTCCCTTTTGGTAGAACGGTGTTGTCTGATTCCAAACTGCTGTTCGTTCAGTAGGTTGTCTCAAGGAAAAGTTTTTGAGTCTCATGTTCACAAGTTCTATGTTCACAAGTTGCTCAAAAGTCATCCCTAAGATTTCTAGCAGGATTATGGGCCTTTAGATCTTTGGGTCTGTCAAGTCTTTACCAGGCTTAGGGATGAGAGTAGCCAAAGCAGATTTGAATAAAGGTGAGAAGCATCCGTATGCACTGGAGAGATCGGTAATAGCTGAAGCGAGTGTGGAAGGTGTCGAAGGGCAGAATGATTATTATTAATATTATAATCAAGGGGGAAGCGCTAAACCCAGAGGATTATACAGCGCCCGGGGGGGGAGGATGTGGAAGGCATTCAGGCTTAAATTTGGGGAACTGGAGCACAGATCCAAATTTCCCCCAAAACAGAGCCCCTTTACCAACATCAAAGGGAAACCCTTCCCTTTAGGGGAAGGGCAGAATGAGATAGGCCAGAAGCACCAGGTGCTTTCTTGGGGAGTCGTGTTAAGAGGAGTTGTATTCTGTTGTGTGAAAGGAGAGGTAGAGGATGGGAGGAGGAAAGGAATTTAGAGTGATGATTGGCTTGGCCTGGTGAGTGGTCAGATGACTATGGTGCTGTGTTTCACCAGCGTTCGATGTCGGATGTGTCAGTAACCTAATTGTGGATCGTTGCAGGGATTGAGACTCAGCTCCTGGCCCGCTCTTCACCGACCGCTTTTAGGTCCTCTCTCCCCCTGCTCCCTGAGCTTTATCATACCTCGTCTTATAACTATGTATAGTTCATGCCTCCAGTACATCGCTTGCAAGATCTATACCACGTCCCTAACTACTCTATGACTGAAGAATATACTTCTAACATCTCTTTGACTCATCTGATCTTCTTCCTCCTATTCGTGTACCCCTTGTTTCTGTGTCCCATCTCTGAACATCCTGTCTCTGTCCATCTTGTCTATTCCAGCCAGTATTTTTGTTGTCGTTATATATGTCTTCCCTGACCCTCCTGTTCTCCAGTGATTGTCTCAGACCGATTTACCTTACCTTTCTTCATAGGACTTCCCCTTAGCTCTGGAACTTAGTTGTTGCATAACCTTTTCACTTTCTCTAATTTCTTCGAGTGTTTGACCAGGTGTGGGTCCCAAAATTGGTGCTGACGTACTCCTGTTATGCCTGACGGACACGTTTACCGGAGTTTACCTGGAGAGAGTTCCGGGGGTCAACGCCCCCGCGGCCGGTCTGAGACCTGGCCTCCTGGGGATTCAGAAGCCTGATCACACCTGGCTGTTTGCTGGCTGGCTGCACGCAAAACCAATCATACGAGCCACAGCCTGGCTGATCCGGAACTGACTTTAGGTGCTTGTCCAGTGCCAGCTTGAAGGTGCCAGGGGTTGTTGGTAATCCCCCTTATGTGTGCTGGTGAGGCAGTTGAACGTCTCGGGCCCCTGGACACTTATTGTATGGTCTCTTTAAACGTGCTAGTGACACCCTGCCTTTTATTGGGGGGTTGGTGCATCGTCTGCCAAAGTCTTTTGCTTTCCGTAGTGAGTGATTTTTTCGTGAGGCAAGTTCGGTACTAGTTACTCTAGGATTTTCAGGTGTTCTATAATCATGTATCTCTCCCCCTGCGTTCCAGGGAATAAGGTTTTAGGAACCTCAAGTGCTCCCAATAATTGAGGTGTTTTATCTCCGTTATGCGGCGCCGTGAAAGTTCTCTGTACATTTTCTAGGTCGGCAATTTCAACCTGCTCTGGAAACGGGATGTTAGTGTGCAGCAATATTCAAGCCTAGATAGAATGACAAGTGTGACCTGAGAGTGTCATTCATGGCGTGGCCCCTCCCTGGTTTTGAAGGTTCTCATTTTCATCCTGTCATTTTTTCTAGCACGATCGATTGGATACAATGTTATGGACCTTGTAGGCATGAGATCTCCGACATGATCACTCCCAGGTCTGTGGACGTTGGTGTTTCGCCTAATATTTTGTGGCCAGAATTTGTTTGGTACTCTTGATGATAGTATTATATTTTCTCATGTTTTACCATATCTGAGTAATTGGAAATTTTCATCGTTTGAACTTATATGTTTTCTGAGCCCACTGAAAGATTTGGTGATGTCTGCATGGAGCTTTTGCCAGTGTCTGCAAGGGAGGAAGACACTGTCATGCTGATTCGGGTGTGTCATCTGCAAAGGAAGTCACGGTGCTGTGGCTGACATCCTTGTCTAGTCGGATTAAAGGCTAATGAGTATACATGATGGGAGGAGTAGAAGTTCTGTGCCTTGTGTAATTTGCCTGTGTATAAAGTCTGAACGATTCCTTACTGAGGTTCCGGACACCGCTGTTCTCAGGTTTTTGCCAAAGCGCCCATTGATGAGCCAGCAGTTATCTGGTTAATGTGTGCTTCTGGCGATGTACTCGGTATTTACTCACTCCTAGGTCTTTTCCTTGAGGGAGGTTTTCAGCCTTTGTCCTCCTAGCATATAATATGTCTGCGGTCTTATTTGCCCTCTCCGATCTTCGTGACTCTGTATTTGGCGGGGTAATTCTAGGAGCAGTGTTTCTGGATACACATCAGCCTGTCCAGGTCTCTTGTAGACCTGTCTGGGGATCGCGTCTGATTTTATTCATTAACTTCTCGTCATCACTGCAAATAGGGACACTTCTGAGTATATCACTTTCATCATGGTCGCTTCAATATAAAAGGAATAACCATGTGGTCCCAGGACTGATCCTGTGGGGACCCCGCTCGTTACTGGCCGCCCACTGTGATACTCATCACGGGACCATGACTCCCGCTGTTGCCTCCCTGTTAGATATTCTCTGATCCATGGCAGTACCCTTCCTGTATACGTGCCTTTTCCTCTTGATTCTGTACCTAATCTCTTGTGAGGATCTTGTCGAGGCTTTTTGCAGTCAAAGTGAATGCAATCTGCCACCCTCCCTCTATTTTCTTACTTCTGTACCTTGTATAAACTCTAGAGGTTTGTGGCATCAGGATTTTCCTTCCAGGATCCGTGCTGGATGTAGTTATAATCTTGTTCCGCTCCAGGTGCTCCAGCAGGTGTCAAGTACGCGCAAGGGTCTTTGAAGATGTCTTATAGCTCTGCTGGGTTTGTTGTTGTGAGTGAAGTGTCTGAAAGCTGTACGTGTTTGGCGGCTTCATGATTTCCGGATGGAAATTTAGAAATTCTTGGGCAGCCTTAAGCGTGAGCTTCTGCTGTGTCATTTAGTGACGGCAGTATCTGTTGTGGTAATTTCCATTCTCTAGACTGTGAATGATGTGCACCCGCTGATTGAGAGATCCCACGCGTATGAGATTTCAGCTGTTTTGATTAAGGCAAGCGGTGTCTGTATACATGTGGGCAGGCCGCTGTGTTCTTTCCGAAAGGTCGGAATGATTAGCGTACTTTGTAGTGTTTATGTGGGGCACTGACTTTTCCAGGGCATCTTGTGTAATAGAAAGTTGCATTCGTGCAAGTGTGTGTCTATGTCTGATGAACGAGTCTGTTGTCGAAAGTTGTGTGTGTGATCTAGTTGTCTAGGCGTTGTTTGAATATGTCCCCAGTCGCCTAGTGAGTAAGCTGAGTTGGGTAACTGGAAGAGTATTGGGTTAGAGGAAAATATGGAGGGTGATGGGAATGTGGTCGGGATCATGAGGAGGGCCGGGGTGATCATGAAATGGCGAAAGCAAGATAATTGCTGGCTGTGTTGGTGATTATTTTTTCAGGTTTTTCCCTGACCATTATGTGTGGGAATTTAGAGAAGTGTGGGACCAAGGTGAATGAGATGTTTTTTTGTGTGACAAGATTAAGTAATTGAATGTAATTTTGATTGATGGAGGTTGCCATGGAAAATAGGTGTTTTACCACTGAGTTCAGCAAGGTGGTATAGAAGACGAAGTGTCATTGAAAAGTATGTTAGATCATGGAGGAATATATTTGTTTGGGGACGTGCATATGTTATGTAAATTATTGATTGGGCGCGGGTGCACCACACACACCACATCACACACTCTCACACACACACACACACACACACAAACTCACCATCCTCACATATATTATATATATATATATATATATATATATATATATATATACATTTGTTTTTGTCACACGGGCCGATTCCCACCAAAGGCCAAGGGTAGCCCAAAATTAGAATAGACTATCACATCATTCACTCCATCACTGCATTGACCTGAAGGGTGCTTTACACTTCAGTTTGTAAACTGCAACATTACCCCCTCACTTCAGAGTGCAGGTCACTGTTCTTCCCATCTCTGGACCCTCAAGTCCGGCTGCCGGTTTCCCTGATTCCCTTCATAAAATGTTACTTTGCTCACACTCCAACAGCACGTCATGTATTAAAAAACCATTTGTCTCCATTCACTCCTATCAAACCACGCTCACGCATGCCTGCTGGAAGTCATATATATATATATATATAATCATCATATTATATTATATATATTATATATATATATATATATATATACTATATATAATATATATATATATATTTATATTATATATATATATATATATAAATATATTAAATATATGGCAAGGAATTCGCACGATTGCAGGCGAAATATACTCAAACACTGATCTCTGGCTGATAGGAGTCTCGAAACCTACGAACCTTGAGAACAAGGTACGCCAGTGCCTAAGGTTCGAGTCTCCTTCAGCCAGAGATCGGGCTTTGTATATTTCACTGCTCTTTGCGCTTCCTTGCATTGTTAATAATCTCTGTAGCTGATGCAGGCTGGGGATGAGATGAAAAGCTGTAAGCCTACTCCCTGGGAAAGCTCGGCTGCCTTGGATCAAGGTCTAGCGCAAATGGACTCATGGTATTGGATCCAGCTGTGGGGGAGGACTGGTTTTTAAAGCACTACGTCCTTGGTCCAAGTTTCGTATGTTCCGAAGTCTCCTTCAGACAGAGATTCAGCGTTTGTGTATATTTCGCTGCTCTTGCGAATTCATGCATTGTTAAATTCTCTAGTAATTCTGATGCATGCAAGGGATAAGATGAAATGCTGGTTAAGGCCGTCTCCCTGAAAGCTGGCGGCCTTGGGATCAACGTCTAGCGCTAGCTGGGACGCCTGGGTATTTGGTCCAGTGAGGTGAGAATGGTATAGAACTTGCGTACCTTGTTCAAGGTTCAGTAGGTTCGTGTCTCCTTCAGCCTGTGATCAGTGTTTGTATAATATATATATTATTACTATATATCTTATATAGATAATATATATTTATATATAGATATATATATATATATATATAATTTTTAACATAAGTCGGCCGTCTCCACCTAAGCAGGGATGACCAAAAAGGGATAATTCCCCAAAAAGAAAATATCTTTCATTCCTTCGTCAATTCTTTCATCTCACCACCTAATTCACTATTTTTGCAGAGGTGCTCAGGAATACAGCGTTTTGAAACAACACATATGAAAGATACACAGCATATCCGTCCAAACTGCCAATAATCCCATACCCCTCTTTCCACGTTTTTATATATATATATATATATTCTAGATATAAATATGGGTGTGTGTGTGTGGCTTTGTGTCGTGGTGTGTGTGGAGTGTGTGTGTGTGTGTGTTGTAGTGTATCATCATCAGACTTTAGTGCAATAAGCAGACCACAGACAATATTGGCCTAAGTTTTCCAATATGTGAAGGGGGACCTGTGATGGGTTATCGGAAATTCGTTCAGGTTATGATCTGAGGTCAAGAGGATTTAAATGTTGTCCTGGAAACACGGAACAAAAGATGATGCCTAATTATTTTTTGGCAATTTTCAAAACGTTCTGCTAATTTTCTTTTTCGCCCACTTGAGATCTACTCAGGTGATTACTTGCCTATAAAAGGATGAAATTCTTCTGGGAGTGTTCTAGTGTTCCAAATTAGATATAAAATTGACGGCCTATTTTGGTGTCACCAGCCAAATTGGCTTATGTCGCTATTGATTCCCTCATACTACGTCGTTTATGTAATTTGAGAACAACAGGGGCCCAACACTGACTCTTTGTGGGACAATGCTTTTGACGTGCCCCATTGATTTTGCCCCATTTTTGCAAACTCTCTGCTTGACTATTTGGTCAACATTGCCTCTACCCAGGAAAAAATTTCTGCACCTATTCGTGTGATTTAAGTTCCTCAATAGCCTCTGATGTGGAAACTCTATACGTAGCCTTACTGAGTCATATACACAATATCGTATTCTTTCATGAATCCTACCTCCTCAAAACTTAAGAGAGAAAAAGGTTAGTAAATGTTTAAGAACAGGAACGCCCTTTGCTAAAAACAGCGTGATGAGACTTTCATTATTCAACTCTGTGCACTTCAAGATGCTACGAATTGCTTCGGAAATTGATTCATAATTTTCCCACTATCGGAGGTTAGGCTTATTGGTCTATAGTCGAGCCAAGGACCTGTCATCCTGCCTTGTTAATAGGTATTACTTTTGCCATTTTCCACTATAGGCACTATGCCAGTTTGTAGTGATATGTTAATAAGATTTGCCAAAGGTATGCTAAGTTCCTCTTTAAATTACTTTAAACCACCCTTGCAATCAGCTCATCGGGGCCTGGGGATTTGTTTAGGTTTTAGTTTTGCTATTTGTCTGTGGACCATGTCACTAGTTACTGCAATGTGCTTAGTTTATTTTCGTTCACTTCTTCCTACATAAGCTATTATTTCTGGAATATCGCTAGTTTTTTCCTGGGTGAAAACTGAGAGGAAGTAGGTATTGTGAATTTCCACACATATTTCCTTATCATTGTCAGTGATCTGTCCCAGAGTTACTCTTATAGAGGGCCTATCTTGTCCTAAATCTTACTTCTGTATAATTGAAAGAACACCTTTGGGGTTTAGACTTTGAATCCCTTGCGTACCCTTAGCCTCATAATCCATTTTGCTTTTTCTTATTCCTTTCTTTATTTCTCTCTTTAATTGAATATATTAATTCTTACTGCCCCTTTCCTTCTTTTGTTAAGGCCTATTATAGGCTCTTTCTTTTTTGACCTATAAGAATTTGTTATCGATTGTTCTCCATTTGATGATATTTTTGTTAGATCTATTTTCCCTACTCGCGAAACAATATGTTGTGTATGGGCAGCAGCTAGAAAACTATGCTCTGAAAAACGTCATATTGGAAACCAAGATCACCTACCGGACCCAGTAGTAAGACATCCAATTTATGACCCTCCCTAGGTAATTTTTCAATCCCATGAAGTCGCCCACGCGATAATCTGGGACAGATCTGTTCTGCAGTTATCTGGCGTATTTCCCATGATTTATACTGAAACTAAGTGAATAGTGTGATCTCTTTCCAATGCTCATCATTACCTCAAGACTATTAATTAGTGATCTCTTTGTTCGGCAAGAACCAGTCAAGCAGCTGATTGTTGCCCTTCTAGTTGGTTCTGTCACAACCTGTTCTAAAAAGCAATCCTGAACCCGTTTCAAGTTAGTCACTAGACTCAAGAATTTCCTGTAACTACTTGTTCCAAGTAATTTGTCTAAGCTTAAAATCTCCCATTATCATTTCCATTTTCTTATCTAGTGGTCTTATGATTGCGTCCCATTACTGCTTTATGCACTCCCTATCAGGTTTGGGGGCCTATAAAATCACAACCAAATGGAATTGGTCACGACCATCGAGAAAACTGTAGCCAATAACCAGATTCTGTGTTGATGTTTCTAATTTATATCAATGTCTAAGACAACAATATTAATGTTTCTCATTGCATACATTCGCCGCTCCACAAACCTTCCTCTTGACCCTATCAGTGTGGATATAGTTTATAACCCTGTATGTTGCATTCATAAGGCATTTCTCGGTCCTTTCAAGATTTTGAACAGGCTCTGTTTTACCAATAATATCTATATTACCTACACTTGCAAGTACATCTAGCTCATCTTTCTTATTTCTTAGGACTCTACTATTTGTATTAGCAAACATTAAGGGAGATTGTTCACTAGTTGCCTTATGCACTATTCTCTTTGTTGTTCACATTGATTGGCCACGTACTAGCAACTTTTTTTGAATATTGTCTTTAAACATATCCCTGAGGTATCCGTATTAATGCTGTTTTTAACCCTAATACTGCAGCCTGATTGTTTCCCTCAACACACCTTACCTCTTTATTCTATCAGTTTAAATCCTAGTCCAAGTCATCAAATTACCCTTCTCAATCGAATGGCTAAATGCAAACCACTCCTTCCCCAGAGAGATGAACCCCATTCCCTGTGCCAATACAATATCGTGTTTGCCAAGAATAGGTCCAAGTTATCAATGAATGGGATTGCAAATTCCTTTGCAGTACTTGCCAGCCAGCAATTTATCCAAATTGACCTCAAGACATCCATTATTGCCCTCTCCTTTTCTAGGCAAGATGCTACATATCACTGGGACCCTCCCTTAGACTAACTACTTCTATGGCTGACCTGCTATTTCCGGCAGAGGGCTCCCTTGTCTCGGCCCTTTCCAATGTCATTCCCCCAGCACTAAGACAGATAATGGGCTTGCTCCCATTACCTGCCATATATTATCCAACCTGCTGTCTATGTCAAACAGCACCAACTACAGAAGACACACTCTCTGTCTTGACTTTACTGTCTCTGTTAAAAATAATGCATGGTCCATATATCGACCTCAGAATCACAACTTCTGTGTAAAAATATTCATTACCGTGATTAGCAGCGGAATCAGTGTACCTTCAACCCTCACTAAACCGATTGAAGTACACTCGTCTTGAGGAAAAGTGAATCGGATTTCCATACCTTAACTTCTTCTCTGTTATCCCTCCATATCTTCCTTCTTCCTGAATGTGAACTACTTGCCACTTTAAAGCGGGACTATCACTGCTAGGACCATTTCCTCCTTACCAGCTAATTCCTTTCACACTCACTCCTAAACTCTTCTTCAATCACTTTAACATGAGATTCTAAAAACCACTACAACAAGTCATGTGCTTGGTAAATACACCCCGCGCTAACTCCCAGAGCTAGGATGGTTATTATGACCGGCAGGTGAAACTACTGACCACCTTCCATTTCGTACTCCACGGAACAGCAGGCAACCTCCTGTAGTACTTTTGTCATCTTCAGGCTCTACCAGGTTGGGCCCCACAGTGTCTCACGTGGGGGTTACTTGACTTGCTCAAGGGTTCCCATATCCATTGAGTGGTGAGGGGACACTACCACAGGAAACACCATTGAGTGGTGAGACAACTACCACAGGTAAACTCCAATTGAGTGGTGAGACATACCACAGGAAACACCATTGGAACTGGAATGACAATACCAGAGGAAACACCATTTGAGTGGTTAAGACAATACCACAGGGAACAACATTGAGTGGTGAGACAATACCCACAGACACACCATTGAGTGGTATAAGAAATACCTCAGGAAACACCACTGCCTTAGAGGTGGTGTGCAGCGGGACCACTAACCACAGGAAACACCATTGAGAGGTAAGACAAATAACCACACAGGGAAACACCATTGAGTGGTAAGACAATACAGAGGGAAACACCATTGAGTGTTTAAGGACAATACACAGGAGGAAAACACCATGAGTGGTGAGTACGCATATCTCTCACAGGAAAACCATTGAGTGGTTAAGTCAATACCAAGGAAACAACATTGAGTGGTAAGACAATACCACAGGAAACACCATTGAGTGGTGAGACAATACCACAGGAAACACCATTGAGTGGTGAGACAATACCACAGGAAACACCATTGAGTGGTGAGACTACTACCACACGAAACACCTTTGAGTGGTGAGGTACATACCACAGGAAACACCAATTGAGTGGTGAGACACTACCAAGGAAACACCATGATTGTGCAGATGACACTACACAGGAAACCACCATTGAGTGGTGGAGACCACTACCACAGGAAACACCATTGAGTGGTGAGACATTACCACAGGAAACACCCATTTTTTGGGAAGGGTGGTGAGACAATACCACAGGACAACACATTGAATGGTGTGACACTACACAGGAAACACCATTGAGTGGTTGTAGACAAATACACAGAAACACAATTGAAGTGGTGAGACAATACACAGAAAACACCATTGAGTGGTGAGGACAATGCCCAGGAAAACACCTTTTGAGTGGTTGATGAGACAATACCACCAAGAAACACCATTGAGTGGTGAGACAATACCACAGGAAACACCATTGAGTGGTGAGACAATACCACAGGAAACACCATTGAGTGGTGAGACAATACCACAGGAAACACCATTGAGTGGTGAGACAATACCACAGGAAACACCATTGAGTGGTGAGACAATACCACAGGAAACACCATTGAGTGGTGAGACAAATACCACGGGAAAACACCATTGAGTGGTGAGACAACTACCACAGGAAACACCATTGAGTGGTGAGACAATACCACAAGAAACACCATTGAGTGGTGAGACACTACCACAGGAAACACAATTGAGTGGTGAGACAATACCACAGGAAAGACCATTTGAGTGGTTAAGACATGACCACAGGAAAAACCTCATTGGAGTGGTGAGGAACAATACACAGGGAAACCATTGAGTTGGTGAGACAATACCACAGGAAAACACCATTGGAGTGGTAAAGACAATACCACAGGAAACACCATTGAGTGGTGAGACAATACCACAGGAAACACCATTGAGTGGTGAGACACTACCACAGGAAACACCATTGAGTGGTGAGACAATACCACAGGAAACACCATTGAGTGGTGAGACAATACCACAGGAAACAACCCATTTGTTGGGATGAGGACACTACCACTAGGGAAACTCCATGAGTGGTGAGACAATACCACAGGAAAACACCCAATGAAAAGGGGGGTGGTGAGACACTACCACAGGTGAATCACCATTGAGTGGTAGACAGTACCACAGGAAAACCATGAGTGGTGAGACAATTCCAAGGAAACACCATTGAGTGGTGAGGACAAAAAATACCACAGGAAAACACCATGAGTGGTGAGAACACTACCACAGGAAACACCATTGAGGGGTGAGACAATACCACAGGAAACACCATTGAGTGGTGAGACAATACCACAGGAAACACCATTGAGTGGTGAGACAATACCACAGGAAACACCATTGAGTGGTGTGACCAATACACGGAAAACACATTGAGTGGTGAGACAATTACCACAGGATACACATTGAGTGGGTGAGACAATACCACAGGTGAAACACCATTGAGTGGTGATGACACTACCACAGGAAACACCATCTAGAGTTGGTGAGACAATACCACAGAAACACACCCATGCACTAGTGGTTTGAGATCCTACCTAATACCACAGGAAACACACATGGTATATAGTGGTGCTGCAGCCTACATCTATACCTCACAGGAAAACACATTGAGTGGCAGGAGACAGTACACAGGAAACACCATTGTGTGTGAGACAATACCACAGGAGACACCATTGAGTGGTGATGAGGACAGTACCTAGGAAACAACATTGAGTGGTGAGGACAATACCACAGGAAACACCCATTGTGTGGTGAGACAGTACCACAGGAAACCCATTGAGGTGGGAGGACAATACCACAGGTAACACCTTGAGTGGTGAGACAATACCACTAGAAACTCCATTGAGGTGGGGCCCGCCCCCTTGAGACAAAACCACAGGAAAACACCAATTGAGTGGTGGACATTACCACAGGATAACACAATTGAGTTGGTGAGACACTAACCACAGGAGACAACCATTGGTGGTGAGACAGTACCCCAGGAAACAACATTGAGTGGTGAGACAATACCACAGGAAACCACCATGAGTGGTGAGACAGTACTCAGGAAAACACCATTGAGTGGTGAGGTCGTTCCACAGGAAACCACCTTGGAGTGGTGAGACAATACCACTGGAAACTCCATTGAGTGGTGAGACAATACCACAGGAACACTCCATTGAGTGGAGGTGACTTTGTACCACAGGAAAACACATTGAGTGGTAAGGACAATACCACAGGAAACACCATTGAGTAGTAAGTTGGTGAGACAATACCAACAGGAAACACCATTGAGTGGTGAGGACAATTACTAGGAACAAACACCATTGAGTGGTGAAGACTATACCCAGGAAATCATCAATTGTGTGGTGAGTCAATACACGGAAACACCATTGGAGTGGTGAGACAATACTCACAGGAAAAACCATTGAGTGGTGAGCCCAGTACCACAGGATAACACCATTGAGTGTAAGACAATACCACAGGAAAACACCATTGAGTGGTGAGACAATACCACAGGAATCACCATTGTGTGGTGTGAGGACAATACCACAGAAACACCATTGAGAGGTGAGAAACAATACCACAGCGAAACACCATTGAGTGGAGAGAAACTACTCCACAGGAAACACCATTGAGTGGTGGGACAATTACCACAGGAAACCCCAATTGAGGGTGAGACAATTACCAAGGCAACACCATGAGAGGTGAGACAATACCTCAGGAAACACCATTGAGCTGGTTTGAGGATCAATACCACAGGAAACTCCATCGAGTGGTGAGACAATACACAGGAAATCACCTTGATGTGGTGAGGGGGGGAACCAATACCACAGGAAACACCATTGAGTGGTGAGACAATACCACAGGAAACACCATTGAGTGGTGAGACAATACCACAGGAAACACCATTGAGTGGTGAGACAATACCACAGGAAACACCATTGAGTGGGGAGGACATACCACAGGATACACCATTTTGTGTGGTGAGACAATACCACAGCGAAAACACCATTGAGTGGTGGAGACAATACCACAGGAAACACCATTGAGTGGTGAGACAATACCACAGGAAACACCATTGAGTGGTGAGGCAATACCACAGGAAACACCATTGAGTGGTGAGACACTACCACAGGAAACACCATTGAGTGGTGAGACACTACCACAGGAAACACCATTGAGTGGTGAGACAATACCACAGGAAACACCATTGAGTGGTGAGACACTACACAGGGAAACAACACTTGAGGTGAGACAATACCACAGGAAACACCATTGGATGGTGGAACAATACCACTGGAAACACATGGAAGTGGTGGAGACAATACCACAGGGAAAACCATTGTGTGGTGAGGACATACCACAGGAAACACCATTGAGTGGTGAGACATTACCACAGGAAACCACCTTGAGTGGTGAGACTAATTTTTTACCCACGAGGAAAACACCATGAGTGGTGGACAATACCACAGGAAACACATTGACTGGTGCGACAATACCACAGGAAACACCATTGAGGGTAGTACACTACACAGGAAACACCATTTGAGTGGTTAGACAATTACCACAGGAAACACCATTGATGTGGTCGCATGAACAAATACACACAGGAAACACCATTGAGTGGTGAGACAATACAACAGGAAACTACCATTGAGTGGGTGAGACTATACCACAGGGAAAACCATTGAGTGGTGAGACAGTACCACAGCAAACTCTTTGAGTGGTGAGACACTACCACAGGAAAACACCATGAGTGGTGAGACATACCACAGGAAAACACCATTGTGTGGTAGACAATACCACGGAAACCACCATTGAGTGGTAGAGACCAATACAACTGGAAAACACCATTGAGTGGTGAGGTCATTACCACAGGAAAACCTTTGAGGGGTTTGAGACAATTACCACAGGAAACACATTGAGTGGTGAGACTCTACACAGGAAAACCATTGAGTGGTGAGACAATACACAGGAAAAATCACCATTGAGTGGTGAAGGACAATACCACAGGAAACACCATTGAGTGGTGAGACAATACCACAGGAAACACCATTGAGTGGTGAGACAATACCACAGGAAACACCATTGAGTGGTGAGACAATACCACAGGAAACAACATTGGAATATGACACAGAGGTCTCTTTTTCACTGTCTGGAAACTGTATTTTATAAAAGGGGGAAAGTTGGTGTTAATGTGGCCAAATAGAGGAAGGAAGGACTGGGAGTGTTTAGGTTCGATCCGAGGAATGGAACAGATGCTCTCATTCAATAGTATAAGAGCCACCTTGCTACAGCGACTCCCCCCACCCCCCCCACCACCTCTAACAGGGGCTCCTTTACAAATGTTCGATCCGAGGATTGGGACCAGATTGCTTAATTCATAGTATATGAAGAGCCACCTTGCTACAGCGAGGGCCTCCTTTACAAAGGTTCTATCCGAGGAATGTGACAGATGCTCTAATTCATTAGTATAAGAGCCACCTTGGTACAGCGAGGGACTCCCTTACAAAGGGGTATCAGTCATAAGCTCTTTAGAAATCTTTGTTCTTCAAAACATCCAAAGAACATTTTAAGATACTTAGACTTTCACCAAAGCATCCAGAAGGTGTTACAATTAGGATGAAGCGGCTCTAATCACGTGGGTCATACAGCGCCTGGGGATGTGTTGATGTGTCAAATATGATGGTCTATGCCCGTTATGAAGAGTATGGTAAAGTGATAAATGTAAGATAGTTAATGGTATAATTTTTTTACTCACATATTTAAATTTTCTCAGGAAAAATGCCGTTATCGTGGCTCGGTTTCTGTCTATAGTACGTTGAGAAGAGAAGCACCTTTAGTGCCCAGCAAGGATTCTTAATACTATTATGGAAGTTGTGTTTTGTCGCTCCCTTTTCTTGCATCTAAACTTTGCATTCCAGATCCAGTTTGTAGATCCCTATACGTTCATTGCTTCTCCATGAAGTTAGATTAAGATAAATTAATAATTAATGATGACTGTGATGATGGTTATGGTGATGATGATGATAATTAATAATACTATTAATAATAATCAGCACTCTTCAGTACAGGACAAGACTGTGCTATAAATTAAATTGCCAGGCAACCATTGAAGGTGGATCAAAAGTTTACAAAACAGCCAGCCATGGGAGAGAAAACCTTGGGTAGCCGACAGGCCACCCAAGAGAGGGAGAGGTTTTTTTAGTGCCGGAATTGAATAAAAACTGGCAGAAAGGGGTAGAAATCGTACCACCAAATTTCCAAGTCATTTTCTGGAGTGGAATCACAGTCGATGGCCTCCACTCCAAACCAAGAAAATACAGACTATTAGTGTCGGGATAAAAAAGTTCTCCCCAGTAAACCAATACCACCAGTTCGATGACATTTCTTCTTTTTCAACTCTTACCAGGTCTAAAGCCAGCATACGAACTAAACAATAACCTTTCTATCCGTGGACTTGCTTTGCAGAGGCAAAATGCAATAGTCGCGGCTTTCACAGAGCCCACATAAAGGATCACTTGGACAACGAAATATTGATCCCAGGTTACAACCTATACAGATGTGACAGAGTGAACAGGCAAAAGGAGGATGGGGGGGGGGTGATCTGTATATCGCAGAGTTACTTACTTGCACAGAACTGCTTAATGTCTCAAATGATGTAGTGGAAGTTTTAGCAGTAAAAATCGAGAACCTAAACCTAGTCATTGTGGTGTTCTACAAGCCTCCGGATGCAACGTCCCAGCAATTCCAGGAACAGCTGTCAAAAATTTACCACTGTCTGGTAAATCTGCCAGCTCCTGTCCCCAACATCTTGCTCCTGGGGGATTTCAACTTGAGGCACCTAAAATGGAGGAATATAGCAAATAATGTTGTTGCAGTAATAACACCAGGAGGCAGCTCTGACGAGAACTCACACTCACACGAGCTTTTAAATCTCTGCACAGAATTCAACTTAAACCAGCAAATAATAGAGGCTACTAGACTGGAGAATACATTAGACCTCATCTTCACTAACAATGATGATCTGATACGAAATGTCACCATATCAAAAACAATATACTCAGACCACAACGTAACCGAGGTTCAGACATATATGCACGGAGCCCCAGACCGACAAAATGAGATTGGTCACAAGGGAGCCTTCACCAAATTCAACTTCAATAACAAGAACATACAGTGGGACCAAGTAAACCAAGTCCTAAACGATATAAGCTGGGAAGACAGACTAAGCAACACAGACCCCAACTTATGCCTAGAAAATATTAACTCGGTTGCACTCGATATATGCTCAAGGCTTATTCCTTTAAGAAAAAGGAGGAGTAGATGTAAAATAGAAAGAGACAGGCGCTCCCTTTACAGGCGACGGAAAAGAAACAGAGTGGCTAAAAGAGGCCAATATATCCGAAATGCGTAGCGAGACACTGGTGAGAGAAATAGCAAACATCGAACTTAAGCTAAAGGAATCTTATAGGAGTCAGGAACTGCGGGAAGAACTAAAAGCCATAAATGAAATCGAGAGAAACCCAAAGTATTTCTTTTTTTATGCCAAGTCAAAGTCGAGAACAACGTCCAGTATTGGGTCCCTACTTAAACAAGATGGGTCCTACACAGATGACAGCAAGGAAATGAGTGATCTACTCAAGTCCCAATATGACTCAGTTTTTAGCAACCCGCTAACCAGACTGAGAGTCGAAGATCAAAATGAATTTTTTATGAGAGAGCCACAGAATTTGGTTACAAAAGAAAACTCTAACAGTATCATAAACACATTTACCTTCAATATGCCTACAGCTGTGACCGGGATATGAACCAGCTAATAGCAGTCAAAAAAAGAACCAACATAGATGAGGTACAAAGTACACACAAGATGAAAGTTTTAATTTAACATATAGACACCAGTAAAACTTAGCGCAAGTGTGTACACTATGTACAATGAGTATGGAAGAGTTAAAACTAACAGGGAATGAAATTTCGAGAAACTAATTATGACTAGAATCTGATGCAGCTGCAGCACACCCAAACAGAATGACAAATCTGGTTAGGTTAGGATAGAGTAGGCAGGAAACAGGACAAGTGTTTCCTAACGCGGGAATGATGAAAGCTAGCTAGGTGTCTGACGGTGTGGGATGTTCCTATATGGCACTGTTCCTCTATGGCACTGTACCTAGACGGCCCTACTCTTAAATGGCACCGTACCAAGATAGCAATGTTCCTAGATGGCACTACTCCTAGATGGCACCGTACCTAGACAGCAATTTTCTTATATGGCACTGTACCTAGATGCAGGTGCCAGAAACATCCACCAGTTGTACTAGGTCCATGTCAGAGAGAGCTTGGCGGAGACTTCTGGGAATGAGAGAGAGAGAGAGAGAGAGAGAGATAAGGGAGGAGAAAGTGACACCTAGAGTAGGAGAATATATACAACGTTATGTACACACACACACACAAATATATATACACACACACACCTACACACACACACCTACACACACACACATACACACACACACCTACACACACACCTACACACACACACACACCTTCACACACACACCTACACACACGCAAAAACAGTGATTATGTGTGAGTGAGGTGAAAGTGTTAAATGATGATGAAAATATATTCTTTTTGGGTCACCTTGCCTCGGTGGGAGACGGCCGACTTGTTGAAAAAAAATGATAACGACATATAAAATACTTAGAGGAATCGACAAGGAGGACAAAGACAGAATGTTCCAGAGATGGACACGACAACAAAGGGTTGCAGTTGGAATCTAAAGATTCAAATGAATCACAGGGATGTTAGGAAGTATTTCTTCAGTCACAGAGTTGTCATCAAGTGGAACAGTCTGGGAAGTGATGTAGTGGAGGCAGGATCCATACATAGCTTTAAGAAGAGGTATGATAAAGCTCATGGAGCTGACGACCCCTGCAACCGCAACTAGATGAGCACACTTGGCGAGTACACACACACATACACACGCACACACACACTCACTCACACACACACACACACACACACACACACACACACACACACACACACACACACACGCACACACACACACACACACACACACACACACACACACAACACACACACACACACACACACACACACACTACACACACACACGCACACACACACACACACACCACACACGCACACATACAACAGGCCTAGTGTCTAATCGACATGTGCCTAGGACCAAATGGTAACTAACACCTACGGGGAATGAGAGAGAGAGAGAGAGAGAGAGAGAGAGAGAGAGAGAGGAGAGAGTAGGGAGGAGAAAGTGTCACCTAGAGTAGGAGAATACATACAACGTTATGTACACACACAACACACAAATATACACACACACACACACACCTACACACACACACCTACACACACACACCTACACACACACACACCTACACACACACAGAAGTAGCATCGGCAATGGCTAAATTAAACACAGACAACAGGTCTGAAGGAAGCATGGAAACTAAACTATATGCAGAGGTCCTGTCAAACCCACATGGGGCCAAAACAAAGACAGGGAGCACACTAGGACAGAAAGAGAGGTTGGAAGACATCGAAGGAACTAGGACATGTGCAAGGACCTTACCAGATACCTGTGTGGGCCAGGAGCAGGTGAGCAGGAAGGATAAACCAAGAAGCATAGGGGCCATAACTAGGGAAGGGAGGGGGGGGGGGGGGGGGGGGAAGGGAAAGGGAAAACACCCCCATGGGAAGGAACTAAAACACATCGGGGATGAAATTGGGAGTCACGGGGGAGGTGGAAAGGGGGGAGATCCTTTTTTTGTTATGGGTTAGACGAAGCAAAGGGGAAATTTGTTGAAAGAAAGCAGGAGGGGGAAAAAAAGCGATTGAAAAACATCATGAAGGTGTAGGCGAGGGGGCCCATGACCCAGGTGGCAAATTTTGGGGAAAAGGTTTTGGGTGGTTCAAAAAGAAAAGGAATGGGCCCTTTCCTTAATTTAATTTTAAAGGGCCGTCAACCCGAACCATGACCCCTGAAGGAGAAAGCACGGCTGGGGGCAAGCGGGAATTTTCCGGAGTGGGGAAACCTCGACCGAGACAAAACCACAGGACAAAAGGGAAAGGGAAAATGGAAAAGGAGTTAAAAAACGAAAGGGAAATGGGAGGAAAATAAAAAAAGGGAGAAAAAACCCAGGATAAAATTGGAAGGCCCAAGCGCCCCCCCCAAAACCCTGCAGAAGGACCCCACCACGACCCCCCCAAGGAAATTGAACAACCCAAAAACCAACCATCACCCCCGTCCCCTGTTTCCCCCCCCCGCACCACATTTACAGTATTAGAAAGAATTTGAAGGTTTGGTACACAAATGAGTTTGGTTTAACGAATAAACAGGGGAATGGCAAGAAAGAATAAAAAGAGAAGTCCCCAAGACATCTTAGCAGTTACAGAAAAAAAAAAACATGGAGACAATAACAGATGCAATTTTCCCCACCGGATTCCAATCATGAGGAAAGATAGAAGGGCCGGGGGGGGGTGGGGTTGTCTGCTCGTAAAAAAAAAAGGAAAATTCGAGAAAAGGGAAGGAATTAGATGAGACGGGAGAAAGGGGACTACATAGCGGGTACACTTCGTCGGGGGGAACCCAAAAGGGGGTCATTGCGTAAATTAAAACCCACCACAGAAAAACTCAGGAGGCCAAGAGAGGAATTTTAAAGGGCAACAGAGAAATGGTGGACAAATTTGCTGGGTGGCAAAAAGAGCTACCCAGCAGAGAAAAGTTGCGGGTTTAATGGGGGATTTCACCACAGGAGTTTGGACGGGGAAAAACCGGGGCCCCACAGGGGGGCCCCGAAACTTTGGAGACCCGGGAAATTTTGGACGTGGTCCCGGGGAAAACCTATGCCCCAACTTTTTAAAGGGGAACACTACCAAGTGAGGGGGGAAATGAACCACAAGTTGGTTTTTGGGGGTTTCCCCCTGGGCAGCTCGGGACATTGAGGACTTCAAGTATGAGGCCCCCTAGGAGCTAGCGACCCCGGGGTTCGTGCTTTGAAAAACATAGTAGAGCAGCAAGTGGAGAAATAAGGGGGAGTAGAAGGGGAAAAACCCTTTACTATAAAAAAAGGGGGATACTTTGGGTTGAAGAACTTCCTGCGGGAGGTCCGGGGGACAGAGAACTGGCGGAAAGCCGGGTAAATGAAATGAGGGGAATATGTAGCAACAAAAAAGGGCAAGGAGGAAATGGAAAAGGTTCTTTCCCCAAGGGAACAGTAAAAAGGGGAAGAAAAAGAACAAGCCCCGGGTTTCCCCCAAACGGTGTGGGAGGAAAAAACAAAGTGCAATAGGAATGGAAAAATACAAAAGGGCAGAAAAAAACCCCACGAAAATAGGGAGATCATGCAGAGCCGGGAAGGGTACGCCCAGGAAAAGGGGGGAAGGCCCCAGCGACAGTATGAAAATGACAAAAGCATCGAGAATAAGCCAGCCCCGGAAACTGTTGTATAGCCAAATAAGGAGGAAGACAACATCAAAAAACCAGGTGATCAATTAAGGCAGAAGGTGGAGAATCACAAAAGAAAGGAGGAAATGTGAGGAGTAAAACAGGAGTTTTAAGGGAATTTTTTACGTAGAACAGGAAAGGGCGGGGGAAAAAGAAAACAAAGGGGAAATCAAGGGGAATTTACCAAAAAGGTTTTGGAGGGACATACGAACAATGGGGAGGAGGTTTAAGAACTCTTAAGTGCCTTGACACCTCAAAGGCGATGGGACCGGAAAACCCTTCCCCCCATGGGCCCTTAAGAAGGACAGAGATGTGTTTTGGTGCCTCTAACCAAAACCCTTAAACAAAATCCTTAAAATTGGGGCAACAAACCTGAGAAAGGGAAAGACACTAATTTTGTCCCCATTTTTTAAAAAAGGAAACAAAACCCGAGGCACTAAATACAGACCTTTTGTCTTGACATGTATAGTGTGCAAAGTCTTGGAGAAATTATCAGGAGGAGAGTGGTCGAACCCCGGGAAAAGGAACAAGATTATAAATGAAAACCAGAGGGGGGTTCAGGGAAGGCAAATCTTTTTATCCAAACCCCTGGGTTTTATGACAAGGAAACCCAAAGAAAGCATGAGAAAAGGGGGTTTTGGGTGGTTTTGCTTTTTTCCTAGATGCGGAAGGGGCCTTTGAAAAAATTTCCCCCACAAGAGTTTTGGCAAAAGCTGGAGGATCGGGCAAAACGAAAAAGGGAAAAGGGCACTGCAATGGATAAGGGAATCCCTGACGGGGAAGGCGGGCAACGAGTCAGGGTTTACGTGAAGGGGTTTTATCACAGTGGGCGCCTGTTGGGAAGCGGGGTCCCACAGGGGTATTTCTAGGACCAGTGCTTTTTTTGATATATGTGAACGACATGGGAAGGAATAGGGCCCTGAAGTGTCCCCGTTCCTCAGATGACGTGAAATTGATGAGAAAAATTTAAAACGGACGAGGATGAAAGGGAGGGAAATGCCCAAAAAGACCTGGGGAGGCGGGCTGTGGTCCCTAACTGGTTCTCGAATTCAATCCAGCCAAAAGCAAATCATGAAAATTGGGGGGGGGCAAAAAAACCGCGACAGGTATAGGCTAGGTGGACAAAAAACTACCCAAACCCCACTAAAGGGGGAAAAAACCCCTTTGGGGGGACCTTTAAAACCCCAGCACTCAACCCGGGGGCACACATCAACCAAAAAACCGCTGGGGAGATACGGGCGCCTGGCAAAACCCGAGAAAAAGCCCTTTTTGATACCCAATAAGGAAACGTTTTAAGACAGTACAATGTGTATGTTAGGGGCCCCCACTGGGGGTATGAGCACCCGTCTGGGAAAACCCCCAACCGGTCAAGCACCAAAAAGTTAGAGAATTTCAAAAAAGGGTTTTCAACAAGGCTAGACCCCGAGCTCAAGGGGAAAGTCCCTACGAGGGAAAAATTAAGGGAAAACGGATGACGGGCACGGGGGGACAGAAGGGTCAGGGGGAGAAAATGATAAAGAATACAAGATACTGCGGGGAAATAGAAAAGGTGGAAAAGAGAAGGGGTGTTCCCCGAGAGGGGACACAGGGGGAAAGGGGGCACAATGGAAGCTGAAGACTCAGACGGTCAAGGGGTTAGGAAGTATTTTTTTCAGTCAAAGAGTTGTCAGAAATGGGAAAAGCCTAACAATGGAAGTAGTGGAGGCAGGAACCCCACATTTTTTAAAAAGAGGATGACAAAAACCCGGGGGCAGAAGGAGAAAAGGATCCAGTAGCGATCCCGTGAAGAGGGGGGGCCCGGAGCTGAGTCTGACCCCCGCCAAACCCCAATTAGGGGGTAAATTAGGTGAGTTTTCACACACACCGATGTTTTAAACCCCTCTCTGGAGGTCCACATTGTTTGGGTTTTAGGAAACTTTAAATATAATTGTACCTGGGAAAAGTAACCCTTTTAAAACCCTGTTTGTTTTTACACACCACCCCATTTACAACAGGGCCCAGTGTCTAATTGAAATTTCCTAGGACAGATTGGGAAAAAAACACACACGCCCCAGCATCCCGGACGTGGGTCGACCCCTGCAAACCCCAACAGGGAGCGCGGCCCCCGCCCCCACCACACACACACACACCCCACACACACACACAACAAAACACACACACACACACACCACACACACAACACACAAAACCACAGTGTTGGAAAAAGGGAAAAGAAGGGATGGTAACAAACCTTTATGGAAAAAACAAATAAGTGGGGGGATTTGGGAAAGAAAGGCCAAAGAGGCATCACCCGGGCTTCATAGCTCTCCCCAGAAACCCAAACTTAAAAGGTATGAAACAGATGCCCTCTTTCCCGGGAGGTTCCCAAAACCCGAGGAAAAGGGCAGGGGGAAAAGGGGGGGGGGGTGGAGGGGTGGCATTGGGTTTATCAAAAATCGCTGGAAATTTTATGAGGGTGGAAAAGGGGGACAGGGAGACAGTGTTACCTTAGCGGGAAAAGCTTCACTTGGAGGGCCCCAAAGGGGGTAATAGCAAATGATGAAAAAACTCACCAAGACAGCAGGAGGCCCAAAGGGAAGATTTGACGAAGCAATAGAGGATGGTTTACACACGAAAAACTTTTCTTTTCTTATCCACTGGGTAAAAGTGGGCCCGAAAAAGCTCAAGCATGCAGGGAAAAGGTTGGGCATGGGTGACTTTAACCCCAAAGGGGAAAGGGTTGGGAAACCCGGGCTCGCCCTGGGGGCCCAAAAAAATGGAGGGCTAAGAGGTGGAGGGGGTACTGGAAAATTCATGTACCAAACCCGTAAGGGACATACAAGAGGAGAGGAGAGGAATTTAACCCGGGAAGGGTAGACTTTGGGATTTCCCCCGAGTAGGGCAGATAAACGAGGACCAAAATAATTTAAAACCCCTTGGGGGCCCTGACCAAATTTGGGTTTTTAAACTTCGGGAAAAACAGTAAAAGCTCAAGTAGAGGGAAAGCAGGAACCCGGCGAATGAAGCCAAAAATACAAAAAAGGGGATAACCAAAAGGAAAGAGGAAAATTCCTGAAAAAGGGGGTTTTTTTGGGACAGAGAAATGGCCGGGAAGCCGTTAATGAGATGATGGAAAATGTAGCAAACAAAATTAAGGGGGCGAGGGGAGGTTTTTACCCAAAAGGGGAACAGGAATAATGAAAAAGCTAGGATGAACCCATGGTTTACCAAAGGTGCAGGGAGGCAAAAACCAAGTGTCCTAGGGAATGGAAGAAATATAAAAGGCAAAGGACCCAGGAGAATAAGGAGAGCAGTCGTAGAGCCAGAAACGAATATGCACAGATAAAAAGGGAGGCCCAAAGACAATATAAAAATTTGACATAGCAGCGAAAGCCAATCTGACCCGAAACTGTTGTACAGAGGAAAAAACAACAGTCAAGGACCAGGTAATCGGTAAGGAAGGAAGGAGGAGAGACAACAAGAAAGACGTGAAGTATGTGAGGAACTCAACAACAGATTCAAAGAAGTGTTCACAGAGGAGACAGAAGGGGTCCAGAAAGACGGAGAGTGGGGCACACCACCATGTGCGGACACAGTGACACAACCGGGGAAGAAGTGAAGAGGCTTCTGGGTGAGCTAGATCCCTCAAAGGAAAGGGGGCCAGATAACATCTCCCATGGGTATTGAGAGAGGGAGCAGAGGCGCTATGTGTACCTCTAACAACAATATTCAATACATCTATCGAAACAGGGAGATTGCCTGAGGCATGGAAGACAGCAAATGTAGTCCCAATCTTTAAAAAAGGAGCAGACATGAAGCATTAAATACAGACCAGTGTCACTGACATATATAGTATTCAAAATCATGGAGAAGTTATCAGGAGAAGAGTGGTGGAAACACCTGAAAGGAATGATCTATCAACAGCAGCCAACATGGTTTCGGGGACGGGAATCTGTGTCACAAACCTATGGATTTCTATGAATGGTGACAGCAGTAAGACAAGAGAAGAGGGGTGGGTGGATTGATATTCTTGGACTGCAAGAAGGCATTGACACAGTTCCACACAAGAGATTGGTGCAAAACTGGAGGACCAAGCAGGGAAAACAGGGAAGGCACTACAATGGATCAGGGAATACTTGTCAGGAAGGGCGCAGCGAGTCATGGTACGTGGCGAGTGTCAGAGTGGGACCTGTGACCAGCGGGGTCCCACAGGGGTCAGTCTGGACCAGTGCTGTTTCTGGTATTTGTGAACGACATGACGGAAGGAATTGACTCTGAGGGTCCCTCTTTGCAGATGACGTGAAGCTGATGAGAAGAAATTCACTCGATCGAAGAACAGGCAGAAACTACAAAGGGATCTGGACAGGCTGCAGACCTGGTCCCGCAATTTGCTCCTGGAGTTCAATCCCACCAAAAGCAAAATCATGAAGATTGGGGAAGGGCAAAGAAGGGCCGCGACGGAGTACAGTCTAGGGGGCCAGGAGACTACAAACCTCACTCAAGGAAAAAGATCTTGGGGTGAGTATAACACCAGGCAATCTCCTGAAGCGCACATCAATCAAATAACTGCTGCAGCATATGGGCGCCTAGCAAACCTCAGAACGCATTCCGACATCTTAAAAAGGAATCGTTCAGGACCCCGTTACCGTGTACGTTAGGACCATATTGGAGTATGCGGCACCAGTTTGGAACCCACACCTAAACCAAGCACGTAAGGGAAAATAGAGAAAGTGCAAACGTTTGCAACAAGATAGTCCAGAGCTAAGAGGTTGTCTACGAGGAGAGGTTAAGGGAAATCGCCTGACGACACTGGAGGACAGGGGGAGATAGGAGGGACATGATAAAAGACATACAAAATACTGAGAGGAATTGACAAGGTGGACAAAGACAGGATGTTCCAGAGATTGGACACAGTAACAAGGGGACACAGTTGGAAGTTGAAGACACAGATGAATCACAGGGATGTTAGGAATTATTTCTTCAGCCACAGAGTAGTCAGTAAGTGGAATAGTTTGGGGAAAGCGATGTGTGGAGGCAGGATCCAACATAGCTTTAAGCAGAGGTGTGATAAAGCTCACGGTTCAGGGAGAGTGACCTTGTAGCGATCAGTGAAGAGGCGGGGGCCCGGAGTCGACTCGACCCCCCCAACCTCAACTAGGTGAGTACAACTAGGTGAGTACACACACACACACACACACACACACACACACACACCCAAACACACACACACACAACATTGTAAGAGGCGCTTGACACAGTTCCCCAAGAGATTAGTGCAAAAATGGAGGCCCCGGCGGGATAAAAAGGGAAGGCACTACAATGTATCAGGGAATACTTGCCAGGAAGACAACAGCGAGTCATGGTACGTGGCGAGGTGTCTGAGTGGGGGGCCTGTGACCAGCGGGGTCCCCACAGGGGTCAGTCCTGAGGACCAGTGCTGTTTCTGGTATTTGTGACGACAAGACGAAGGAATAGACTTCCGAGTGATCCCTGTTTGCAGATGAGTGAAGATGATGAGAAAGAATCATTCGGTCGAAGGCCAGTAGACTACAAAGGGAATCTGACAGGGCTGCAGACACTTGCTCCAGCACTTGGCCCTGGAGTTCAACCCCAGCAAGTACACAGTCCATTAAGATAGGAAGGGCAAAAGAAGAACAGCAAACCCGGATACGGTCTGTGGGCCAAGACTACAAACTTCACTCAAGGAAAAAGCACTTGGGTGAGAATACCCACCTCAGGCACATCTCCTGAAGCGGCACATCAAGAAAATAACTGCTGCTCATATGGCGCCTACGTAAAACCTCAGAACACATTATTCCGCCATCTTAATAAGGAAATCGATCAGGACCCTGTACGACCGTTACGTTTATGCCCATATTGGAATATGCGGCATCAGTTTTGGAAACATACTTAGCCAACACGTAAAAGAAGATAGAGAAAGTGCAATGGTTTTTGCAACAAGACTACTCCCAGATCCTAAGGGTATGTCCTACGAGGGAGAAGGTTAAAGGGAAATCGAACCTGACCGATCAACTGATTACGGAGAGATAGGGGGGACGTGGATAACGACATAAAATTACTGAGAGGAATTGACAAGGTGTACCAAAAGACAGATGTACCAAGATGGGACACCGCAACAAGGGGTCACAGTTGAAGTCGAAGACACGATGAATCACAAGGGATGTTAGGAATTATTTCTTCAGCCACAGAGTAGTCCAGAATGCAATAGTTAGGGAACGATTGAGAAGTGGAGGCAGGACTCCATACATAGGCTTAAGTCAGAGGCATGATAAAAGCTCATGGTTTCAGGGAGAGGGACCCAGTAAAGCGCCAGTGAAAGAACGGGGCCAAGAGCTAATGAATCGGAACGAGTGCAACCCCACAACTAGGTTGAGTACAACTGGATGAGTATATATAGAAAACAATTGCAGACAAGGTGGTCTTCAAAATGAAAGACAAGCCACGTAGATGGGAGGAATCTTAAGCTCAAGTTACTGAACGCTTTCTCAGTATGTCATCAGAGCTTTGGGCAATTGTATTGCAAATGTAGCAAAAGGGAAAGAGAAGTTTTTCAGAGTATAGTAGCCTGGGTGGCACCTGCTAGTAGCTCTCTCTGAAAGAAAGAGGCCCAGCAGAGTGCCAACCACCCTCTGGACCCTTCACAACACTGCACCCCATAAGAGACGGTGGGGCTGGCCCCACATTTGCAAATAACATAGGTAGAGTAACGAGTAGAAGTTAATAGCCAGCCCTAAGCTGTATCTGCTTAGAACAGATCATGTGACATAAGAAGTTACATTGCTGTAGTGGATCATCCACATACAGAATGCACTACTGTGTACAACCTTCTAAGTAATAAAAAGAAGGAGTAAATGCCCTCATTTTGGTCAACTAGACAATACTCGATGTTTCAGAACCTTCTATAATATTCCAGGAAATATTCGGTGTTAATTAATATACAAATGATCTCTACTATCCGATGTTTACTCTCATCATAATAACTAAACAATTCCTGAATTTTTCTTTTTAACGCCACTGTTATCATTATTATTATATTACTAACAGCTTAATTCAATAAACCACTGAACTAGTTATCACATGTTACAATCAACTATGTGTAACATTACAGCTGTACCTAGACGGGTTAGGACCTCAAGTGGTTTACTCTGCCTCTATTTTTTTGGACTATCCTAGATATTTGCACAAACGCACCCATACCTAAATAACCCCCCAGCCCTACTTCCTTACTACTTATGTTATATCACTCAGTCGCAGTCTGTGATTGCAGTACCCAACGCTCCAAAAGACCCGTACCTTACGATACCTGTTTGCAGAGTAGCTGGGCGGGTTTGTATATATGTCCACGTCATGCAGCCCTGACATGTTATATACGACGTTCAGGACGTGCGTACCGAGTTGTTCAGTTGCAGACTCTGTTCAAACAACACTAGAATATAATGAGCCTCCTGGCATAATGAGCCATCCAGTACTTTGTATAACATTATTGTCTGTAGGGGGAGCATGCGGCTATATACTTCAGTAAGTGCTATCGAGTTTGTACAGCCTTTATTTAGACTATAAGGCATTCTATCAATGTTTCAAGAGAGCGGACTCAATTTTTCATTTCATTCTGTGATGAACTATAGGGTACAATTATCTGGGCCACATCCTACCCTGGAGAGTAATTACAAGCACTGATATGGGTGAAATATTGCAATCGATACTTTGTCCGTCCTATTCAGTAATGGTGTTTTGGATCATCTGGTTTCTAGAGGTTTAACCTGTTTGACCAATTATGAGAGCGAGCAATGGGTGCATGGGACCTTGTAGAAAAGGGTAAGAAGGGGAAACATGGTAGTGAAACGAAGTTGAGACGCCATGTAGAGAATATGCAAAGCGAAATGTAGAAAAACGGCGAATTGTAGGGACGTGTGACTTGTATTAGATTGAAGCAAGATGTAGTAAGACGCCTCTGAGGGCCCGAACATATCGTCAAACACCCGGACCCATCCCCCTACACCGCACCCGCCACCTCGCCCGGCCCACACACCCCACCCCACACCCCGATCCCCAGCACCTCCTCGACACGCTCGGGACCCCTCCCCCAACCTACACCCTACCACCACATTATGAAAGGCGGTGGTAATACTTGGTCAAACTATCGCTGTCTCCACTGTTTTTGAAAGCAAAGTTTTATATTGAATTTTTTGGTGGCCCTCACGCAGGCAGACTGAATTAATCATTTTTTGTGCAAGACCAGAACGTTTCTCTATCAATAATTGGGAGAAGTCTTCCAAGTAGTCTAATCTCAAAGAATTCCATATACAGGATAATGAGTATTACAACCCAGAAAATTCAAAGGCTGTTATCTTGGGTGTAAAGGGAGCAAAATAAACACAGCAGAAAAAACTTTGACTTATTTAATCCTTTCACCAAGTAAGAACGAGAAGTATGTACACTAATATACACTATGTACAACAATAGGGTATTAGTGCACTCCACGGTAACCAGCAGAATAGATGCAACTAGAAAGCAGACCGTGCTTCAACCAGCTCTAGAATAGAAAATGACAAGGGCAGACTGGGTGGTGGTACCACAACACCTCTGCGATTGCCAGAACCATCTTCTCATTGGCTGAATCTGGCACTGATCGAACGACGGGGCCCCATCGTTCGACCCTAGAACAGGTTCACGTGTTGGGGAGATAGCCTTTCAATGAGGGTGTGTGCATGCGTTGGAATAAAGGTTACGTAATCTTTGCATGCCACAATGAGTAAAGGAGCTGAGGAATTTCCCATTCCCATGCCCTGTTTTTTGAGCTAGTACTTGCCTTCAAACACAATCTTGCAATCCATATCACAAACTTTAAACCATTCTATAATATAATTCAAGAGACAGGACAAGGAGAAGTATGTAGTTTCCTCTTCAAGGTACGCAAGACAGGGCCTTCGGTAAACAGGGCTGTGACATCAAAACTCACCAGGTGAAACATTTAAATCTGGAGCCTATCCATATATTCAGCATTATTTTTTAATATGGGAATCCGAGATCGTACATCCATGGAGTTAAAAGTTTTAAATACCAACGCTTTAGATAGTGTTAGACATGTTTGCTGAGCCTACTGAACTTTTAACAGGACTCACGGGCTCCCTGTTTATGAGTACTTAATAACCCACAAAGATATATTACGGTCGGGTTGGCGGACCTCGCTGACAAGGAGTTTAATAGTTCATAAATTCCCTTCATACCGTTTTAAGACGTTATTGAAATGATGCTAAAATGGTTCATTTTACCTAAAGGGTATTCATTTTAATCAAATATAAGATTAGATTTTGCAATCACAGACGGCAACTTGAGTAAGGAAGTAGGGATGGGGGGTTCATTTTAGGTATGGGGGTGCAAGTGCGATCATCTAGGATAGCCCAAAAAATGAGCACTGACGCTCGTTGAGGTTCGAACCCGTTCTAGGTACAGCGGCACAAGTGATTGTAACATGGTGATTACAACTAGTTTAGTGGCTTAACAGAATTAGGCCTGTTAGTAATATAATAATAAAAATAATATAATAATAATAAGTGGCGTTAAAAGAAAAAAAATAGGAATTGTTTCGTTTCTTATTGAGAAAAAAAAAAATCGCATAGTAGAGATCATACAGGTATATTAATTAACACTGAGAATATTTCCCTGAATAATTCTTGAATTCAGAGAGACCATCGAGTAATGTCTGTTGACGAAATGAGGGCATTATTCCACCTATTTATTTACTTAGAAGGTTGTATACAATAGCCACAATGTGTTATGTGGATGATCCACTACAACATGTACTTTCATGTGTCCAATGACCTGTTATCTAAGCAGATACAGCTAGGGCTGGCTCATTAACTATCTACTCCGTTACTCTACCTCAAGTTAATTGCAAACTGTGAGGCCCAACTCCCAGCCGTCCTCACATGGGACGCTATGTTGGAGGTGACAGTGGGTGGTTGGCACTCTTCCAGGCACTCTGTTTGGCACTCTGCTGGGCCTCCTTAATTCAGAGATACTAGTAGGTGCCACTCACGCAGTCCTATTCGAAAAAAATTTCCGTCATTTAACCTGTTTGTGTCATTGTAAAATTGTATATTATTTTTTTTAATCTATTAGTACACAACAGTTTGAGAAGATCTGCAATCAATTATGCTTTAATAGGAAACAAATATTAAATATGAATCAATCTCATTCAACTACATAGTAACAGAAAACAAATCATAGCATAAAAGAAACTCTAGACGGTAGTTAACTTTGACCTGTTAACAAGGTGACCTGTTAACAAGGTGACCTGTTAACAAGGTGACCTGTTAACAAGGTGACCTGTAGGGTCATACATTACCTAGAAAATGGAAGGTAATCATGTTTAAATCAAGGAGATGGATTGAATATGATTACCTTCCATCTAATTAACTGTAGATGATTACTTTCCATCTAAATAACTGTAGATGGTTCACTTGGTCATTGTTAACACAGTGTTGCGTGGAAATTAACAGTAGATAGTTGATTGGGGTCATTGTTCTTGTTACAAAGTCTCAGTCAAGACCTCTTGGTTAATACTCTTGTCAGTTAGGCTGTTGGTGCTACCTATCCGCATGACAACGAAGACACAACACACGCACACGCACACGCGCACACACACACACACACACACAACACACACCCACACACACACACACACACACACACACACACACACACACACACACACAGTAGCGATCAGTGAAGAGGCGGGGCCAGGAGCTCGGACTCGACCCCTGCAACCTCAACGAGGTGAGTACAACTAGGTGAGTACACACACACACACACACACACACACACACACACACACACACACACACAACACACACACACACACACACACACACACGGGGAGTTTTAATTACCCCTTAATCATCTGGGGTTTATCCTGAGTACTTCTGTATTGATAAGTACAGTAAGATACTTGTCTAACTGTCAGGTATCTTTATTACGACACATTTCTCCTACACAAGATCATTGATGCTGCCTCCTCTGTATTATACTGAAGAAGTCTACCAGCACTGCTTCTTGCACATCCTCCTCTGTATTACACTGAAGAAGTCTACCAGCACTGTCTTCTTGCACATCCTCCTCTGCATTACACTGAAGAAGTCTACCAAGCACTGTCTTCTTGCACATCCCCCCTCTGTATTACACTGAAGAAGTCTACCAGCACTGTCTTCTTGCACATCCTCCTCTGTATTACACGAAGAAGTCTACCGCCCCTGTCTTCTTGCACTCCTCCTCTGTATTACACTGAAAGAAGCTACCAGCACTGTTTCTTTCAATCCCCCTTGTATTACACTGAAAGAAGTCTACCACACGTCTCTTGCACCCTCCCTGTTTACACTGAAGAAGTCTACCAGCACTGTCTTTTTTGCACACACTTGTCA
>NC_069399.1:37449621-37464692 GCF_026875155.1 Cherax quadricarinatus
TAATAAATAATGAAAAAAAAAAATGTGTATTAGTGTTATCCTGAAATGTGTCTTTCTGATGATGAAAATGTTTTCCTTATGATGTAGGTACTATATCCCCTTAATAACTTGAATGAACTAAAAAGGATCGACATGATTCAGCTTGTATGTGTGACGTCACTACTATGGTCCCTTATTAACTAAAAGGATCGACAAGATTCAGCCTGTGTTCTGGGTCAACACGTGACGTCACTGACATAGGGTCGACATGATTCAGCCTGTGCGCGTGACGTCACTACTATGGTCCCTTATTAACTAAAAGGATCGACCTGATTCAACCTGTGTGCGCGTGGTCCTTTTTAGTTCATTTAACTTAATGAAAGGAATACTGACCGCCGAGTAAACACCCTTCTTAGTTCATTTGACTTAATGAGAGGAAACTTTTAGTTCATTTTAAAATAATAAGGGGAAGATGTTTAGACCTGTAGTAAGCATGCTTACCCCCAGAGGGGGGATTCCAAAAACTTGATCCGAGGAATTTCGAAAACCCCATAGGGGGGAATCCAAAAAAAACTTGATCCAAGGAGATGGAGAATTTCGAAAACCCCTAAGGGGGGATTCCAAAAACTTGATCCGAGGAATTTCGAAAACCCCATAGGGGGGAATCCAAAAAAACTTGATCCAAGGAGATGGAGAATTTATAAAACCCCTAAGGGGGGAATCCAAAAACTTGGTAATATCGAGAAATTTTGGGATGGGGGTGAAAGTGAGAGGGGGATCCGAGGAGATGGAGAATTTCGAAAACCCCATAGGGAGATCCAAAAAATTGTATTGTCGAGAAATTTTTGGGGTTGGGGGGTGAAAGTGAGAGGGGGATCCGAGGAGATGGAGAGCACAAGAAAATGAAATTCAAAAAAAATTCGAAACCCCATAGGGGAGAATCCAAAAACCTTGATCCAAGGAGATCATAAGAAAAAAAATTCGAGGCGCGGGGGCGATCCGGATGACGCTGCAGAAGGCGCAGCAGAAGGCGCGGGCGGGCGCGCGGGCGCGCGGCGCGACGGCGGGGTCGCGAAGGGGGGTCGCGAAGGGGGGGGGGGTCGTGGGAGGGGGTACTGGTTGGGGGGTCAAGGGTGAGGTGGTCTCGAGGGCGAGGTCATGGTCAAAACCGGAAGTAACACCTAGGTGTGAAAAGGTGACCCTCCAGCTGCTGGTCCTAGACCGGATACCTCGCTCAGTGGAAGGCCTAAACCGGAAGTTCCTCGCTCAGCCGCAAGCCTTTACCGGAAGTTCCTCGCTCAGCCGCATTTTTCACTACTTATATATATATATATATATATATATATATATATATATTATATATATATATTATATATATATATATATATATATATTATATATATATATTATATAAGGTACAACTGTAGTCTAAAATAGCGTGAAATAATTTAATGTGTGTATATTAAAGTATTCCTATAATGAATCAAAATTCTTCAACCAGCAGAAATACGAATTTTTTTTTCATGAGAACAGTAGAGTTCTTCAATAAAAAACAGCCTTGTCAACAAGGCTATGTGGTTATGTGAGCCAGCGGGCCACCAGTGGAAGAGGAAAACTGGCCTCAGGCTCTTCTGTGAGAATAGAAACACTCTCAGTACTGATCACAGGTGTATCAATCACAGCACGTGAAAAATAAAAAAAAAAAACTCAGGGAGGGGCGAGCGATTAGGTTATTGTCAGCCGAGGCCGTCTCAGCGATAATGTCAGTAATTCCATAAGAAAAAAAATAAAAAGCTGGTAATAACGCAAATCTCCCCTGGGTGTTCGTAGAACCATCATTCCTCATTAACCTGTACAAAAAATCATGACAATGCTATTAATACTTATTGCAGAAAGAGGAAAACAATGTCAATAATTTATTTCTGAGTTATTAACATTGGTGGGAAACTCAATGGATATGGCCGCCAAATCTCAGGGTGTTACACCACCCCGTCCTTGTTGGCAGCCAGTAGGCTACTAAGGGACACACTGTGCTCTTCACTTTAGCCACACAGAGTGCCATATAGAGTATATTTAGAATGAAAACCTCATAAAAATCGTAATTTTTGGAGGGGGAAAATAAAAACATAATTCCAGCAGGCTTGCTGACAAAAGAAAACCAAGAAAAATATTAATGAAAAAAAAAAACAATACTTAGAAATATGATAGAAACAAGCTGATTACTAAGAATGCTGCAGAATTTTGCACCACTATTTTTATTTATTAGAAAACATTTTTTCCATAATTTTTCAATCTTTAATTCATGATCAAGATAAATGCGTCTCACCCTCCCTACAGCTTCAGTCAGGAAGGAAAACATCAAACTTTCCATTGGTGATATTTGAATGTATTACTCTTATTCTGCGGGAGTAGTCTGATTGAATTTTCGGGGCAAATTAGGCCAGTTTTGGTCCAGGATGTACCCACACAGTCGACTAACACCCAGGTTACCATTATTACTGATGGGTGAACATGGACAGCCGGTTCGTGTGTAAGGAAAAAAGCCGCCTAGTGTTTCTACCCCTTCGTCGGGAAATTGAACAGGACCCTCACATGGTGAAGTGTGGAGCTTCTGCCACCAGGCCACGAGGGGCACCATACAGAAAAAAACAATCGTCGTGTTGGTTTTTGACTGTCCCCCACAATAGGCCACCAAGTTTAAGCATTTACTTTCCCTATTTTTCATGCAAAGATTTACACGGTTTTGCAAACCATATAGGGCCCCCAAGATTTGCTTGTTCTTAAAGGCCACTCAAATTACGCAAGAAAAAGTCGTTTTAAAAAAGTCTGTGATGTTTATTTTTTTTTTTGCAAGGTTTCGACAAAATGTAGCAGAATTTTTTTGGGATTTTTTTAAGGGGGATTTTTCGTGAGGAACTCTTTTTTCCTTGAAAAAATAATAAAAAAAAATCTACAATATTGCCCGTGGCGTTGTTTTACAACTCTTTTGTTAAATATTCAATTATTTAAAAATAAAATTTTTCTTTATTAAAACTATCTGTAGTATAAACTGTCCCCACATAAACTATAAAAAAGCTTTGGTTAAGTTTGTTAATGCGGTGATATGAAATATCAAACAAACTGGAGCCAATTGGAAAACTACTGGTGATTTTTTCATTCGAAACCCCAAAAATATCCTAAAATTTTTAAAAAATCTTTGCAAAAAATTTTTTTTTTTGTTGATCGTAAATTTTAATTTATCTAGGGGCCTTGGATGTGAGGGGTGGAAATTGATAGATATTGTCAATGAAAAAAAACATAAATTCTAAAACTTGATCACAAAGGTGTTAGGCTGAGGTTTCCATGGGGTAATTTTAGAGTTTTAAGAAATAAACGGGAACAAATCGACCGTTTTTGAGTTGTTCCGAATGGCGCTAGATTTATCTTGAAAAGGAAAAACAGTTTTTTTTTGGGGGGGGGGGGGGAAAAGGGGCAATGGACAGAAAACATCATGTGTCCCACGATCAAGACAATAACTAATGGAGAGACATTTTTTTTAGAGAAAAAACAAACAGTCTTTCCCGGAAAAGTGGAAGAAAAACCCGGGTTAACGGGGGATCAAGTGGACGCTGTCAGTGCCTAATGCCAAGTTTTGCCAGGGAAAACCCCAACGGGGAAAACCAAGTCCCTGAAATCAACAAACTTCCCATAAAAACACAATGACTAAAAAAACCATACCCCCCGGGGGGATTGAACCCCCGGATAGAGTTCAAAATCCAGCCGTGCGAGCCACTGAAGCTGCCCACATAGATTATCCAAATAGGATATTCCACACCAAGGAAAGTTAGCACAGGGCCCCCCTGTGACCCCAAATGCAGTTTTTTCAGAGAACTCCCGTAGGTGGCCGTGACGAATTCTGCTCAATCCTTTACTGCCCTCAACTGATCAAGAAATCGTAATGAACGATTGCAAAATAAACCAACACCGGCGGATTGAACCCCCGGGGCATAGGTCTCAAAAAACCCCCAGCCCCTGGTTAAACCCCTAGTGGTAAAGTGGGGGCAGTGAAGGGACTTGAGCTAGGTTCGTACGGCCCCTAGTGGGTTTTTCTGTAAAAACTTGCATTTGTGGTCACAGGGTGCCCGTGTAAAATTCCCTTTGGGGTAGAAAATATACCTGTTGGTGAACTTTTGTGGCTAGTGGTCTAGGGCTAAAAGCGCGGGCTGGGGGGGTTTTTAGACCCATGACCGGGGTTCAATCCGGCCCGGGGGGAGGTTTTTTTTGCAATCGTGTCATTCGATTTCTTGGTATGTTGACGGCAGTGAAGGGATTGACAGAGTTCGTCACGGGCCCCGCAGCTGGAGATTGTTTTGTAAAAAACTTGCATTTGTGGTCACAGAGGTGTGTGCTAAATTTCCTTGGTGTAGAAATATACCTAGTTGGCGAATTTATTGTGGCTGCTGGTTAGGGCTAAAGCGCGGGTGGAGTTTGAATCTATGACCGGGGTTCAATCCCCCGGGGGGTTTGGGTTTTTTTGCAATCGTGTCATTCGATTTCTTGAGTCAAATTTTACTTAAAACTTACTAATTCCCCCCCACCACTAATTTCAAAAAAGCATTTTTCCAAGGTTCCCGGTAACTTTCCATTTAAAATTCAGTTGGGAAATTGGGTAAAAACCCCAAACGCCGGGCTAGTTTGGGAAATTATGACCCGGGGAACCCCCCGGGGGGGGGTTTTTTTAATTGCATTTGATTTTGAGTACTGCTTAAAAAAAATTCTTCCCTATTCCCCCCAAAACCCAACCCTTTAAAAAAGTAAATAAATTTTTACAAAACCCCCTAACACCATTATGAAAATTAAAAATTTTACCCCTTTATAAATATTTCCTTTTTCTTTAGAAAAAAAAATGAAAAAATATAATTTAACTTTATCAACCCTTTAAAAATTATAATTAAACTGGGGTTCTGGTTATTTTAAAAAGGTAAAAAATTAAAACCCTTTATATTTGTTTTAAAATTTTAAAAAATCTTAAAAGAAAAAATTTTTTCCTTTAAGAAAAAAAAAAATGAAAAAAAAGATTCTTTAACCAATTTTTTCAAAAAGGGGGGGTTATGTTGCCGTCGTAAATAATAAGGTTGGGGGGGGGGCCCAAGGGGGGAAAATCCCATTTTAAGTCTTTTAAATTTTGTTGTGCAGGGAGATTTTTTTCCATCCAAGGGGGGGAGGCGTTCCCACGTTTAAAGACCATCATCTCCGGGTTTTTTTAAAAACCCTAAAACTTTTGTTTGGTTCAAACCCATCTTATTCCCAAGTGGAAAGGCTTTAGTTTATTTTGGGCAAAAAAAGATTTTTCAAAAAACCAAATAAGTCAAACTAAAGGAAGTTTTATTAAAAGGGTTTCTTTGGGATGTGAAGTTGAAAGTTTCCTGTTTCTGGGGCGGAGCCCCACTCACCCCCTTTCGGGGGGGGGGGGAAAAAAAAAAGGGGGGGGGGGCTACAGCGGGCGGAAGCATGACCTCTACCCTTACCTTCAACAAGCAGCGGCAATCCAACTATCGGTACAATATACCGGCTCGACTACTCCTATCTGTTGAAAAAAAAAAAACCCTTTTCCCTCACAGTAGACAAATCCCCAGATATTGTAGTAATCATTTTGCCTCCAAGCTTCACAGATGCATAATAAATGCGCGGTTTTCAATGAAGATCAAATATTGAGAATGGAACTGGGAAAGAGAGGAGGATACAGCCTGTAGCGTTGCTATCGGGAACCAGTGAGTTTTTTAGTGTGGGCTGATATGACAGATGAGAGTTCGACCGACTACATACTGCACAATTACAACTGGAAGAACCCTCAAGGTGTTACAGCAATGACGTTCAACCTACCATTATAGAAGATCCCAAGGCAGGAGTATGACAAAAGGGAGTCGGTGGGCTCGTTTGTAGACCTGGCTAGAAGATACCTCATTGATAGTATCAAACTATTGATCATGAAAGACTTTCTTTAAAATAAAAGAAGCTTGACTAGAAAGATCAGGAGGTAAATAACAATTAGAGCATGTGGGGAGGAAGTGCCAGGTTGTCTGAAGGAAAATAAATACCCGAACCAGGACGAAGCAGAGTACTAAGAAGTGTTGCCTTGGAACACCAATGAGGTACGAGGAAAAAGTTAAACGATTTTAAGAAAAGTGGAAGAAAATTGTAACCAAAGAATACAACAAAATAGAGAAAGAAGGCAGTAGAACCAGAAACAAATATATTTATGTGAATTAAAAGGAGGTTTGAACAGATAATTTGGAGAGTGCAACCTTAATTTGTGTCAACAGTTGACGAGCAGGCCACAGGAGAAATAAGTAAATTGCGTAGGATAAGTAATAAGGCTGGAAAGGGAAGAAAGGAGGTGAGCTTACTAGGAATGATCAGCAAGTCTGTGTTAGCCTAACCACAAAAAAGGGAGCTATTTACATTGGAATCAATGGAGATAAAGATTTGGAGAGTGAGTTGATGTGTTCTGGATACAGTACACCAACACAGGTGGAGAGGCGAAGAAGAAAGTGCTGAGCCGGTGTTAAGTATGCAAAGACAATGGGACCAAACAACATCTCTTCATGACCTCGGCTAAAAGGTTCTCGTCGAGAACCTGCGTGAACACTTGCATCGATCTTCAAACAAGTTATCTGTAACATGATATATGCAAGAGGTCTGAAAATAGCGAATGAAGTCCTAATATTTAAAAAAAAAGAAACAGCTATGTGACTGTGACTACATGTCAGTGTCACTGACGCTACATAGTATGCAACCGGTTTGAAAAGATTTTCAGAATGAGGTGTGGAGCACCTGGAAAGGAGAGAATTATGATTGGCAATACAGAAGTGTTCTCTTGATGGTATAATTCTGTTTCACAAAGTTCTCTGTAAAGAATCAAACCTGAGTTACAATATTAAATAAATGCTGACCTTAATTATTGCATAATAATTACTCCAAATAAAATTAAATATTTTTCTGAAACCTTCACTCAGTGAGTTTCCATAATCATTTTACTTGAATTCGATGATGAGCAAACAATATAGCTACAGAGCAGACATGCTTTGGATTTAACGTTATTCTGGAAAGGAAATTTTTCATCATCAGCAACTTTAAACCTGGAATCAATAAAAAGTGGTACTTTATGAACTAATTTGTTTATTCTGAAAAAACTAAACATGTCTTTCCTTTTCTGGTATCTACAAATTTCTCTTATCTTTTTTATATTGATTATTTTGTTATCTATAACTTGCTTTTTTTACTTAGTACATAATTTTAATTCTTTCAGAATACCTCAACAACTTTATTTAATATTGGCACATTCTATACAACACCTCTGATCATCAGTATGAAAGTTACGGGACACATTGTGCAAAATTGGGTATCTTTATTGTAGGACGTTTCGCCAATCCAGTGGCTTTATCGAATAAGATTCTAGGACATAATAGGAAGACAGTACCGCCAGTCTTCTTGCCTTTGCTCTCCAGATTTCCTTCCACCACGGTTCCTTGAGAACACTAACTCCAGGCCGAGGAATGTGACTCCTTCAATCTTTTGTATATAAGTTCTATGTCTTCTATTATGTCTAGAATCTGTATTGTTAAAGACACTGGATGCGAAAACGTCTACAATAAGATATCAGATGTTGCGCTGTGTCGTAACTTTCATATTGTCGGTATTTTATACCTTTCTTGCCACAAACTGATCATCAAGTAGTTTAATTTTGTTTTGTTTACAGTATTCTGTATTTTAATTATAGTGTTTTCTAAACCGAGGTTTCACACACAAATACAGAGGAAATTATATTAAATATATAGAATTTATGAGTCTCAGCCTATTAACTACAGATATTTGGAAGATTTTTAAAAGGGTGAATAGAGTAACGGATCATTTTATCGGAATGAAGAATTGATCCCAGTCATACCACCTCCAGAATATATTATCCAAGACTATTGAATGACTCGAAAAAAAAATGGTGGAATTCGCATTATTTGGTATTCTTTATTATGTATGATCCATTTTTATTCGTGGGTTATCAAAAAAGATTTGTTGAAACTTAGGTAAGGAATTAATTACTTTACGTTTCGTCTCCCTACAATCAACAAGAAGTTTATTACAACCAGTTTATAGGAAAAACACATATAAGTTGTATCAGTTGAGTTTTTTAAGATATTGATCAAGAATAAAATACCGCTAGATCATAAAATATTCAAAATAAGAACGGTGATTAAAGCATTAGTTGTAAGAAATTGGTTTTCAACTGTAAAATTATATTTGTTGAGTATCAGAGGTGGAAATCTTCTAAAGCATTATATTTACCTCTAACAGTAGATATTTTTCACGGATTGTTTAGTAAATCAAGAAAGAATTCTATCTTGTACCGCTTTCTGTTATGAATCGGAAACCTCGAGATAGTAAAGTCGGGAGGTGTTGGGATAATTTAGAAGGAGGTGGGGATGCAGCTGAGCGCAAGATAAGCGAAACCCTTGGAAGAGAACTAACCCACTGCACGATAAATATAGAATATTTGAAATCAATGTTGGTATGTATTGCAAATGATTACTTTGGGTGAGTTGGGATGAGAATGGTGACCTTCTTACTCCCATATTAAATGTAATATTATTATAAAATATAATTGTTTTATCCGAAAAAATGTGAAATCATGGAGAATAGCATCGATTTCTGATTACTTAACTCAAAATTAAAGCATTTATTAAATGTGTAAGGAATATTTTTTCAATTTTGTAAGGAATTCAAAAGTGCGAACTCAGTTATTGCATGAACGGAGGGAGGCGGCGACACGCATGAGGAATCACCGGGCCATGGCATACTAGGTAAAGTATATATGCTTTATTATTTTGTGTCTTTTACTCAGGCTGGGTTATAAGAGTGACTGTTGGACAGAGATGGCTCTACAACTTCCAGAATCTGTTGCTTTTCTACATGTGTTGATTTATTTCCCACCCAATACACCGTCGGCATTTCATTAATAAATTTTATGAGCCTATTATAATAGATAATAAATTGTTTGATGAGGTTGCTCTGAGATAAATTTAGATTTATCACGTACACATATGCCTCATAATCTCTTCTCTAAAACTAAGATATTAACAGCAAACGACATTCCCTCACCCATTATTTGCAGGGTGAATGAATCATTTGCTACGTTAAAAACTTACAGATATCTTGGGCGGCTAGAGGTATCCTTGTACAAATCCATATACCTCAACTAAATAGAAATGCAAAGCTAGGCTAAATGCTCTCAAAGCTGTGCTGGCTACAACCCAACTTGGTGCTAATGGTGAGCATCTGTCAGATGAATGATGTACATAGCCCAAGTTAGTGCTTAATTGATTATGCTGTTCCCATGTGATAGATTTAGCTAGAGAAAGTTCTTCCGACCCTGGAAGTTAAGGCAAAATGAAAGCTCTCAGAATTATTCTTGGCTGTCCCAGATCTACAAAGTTTTAACATGAGGAGGAGCTTGGTATTTCTAGTATCTCGGTGATAGGGTTGTTGAGATTAACACTGTACTCGGTATTAGAATGTGGAAATGAACCAGGGGGACACTGTCAACTAAGCGAATTTACAAAAGTGGTCTAGAGGTAACACTCAGATCTAAATGGATTAGTGAAAACTTGCAATTGCATAAAGTTTATTAACAAACCTTGCATGCACTGTTTCCTGTAGGCAACAAGAGCATTTCACCCCTTCGTGGGAAGATGTGTTCATTTTAGTATCACATACCTGCAAGTTCTCCCTCAAGAAGATCATTGCTCAGTAATTCCCTTCCTTAAATCACTCGTTAGAGCAAACTGCCAGAAGTAATTTATCACTAGCTGATGGAATAAGTTATCACAAGTTTATGCACTGATGGATCTAAACAGGAGTCTTTGGCCCGGGCTGCATTTGTCTTTTTGGCCACCTACCTAGTACGAACTCTAATAAATTTGTTGAGTTAGCATAGAATTATAACAACTGGCAGTCTACAATGCTATAACTGAATGGTTGCAATCCTAATGGCGCTAAAGTTAACCTTGCACTGAGCTTGATCTATCATCATTACTGATTATATATATCATTGAAGGCTCTTGAGACTTAATTAATGACTCAACAACATGCTCATTGGAGAATGCCAGGTATAGATACTCAAAAATTAGGGACAAAGAATTAATGTACAGAATTGCTATGGATCCCATTCACACTTGGATTACTCCTTCATGATAAAGTTGATATGTTAGCCACGAAGATGTTACCCAGAAGGAGAATGTAGAATATACCTTTGGTCTAACTGTTGTCGAAGCTTTAGGAATAATATTGGAGAGAAGTAAATAATGATAAAATGATTGTTATAGGAATGCAGTTAGAAGCTGAGTAAATCTATAACCCACTATGATAACCATGACGTAGAATAAGTATGTTTTATGGAGGCAACTTGCAATGTGAAACAGACTGGAGTGCTGTTGTAGTGGCCAAAGCTTAGGTTGGTTACACGTACTGATGGCAGTTTGGGCGACCACTACAGATGATGATCAAACTACATGTAATTATGTGTTCGGCCATTGGTCCACTCTCTTGAACACTATGTGCTTTAATTGTCCCAATTACTGAGGAATACAGAGACAGACATTAAAAATAAGCAAACTTCCTAAATTTGCTTCTGTAACTGATCGTGGCTATATGATATGTAGATATAAATCCATATGATTCCTTGTTAACTCTTTGGGGCTAGTTCCTAGGCCCTTTTGTGATCCATGTGCTCTTGCGTACCGTCCACATGGATGGATATGGGGTGCACAATAAATACTAGCCACTTCGGTGGGCACACTTCTAAATTTAATCACAAGAAAGAATTTTGAGTATATATATTAAATGTGAGAAATCTCATGTAAATAAATTTATCCATCGAAATTGTTATGAGCAAATTATGGAGGTTATATGGTCAAGGATTTTAGAAGCAATAAATTAGGATATTAACTGACATATGATAAGTCAAGTTAAAAAGTCAACAGGTATTATTCATCCCCAAAAATTCAGCTGTGTTAACTTATTCATATCCCGGAATTAAAAAAAGTGGTTATTACTTGAAAAAAAAACAATCCTTACCTTTGAATATTAAAAAGTGGCTATGTGGGTTGAATTTGATAGATAATGATGGTGCTATGTGTGGTTCCTCAGGTAATGAAGTCTTGTATGTTTTTACCAGTATAAATGAGGTTATTTGTAACGAGTTTTTGTGAAGGAAGTAAACCCACCCGAGCCTGAACCTGGCATTAATTATATGTTAATATTAGTGATTTGATTGATCCCATTATTTTGTGGGCATCAGTTGGTATATTCTTTTGGGGTTGTAGTGATATTAATACATTAAGATTAATTATGATCCCACTGTGTAATAAACACTTAATAAAAAGATAATTGATCAAGTGAGTATAGCACGCTGATCAGAAAAGGAAGGTTAATTCAATATAATGACAAGTGTTCTACTGTATGTGTACTACATGGTAAGACTATAAACGGAGGTGAATGATCAATGTTGACGTTAATATTGAACGAACGTCTAGATGAGAACATGTTTCTCCCTCCTTTCAGTGGAATCATTCCTGAAATCTTAGATTACTTTTAGGGTAAAATGAGGGCGTTTGGATTCATATTATATAAAGCTAGAGGGAGGGGCGGGGGGCCAGAAAAGTATTACCATTCTTATTGTATACTTTGCCCCGGTAATATTGCAATATGCCACATATATGTTGAAAGAGTTAGTAGTACTGTAATGAAAAATTCAGCGAGGAATAGAAGTGTAGAAACATTGAAGAATGTTGGACAAAAGTTATTGTCTGGAAGAAGCAGAAAAAATGGTTTGAAACGATTGAAAATTAATAATTTAAGAAAGTGAAACTTTTAATTATCTTCAATCTATTGATAGCTTTCATAACGTTAATATGTCGGCTGGTGCTCTATACGTTATACCAGGGGGGGGATCAACGCCCCCGTGCTGGTGCTCTGTACGTTATACCAGGGGGGGGATCTCAACGCCCCCGTAGCTAGGTGCTGCCTATACGTTATACCAGGGGGGGGGTCAACGCGCCCGTGCTGGTTGCTCTGTACGTTATACAGGGGGGGATCAACGCCCCTCGTGCTGGTGCTCTGTACGTTATACCAGGGGGGGGATCAACGCCCCCGTGCTGGTGCTCTATACGTTATACCAGGGGGGGGATCAACGCCCCCGTGCTGGTGCTCTATACGTTATACCAGGGGGGGGATCAACGCCCCGTGGCCCTGTGATACTCATTCCTTAATGATGGACTTCCAAAATTACCAGGGACACGTTCATTATGAAATCCTCTGTAGCAGCTAGACGCAACTGTGAAAGTATTACGAGTAAATCAGGGTTCTGATAAATTTCTCGAATTTAAAATACAAAGTTCAGAAGGTCGTTTTGGTAAATTGGACAAATCTAGCATTGAAAATGAACATAATTATAAAAAATCGGATGGGAGTGCATTGGGAGATGGAGATAAGGTGGTATTGTGAATTTATACGTTCAGAAATATCAAATTTGTTGTGTTTGTATCTCAAATTGAATAGCTTATAGGGGCGGCACTATCACTGAGGCTGTGAAAATTTCTATCACTTAGGTGTGAAAAGGCGGGGCATCCTTGAGAAGCCGCTCAGCCCCGCATTGTCTACAACTCTCAACCCCTGGCAAGCCTAGTTCTTAAGGTGAGCAACACACACACACTTTCCTCTCCACTTAACACAAGCATTTGTATACCCGAAGGGCAACTATAATTTGATTGCCGTGATATTTTTTCTCCTCCACATTTTCCTAATGTTGTCTCAATAAACAAGAAGCCCACCAAGCAATCTTCGATTCTTACGATTGTTTACAGTAACTAGGGACAAAACTCTTGTACATACTTGCATGTGTAAGCCCTCGATGTACCTAAGTTCTCGAATCCATTCCGTGCATCCTGGAATGGCTGCGATAACTACTATCTCGGCACACTTCCTGCGTGTGCTCAGGCTTCCGTCGTTAAACAAAAAGGTGCCTTCTATTCGATTCATAGTTGTGAGTAAAATTCAATTGCAGGTGAACTTTCTGCACTTTTTCGTGCGTAAAATCAATGTGATTCTTTTCCACGGTTTTAAATTCTCCATTTAAATATATTTGAGTCTACCATTTTTCTTAATTGCTTTAATGTTTAATGGTTGAATTCATCTTACCCATTATAATTAATTTTTTTGTTCGGACAAATATGCCAATGTAAAAAATAAATCACTGAAAGTGCAATAACTGGAAAATTACTTTTCTGTTTGACTTCAAATTTTCGGGCGGGGAGAAGTAAGTTTCCTGTTGTTATGAGTATTGTAAATCACAATTTGCAATATTACTAAACTAATAGAAATATTGATTTCCATTCATTAAGAAATGTCTTGTCTTCGGCTTCAATCTATTTTATCTCTTGATACTTTCCATAACAAGAATGAACATCCTCTAAGTTGAATCTCTGTAGCACCAAATTTGAAATATTTCGGAAATTGTTTAAAATCTCGGAATCGTTGGATTCTGAACAGTTACTGAAAATTTCCTAAATAGTCTTCAAACTTTTATTCCTGAAGATCTTAATTCAAAGACAACTTGACTTTTAACTGTCACAATGTGAGTTTTAAATGAGAATTATTAACTTAACCTTGTTTGTATGGCACACTTAAGTTGACATCTTAAGTGACACTTTAAGTGTTGGGATGTAAGCTGTAGTGGAATTATTTATATATTGAAACATGAGGCATTAAATCTTCTTTCTCTGAGGGATTGAAAAGGACTTTTAAAAAGCACAGAATGGCTCGAAAAATATTTAGAAATATTTAAATACGTGTTTTAAGCGATCTTAATTTTTGCTAATATAATGAAGCTTTTTGTCATTTCAGTATGACCTTCTGTGGGTTGTGGAACAATTTGCAGGTGTGTGGGAGGGAGGGGGAGGAGGGGGGTAGGGGTAGGGAGGAGGAGGGGAGGGGGAGGGGGAGGGGAGGAAGCTTGAGGGGGAGGAGGAGGGGGAGGGGTAGCTTGAGGGGAGGAGGAGGGGGAGGGGGAGGGAAGAGGGAGCTTGAGGGGGAGGAGAAGGGGGAGGGGGAGGGAAGCTTGAGGGGGAGGAGGAGGGGGAGGGGGAGGGGAAGCTTGAGGGGGAGGAGGAGGGAGGGGGGGGGGAGCTTGAGGGGGAGGAGGAGGGGGGGGGGAGGGGAAGAGGGAGCTTGAGGGGGGAGAAGGGGGAGGGGAGGGGAAGCTTGAGGGGGAGGAGGAGGGGGAGGGGGGAGGGGAAGCTTGAGGGGGAGGAGGAGGGGAGGGGGAGGGGAGCTTGAGGGGGGAGGAGGGGGAGGGGGAGCTTGAGGGGAGGAGGATGGGGGAGGGGGGAGCTGAGGGGGAGGAGGAGGGGGAGGGGGAGGGGAAGCTTGAGGGGGAGGAGGAGGGGGAGGGGGAGCTTGAGGGGAGGCACATCTGTCCACTTTTATTGATCATTCTTCAAAATAGTTTCCTGGATACTAGTTTAGAGAAAAAATTTTGATAGGTTTTAAAAATTGCAGCCTAGCGTGTCCTACCTGAGATAAGATTATTAACAGTGTTGGCGCCGTGTGCAACTTTTAATGTCGAAATGATCAGGTAGAGTTTTACATTACTCTATTATTATGCCTTGATGCCGGTGAGTAGCTCTAGATCCAAGGAACTGAGCTCTTCCTCGATTTGCTTACATCAAATCTGAATGCCCTCTGTTCCCCAGGTGCTATATGACCCGTACTGCTTTAGCACTTTTCCTTGATTAAAATCAAACAATTTTGAACGGGAGCAAACTTTGATAACTGTTGTGAAGGTGTAAATGTTGTTGTTGTTGTTGTTATTGTGCAATAACTTGTGACCAGTTTTACCTGGAGAGACTTCCGGGGGTCAACGCCCCCGCGGCCCGGTCTGTGACCAGGCCTCCTTAGGTCAGTGTCCCAGGATGCGACCCACACCAGTCGACTAACACCCAGGTACCCATTTTACTGATGGGGAACATAGACAACAGGTGGAAAGAAACACGTCCAAAAGTTTC
>NC_069399.1:37465192-37495192 GCF_026875155.1 Cherax quadricarinatus
CTGCATTGTGTTTTGTCTGCTGTTTGTTTTTTTTTTCTGCTGGGGTTTGTTTTTGTTTTTTCTGTTTTTGTATTTTTCTGCATTTTTTTGCGTTTGTTTGCTGGTGTTTTTGAAATGTTTGGGGTTTTTGCTGCATGTGTGTTTGCATGGTTTGTCTGCATGTTTGTTTGTTTTCATGGTTTTTTGCTTGGGGTCTGCATTTTGAGTTTCGCATGTGGGGTTTGTCTGATGGTGTTGTCTGCATGTGTGTTTGTCTGCATGGTGTTGTTGTTTTCCTGCATGTTTGTTTGCATTTTTTTGTCTGCATGTGTGTTTGTCTGTGTGTGTGTGTCTGCATTGTGTTTTGTCTGTATGTGTGTTTGTCTGCATGTGTGTTTGTCTGCATGCTTTGTCTGCATGTTTGTTTTGTCTGCATGGTTTTGTCTGCATGTGTTTTTCTGCATGTGTGTTGGTCTCATGTGTGTTTGTCTGTCTTTTTGTGTTGTTTGTCTGCATTTTGTTTGTCGCATGCGTTTTGTCTGCATGTGTGTCTGAAATGTGTGTTTGTCTGCATGTGTGTTTGCTCATGTGTTTTTGTCTGCATTGTGTTTGTCTGCATGTGGGTTTGTCTGCATGTGTGTTTGTCTGCATGTGTGTTTGTCTGCATGTGTGTTTGTCTGCATGTGTGTTTGTCTGCATGTGTGTTTGTCTGCATGTGTGTTTGTCTGCATGTGTGTTTTTTCCTGCAGTGTGTTTGTCGGGCATGTGTGTTTGCCTCCATGTGTGTTTGTCTGCATGTGTGTTTGTCTGCATGTGTGTTTGTCTGCATGTGTGTTTGTCTGCATGTGTGTTTGTCTTCATGTGTGTTTGTCTGCATGTGTGTTTGTCTGCATGTACTAACCTAGTTGTACTCACCTAGTTGAGGTTGCAGGGGTCGAGTCCAAGCTCTTGGCCCCGCCTCTTTACTGGTCGCTACTAGGTCACTCTCCTTGAATCTTGAGCTTTATCATACCTCTGCTTAAAGCTATGTATGGATCCTGTCTCCACTACATCACTTCAAAACTATTCCACTTCCTCACTACTCTGTGGCTGAAGAAATTCTTCCTAACATCCCTGTGATTCATCTGTGTCTTCAACTTCCAACTGTGTCCCCTTGTTGCTGTGTCCCATCTCTGGAACATTCTGTCTTTGTCCAACTTGTCAATTCCTCTCAGTATTTTGTACGTCGTTATCATGTCCCCCCTATCTCTCCTGTCCTCCAGTGTCGTCAGGTCGATTTCCCTTAATCTCTCCTCGTTGGACATACCCCTTAGCTCTGTGACTAGTCTTGTTGCAAACCTTTGCAATTCATCTAGTTTCTTTACGTGCTTGGCTAGGTGTGGGTTCCAAACTGGTGCCGCATACTCCAATATGGGCCTAACGTACACGGTGTACAGGGTCCTGAACGATTCTTTATTAAGATGTCGGATTGCTGTTCTGAGGTTTGCTAGGCGTCCATATGCTGCAGCAGTTATTTGGTTGATGTGCGCTTCAGGAGATGTGCCTAGAGTTATACTCACCCCAAGATTTTTTTTTCGAGTGAGGTTTGTAGTCTCTGGTCCCTAGACTGTACTCCGTCTGCGGTCTTCTTTGTCCATCCACAATCTTCATGACTTTGCACTTGGTGAGGTTGAACTCCAGGAGCCAATTGCTGGACCAGGTCTGCAGCCTGTCCAGATCCCTTTGTAGCTCTGCCTGGTCTTCGATCGAATGAATTCTTCTCATCAACTTCACGTCATCTGCAAACAGGGACACATCGGAGTTTATTCCTTCCGTCATGTCGTTCACAAATACCAGAAACAGCACTGGTCCTAGGACTGACCCCTGTGGAACCCCGCTGGTCACAGGTGCCCACTCTGACACCTCACCACGTACCATGACTCGGTGCTGTCTTCCTGACAAGTATTCCCTGATCCATTTTAGTGCCTTCCCTGTTATCCCTGCTTGATCCTCCAGTTTTTGCACTAATCTCTTGTGTGGAACTGTGTCAAACGCCTTCTTGCAATCCAAGAAAATGCAATCCACCCACCTCTCTCTCTCTTGTCTTACTGCTGTCACCATGTCATAGAACTCCAGTAGGTTTGTGACACAGAATTTCCCGTCCCTGTAACCATGTTGGCTGCTGTTGATGAGATCATTCCTTTATAGGTGTTGCACCACTCTTCTCCTGATAACCTTCTCCATGACTTTGCGTACTATACAAGTCAGTGACACTGGTCTGTAGTTTAGTGCTTCATGTCTGTCTCCTTTTCTAAAGATTGGGACTACATTTGGCTGTCTTCCATTCCTCAGGCAATCTCCCTGTTTCGATAGATGTATTGAATATTGTTGTTAGGGGTACACATAGCGCTTCTGCTCCCTCTCTCAGGAACCATGGAGAGATGTTATCCGGCCCCACTGCCTTTCAGATATCTAGCTCACTCAGAAGCCTCTTCACTTCTTCCTCGGTTGTGTGTACTGTGTCCAGCACTTGGTGGTTTGTCCCACCTCTCCGTCTTTCTGGAGCCCCTTCTGTCTCCTCTGTGAACACTTCTTTAAATCTCTTGTTGAGTTCCTCACATACTTCAAGGTCATTTCTTGTTGTCTCCCCTCCTTCCTTCCTTAGCCTGATTACCTGGTCCTTGACTGTTGTTTTCCTCATGATGTGGCTGTATACCAGCTGTGTGTGTATGTGTGTGTATGTGTGTGTGTGTGTGTACTCACCTATTTGTACTCACCTATTTGTGGTTGCAGGGGTCGAGTCTTAGCTCCTGGCCCCGCCTCTTCACCGGTTGCTACTGGGCCCTCTCTCTCCCCGCTCCATGAGCTTTATCAAACCTCGTCTTAAAACTGTGTATGGTTCCTGCCTCCACTACGTCATTTTCTAGGTTATTCCACTGCCTTACAACTCTATGACTGAAGAAATACTTCCTAATATCCCTCTGACTCATTTGTGTCTTCAACTTCCAATTGTGGCCTCTTGTTTCTGTGTCCCCTCCCTGGAACATCCTGTCTTTGTCCACCTTGTCTATTCCACGCAGTATTTTACATGTCGTTATCATGTCTCCCCTGACCCTCCTGTTCTCCAGTTTCGTCAGGCCGATTTCCCTTAATCTTTCTTCATAGGACATTCCCCTTAGCTCTGGAACTAACTTTGTCGCAAACCTTTGTACTTTCTCTAGTTTCTTGACGTGCTTTATCAAGTGCGGGTTCCAAACAGTTGCTGCATACTCCAGTATGGGCCTGACATACACGGTGTACAGTGTCTTGAACGATTCCTTACTAAGGTATCGGAATGCTGTTCTCAGTTTGCCAGCGCCCATATGCTGCAGCAGTTATCTGGTTGATGTGTGGCTTCCGGGACATGCTCGGTGTTATACTCACCCCAAGACTTTCTCCTTGATGAGGTTTGCAGCCCTTTGGCCACCTGTGTGTGTGTGTTGTGTGTGTGTTTTTTTTGTTGTGTGTGTGTGGGGTGTGTTGTGGTGGGTTGTGTGTGTGTTGTGTGTGTTGTGTATGTCATGTTTGTCTGCATCGTGTTTGTCTGCATGTTGTTTTTCTGCATGCGTGTTTTTTCCATCGTGTTGTCGCAGGGTTTTTTGCTGATCGGTTGTCCATCGTGTTTGTCTGCACGCGTGTTTGTCTGGCGCGTGTTTGCCTACAGGGTGGTTTGTCTGCATGTGTTCTGCATGGTGTTTGCTGCAGCTTTTTTGTGTGTTGTGTGCGTGTGGGTGTGTGTGTGTATGTGGTGTTGGGGTGTGTGTGGGTGTGTGCGTGTGGTGGCTCACTTATTTGTGGTTGCGGGGGTCGAGTCAAGCTCCTCCCCGGGTATAGGTAGAAGCCATCTCCTGCTTTTGGGGGCCCGCCGTAATGGCCAAGCAAGCACGAAACGGCAGCTCCGGTGGGGAGTGAGGCCAGGGCTTAATCTCCCCCTCGTGTGGGTGTGTGTGTGTTGTGTGTGGTGTGGTGGTGTGTGTTGTTGGGTGGGGTGTGTGTGTGTGTGTGTGTTTTTGTGGTGTGTGTGTGTGGGGAGTTTTTTGGTGTGTTGTTTTGGTGTGTGTGTGTGTGTTTTGTGTGTTGTATGTGTGTGTGTGTGTGTGTGGTGTGTGTGTGTGTGGGGGTGTGTGGGGTTGTGTGTGTGTGCTCACTTTTTGGGGTTGCAGGGTCGACATAGCTCCTGGCCCGGTATAGGTAGGAACCATCTCCTGCTATTGCGGCACCCCCGAAGGCCCAGAGGCATAGCACGCACGCAGCCCCGGGTTGGGGGGACGTGGGGCCCAGGGTTTTAAACATCGCCCTCTGTGTGTCTTTGGCCCCCTGTGTTGGTGTGTGTGGTGGGTGTGTGTGTGGTGTGGTGTTGTGTGTAGTGTGTGTGTGTGTGTGTGTGTGTGTGTGGGTGTTGGGGTGTGTGTGTGGGTGTGTGTGTGTGTTGTGGTGCTCATTATTTGTGGTTGCGGGGGTCGATCATAGCTCCTGGCCTCGGTTAGGTAAAGCCACTCCTGCTTTTGGGGGCACCCCCGTAATGGCCAGAGGCATTAGCACGCACGCAGCTCCGGTTTGGGGACGGAGGCCAGGGCTTAAATCACGCCTCGTGTGTTGTTGTGTGTTGTGTGTGTGTGTGTGTGGGGTGTGGTGTGTGTGTGTGGTGTGGGGGTGTGTGTGTATTTGTGTGTGTGTGTGTTGTGTGTGGGTGTGGTGTGGGGTGTGTGGGTGTTGCCACTTTTTTTGTGGTTGCAGGGGTCGAGTCATATCCTCCTGGGAAGGTAGGAACCCCCCTGCTATTGCGGGCAACCGCCGAATGGCCAAGGCATAGCACGCACGGCCCCGGTTGGGGACGTAGGCCACGGTTCAATCATCGCCTCTTTGTGTGGTGTGTTGTTGTGTGTGTGGGTGTGTGTGTGTGTGTTTTGTGTGTGTGTGGTGTGTGTGTGTGTGGTGTTTGGGGTGTGTGTGTGTTGTGCCACTTATTTGTGGTTGCAGGGTCGAGTCAAAGCCCTGCCCGGGATAGGTAGGAACCCACTCCTGCTATTGGGGGGCACCGCCTAATCCAAAGGGGGCAAGCACCACGGCAGTCCTTTTTGGGGGACGGAGGCCCACGGCTTCAATCTCGCCCTCGTGTGTGTGTGGGTGTTGTTGTGTGTGTTTGGTGTTGTGTGTGTTTTTGGTGTGGTTGTGTGGTGTGTGGGCTCACTTTTTTTGTGGTTGCGGGGGTCGAGAAAAGCTCCTGGCCTCGGATGGGTAGGAAGCCATCTCCCTGCTTTTGCGGCACCGCCTAATCCAGGGGCTAGCACGCAGGGCAGCTCCGGTTGGGGACTGAGGCCACAGCTTCAATCACGCCCGTGTGTGTGGTGTGTATGGGGTTGTGTTGTGGTGGGTGGGTTGTGTGTGTGTGTGGTGTGTGTTTGTTGTGTGTGTGTGTGTGTGTGTTGGTATGTGGTGTGTGTGGGTACTCCCTATTAGGTTGGGGGGGTCGAGTCCGAGCCCTGGCCCCGCCTCTTCACTGATCGCTACTGGTCATCTCCCTAGCCGTAGCTTTAACGTCCCTCGCTTAAAGCTATGTAGGGATCCCCCTCCACACACGCTTCCCAAACTTTCCCACTTACTGACTACTCTGTGCTGAAGAAATACTTCCCCTAACACCCTGTGATTCATCTGTGTCTTTAGTTTCCAACGTGCCCCCTTGTTACTGTGCCCAATCTCTGGAACACCCTTTTTTTGCCCCACCTTGTCAATTCCCTCAGAAATTTTGTATCGTTATCAGTCCCCCCTATCTCCTGTCCTCCAGTGTCGCAGGTTTTTCCCTTAACCTCCCCTCGTAGGACATACCTCTTACTCGGGATAGTCTTGTTGCAAACCTTTGCATTTTCTCGTTTCTTTAGGGCTTGGCAGGGGGGGTTCCAAACTGGGCCGCATACCCAAAGGGGGCCTAACTAAAACGGTGTACAGGGTCCTGAACGATTCCTTATTAAGATGTCGAATGCTTTCTGAGGTTGGCTAGGCGCCCAAGCTGCAGCAGTTTTTTGGGTTTTGATGTGCCTTCAGGAAGTCCCTGGGTTATACTCCCCCCAAAGATTTTTTCCCTTTGAGTATTTGTAGCTCTGAAAAACCCAGACTGTATCCGTTTGGGGCCCTTCTTTCCCCTTCCCCAATCTTCATGACTTTGCATTTGGTGGGATTGAACCCCAGGAGCCAATTGCTGCCAGTTTGAGCCTGCCAACCCCTTTGTATTCTGCCTGGGTCTTCGATCGAGTGTATTCTTCAAAACTCACGCATCCAAACAGGGACACCTCAGAGCTTTTCCTTCCGTCATGTGTTCAAAAATACCAAAACAGCACGGTCCTAGGCTGACCCTCGGCCCCGGTCACGGGGTTCCCACTCGGGAAACCTCGCCACTACCATGACCGCTGCTGCTTCCCTGACAATATTCCCTGATCCATTGATGTTTCCCTGTTATCCCTGCTTGGTCCTCCATTTTTTTGCACCAATCTCTTGTGTGGAACTGTGTCAAACCCCTTTCTTGCAGTCCAAAAAATCAATCCACCCACCCCTCTCTTTTGCCCACTGCTGTCACCATGCAAGAACTCCAGTGGGTTTTTGTGACACGGGATTTCCCGTCCCGAAACCATGCTGGCTGCTGTTGATGAATCATTCCTTTCTGGGTTTCCACCACTCCTCCTGATAATTTTTCTCCTATTGCATTAACATAGTGACAGGGGTCTTTATTTAATGCTTCATGTCTGTCTCCTTTTTAAAGATTGGGACTACTTTTTGCTGTCTTCCATGCCTCAGGCAATTTTTCCCCTGTTTCGAAGATTTTTGAATATTGTTTTTGGGGGTCCCAATAGCGCCTCTGCTCCCTCCCAATACCCATGGGGGATGTTATCTGCCCCTTTGCCTTGGGGATCTAGCTCACTCAAAGCCTCTTCATTTCTTCCTCGGTTGTGTGCACTGGCCCACACTTGGTGTGTGCCCCACCTCTCCTTTTTTCTGGAGCCCTTCTGTCTCCTCTGGAAACTTCTTTGAATCTCTGTTGAGTTCTTCACATACTTCCCCCGGTCATTTCCTGTTGTCTCTCCCTCTTCCTTCCTTAGCCTGATTCCCTGGCCTTGACTGTTGTTTTCCTCCTGTGTGGCTGTACAAAATTTTTCGGGTCAATTTGGCTTTCGCTGCTATGCATTTTAAAATATTGTTTTTGGGGCCTCCCTTTTTATCTGTGCATTTCATTTCGGCTCACGACTGTTCTCCTTATTCTCCTGGTCCTTGCCTTCATATTTTTCCATTCCCTAGCACATTTGGTTTTTTGCCCCCTGCACCTTTGGGTAAACCATGGCTCCCCCCTGGCTTTTCATTACTCCTTTACCCTGGGTACAAACCTCTCCCAGCCTCCTTGCATTTTATTGCTACATATTCCATCTCTCAAACGGGTTCCCTCCATTTCTCTGCCACAAACCCCCGTTCGGGATTCCTCATTCCTGTGTAGCCCCCTTTCTTGAGTTTGGCTTCATTCGTCCGGGCTTCCGCTTTTTCCCTCCCCCTTTTTCCTCCCTTTTCCTACTGGATTCGAAGCTTAAAACCACTGGTCACTGGCCCCAAGGGGTCTTTCATAGTAGTCCTCGAATCTGCCTACTGAAGGTGAATACTAATCCCCCTTGTGGTTCACCCTCCCTCTCCCCCTTTAGGTCCCTTACGTTTTGGACATAAATTCTCCATCCCCCCTCCATCATTTTAGCCCCCCAAAATATCTTGGGCCCCCCTTTGGGGGGTCCAAGTTCCCCCAATCTTCTCCTTGGGTTTAAAGTCCCCCATGACGGAGTTTTTGCCCTCACATAGCTCTTCTGGCCACCTAGCTATGTGTCAACCATCCTCTTTTGCTCTCGTCGTACCCCTTCCCTTTGGGCCTCCGCTTTTCGGGTGGGTTATCACACGTATTACCACCTTTGGGACCTCCAATGAAGTTTTCCCACATGAAATTTACTTCTTCTCCGCTATCTCTCTCTCCAGCCAAAAAAAATTCCAGCGTTTTTTGATCAGCAACGCCACTCCTCCCCCCCCCTGTTCCCTCTTCTTTCCTCAGATTTGTATCCCGTTGGAAAGAGGGATCTGTTATCATACCTGTATTTGGGTTTTTGTGAAGCTTGATGTCCCGGGGAGCTTCTTTACTCTTTTTGCCCCTCCTCCCACTTTTTTTTTTCCATAGCGTTTGTGTAACCAAAAACCTTCATTTTCCTTTCCAACACTGTGGTTTGGGGGCCTGTAGGGGGAGACCTGGGGGCAAAACTGGGGGGTTCTATAGCTTGGTTTGGGTGGGGGCTGTGGTATGGATTGTAGGGTGTGTTGGGAGGGTGAAATTTTTATGGTTCTGAGAGTATTGTGTTTGCTTGCCCTTCTGTTCTGTCCTGCTCTACAAACCCCTGCTTTCCCTCCTTGCTCTTTTCCCTACTCCTTTCGCTTTTTTTTTCCTCTCCCTCAGCTGCTGTCGTTTTTGATTTTTTTCTGTCTCTGTCTAGGAACACCCTCTTGTACTCTTCCGATATTTCAAACGTTTTTCTTTGGGATCCGTTTCCCCACGCTTCCGTCCTAGAATCAGCTTGATTTGGGCGGGTTTCCCCTTCGAGTACCCCCCTATTCCTGAAAATTTACAACTCGTCCCTCTCTTCACCTATTTCTTTTGTTTTCTCAAAACTCCTTCCTTTCTTTTCCCGCTTCCCTTTTAGTGTGCCTTTTTCCCTCTCTCCTGAACCCTGGAAAACACTGATTTTGCCCCTTTCTTCCTCGCTTGCCTCACCCTCTGTGGGTCGGATCCGCCTGTATGTGGTCAGTTTCTCCCTTGATTTTTCCAGTGGCTCTTAAGCCCTTTTGTCCTCAGCATTCGACCTTCACCCTCTCCACTGCAACCAGTTGATCTTTCCCTTTTACTTCCCGGGCCCCCCTTTGGGAATTGATTTACCTTACATAATTCATAATTTTTTTCCTTCCTGTTCACCTCCAGCTTCATTCTGGTCTTCTCTGGGCCTGCCCCTGTAACTCGCTCCAGCCATTTTCTCAACTTTTTAGGACCCTTTTCTTGGCTACGCAGTTTTTGATTGTCCTCCCCAAATTTTTTGTCCCTTCTCCAAACCCCCTTTCCAATTTCACAGAGAGCTCTTTCTTCCCTTTTTTCAGAAACTCTCCTAATTTCCTCTCCCACTCTTTTTCCTCCTTTTCCACTGCTCCTCCATCCACCCTCCCTACCCGAACCATTCTCACTGATCCTTGGGTCCCCCGAGTCCCCACCATTTTTTTTTTTTTTTTTTTTTTTTTTTTTTTTTTTTTTTTTTTTTTTTTTTTTTGGTAGGAGAGGGGAAGGGGTTTGAAGGAAAATTGGGGGCGAGAGAAGCAAGAGAGAGAGAGACAAGAAGAGAGAGAGCAAGAGAAAAGAGGCAGGAGAAAGAGACAAGAAGGGGAGCAAGAAAGAGAGAGAGCAAGAGAAGAACAAGAGAGAGAGGAGACAAGAGAGGAGCAAGAGAGAGAGAGAGAGCAAGAAAAGGGGAGCAAGAGAGAAAGAGCAAAAGGAGAGAGAGCAAGAAGAGAAGAGACAAGAAGCGAGCAAGAGAAAAGGGGAAAAGAGAGCAAAAGAAGAGCAAGAGGAGAGCAAAGAGAAGAGGGAAGCAATAGGGAGAGAAGCCCAAAAGAGAAGAGAGCAAAAGAGAGAGCAAAAAGAGAGGAAACAAGAGAGAGAGAAGCAAGAGAAGAGAGAGCAAAGAAAGAGCAAGAAGAGGAGAGAGCAAAAGAGAGAGAGAGCAAGAGAGAGAGAGAGCAAAGGAGAGAGAGCAAGAGAGAGAGAAGAGCAAGAGAGAGAGAGAGCAAAAAAGAGAGACAAAGAGAGAGAGCAAGAAGAGAGCAAGAGAGAGAGCAAAGAGAGAGCAAGAGGAGAGCAAAAGAGAGAGAGCAAGGAGAAGAGAGCAGGAGAAAGAGAGCAGGAGAGAGAGAGAGCAAGAGAAAAGAGAGAGAGCAAGAGAAGAGCAAGAGAGAGAGAGCAAGAGAGAGAGCAAAAGAGAGAGAGAGAGCAAAGAGAGAGCAAGGGGGGAGGAGCAAGAGGGAGAGAGAGCAAGAGAGAGAAGAGAGCAAAGAAACGGAGAGAGCAAGAAGAGAGAGAGCAAGAGAGGAAAAGACAAAGAAGAGAGGCAAGAGAGAGAGCAAAGGGGAAAAGGAGAAAAAAAGGAAGAGAGCAAAGGAGAGAAGGGAAGAAAGAGAGAGCAAAGGGGAAAAGAGAGAGAGCAAAAGGGAGAGGCAAGAGAGAGAGAGAGCAGAAGAGAGAGAGCAAGAGAGAGAGAGAGCAAGGGAGAAGAGAAAACAAGAGAGAGAGCAAGAGAGAAGAGAGAGCCCAAAAGGGGAGGCAAGAAGAGAGAGGCAAGAGAGAGAGAGAGAGCAAAAAGAGAGAAGAGAGCAAGAGAGAGAGAGAGCAAAGAAAAGAGAGCAAGAAGAAGCAAGAGAGAGAGCAAGAGAAGAGCAAGAGAGAGAGAAGCAAGAGAGAGAGCAAGAAGGGGAGAGAGAAAAGAGCAAGAGAGAGAGCAAGAGAAGAGGAGAGACAAGAGAGAGAGCGAGAGAGAGAGAGAGAGCAAAGAGAGAGGAGAGAGAGAGAGAAGAGAGAGAGAGAGAGAGAGAGAGAGAGAGAGAGAGGGAGGGAGGGGGGGGAGGGAGGGAGGGAGAAAGGGGAAAGGGAAATAGGGGGGGAAGGGGAAAGAAGGGGGGGGATGGAAGAGCGAAGGGAGAGAGGCTAGGGGGGGAAGGGGGGAGGGTGGGGGGAAAAAAGGGGAGGGGAGAGATAATGGGAGGGGACAGATTTTAAAAGGGGGGGGGGGATGTTAGAGGGGGGGGTTTAGAGGAAGAGATGTTAGAGGGAAAGATGGGGGGGGGGAAAAAGAGAGAGAGATTAGAGAGAGAGATATGGTAATGAGTGAGGGGGTAGAATAAGTCCCTTTGTTAAAAGGGGGGGGGGGAGGGGAAAGGTTCAGATGGTCATTCTCAGGAAAGGGTGAAATCCTGTGTATTGTGTTTGCGTGTGTACTAGCTTACAAGTGCTTGTTCCTGTGTGCGTATGTGTGTATGTGTTATGTGTGTGTGGGGTGTATGTTGTGTTGTATGTGTGTGTGTAGTGTGTTAATTTTGTGTGTTGTGTGTGTGTTGTGTATGTGTATGTGTATGTGTTGTGCGTGGGGCGTGTGCGTGGTGTGTGTTGGTGTGGGGTTTGCCCCCACTTCTAAGATTCATACGCTAATAAATACCGGGAATACCATAAATTTTAAAAACTGCCAAAAGTGATTTTTAGCCTTATCACTTCACTTATAAAACACAAATAATTAGGTTGTAAAATTTATCTTGTCTGACTTCTAGAGGCTGACTACCCTCACTAGGCTTCCCCTCCATGCGCTCCTCGATCAACCCTATCTTCACCTATCTATCATTCCGCTCTAATTCTGGTAATATTTCAGGAGTGAGTGACCAGTACAACAGTGACTCAAAGGGGGAAACAGACCCCCCCAAAACAACCCCAACAGGGAGTATACTAAGCTGGGGTGATGCGATGACAATTCCAATGCTGAAAAACGTACCCCTTTTATCACAATTTTTTAAAATTCTTCCCTGTATCTTTATAACCTATATGCCAGGGGATCCCGCCCCTCAGTGTCACTTATTGTGGGGTGTGTGTGTGTGTGTTGGTGGTGTGTGTATGTGTGTGTGTGTGTGTGTGTGTGTGTGTGGTGTGTGTGGGGTGTGTGTGTGGTTTGTGTGTGGTTTTGCGTGTGTTGTCTCACTTATTTGTGGTTGCAGGGGTCGATCATAGCTCCTGGCCCGGTATAGGAGGAACCCTCTCCCCGCTATTGCGGGCACCGCCGAAGGCCAAGGGAAAAGCACCACGGCAGCTCCGGTTGGGACGTGAGGGCCCCGGGTTCAATCATCGCCTCGTGTGTGTGTGGTTGTGTGTGTGTGTGTGTGTGTGTGTTGTGTGTTGTGTGTTGTGTGGGTGTGTGTGGTGTGTGTGTTTCGTGCTTTGTGTGTGGTGGTGTGTGTGTGTGTGTGTGTGTGGTGTTGTGTTTGTGTGTTGTGGTGGGGTGTGGTGTATTGTGTGTGTGTGTGTGTGTGTGTGTGTGTGTGTGTGGTGGTGGTGGTTTGTTGTGTGGTTGTGCTGTGTGGTGTGCCACTTATTTGTGGTTGCAGGGGGCGAGTCTAGCTCCTGGCCTCGGAAAGGTAGGGAAACCATCCCTGCTATTGCGGGGACCGCCGTAATGGCCAGAGGCATAGCCCACGGCAGCTCCGGTTGGGGGCGTGAGGCCACGGCTTCAATCATCGCCTCGGTGTGTGTGTGTGGGTGTGGTGTGTTGTGGGGGTGTGTGTGTGTGTGTTTGGGTGTGTGTTGGGGGTGTGTGTGTGTGTGTATTGTGTGTGTTATGTGTGTGGTGTGTGTGTGTGGTGGGGTGTGTGTGGTGTGTGTGTGTGTGTGTGTGTGTGTGTGTGTGTGTGTGTGTATTGTGGGGTGTGTGTGTGTGTGTGGGGTGTGTGTGTGTGTGTGTGTGTGTGTGTGTGTGTGTGTGTGTGTGTGTGTGTATGCATGTGTGTGTTTTGTGTACCTCACCTATATGAGGTTGCCTGGGTCAAGTCACAGCTCCTGGCCTCACCTCTTAGCTAGTTGCGACTAGGTCACTCTCTCCCCGCCTGATCATTCCTCATCCGAAAGCTGTGTATGGATCTTGCCTCCACTACTTCACTCTCCAAATTGTTTCACTTCCTGACAACTCCAAGGCTAAAGGAATGCTTCCTAAGATTCCTATGACTCAGTTGTGTCCTTTGTCCCCTGTCTCATCTCTAAACCTTGTATATATCACTCTGTATTTTGTATGTCGTTTTCATATCCCCCTTATTCTTCCTATCCTCTAGCGTCATCAGGATGAGTTCTCTTAACCTCTCTTGATAAGACGTACCTCCTAGTTCCTGAACTAGTCTTGCTGCAAACTGTTGCTCTCTTTCCAATTTCTTGACGTGTTTGTCCAGGTGTGGACTCCATACTAGTGCTCCGCACACAAATATGGGCATGACGTACAAGGTGCACAGTGTCGTCAATGACTCCTTACTTATATATCGAAACGATGTTCTCAGCTTTGTCAGGCGCCCATATGCTGCAGCTACTATTTGATTGATGTATGCCTCAGGGATATGCTCGGTATAATGCTCACCCCAAGATCCTTTTCCTTATGTCAGGTTTACAGTTTTTCATCCCCACCCTGTAATCCATTTGCGATCATTTTGTCCTTCCCTGTTTTTCTGTCTTTGGGATAGTAGGGCAGACAGCCAGCACTATGAACAAAAAGACTGACCACCAAGAACCAGCTTCTTACCCGGCAATCACAATGTGTGCCACTAGTTGTTCCCAAGAAAATTCTGCTGCCACCACTCCACATCAAATTAGGGGTTTGAAATTTTTTGTGAAGACCTTGAACAAGAATGGAACTGCTTTCAAGTACCTGGAGTCAAAGTTTCCTCGTATAAGTGAAGGCAAGCTAAAGGCAGGAATCTTTGTTGACCCTCAGATTCGGGAATTGATGAAGGACAAACATTTTGATGAAGCATTAGCAGGTGTCGAGGTGAATGACTGATTTTCATTCAAGCAGATTGTCCACAACTTCCTGGGAAACAGACGCTCCCCCGAATATGAAAAAAAATGATCCAAGACCTGATTTCAAGTTTCCAGCAACTTGGGTCTAGAATGAGTGTGAAGATGTACTTTTTGCACTCACATCTTAACTATTTTCCCAACAATTGTGGGGTCTACAGTGAGGAACAAGGAGAGTGGTTCCATCAGGAGGTTTGCACTATGGAAACTTGATACCAGGGCAAATGGAATGTCAACATGATGTTGGATTACTGCAGGTCATTGAAACGTAATGGTCTTGATGCACAGCACAAGAGAAAATCAAAGCGGTCCTCCTTCCTTTGATTCGGTATGTAAGCTAACCAATAGGCGCATATTTTTTTAATAAAATAATTTGATTTGATTCATGCTGATTTGGAATTCAATGTTCTTAAATCTAACGGAATGTGCTTTTCCATGATTACTTGCCTAATTATAATAAATTAACAATTTATTAAAAATTCACATTTTTTATTATCATTACTTTATATTTTGTTCAAAATCCTTACTTGATAGAGCAAAATGATTTAGATGTTTACAACCAGCAACCCAAGAATATGTAAGATCGCAACCATGAATAAAAATAAAAATTAAAAACATTTCAAATGCAGACCAGTGTAATAATTTAAATATTTATCAATTAACCCCAAATGCTCAATGATTATCAGTTAACCCCAAATGCTCAATGATTATCAGTTAACCCCAAATGCTCAATGATTATCAGTTAACCCCAAATGCTCAATGATTATCAGTTAACCCCAAATGCTCAATGATTATCAGTTAACCCCAAATGCTCAATGATTATCAGTTAACCCCAAATGCTCAATGATTATCAGTTAACCCCAAATGATCAATGATTATCAGTTAACCCCAAATGCTCAATGATTATCAGTTAACCCCAAATGCTCAATGATTATACAGTTTAACCCCAAATGCTCAATGATTATCAGTTAACCCCAAATGCTCAATGATTATCAGTTAACCCCAAATGCTCAATGATTATCAGTTAACCCCAAATGCTCAATGATTATCAGTTAACCCCAAATGCTCAATGATGACATCGACTCAAAACTGAACCTATATAATCTAACTCCCAGTCACCATTAAGCTGAAAGCAATTGCAACAGAAGCCAGTACCGTCCTCAGCAATGCAATTATAATAATAGATCCCTTGGTAAACACTATGAAAACATCCTGGCACTCATAGAATTATTGAAGACAAACTTTTACCATTGTTCCTGAAACGTGGCTTAAGCAAAACACAGTAGACATCTACACACTACTAGGATACACAACAATCCATAACTACAGGCCAGAACAAATATATATATATATACATATATATATATATATATATATTATATATATATATATATATAATATATATATATATATATATATATATATATATATATATATATATAATATTATATATATAATATATATATAGTGTGTGTGTGTGTGTGTCGTGCCGAATAGGTAAAATTGGTAAGTTAGCAAGAACTCATTTAAAATTAAGCCCTTTCTGAAATTTTCTCTTATGCGTTTATAAATGTTTTTTTTTTCATTTATGTTAAAATATAAATTAAAAAAAAATTACCAAAAGAACCTTAAAAAAACTTACCTAACCTTATTATAACAAGCGCAATTTAATTTAGCCTAATCCAACTAAATATATTTTTGATCAGTTTACATTAATTCAGGAACGCTTGGGAGCATTACGGGGGTGATGCGTCAACTGTGTTACAGCACAGTAGTCTTATTTATGTACATAGCAGTCTCAAGGAGTCTTATTTATGTACATAGCAGTCTCAAGTCATGTGTTGAGAGTTTTGTCTAGGTTGCTATTGTCACAAAGTTGATGTATTGTTATCTGTGTTAGGGATGTATTGTAGAATTTTTTTTTTTTGCCTATAGCCGCTACATGGCTGTTTTATTATACTTTATACCTTTTTGTATTGTGAAATGTTTTAAATAAAAAAAAAATAATAAAAAAAATATTTTTTCGTAGCTGCGAATGATTTTTGCGAAATTATTGCTTTCGCAAATTTTCGCTTGCTTTATTTGGCAAGAGCGTTGCTATTTAAGGCAAAATTGCAAGTTTTACATATATGAAATGAGAACAAGAATATGTAGGAAGGTTACACATCACCCCATACGAGTGCGCGGAGAACGTGTCATGTAGTGGGTGGTTGAAAAGACAGGTCCTGAAGTCAAGCTAAAAATTTGGGTAGGAATTTGCTTCCTGATGTTGTGCTGGCGTTCTGCGTTAGGTTGGGTACTGGTATGTACTTCTTGAGGGCAAATTTGAAATGACGTCTGGTTTCCATTGGCCCTGTGAGGTGCTGAAATTAAGTGTGGTATCTATGAAGGCAGATTCTAAGATTTTGTGTTTGTTGCTGTAGTGTAATTTGTGTTTGGTGGTGGCAGCTTCTCAATTAATGTTGTGATTGTTGATGCTGACGTGTTGAAAGGTGGCTGAATTATCCTATATCCTCTTGTGATCAATGATCCTTGTTGATAGTGTTCGTCATGTCTGCCCTATGTATGATTGGATGCAGTCTTTACATGGCATTTCGTATGCTCATCTCTCGTAATAATAATAATAATAATAATAATAATAATAATAATAATAATAATAATAATAATAATAATAATAATTAATTTTAACAATGGCCATCATATAACTGATATTGCCAGGATTAGTTGATATTATTGGTAACCGCTGAATATGCAAAGCATTTCGCGCAGCCTTATGATTAACTTATAACTGTCGTGCCGAATAGATAAAACTTGGTAGTTAGCAAGAACACGTTTAAAATTAAGTCCTGAAATTTTCTCTTATACGTTTAAAGATATATTTTTTCATTTATGTTAGAAAAAAAAATTGATTTTGTACCAAAGGAACCTTAGAAAACTTACCTAAACTTATTATGACAAGCGCAATTTAATTTACCCTAATCCAACTAAATATATTTTAGATAAGTTGACAATAATTTAATAATAAACGAACACAATTAAATCTAATTTTTTCGTTAGGTTCAAAATTATTTTTGGGAAACTACTGCATACACAATTTTTCGCCTGCCTTTTCAGCAAGAAGAGCGTTGCTATTTAAGCCAAAATCGCAAATTTTATTTATTCAGCACGACATAACTACTGGATGAACATTCTAGTGTGTTTACAAGAATGTTAAATTTGCAATCTTTGACATTAACTCAAACACCTTGGTTCGTGATTATGACATTTTTAGAGTTTTTCTGTAAAATGATATATTATAACTCGACTCACGAAATCGTAATGACACGATAGCAAACAAACCATACCACGGGCGGGGAAAGAACCCGCGATCAGAGAGTCTCAAAACTCCAGACCGTCGCGATAGCCACTGGACCAGCTAACGCGACGGTCTGGAGTTTTGACTCTCTGATCGCGGGTTCTATCCCCGCCCGGGGTATGGTTTGATATGTTATAACGTTTGTAGCAGTTATTACTTGTATTGTTCTAATATAAACATTAATCGATCTATATATCAATATTACCGCATATAATAGACAATAATATGAAACTCGTAGAATGCATAATGTCTCCAATAAAACATCAACTAAACTGTGCTTAAAATTTGCAAAGTTTTATATTTATTTACTTTTCTCTAAGGAACTATTACACGGTATTAATAGGAATTTTAAGAACAGATAGTAGTTACAGGTTAATTCATAAAATATCACAATAAATAAATATGATAGTACTGCTATTTAACTTAAACTGTAGTAACAAAATATAAAGATTAAGAATGAGATACTTGTGCAACATTCGGGAATCTTCATTGTGGAAACGTTTCGTTAACCAGTGGCATCTTCAGTCCAATATAGAGAAAACCAGTGGAAGATGAGGAGTTTGACGTAATCAGTCCCTCAGCCTAGATTCGATGAGTTTGGTCCATCAATATTGAGAAGTGTACAGCATACGTACATATACTGCAGACAGGTGAGATGAAGTAGCAGGGAGGCGGGTCACTAGTGCCTACAGGCAAGGCTAACGTTGTGCAATTCCCTGTATCAATACCCCAAGATGTTGCTGTGTGATGTTGCTGTGTCTGACAGATGTGATGTTGATGTGTCTGACAGATGTGATGTTGCTGTGTCTGACAGATGTGATGTTGCTGTGTCTGACAGGTGTGATGTTGCAGTGTCTGACAGATGTGATGTTGCTGTGTCTGACAGGTGTGATGTTGCAGTGTCTGACAGATGTGATGTTGCTGTGTCTGACAGATGTGATGTTGATGTGTCTGACAGATGTGATGTTGCTGTGTCTGACAGGTGTGATGTTGCAGTGTCTGACAGATGTGATGTTGCTGTGTCTGACAGGTGTGATGTTGCAGTGTCTGACAGATGTGATGTTGCTGTGTCTGACAGATGTGATGTTGCTGTGTCTGACAGATGTGATGTTGCAGTGTCTGACAGATGTGATGTTGCTGTGTCTGACAGATGTGATGTTGCTGTGTCTGACAGATGTGATGTTGCTGTGTCTGACAGGTGTGATGTTGCAGTGTCTGACAGATGTGATGTTGCTGTGTCTGACAGATGTGATGTTGATGTGTCTGACAGATGTGATGTTGCAGTGTCTGACAGATGTGATGTTGCTGTGTCTGACAGGTGTGATGTTGCAGTGTCTGACAGATGTGATGCTGCTGTGTCTGACAGATTTGATGTTGCAGTGTCTGACAGATGTGATGTTGCTGTGTCTGACAGATGTGATATTGCAGTGTCTGACAGATGTGATGTTGCAGTGTCTGACAGATGTGATATTGCTGTGTCTGACAGATGTGATGTTGCAGTGTCTGACAGATGTGATATTGCTGTGTCTGACAGATGTGATGCTGCTGTGTCTGACAGATGTGATGCTGCTGTGTCTGACAGATGTGATGCTGCTGTGTCTGACAGATGTGATGCTGCACATGCGTCTCATTCCTTAACTTGACGGTTTTCTCAAAAAATTATTACACAGAATATAATGATTTTGTAAATGTTCTCTGAGAATTATTTTTGCAGCTGTATTTAATAATAATAATAATAATAATAATAATAATAATAATAATAATAATAATAATAATAATAATAATAATAATAATAATAATAGTAATAATAATAATAATAATATCTTTACTTCTACATGTACAAGGTATACAGGCCTCGCTGACATCAGTGACATACTACTACATAGAAAGCCGCTTGTTATGCAGTTTCGTCCCAGAATGCGACCCACACCAGTCGACTAACACCCAGATACCAATTTTACTGATGGGGAACATTGACAACCAGTGTAGAGAAACACACCCAGTGTGTGTAATGAAAATAACCCTCAAAGCTATAAACTAGGTGAAGTAGAACTTGATCATACAGAATGTGAAGAAGACTTGGGAGTCATGGTAAGCAAAAATCTAAAGCCAAGACAGCAGTGCCTTAGTGTGCGCAACATGGCCAACAGATTACTAGGATTTATCTCTAGAAGTATAAGTAACAGAAGTCCAAAAGTTATTTTACAGCTCTATACATGTAAAGTAAAAGGACACAAGTGCAACTAATGTGACATTTTATTGTGTCAACGTAGACGTGATCAAGGTCCCACGACCGAAACGTTTTCTAATAAATATGCCATAGTGTTTGCTCACGTGTCTTTCTAAACCAACTTGTCGGTATTTGTTACCAAGGTTTATACCAAGATGGGAGACTGTTAAACTGTCTTGGGTCCCTTACACTTATGTTTCTTTCGGTGTACTCATGGCACCCCTTCTTTCTACTGGGGGCATGTTGAACGTCTGTCAGGGAGTGATTCCTGTGTGTGTAGATTTAGACCTAGTCACTCTAGGTTTTTCCAGATTTAAATTATGATGCATCTTTCTCACCTCGTTGCAAGTACATATCAATGAACTTCTAACTTTCACAGTAATTAAAGTGCTTGACTGAATTTATTCATGCAGTGAAGGTTCTCTGAACATTCTCCAGTATCGCAATTTCGGCAACCTTGAAAAGGGTTGTTGACGTACGGCAGTATTCCAGCCTAGAGAAAACAAGTGACTCTAAGGCTATTCTTATTTGCTTGGCATCCCTTGTTTTAAAGGTTCTCGTTATCCATTCTATCCTTTTCCTGGTAGTTGTGGTAATGACCTGGTTTTAATCCTTGAAGACGAGATCCTCGAACATTATGACTCCTAAGTCCTTCACATTACATTTTCTCTCTACTGTGTGGTTAGAATTTGTTATGTATTCCGTTCTACCTTTTATTTCCTCATGTTTTATGTAAGAGAGTAACCAAAATTTGTTCTCACTGAACATAATATTTTTCTTGGTTGCCTATTGGAAGACTTGTTTTATATCCGCTTGGAGAAGAGTTAGTGTCCTCCATGTTGACATTCTCATGCAAATTCTGGTATCGTTCGCAAAGCAAGACACGGACAGTGGTTTACATCTCTGTCTGTATCAGATATTAGGATTAAAAATAGGATGGGGGTGAGTACTACTATCTTGTGGAAGACAACTTTTCACTATGGTAGCCTCTGCCTTAACTCTACCATTATTGTTTGTGTTCTATCCGTTAGAAAGTTAAAGATCCTTCTGCTCTGTTCTTCACTTATTCTTTTGTGTGTTATTACACCAAGATCGAACTTGTCGAAGGTTTTGCAAGGTCTGTGTATACTACATCTTTATTCTGTTTGTTTTCAAGTTCATCCGAGACAGAGTCGTTAAGTAGTTACGAGAAGCAGGAGCGATCGCTCTAAACATGTGCCATGTCGTTAATTGTTGGGAATCAGGGCTGACATCTGGCTTATATAACCCTTTCAATTTTTTTAGCGAGACATTACTGCTGTCGATCTATCATTCTTGATATTTCTTTACTGGCACCTTTGTGAAGTGGGGCTATATCCATTGTTTTAGTGACCGTGGATGACTCCCGTGCCTAGGCTAATTTTCCATAAAATACTTAATGCACGATATATATATATATAATATATATATATATATATATATATATATATATTATATATATATATATATATATATATATATATATATATATATATATATATATATATAGATACAACATGTCACTAACAACTGACTGGCACTGTGTGCCAGTCATTTGTTAGTGACATGTTTTGCCAGTCAGTTTTTTAGTTGCATGTGTGCCAGTCAGATGTTAGTGCCATGTTTGCAAGTCAGTGTTAGTGGCATGTGGCCAGTCAGTTTGTTAGTGGCATGTGTCCAGTCACTGTTAGTCAGAGTTGCCAGTCAGTTTTTAGAGGCATGTGTCCATCTTAGTGGCATGTGTTGCCATGTCAGTTGTTAGTGGCAATTGTTGCCATCAGCTGTTAGTGGCATGTGTTGCCAATCACTTTAGTGGTATGTGTTGCCAGTCACTGTTAGGGGCTGTTTCCAGTCATTTTATGCATGTTTGCCATCATTTGTTATGGCATTTGTGCATAGTGTGGCCATTGATCCATCGTGTTAGTGGCATGTGGTGCAGTCCGTGCTAGGCTAATGTTTGCCATCAAATCTTAATGGCATGATTGCCAGTCATTGTAGTGGCATAGTGTGCCAGTCACTGTAGTGCATGTGTGCAGTCAGTTGTTAGTGCATGTTGCCATCACTATTATGGATTTGTATCCACATTGTATGGCATGTTGCAGTCACTGTAGTGCAGTGTTTGCCAGTCAGTTGTTAGTGGCATGTGTTTGCCAGTCAGTTGATAGTTGCATGTGTTGCCAGTCAGCTGTTAGTGCCATGTGATGCCAGTCAGCTGTTAGTGGCATGTGTTGCCAGTCAGTTGTTAGTGGCATGTGTTGCCAGTCAGCTGTTAGTGGCATGTGTTGCCAGTCATTTGTTAGTGGCATGTGGCCAGTCAGCTGTTAGTGCATGTTTCCAGTCAGCTGTTAGTGGCATGTGTTGCCAGTCAGCTGTTAGTGGCATGTGTTGCCAGTCAGCTGTTAGTGGCATGTGTTGCCAGTCAGTTGTTAGTGGCATGTGTTGCCAGTCAGCTGTTAGTGGCATGTGTTGCCAGTCAGTTGTTAGTGGCATGTGTTGCCAGTCAGCTGTTAGTGGCATGTGTTGCAAGTCAGTTGTTAGTGGCATGTGTTGCCAGTCAGCTGTTAGTGGCATGTGTTGCCAGTCAGTTGTTAGTGGCAGTGATGCCAGTCAGTGTTAGTGGCATGTGTTGCCAGTCAGCTGTTAGTGGCATGTGTTGCCAGTCAGTGTTAGTGGCATGTGTTGCCAGTCAGTTGTTAGTGGCATGTGTTGCCAGTCAGCTGTTAGTGGCATGTGTTGCCAGTCAGTTGTTAGTGGCATGTGTTGCCAGTCAGCTGTTAGTGGCATGTGTTGCCAGTCAGTTGTTAGTGGCATGTGTTGCCAGTCAGCTGTTAGTGGCATGTGTTGCCAGTCATTGTTAGTGGCATGTGTTGCCAGTCAGTTGTTAGTGGCATGTGTTGCCAGTCAGCTGTTAGTGGCATGTGTTGCCAGTCAGCTGTTAGTGGCACGTGTTGCCAGTCAGTTGTTAGTGGCATGTGTGCCAGTCAGTGTTAGTGGCATTGTGTTGCCAGTCAGTTGTTAGTGGCAGTGTTGCCAGTCAGTTGTTAGTGGCATGTGTTGCCAGTCAGCTGTTAGTGGCATGTGTTGCAGTCAGTTGTTAGTGCATGTGTTGCCAGTCAGCTGTTAGTGGCATGTGTTGCCAGTCAGTTGTTAGTGGCATGTGTTGCCAGTCAGTTGTTAGTGGCATGTGTTGCCAGTCAGCTGTTAGTGGCATGTGTTGCCAGTCAGCTGTTAGTGGCACGTGTTGCCAGTCAGTTGTTAGTGGCATGTGTTGCCAATCAGCTGTTAGTGGCATGTGTTTGCCAGTCAGTTGTTAGTGCAGTGTTGCCAGTCAGTTGTTAGTGGCATGTGTTGCCAGTCAGCTGTTAGTGGCATGTGTTGCCAGTCAGTTGTTAGTGGCATGTGTTGCCAGTCAGCTGTTAGTGGCATGTGTTGCCAGTCAGCTGTTAGTGGCATGTGTTGCCAGTCAGTTGTTAGTGGCATGTGTTGCCAGTCAGCTGTTAGTGGCATGTGTTGCCAGTCAGTTGTTAGTGGCATGTGTTGCAAGTCAGTTGTTACAAAAAAAATATTGCAAACAGGATATAATGAACACTGATCAAGAGTCACTGAAAAGAAATGTGACTCAGGAATCACTGCAACATTGTCTCAACAGTCACATTTTTTTTTTTTTTTTATTATCACACTGGCCGATTCCCACCAAGGCAGGGTGGCCCGAAAAAGAAAAACTTTCACCATCATTCACTCCATCACTGTCTTGCCAGAAGGGTGCTTTACACTACAGTTTTAAACTGCAACATTAACACCCCTCCTTCAGAGTGCAGGCACTGTACTTCCCATCTCCAGGACTCAAGTCCGGCCTGCCGGTTTCCCTGAACCCCTTCATAAATGTTACTTTGCTCACACTCCAACAGCACGTCAAGTATTAAAAACCATTTGTCTCCATTCACTCCTATCAAACACGCTCACGCATGCCTGCTGGAAGTCCAAGCCCCTCGCACACAAAACCTCCTTTACCCCCTCCCTCCAACCTTTCCTAGGCCGACCCCTACCCCGCCTTCCTTCCACTACAGACTGATACACCCCTTGAAGTCATTCTGTTTCGCTCCATTCTCTCTACATGTCCGAACCACCTCAATAACCCTTCCTCAGCCCTGTGGACAACAGTTTTGGTAATCCCGCACCTCCTCCTAACTTCCAAACTACGAATTCTCTGCATTATATTCACACCACACATTGCCCTCAGACATGACATCTCCACTGCCTCCAGCCTTCTCCTCGCTGCAACATTCATCACCCATGCTTCACACCCATATAAGAGCGTTGGTAAAACTATACTCTCATACATTCCCCTCTTTGCCCCCAAGGACAAAGTTCTTTGTCTCCACAGACTCCTAAGTGCACCACTCACTCTTTTTCCCTCATCAATTCTATGATTCACCTCATCTTTCATAGACCCATCTGCTGACACGTCCACTCCCAAATATCTGAATACGTTCACCTCCTCCATACTCTCTCCCTCCAATCTGATATTCAATCTTTCATCACCAATCTTTTTGTTATCCTCATAACCTTACTCTTTCCTGTATTCACCTTTAATTTTCTTCTTTTGCGCACCCTACCAAATTCATCCACCAATCTCTGCAACTTCTCTTCAGAATCTCCCAAGAGCACAGTGTCATCAGCAAAGAGCAGCTGTGACAACTCCCACTTTGTGTGATTCTTTATCTTTTAACTCCACGCCTCTTGCCAAGACCCTCGCATTTACTTCTCTTACAACCCCATCTATAAATATATTAAACAACCACGGTGACATCACACATCCTTGTCTAAGGCCTACTTTTACTGGGAAAAAAATTCCCTCTTTCCTACATACTCTAACTGCTTTCAGTAACCTACCTCCTACACCATACACTTGCAACATCTGCCACATTGCCCCCCTATCCACCCTGTCATACGCCTTTTCCAAATCCATAAATGCCACAAAGACCTCTTTAGCCTTATCTAAATACTGTTCACTTATATGTTTCACTGTAAACACCTGGTCCACACACCCCCTACCTTTCCTAAAGCCTCCTTGTTCATCTGCTATCCTATTTTCCGTCTTACTCTTAATTCTTTCAATTATAACTCTACCATACACTTTACCAGGTATACTCAACAGACGTATCCCCCTATAATTTTTGCACTCTCTTTTATCCCCTTTGCCTTTATACAAAGGAATTATGCATGCTCTCTGCCAATCCCTAGGTACCTTACCCTCTTCCATACATTTATTAAATAATTGCACCAACCACTCCAAAACTATATCCCCACCTGCTTTTAACATTTCTATCTTTATCCCATCAATCCCAGCTGCCTTACCCCCTTTCATTTTACCTACTGCCTCACGAACTTCCCCCACACTCACAACTGGCTCTTCCTCACTCCTACAAGATGTTATTCCTCCTTGCCCTATACACGAAATCACAGCTTCCCTATCTTCATCAACATTTAACAATTCCTCAAAATATTCCCTCCATCTTCCCAATACCTCTAACTCTCCATTTAATAACTCTCCTCTCCTATTTTTAACTGACAAATCCATTTGTTCTCTAGGTTTTCTTAACTTGTTTATCTCACTCCAAAACTTTTTCTTATTTTCAACAAAATTTGTTGATAACATCTCACCCACTCTCTCATTTGCTCTCTTTTTACATTGCTTCACCACTCTCTTAACCTCTCTCTTTTTCTCCATATACTCTTCCCTCCTTGCATCACTTCTACTTTGTAAAAACTTCTCATATGCTAACTTTTTCTCCCTTACTACTCTCTTTACATCATCATTCCACCAATCGCTCCTCTTCCCTCCTGCACCCACTTTCCTGTAACCACAAACTTCTGCTGAACACTCTAACACTACATTTTAAAACCTACCCCATACCTCTTCGACCCCATTGCCTATGCTCTCATTAGCCCATCTATCCTCCAATAGCTGTTTATATCTTACCCTAACTGCCTCCTCTTTTAGTTTATAAACCTTCACCTCTCTCTTCCTGATGCTTCTATTCTCCTTGTATCCCATCTACCTTTTACTCTCAGTGTAGCTACAACTAGAAAGTGATCTGATATATCTGTGGCCCCTCTGTAAACATGTACATCCTGAAGTCTACTCAACAGTCTTTTATCTACCAATACATAATCCAACAAACTACTGTCATTTCGCCCTACATCATATCTTGTATACTTATTTATCCTCTTTTTCTTAAAATATGTATTACCTATAACTAAACCCCTTTCTATACAAAGTTCAATCAAAGGGCTCCCATTATTATTTACACCTGGCACCCCAAACTTACCTACCACACCCTCTCTAAAAGTTTCTCCTACTTTAGCATTCAGGTCCCCTTCCACAATTACTCTCTCACTTTGTTCAAAGGCTCCTATACATTCACTTAACATCTCCCAAAATCTCTCTCTCTCCTCTGCATTCCTCTCTTCTCCAGGTGCATACACGCTTATTATGACCCACTTCTCGCATCCAACCTTTACTTTAATCCACATAATTCTTGAATTTACACATTCATATTCTCTTTTCTCCTTCCATAACTGATCATTTAACATTACTGCTACCCCTTCCTTTGCTCTAACTCTCTCAGATACTCCAGATTTAATCCCATTTGGTTCCCCCCACTGAAACTCTCCTACCCCCTTCAGCTTTGTTTCGCTTAGGGCCAGGACATCCAACTTCTTTTCATTCATAACATCAGCAATCATCTGTTTCTTGTCATCCGCACTACATCCACGCACATTTAAGCATCCCAGTTTTATAAAGTTTTTCTTCTTCTCTTTTTTAGTAAATGTCTACAGGAGAAGGGGTTACTAGCCCATTGCTCCCCGGCATTTAGTCGCCTCATACGACACGCATGGCTTACGGAGGAAAGATTCTTTTCCACTTCCCCATGGACAATAGAAGAAATAAAGAAGAACAAGAGCTATTTAGAAAAAGGAGAAAAACCTAGATGTATGTATATATATATACATGTGCGTGTCTGTGAAGTGTGACCAAAGTGTAAGTAGGAGTAGCAAGATATCCCTGTTATCTAGCGTGTTTATGAGACAGAAAAAGAAACCAGCAATCCTACCATCATGCAAAACAGTTACAGGTTTTTGTTTCACAGTCATCTGTCAGGATGGTAGTACTTCCCTGGGTGGTTGCTGTCTACCAATTCACAAATGTCTCTATAAAAATATGATGACTGTAGCGACATTGGTGGAGAATGTGAGCATGTGGTGTCGAATAGGTAAAACTTGCGATTTTAGCTTAGATAGAAACGCTCTTCTTGCCGAATAAGGCAAGCGAAAATTTGTGTATGCAATAATTTCGCAAAAAAATATTCTGAACCTCAGAAAAAAATCTATTTCACTAAGCTTGTTTATTATTGAATTATTGTAAACTTATCTAAAATATATATAGTTGGATTAGGCTAAATTAAATTGAGCTTGTTATAATAACGTTACTAAGTTTTCTAAGGTTCTTTTGCATTAACATAAATTAACAGAAGGTTCTTTTACACTATCATAAATGAAAAAAATATGTCTAAAAATATAAGAGAAAATTTTAGAAAGGAATTAATTTTAAATGAGTTTTTGCACGACAGATATAGTGTGTGCGAGCAAGACAGCCACGGCGGGGGGGGGGGGGGTAATCTTAAAGCTCATGTACGTTCACAGTTCTCAGTGCGTCATCATGTACGTTCACAGTTCTCAGTGCGTCATCAAGAGCTGTGCAATGTTGCAAAGACAACAACAGGATAAATGACGGAAAAAAATTTCAGAACATGACAGCGTGAGTGGCACCTGCTAGTATCTCTCTCTGAATTAAGGAGGCCAAGCAGAGTGCCAACCAGAGTGCCCAGCAGAGTGCCAACCACCCACTGTTCCCTCCACACAGCGTCCCATATGAGGACGGGTGGTTTGGGCCTCACAGTTTGCAAATAACTTGAGGTAGAGTAACGAGTAGATAGTTAATAGCCAGCCCTAAGCTTATCTGCTTAAAACAGGTCATGTGACATAAGAAGTTACATTGCTGTAGTGGATCATCCACATACAGAATGCAGCTACTGTGTACAACCTTCTAACTAATAAAACAGAAGGAATAAATGCCCTCATTTCGTCAACAGACAATACTCGATGTCCTAGAACCTTCTAGAATATTCAGGAAATACTCTCAGTGTTAATTAATATACCTGTATGATCTCTACTATACCGATTTTTTTTCTCATAATAACGAAACAATTCCTATTTTTTTTATTTTTAAGCCATTTTATTATTATATTTTTTATTTTTTTTAATTTATTATTAAAATTTTATTATATTAATTATTATTATATTATTTTTTATTATATTACAAACCACCCCTATTCAATAACCACTAACTATTGAAATCACCAGTTCAATCAACATGGTCCCCTTGTGCCGCTGTACCTAGACTTCGAACCCAACGGGTTAGTCTAAATTTTTTTGGGCTACCGGGATGATCGCACTTGCCCCCCATACCTAAATGAACCCCATCCCACTTCCTTACCAAGTTCCGTCTTGATTGCAAATCTAATTTTAATCTTTGTAAAACGAATCTAGGTAAAATAAACCCATTTATAGCCATTTCAATAAATCTAAAAACGTTTTGAAGGGAAATAATAAACAAATTTAAAAACACCTGTCAGCGAGGTCCGCAACTCAAACCGTATCTTTTGGGTAAATTAAACTCTAAACCAGAGAACCCAGTGCGTCCTATTATCCCTTTCATGGGCCAGAAACATAAACCTATCTAAAGGGTTTTGGTTAAAACTTTTAACCCCATGGTTTTAACACTGGGATTCCCCTTTAAAAAATAATGCTGCAACTAAAAGGCTCCAGAAATTAAATGTTTCACCCTGGTATTTTTGATGTACAGCCCTGTTTACCCGAGTCCCTGTCTTGCTTACCTGAAGAAACTAAAAAATTTTTCTCCTTCCTGCCCAAACCCGAATATATTATGAACGGGTTTAAATTTTGTTTTATGGTTGCAAGTTGTTTTTTTAAGGGAAAGTACTATGCCACGGCAGGGCGGGGAATGGGAAATTCCCTAGCTCCTTACTCATTGTGGCATGAAAAAGAAAAGTAACCTTTATTAAACGCATGACACCCCTCTTGAAAGCATCCCCCCCAAACCAGTGAACCGTACTAAGGTCGAACGATGGGACCCTCGTTGTCATGCCCAGGTTTACCAATGAGAAGAGGTTCTGGCAATCACAGAGGGGTTTTATACCACACACCCGTCTTCCTTGTATTTCCATTCTAAGCGGTTGAAACCGGTTCTTTCAGGGCATCTTCGCCTTGCTTACCGGGAAGCACTAATACCTATTGTTTACAAGTGTATAAAATGACATACTTCTTTTTTACTTGTGAAAGGATAAATTTTAAACAAAAGTTTTTCTCGTGTTTATTTTTTCTCCCTTTACACCCAGGATAACAGGGCCCTTTAATTCCTGGTTTTTAAAACTAAACAACCTGTATATGGAATTCTTTGAGATTAGATACTTTAAGCATTTCCCTCCCAAATTTAAAATAAGAAACGTCTGGGCTTGCCAAAAAATGAAATTCAGTCGCCCGCGTGAGGGACTAAAAATTCAAATTTAAAATTTACTTTCAAAAAAATGAGACAGCGAAAAAATTTTTTACCAAGAATACCCGCCAATAAAGTGGTGGTGTCTACAAAGCTCATGCCCCCCTTTCTCGCTCTCATAATTGGTCAAACGGTAAACCCCTAAAAACCAATTATCCAAACACCATTACGAATCAGGATGGGCAAAGTATCGAATGCAATAATTAACATATCAGTTCTTGTAATTACTCACCAGGGTAGGATGCGCCCAGATAACTGTCCCAACAGTTCCATCATAGGATGAAAATGTAATTGAGCCGCTCCTTGAAACAAAAGGAATGCCCTTTAGCTCAAATAAAGGGCTGTCAAACTCGAACCACACTGAAGTAATTCGCAAGCCCTTTAAAAAAAAATGTTATAAAAAGTCAGGATTGCTCATTATCAGGGAGGCCATGATATTCTAGTGTTTTTTTGACCAGATCTGCAAACTGAACATCCGTCGCCCGTCCTGAACGTCGAATATAACATGTAGGGCTGCATGGACGTGGACAAATAACAAAACCCCCCCCAGCTACATGCAAAAAAGGTATCGAAGGGTTCCGGTCTAGGTGGTGTGCTGCAATCACAGACTGCAAACCGAGTGTATAAATAATAGTAAGAAGTAGGGACGGGGGTTTATTTAGATGGGCGCAAAGTGCAAAAATTCCTAGGAAGTCCCCCCCCCCCCCAAAAAAAAAAAAAAGAGTAACCACTTAGTCCAACCCTCAGTACAGCGGTACAGTACACAAGTTGATTATAACATGGGTAATAACTATTTAGTGGGTTTTTTTAATTAACTGTTTGTAATATAATAATAATGAAATAGTGGCGTTAAAAAGAAAAATTCAGGAATTGTTTAGTTATTTTGAAGATAACAAGGAATAGTAGGATCATAAGTATATTAATTAACACGGGGAAATTTCCGAATATTCTAAATTTTCAGACACGATATTTCTTCAAAAGAGGGCATTTACCCTTTTTATTTTATTAGTTTTGAAGGTTGTACACGTAGTGCATTCTGTATGTGGAAAGATCCCTCAGCAAAAAAGTAACTTCTTAGTCACATGATCTGTTCTAAGCAATAAGCTTTGGGT
>NC_069399.1:37500192-37510787 GCF_026875155.1 Cherax quadricarinatus
CGTATTGATATAAGTAGCTTCAATTCCTCTTGAGAAGCTGAAGGATAAAAGTATGGAAAGATGCCTCAGGGAGCAGAATGAGACACTTAGAATTAACTAGACAAAGAGAGAAAAACACTGAAAGACACCCACTCGAACACTTAAATATACAAACCTCCACATAGGCACATACACACACACACACACACACACGCGCACACACACACACACACACACACACACACACACACACACACACACACACACACACACACACACACACACACACACACACACACACACATACACACACACGCACAAAACACACACACACAACACACACACACACACACACACACACACACACACACACACACACACACACACACACACACACACACACACACAGAAGACATAGAACTCAGGAAAATGAAGAGATTAGCCGAAGAGCCAGAAACGAATATGCACAGATAAGAAGGGAGGCTCAGCGACAATATGAAAATGACATAGCATCGAAAGTCAAGTCTGACCCGAAGCTGTTGTATAGCCACATCAGGAGGAAAACAACAGTCAAGGACCAGGTAGTCAGACTGAGGAAGGGTGATGGGGAGGTCACAAGAAACGACCGAGAGGTATGTGAGGAGCTCAACACGAGATTTAAAGAGCTATTTACAGTGGAAACCAGTAGGACTCCAGGAAATCAGAACAGGGGGGCACACCAACAAGTGCTGGATGAGGTACACATAACCAAGGAGGAGGTGAAGAAGCTGCTATGTGAACTCGACATCTCAAAGGCGGTGGGACCAGACAACGTCTCTCCGTGGGTCTTTAGAGAGGGAACAGGGATGCTGTGTGTGCCATTAACAAAGATCTTCAACACATTCATTGAAACTGGGCAACTCCCTGAGGTATGGAAGATGGCAAATGTAGTCCCAATTTTTAAAAAGGGAGACAGACATGAGGCACTAAACTACAGATCTGTATCACTAACGTGTACAGTATGCAAAGTCATGGAGAAGATCATCAGGAGGAGAGTGGTGGAGCACCTGGAAAGAAACAAGTGTATAATTGACAACCAGCACAGTTTCAGGGAAGGAAAATCCTGTGTCACAATCCTACTGGAATTTTATGGCAAGGTGACAGAAATAAGACAAGAGAGAGAGGGGTAGATCGACTGCATTTTTTTGGACAGCAAGAAGGCCTTCGACACAGTTCCTCACAAGAGGTTACTGCAAAAGATAGAGGATCAGGCACACATAACAGGAAAGGCACTTCAATGGATCAGAGAATACCTGACAGGGAGGCAACAACGAGTCATGGTACATGACGAAATGTCAGAGTGGGCGCCTCTGACAAGCGGGGTTCCACAGGGGTCAGTCCTAGGACCTGTGCTGTTTTTGGTATATGTGAATGACATAACGGAAGGGATAGACTCAGAAGTGTCCTGTTTGCAGATGATGTGAAGTTAATGAGAAGAATCAAATCGGACGAGGATCAGGCAGGACTACAAAGAGACCTGGACAAGCTACAAGCCTGGTCCAGCAACTGGCTCCTTGAGTTTAACCCTGCCAAATGCAAAGTCATGAAGATTGGGGAAGGGCAAAGAAGACCGCAGACACAGTACAATCTAGCTGGCCAAAGACTGCAAACCTCACTCAAGGAAAAAGATCTGGGGGTAAGTATAACACCGAGCATATCTCCTGAGGCGCACATCAATCAGATAACTGCTGCAGCATATGGGCGTCTGGCAAACCTACGGATAGCATTCCGATACCTCAGTAAGGAATCGTTCAAGACTCTGTATATCATTTACGTCAGGCCCATACTGGAGTATGCAGCACCAGTTTGGAATCCACACCTGGTCAAGCACGTCAAGAAATTAGAGAAAGTTCAAAGGTTTGCAACAAGACTAGTCCCAGAGCGAAGGGGACTGTCCAACGAAGAAAGGTTGAGGGAAATCGGCCTGACGACACTGGAGGACAGGAGGGTCAGGGGAGACATGATAACGACATATAAAATATTGCGCGGAATAGACAAGGAGTACAAAGACGGGATGTTCCAGAGATGAGACACAGAAACAAGAGGTCACAATTGGAAGTTGAAGACTCAGATGATTCAAAGGGATGTTAGGAAATATTTCTTCAGTCATAGAGCAGTCAGGCCTTGGAATAGCCTAGAAAGTGACGTAGTGGAGGCGGGAACCATACATAGTTTTAAGGCGAGGTATGAAAACCTCATTGAGCAGGGAGGGAGTGGACCTAGTAGCGATCAGTGAAGAGGCGAGACCAGGAGCTGAGTATCGACCCCTGCAACCACATTTAGGTGAGTACAATTAGGTGAGTACAATTAGGTGAGTACACATACACACACACACACACACACACACACACACACACACACACACAAGAAGGCCTTCAACACAGTTCCTCACAAGACGTTAATGCAAAAGCCAGAGGATCAGGCACTGCAATGGATCAGAGAATATCTGATAGGGAGGCAACAGCGAGCATGGTTCATGACGAGATGTCAGAGTGGGCGCCTGTGATGAGCGGGGTTCCACAGGGGTCAGTCCTAGGACCTGTGCTGCTTTTGGTGTATGTGAATGACATAACGGAAGGGATTGACTCAAAAGTGTCCTTGTTTGCAGATAATGTAAAGTTAATGAGGAGAATCAAATCGGTCGAGGATCAGGCAGGACTACAAAGAGACATGGATAGGTTCCAAGCCTAGTCCAGCAACTGGTTCCTTGAATTTAACCCAGCCAAATGAAGTCATGAAGATCGGAAAAAGGCAAAGAAGACCGCAGACAGTGTATAGTCTAGGTGGCTAAAGTATGCAAATCTCACTAAAGACAAAAGATCTTGGGGTGAGTATAACACCGAGCGCATCTGCTGAGGCACACATCAGCCAGATAACTGCAGTAGCATACGGCGTCTGGATAACCTAAGAATAGCATTCCGATACCTCACTAGGGAATCGTTCAAAACTCTGTACACCATATACATCAGACCCAGCACCAGTTTGGAATCCACACCTGGTCAAGCACGTGAAGAAATTAGAGAAAGTGCAAAGGTTAGCAACAATACTAGTTCCAGATCTAAGGGGATTGACCTATGAAGAAAGGTTAAGGGAAATTGGCCTGATGACACTGGAGGACAGGTGGGTCAAGGGAGACGTGATAACGACATATAAGATACTGCGAGGAATTGGCAAGGTGGACAAAGACAGGATGTTCCAGAGATGGGACACAGAAACAAGGGGTCACAATTGGAAGCTGAAGACTCAGATGAGTCAAAGGGATGTTAGGAAGCATTTCTTCAGTCATAGGGTTGTCAGGAAGTGGAATAGCCTAGAAAGTGACGCAGTGGAGGCAGGAACCATACATAGTTTCAAGACAAGGTTTGATGAAGCACATAGAGCAAGGAGAGAGATGACCTAGTAGCAAAGGAGCTGTGACTCGACCCAAGCAACCACAAATAGGTGAGAACAAATAAGTGAGTACACACACACACACACACACACACACACACACACCTGGCCCCGGGGCCAGGAGCTGAGTCTCGACCCCTGCAACCACAATTAGGTGAGTACACACACACACACACACACACACACACACACACACACACACACACACACACACACACACACACACACATATGCACAAATAACTGTTTTAATATATTATGAAATGACCTTAATAACTACAATCATATCATCGTCTCCGACTTCCACTTTGCCGGTTTCATAGGACTGAGAAATTACCTGGAAGATGAACCGGTGTATTCTGACCGATCATTACCTGGAATATGAACCAGTGTGGTCTGACTGGTCATTGTCTGGGAGACGAACCAGTGTGGTCTAACTGGTCATTACCTGGAAGATGAACCAGTGTGGTCTAACTGGTCATTACCTGGGAGATGAACCAGTGTGGTCTGGCTGGTCATTACCTGGAAGATGAACCAGTGTGGTCTGACCGGTCATTATCTCATAGGTCGGATGATGATGTTTGCCAATATGACATTTTTCAAAGCATAGTTTATAAACTAAATAATATAGATCATACTCTGAACGTAATAAATGTTCCTTGGGCAACATGCATAGTGTTTAGAAAGCTGTTTTTTCCATAGTTCTCTTAGATTCCCTAAGCCACAGATTACAGGTGTTCTTTAAACACATCATAATGTGCTAAGCGAAAATCTGGGATTACTGAATTATCCATACTATCATACTTCCAATCGATACTAACTCTAGATTATTAATAAGAATATCCTTGTTAGCCCGACTATAATCAAACAGGTAAGTTTCCCTCGTTGGTTCTGTCACAAAGTGCTCCAATAATCAATCTTAATCCTCCTAGAGGTCGTTAGACTCAAGATTCCCAGTCAATGAATTCCAATCAATTTGACTAAAGTTAAAGTCTCCTAGAGTTACAAGGACATTGTGCCTTTTAGCCTTAACAATTTCTTCCCAAAGTAGACTACTTTGGTCCCTATCCAAGTTTGGGATACGGTAAATCACGCCTAAAATAAATTTTTCATTCCCTTCCGAAAATTCTATCAAGACAAACTCTCTGTGTTCTTACATTCTTAATACCCACTTTTATACAGCAGTTTAAGTGTGCTCTAACATAAAATGCTACCCCACATCCTTTCCGTACATCAGTCAATGTTACGTCAACGTTACTCGCACTTGTAACTAATCTCAACTCGTCCATCTTATTGCTAGTGCTACGGCTATTTGTGTAATATATTTATAGAAACCTTCCTTTCTCTTTTTTTCCTCCCCGTTCATTCCTGCTTCTCCATTATATTTATTACTGTCTTTATCACCTAGTGCCACTGGCTTTCCAATATTCACCAATAACTCTACCTTATTCTGCCTATAACTGGTTTCCCTAAAACTCACAATATTGCTACACCGAGGATATACCCTGCACAATTCTATTGTATTGTATTTCATTGCTTTCCCCCCCAAAACCCATATCACTAACTATTTCCAATTCAGAGCCTTAACAGGTCCCATCACTGTATAGGTCAGTGCCCCCACGCCTGCCCTAGATAAGTGAAGCCCCATCCCTGGCATACATTTGATTTCTGCCATATAAGAAGTCCCAGTTGTCTATAAATGGTTCTGCAATGTCCTTATAGTGTTTGTCCAGCTAGTAATTAACAGCAATTGCCCTGGTGGTTATTACCCATTTTCCACTTTTAAGCTTCAATCATGTCTCCCCTCATTCCTCGTCTTATAATTGAATGTCATTTAAGGGATATCAATCTGTCTTCGTAAGAAAGATTTCTTATGCAAGAGATTAATTTTGTCATTGTTTGCTGAATGTTATCTAACGGATTTATATCCATTCTGTAATATGGTGACCAGAAATGAGTTGCATAATTTTACATTATGCAACTCATTTCTGGTCACCATATTACAGAATGGATATAAATTCGTTAGATAACATTCAGCAAACAATGACAAAATTAATCTCTTGCATAAGAAATCTTTCTTACGAAGACAGATTGATGTGCAGTGCTGTACTTCTGTTGCTTATACTTTATATAAATCCCTGTAATCTGTTTGCGTTATTACCTACCCTTAGGTATTGCTGGCTTGGTTTCAGGTTACTGCTTACCATAGTCCCCAGGTTCTTTTTCGCATTCTGTATGGCTAAATTCTACATTTTTTGTATATAAGAGCTCGGGTTATGTACATTCAGATCTTTAAAACGTTGCGTATACCACACTGAATTGCATCTGCCACTTTTCTGACCACTACATGAGTTTCTCTATATCCCCCGGAAGTTCTATGACATCTTCCTCTGAATCAATTATCCTGCCTATTTTTTGACATCTGCGAATTTGCTCATATCATTATTTATTCTCTCGACAAGGCCATTAACGTATATTATGAACAACATTTGGCCTAAAATTGATCGCTGAGGAACGCCACTTGTCACAAATCCCCACTCAGATTTTACCCCATTTATTCACACTCTGCTTTCTGTTAGTGAGCAACGCCTCGATTCATGACACCACTTTCTCCCAGTACCATGAGCTGCCACTTTCTCTAACAGTCCTTTGTTTGGTACATTATCATAAGCTCTACTAACATCCAAATAAATAGTACCGAATTTTTTATGATGATCAACAACCTAAACTGGATTACTGAAGAAAGTTAGTAAATTATTTTGGAAAGAACGGCCCTTCGTGAATCCATGATAAGTATAATTAAACAAATTAGCTTATCACGACGGTTTCTTATAATATCAGCTATAATTGACTTTGGTTATTTACCTACAGTTGAGATGAGGCTTTATGAGCTGTAATTTAACAGTCATGACTTATCCCCTGATTTAAGAATAGAAATCACTTAAGCCATCTTCCATATATCAGACATTGCACATGTTAGAAGAAATATATTAAAACTGTTGGATAATGGTCCACAAAGTTCCATTTTGCATTCCTTAAGAACCGCTGAAAAAAGTTCTTCAGTGCCCAGGGATTTATTTTGTTTTAATTGTTCTACCTGTTTGATTACCATATCCCTCGTGGCTGTGATATTTTCTTTAGTCCCACTATAAATATTAATTGCTGTGATATTTTATATTTATAAGTTCTTGTGGATACGTCATGACACAACTAGATATTGAAAACTCAGATGAGTCGTAGGGATGCTAGGAAGTATTTAATTTCCAAGAGAGCTTCATCATGACTATGCATACTACGCATGTTAGTGACACTGATCTGTAGTATAATGTCACTTGCCTGTATCCTTTCTTAAAGACTAGGACTACATTTGCCATCTTCCTCACCTCAGGTAGTCGCCCTGTATCGATAAGTGTATTGAAGATTGTTGTTAGTGGAACATACAGTACCTCTGTTCCCTCTCCAAGGACCCACGGATACATAAGGGATACATAAGGGAAATTGCAAACAGTCCCCTAGCTGTCTTCATGAAAGTGCTGGACAGGCACCTAAAGTCAGTACCTGGTCAGCCGGGCAGTGGTTCGTACGTCGGTTTTCGTCTGCCATCAGTAACTGCCTAGTTGATCAGGCTCTGATTCACGACAAGACCTGGTCACTGACCAGACCGAGGGGGCGTTGACCCCCGAAGCCCTCTCCAGGCATACTCCTGGTATACTCAGGTAAGTCGGTAGCTTCTCGTGAAAAACTTTCTTAAAACTAATTTCTCTTTAAAACTAATTACTCCTTGAAACTAAATTAACTTTTTGCTCTAGTAGCTTTCAGTAGTTAACTTGAAATACGCCAACTAACTCCACTACTCACTCTCGAAAATTGAATACTGGGTTATACCTCCTACTTAAACTCTACTGGGTGGAAAACAGCTCCAACGATGGTATTCTTTCAGGATCTCACATGTGGACCACTTCACGGCCCTGAATGGTCGCATTTTTTCACAGATTTTGACCACATGCGCTTCAGTATGTAAAACATATTACAGGGTAGGTATTTCAACTAGAAACTCTCCACTACAAAGCACCTCTACTAGGATCTATTGGCCTCATGAAAGAATAAGATGGCCTGGGTCACTGGACCTTTTCCATGGTCATCTAATTCCACACAAGTAACACACACACACACACACACACACACACACACACACACACACCTTGGCATGTCAAAGATAAGCTGGGAACATTTCACACTCTTCTATTTCTCCATGCTGGTAAGACATGCTAACGGCACAAGCAGGCTAGTAAAGCATCAGACAGGTCCCATACCGAGCAAGTAGTAGAATACAGACGGGTTCTTGAAGACTGGTCTACTGCAACCACAACAGTGGGTCCTGACATATCGCTGGACGCATGCCAATGGCAGGGTGGTTGGTCCCAAAAGTTTGAGTCCATCCCCAATGGTGGCGTCCTTCCACATCTCCGAAGAGGGTAGCTCCTAGATGGCATGCCATACTCTCCTCAACCACAACTTAGCGGCCATCACATACAACTGCACTTCTGATAGAAACACAGAATATCAGCTCTCAGCATTCCAGCAAATCATCACAGACAGCAAACAAAGGCATTCTTGCTACTTTTGGTTAGCAGCAGGGAAGACAATAACATGGGCAGCTGATACTAGTATTAGTGGTAGGGCAATCATTATGGCGGGAAGATGGTGGGTTAAAGGTGAGTGTAGAGGTCCAGACAGCAGGTAGTTGGTAGAGGGCTCGTTAACTGGTGAATGGGCGGTAGACAGACTTTGGATGAGGCGGCTAGGCAATAGATCACTGGAACAGTTGACAGCAGAACAGTCACCCATCGTGGGTGACAACGGGTGTTTCAAACAACCAGCAGGTGATGATCACAAGGCACCTACTTCAACATAACAGTCTATGGCAGTCATACAGTAGCTTGGCGACAGTCACCGGTAGATTAGACAGCAGATTGTAAGGAGTTTGACAGACAGCTACTGATACGGCTGACGTTAGAGAAGGCCAACAGTGACAGCCAATACTGTAACTGACTCAGCTGAGAAACTCCTCAAATAGTGGGTAAATCGTGGATACAAACAGGCAGTTCTCTATCAGATGACACAGTTGTAAACAACTCTAAATTTGCCTGGATGATTTCTGTTTACTCTGCAAATAGTCAGTTTGGCCAGTAATGGCTTCCCCATAAATCTCACCAGCAAAACACTCAAACACTCTCCACATATCTCAGATATAAACACCCTTATGTAATATTAAGACGTCATCAGTTTTCGCCCACCATGAGGCAGGCCAAAGCAGCATGGGTTCGAGTCCTTGGCTAGTCGCAGTGTTGTTATTGATCAATACTACTCGTTCGTGGGCACAATAATATATATATATATATATATATATATATATATATTTATATATATATATATATATATATAATATATCATTGACGGAGCAATGATCTGGGATAATCTAACGGGTTTCAGAAACCAGACCTGCTCCCCCCAACAACTACAAACAATCGCACTGGGATGGTCCAATAGTGGAAAATATAGCCTCAACGATGCTTCAGAGTGTGTCAGGGAAGGATAGAGCCCACCTGCTGGCAGTGAGAGCCCCTCATGCTGGGGACTTTCTGTTGGCTGTTCCCAACTCCAGCCTTGGCACACGCCTCGACCCACAGACCATCCGCATCGGTGTTGCCCTTCGACTTGCCGCCCCTATTCTCGCCGAACACAGGTGTATTTGTGGCAGTGAAGCAGCAGACCGATTCGGGTACCATGGTCTTGTGTGCCGTAAATCCGAGGGAAAGATTGCAAGACATGAGGAGGTTAATAACATTATCAAGAGGAGCCTCACAACAGCTGGATGCCCAGCAGTAAGGGAGCCACCCCAACTATGCAGATCTGATGGCAGCCAGAAGCGTCCAGATGGTATCACCCTTCAAGCCTGGACAGATGGGAAGCAGGTGGCGTGGGACTATACATGTGCATCTACCTTGGCTGATACCTATCTCCAATACACCAGGGAGGAAGGAGGGGCAGCTGCCAGCTTTAGGGAGTCCCAAAAGTCTAGAAAATATGGAGAACTTGCCCATCATTATATGTTTGTTCCCATAGGCTCAGAGACCCTTGGCTCATGGGGAAAGAGTGCATCTAATTTCCTTAAGGAGCTGGGAAAAAGACTCATCAGGGTAACTAGAGATCCCAGGGCAGCTAGTTTTCTGTTCCAGCGGCTCAGTGCGGCTGTTCAAAGGGGTAATGCATGCTGCATTTTGGGCACACGCCCCAGCTCTGAGGAGCTGGATGAGATTTTCGCCTTATAATCGGTGATACACACGTAACAACATGTACCGTATATGCCACCTTTATATCAACAATGTATCTCTTAAATCTTCTGTGCCATATCATGTAATAAAATATTCCTATTGGTAAAAAAAATAGTTTAAAAGATGGGGTGGTAGGGGAAGTGGAATATTCAAATGGCTTCAGGAAGAAATCCAAATATTCTTCCTTGAAGCCTTTTTATCCACTTCTCCGAGGCTATGGGTCCCACAATTTACACCAGAGGTGGACCCCATTATATAATATATATAATTTATATATATATATATATATATATATATATATATATATATATATATATATATATATATATATATATATATATATATATATATATATACATGTGTGTGTGTGTGTGTGTGTGTGTGTGTGTGTGTGTGTGTGTGTGTGTGTGTGTGTGTGTGTGTGTGTGTGTGTGTCTGTGTCTGTGTGTGTGTGTGTGTGTGTTTATGTATATATCATTTACCAAACTGCGGTAAGCCAGATTCGACCCCTTGAACATTGTCCCGCCTCTTAAAGACAAAACAACATATGTTGGATAATTTATCTAACCAAAACTATGGTTAAATAAATTTGTAGAACTAACAAACGTACACTTAGCTTTGTCGTTGTCTCTGCCTACCGCAGCCTGTCCCAGTAAGCAGCCTCCGATGATAGACAGTTTTTCTACGACCACGTGGCTGTAATAAAGATTAATGGTAAGTATAATTACCCCTAGGGGCTGTTGTGTCAGCATATCTCAGAAACTGACTGTTGATGATACGTTCTGGTTTGGACTCAAAAGTCCGCACCTCACTGCGGACTATAGGATGATTTCAAACCCCTTGTGACATAAGA
>NC_069399.1:37511287-37534522 GCF_026875155.1 Cherax quadricarinatus
TTAAAAATTTTACAGAAAATGCCGTTATCGTGGCTCAGTTACTGTCTAAGTCACGTGAGAAGAGAAGCACCTTAGTGCCAGCCAAGGATTCTTAATACGTATAAGGAAGTTGTGTTGTGCTCCCTTTTCTTGCATCTAACCTTGCATTCCAGATCAGTTGTATGATCCCTATACGTTCATTGCTTCTCCATGAAGATAAGATTAAGATAATAATAATAATGATGATAGTGATGATGATTATGGTGATGATGATGATAATAATAATAATAATAATAATAATCCAGCACTCTTCAGTACAGGAAAGACTGTGCTATAACTTAAATTGCCAGGCACACCATCTAAAGGGGACAAAAAGATACAAAACATCCAGGCCATGGGAAAACCTGGGTAGCCACAGCCACTCAAGAGGGAGAGGTTTTTTAGTGCCAGGAATGTAATAAAAACTGGCAGGAAATGGTAGAAATCGTACACCAAATCCAGTCATTTCTGGAGTGGAATCACAGTCGATGCCTCCACTCCAAACCAAGAAATACAGCTATTAGTGTCGGAAAAAAAAGTTTCCCCCAGTACCACCAATACCACCAGTCCGATGACATTCTTCTTTTCAAATATACAGGGTCTAAAGCCAGCAACGAACAACAAAATACCTTTCATCCGTGGACTGCTTGCAGAGGCAAATGCAATATTCGCGGCTTTCACAGAGACCCACATAAAGGATCCCTTGGACAACGAAATATTGATCCCAGGTTACAACCTATACAGATGCGACAGAGTGAACAGGCAAAAGGGGGATGGGGGGGTTGATCTGTATATCGCAGAGTGACTTACTTGCACAGAACTGCTTAATGCCTCAAATGATGTAGTGGAAGTTTTAGCAGTAAAAATCGAGAACCAAAACCTGGTCATTGTGGTAGTCTACAAGCCTCCGGATGCAACGTCTCAGCAATTCCAGGAACAGCTGTCAAAAATTGACCACTGTCTGGAAAATCTTCCAGCTCCTGCCCCCAACATCTTGCTCCTGGGAGATTTCAAGTTGAGGCACCTAAAATGGAGGAATATAGCAAATAATGTTGTTGCAGTGATAACACCAGAAGGCAGCTCTGACGAGAACTCACACACACACGAGCTTTTAAATCTCTGCACAGAATTCAACTTAAACCAGCAAATAATAGAGCCCTACTAGACTGGAGAATACACTAGACCTCATCTTCACTAACAATGATGATCTGATACGAAATGTCACCACATCAAAAACAATATACTCAGATCACAACATAATCGAGGTTCAGACATATATTCACGGAACCCCAGACCGACAAAATGAGATTAGTCACGAGGGAGCCTTCACCAAATTCAACTTCAATAACAAGAACATAAAGTGGGACCAAGTAAACCAAGTCCTAAACGATATAAGCTGGGAAGACAGCCTAAGCAACACAGACCCCAACTTATGCCTAGAAAGGATTAACTCGGTGGCACTCGATGTATGCTCAAGGCGTATTCCTTTAAGAAAAAGGAGGAGTAGATGTAAAATAGAAAGAGACAGGCGCTCCCTTTACAGGCGACGAAAAAGAATAACAGAGCGGCTAAAAGAGGCCAATATATCTGAAATGCGTAGGGAGACACGGGTCAGAGAAATAGCAAACATCGAACTTAAGCTAGAGGAATCTTATTGGAGTCAGGAATCGCGGGAAGAACTAAAAGCCATAAATGAAATCGAGAGAAACCCAAAGTATTTCTTTTCTTATGCCAAATCAAAGTCGAGAACAACGTCCAGTATTGGGCCCCTACTTAAACAAGATGGGTCCTACACAGATGACAGCAAGGAAATGAGTGAGCTACTCAAGTTCCAATATGACTCAGTTTTTAGCAAGCCGCTAACCAGACTGAGAGTCAAAAATCAAAATAAATTTTTTATGAGAGAGCCACAGAATTTGGTTACAAAAGGAAACTCTAACAGTAACATAAACACATTTACCTTCAATGTGCCTACAGCTGTGACCGGGATATGAACCAGATGAACAAGATGAAAGTTTTAATTTAACATATAGACACCAGTAAAACTTAGCACAAGCGTGTACACTGTTTACAATGAGTACGGAAGAATTAAAACTAACAGGGAATGAAATTTCGAGAAACTAATTATGGCTAGAATCTGCCACAGCTGCAGCACACCCAAACAGAATGACGTATCTGGTTAGGTTAGGATAGAGTAGTCAGGAAACAGGACAAGTGTTTCCTAACGCGGGAATGGTGAAAGCCAGCTAGGTGTCTGACGGTGTGGGATGTTCCTATATGGCACTGTTCCTCTATGGCACTGTACCTAGACGGCCCTACTCCTAAATGCACAGTACCAAGATAGCAATGTTCCTAGATGGCACTGCTCCTAGATGGCACCGTACCTAGGCAACAATGTTCCTAGATGGCAATGTTCCTAGATGGCATTGTACCTAGATGGCACTACTCCTAGATGGCACCGTACCTAGAGAGCAATGTTCCTAGATGGCACTGTACCTAGATGCAGGTGCCAAAAACATCCACCATTTATACAAGGTCCATGTCAGAGAGAGCTTGGCGGAGAGTTCGGGGAATGAGAGAGAGAGAGAGAGAGAGAGAGAGAGAGAGAGAGAGAGAGAGAGAGAGAGAGAGAGAGAGAGAGAGAGAGAGAGAGAGAGAGAGAGAGAGAGAGAAACAAGGGAGGAGAAAGTGTCCTAGAGTAGGAGAATATATACAACGTTATGTACACACACACAAATATATATATATACCCCCACACCCCAAAAGCATCCAAAGGAGCTGTGACTGGGAACCCCTGCAACCACAACTGGGTTAGGGGCCCCAACACACACACACAACACACACACACACAAAACACACACAAAATTGAAAGGGGGGCTTTTTGGACAATTTTCCACAAAAGGGATTTTTATAAAAAACTGGAGGACCAGCCAGGGATAAAAGTTAAGGCACTACTTTTGTAGCGGGGAATACTTGTCGGGAAAGACAACAGCGAGTCAAGGTACGTGGCGAGGTTTTCTGAGTGGGGGCCTGTGAAACCCGCGGGGGGGCCCCAGGGGGCGTCCAGGGCCATTTCTGTTTTTTGGTTTTTTGTGAAAAGGGCCCTGACGGAAGGAAAAGACCCCAAGTGTCCCCGTTTGCAGTGATTGAAATGATGAAAGAATTCATTAGGGCGAAGGGCCAGGTAGAACTACAAAGGGATCTGGGCAGGCTGGGAGACCTGGTCCAGCAATTGGCTCCTGGAGTTCAACTCCACCAATACAAAAATCATGAAGACTGGGGAAGGGCAAAGAAGACAAACAAACGGATACGGTCTAGTGGGGCCCGAACTACAAACTTCACTCAAAGAAAAAGATCTTGGGGTGAGTATAACACCAGGCACATCTCCTGAAGCGCACACCAACCAAATGACTGCTGCAGCATATGGGCGCCTAGCAAACCTCGAACTGCTGTTCTTAATAAGGAATCGTTCTTAATAAGGAATCGTTCAGGACCCTGTACACCGTGTACGTTAGGCCCATATTGGAGTATGCGGCACCAGTTTGGAAACTACACTTAGCCAAGCACGTAAAGAAGCTAGAGAAAGTGCAATGGTTCGCAACAAGACTAGTCTCAGAGCTAAGGGGTATGTCCTACGAGGAGAGGTTAAGGGAAATCGACCTGAAGACACTGGAGGACAGGAGAGATAGGGGTCACATGATAACGACATAAAATACTGAGAGGAATTGACAAGTTGGACAAAGACAGGATGTTCCAGAGATGGGACACAGCAACAAGGGGTCACAGTTGGAAGTCGAAGACACAGATGAATCACAGGGATGTTAGGAAGTATTTCTTCAGCCACAGAGTAGTCAGGAAGTGGAATAGTTTGGGAAGCGATGTAGTGGAGGCAGGATCCATACATAGCTTTAAGCAGAGGCATGATAAAGCTCATGGTTCAGGGAGAGTGACCCAGTAGCGATCAGTGAAAAGACGGGGCCAAGAGCTATGAATCGACCCCTGCAACCACAACTAGGTAAGTACAACTAGATGAGTATATATACAAAACAATTGCAGACAGGTGATCTTAAAAATGAAAGACAAGCCACGTAGAGTGGGAGGAAACTTAAGCTCAAGTACTTGCACGCTTCTCAGTGTGTCATCAGGAGCTGTGCAATGTTGCAAATGTAGCAAAAGGAGAAATGTGATGTTTTTTCAGAGTATAGTAGCTTGGGTGGCACCTGCTAGTAGCTCTCTCTGAATGAGGGAGGCCCAGTAGAGTGCCAACCACCCTCTGGACCCTTCACACAGCGTCCCATATGAGGACGGGTGGGTTGGGCCTCACAGTTCGCAAATAACATGAGGTAGAGTAACGAGTAGATAGTTAATAGCCAGTCCTAAGCTGTATCGGATCATCCACATACAGAATGCAGCTACTGTGTACAACCTTCTAACTAATAAAATAGAAGGAGTAAATGCCCTCATTTTGTCAACAGACAATACTCGATGTTTCAGAACCTTCTAGAATATTCAGGAAATATTCTGTGTTAATTAATATATCTATATGATCTCTACTATTCCGATGTTACTCTCTCCTAATAACTAAACAATTCCTGAATTTTTCTTTTTAACGCGACTATTATCATTATTATTATATTACTATCAGCTTAATTCAATAAACCACTAAACTAGTTATTACCATGTTATAATCAACTATGTGTACCTTGTACCGCTGTACCTAGACGGGTTAGGACCTCAAGTGGTTACTCTGCCTCTTTTTTTTGGACTCTCCTAGGATATTCGCACATGCGCACCCATACCTAAATGAACCCCCATTCCTACTTCCTTATTACTTATGTTATATCACTCAGGTTGCAGTCTGTGATTGCAGTACACCACCTAGACCTGTAACCTTACGATACCTGTTTGCAGTAGTAGCTGGGCGGGTTGTATATTATGTCCACGTTCATGGCAGCCCAAACATGTTATATATCGACGTTCAGGACGGGCGTACCGTGATGTTCAGTTTGCAGACTCTGGTCAAACAACACTAGAATATCATGAGCCTCCCTGGCATAATGAGCAATCCTGTACTTTTGTATAACATTATTGTCTAAGGCTATGCGCAATATACCTCAGTAAGTGGCTATCGAGTTTGTACAGCCCTTTATTTAAGCTATAAGGCATTCCTATAATGTTTCAAGAGAGCGGACTCAATTTCATTTCATTCTGTGATGGAACTGTTGGGTACAGTTATCTGGGAAGCATCCTACCCTGGTGAGTAATTACAAGAACTGATATGGTTAAATATTGCAATCGATACTTTGTCCATCCTTATTCAGTAATGGTGTTTGGATAATCTGGTTTCTAGAGGTTTACCTGTTTGACCAATGTATGAGAGCGAGCAATGGGTGCATGGGACCTTGTAGACACCACCACATTATTAGGCGGTGTATTCTTGGTCAAACTTTCGCTGTCTTACTGTTTTTGAAAGTAAAGTTTATATTGAATTTTTTAGTGCCTCACGCAGGCAGACTGAATTATCATTTTTTGGCAAGACCAGTACGCTTTCTCTATCATTAATTGGGAGAATGTCTTCAAGTAGTCTAATCTCAAAGAATTCCATATACAGGTTGATGAGTATTACAATCCAGGAATTAAAAGGCCTGTTATCCTGGGTGTAAAGGGAGCAAAATAAAGACAGCAGAAAAACTTTTGACTTATATTATCCTTTCACCAAGTAAGAACAGAAGTATGTACACTATATACACTATGTACAACAATAGGTATTAATGCACTCCACGGTAAGCAAGGCAGAATAGATGCCACTAGAAAGCAGACCGTGCTTCAACCAGCTCTAGAATAGAAATGACAAGGGCAGACAGGTGTGTGGTACTCACAACACCTCTGCGATTGCCAGAACCATCTTCTCATTGGCTGAATCTGGGCACTGATCGAACGACGGGGCCCCATCGTTCGACCCCTAGTACTGGTTCACTGGTTGGGGGAGATAGCCTTTCAATGAGGGTGTGTACATGCGTTGAATAAAGGTTACGTACTCTTTGCATGCCACAATGAGTAAGGAGCTGAGGGAATTTCCCATACCCATGCCCTGTTTTTGAGCATAGTACTTGCCTTCAAACACAATCTTGCAATCCATAACACAAACTTTAACCAGTTCTATAATTATATTCGTGAGACAGGACAAGGAGAAGTTTTGTAGTTCCTCTTCAAGGTAAGCAAGACAGGGACTCGGGTAAACAGGGCTGTGACATCAAAACTCACCAGGGTGAAACATTTAATTTCGGGAGCCTTTCAGTATAGTCAGCATTATTTTTAATATGGGAATCCGAGATCGTAAAACCATGGGAGTTAAAAGTTTTAACCAACCATTTAGATAGGTTACATGTTGCTGAGCCTACTGAACTTATAACAGGACACACTGGGCTCCCTGGTTTATGAGTCTTAATCAACCCACAAAGATACGGTAGAGTTGCGGACCTCGCTGACAGGTGTTTAATTAGTTCATAATTTCCCTTCAATAACGTTTTAAGACGTTTATTGAAATGGCTATAAATGGTTCATTTTACCTAAGTATTCAGTTTTATCAAAGATAAGATTAGATTTGCAATCACAGACGGCAACTTGAGTAAGGAAGTAGGGATGGGGGTTCATTTAGGTATGGGGGTGCAAGTGCGATCATCCTAGGATAGCCCAAAAACTGAGCACTGACCTGTTGAGGTTCGAACCCGTCTAGGTACAGCGGCACAAGGTACACATAGTTGATTGTAACATGGTGATTACAACTAGTTTAGTGGCTTACTGAATTAGGCTGTTAGTAATATAATAATAATAATAATAATAATAATAATAATTAATAATAATAATAATAATAATAATAATAATAATAATAATAATAATAATAGTGGCGTTAAAAAAAAAAAAAAATAGGAATTGTTTCGTTATTATGAGAAAAAAAATCGGAATAGTAGAGATCATACAGGTATATTAATTAACACTGAGAATATTTCCTGAATATTATAGAAAGTTCTGAGACATCGAGTATTGTCTGTTGACGAAATGAGGGCATTTATTCCAACTATTTTATTACTTAGAAGGTTGTATACAATAGCCACATTGTGTATGTGGATGATCCACTACAACAATGTTACTTCTTGTGTCACATGACCTGTTCTAAGCAGATACAGCTTAGGGCTGGCTATTAACTATCTACTCGTTACTCTACCTCAAGTTATTTGCAAACTGTGAGGTCCAACCCACCCGTCCTCACATGGGACGCTGTGTGGAGGGACCAGTGGGTGGTTGGCACTCTGCTGGGCACTCTGGTTGGCACTCTGCTGGGCCTCCTTAATTCAGAGATACTAGTAGGTGCCACTCACGCTGTCATATTCTGAAAAAAATTTCCGACATTTATCCTGTTGTTGTCTTTGTATAATTGTATTTGTATTTTTTGTTAATCTATTAGTAAAAAAAAGTGTGAGAAGATCTGAAATTCAATTTATGCTTTAAGTAGGAAAAAAAATATTTAAATATGAATCATATTTCATTCATTACATAGTAACAAGAAAATCAAATCATAGCATAAAAGAAATTCTAGATGGTAGTTAACTTTGACCTGTTAACAAGTGAACCTGTTAACCAGGTGACTCTTGTTAACAAGTTACCTTTTAACAAGGTTGACCTTAACAAGGTGACCTGTTAACAAGGTGAACCTGTTTAACAAGGTGACCTGAAAGGCCATACATCACACCTCGAAAGTGGAAGGTAATCATGTTTAAATCAAGGAGATGGATTGAATATGATTACTTTCCATCTAAATAACTGAAGATGGTTCACTTGGTCATTGTTAACACAGTGTTGTGTTAAATTAACAGTAGATAGATGATTGGGGTCACTGTTGTTCTTGTTACAACAAATCTACTACTAGACCTCTTGTTATACTCTTGTCAGTTAGGCTTTGGAGCTACTTCCGCCATGACAAACGAAGACACAACACACCCACACACACCACACACACACACAAACACAAAACAACACACACACACACACACACACACACACACACACACACACACACACACAACACACACGGGAGTATTACTCATCCGGGGTTTATCCGTGAGTACTTTCGGTAATTGATAAGTAACAAACTGTCTAACTGTCAGGTATCTTTTTTACGACACATTTCACCTACACAAGACAGTGATGCTGCCTCCTCTGTATTACACAGAAGAAGTCTTCCAGCACTGTCCTTCTTGCCCAACCTACTGTCATGTGAAGCAGAATATGTTTCAGAATAAAGATATGTTGCAGGTTCATATTTGTCTTGTCTGCTTGTTAGTATTGTATATCGTTATAATATTCATACTTAAGTATTATCCAGGTGTTTCATAGTATACTACGACAAGATTTTATATTCCGTTGATCAGATCGAAGAGTTTCTTCATCTTCTCTCTACTTAAAAACTAAATTGTAGTCCTGCTTTTCTCTAACTTGTCTCCTGTTGTTGTAAATCATTGTTTCAATCATCATATTTATCACTAGTTCCTGCAGTGTCTGGCATTTCTGTCTTCCCAGGCCCCTGCACTGTCTTCCCAGTCCTGCCACTGTCTTCCGGCCCCTGCCACAGTCATCCCCAGTTTTCTGCCACTGTCTTCCCATCCTGCCAACTGTCTTCCCGCCGCCCCTGCCACTGTCTTTCCCAGTTCTGCCACTGTCTTCCCAGTCCTGCCACTGTCTTCTTTCCCAGTCCTGCCACTGTCTACTCCCCAGGTCCTGCCAACAGTCTTCCCGCCCTGCCACTGTCTTCCCAGTCCTGCCACTGTCTTCCCAGTCCTGCCACTGTCTTCCCAGCCCTGCCACTGTCTTCCCAGTCCTGCCACTGTCTTCCCAGTCCTGCCACTGACTTTCCCAGTCCGGCCACTAGTCTTCGCCAGTCCTGGGCCACTGTCTTTTCCCGGGCCCTGCCAACTGTCTTCCCATTCTGCCACTGTCTTCCCAGATCCTGCCACGTCTTCCCAGTCCTGCCACTGTCTTCCCGGCCCTCCACTGTCTTCCCCAGTCCTGCCACTGTCTTTCCCAGTCCTGCCGACTGTCTTCCCATCCTGCCACGGTCTTCGCAGTCCTGCCACTGTCTTCCCAGATCTGCACTGTCCTTCCCAGTCCTGCCACTGTCTTCCCATCCGTGTGCCGTGTTTGGACTGTCGTCTATATCGCCAGTCTGCCACTGTCTTCCCCAGACCTGCCACTGTCCTTCCATCCTGCCACCTGTCTTCCGAGTCCCAGCCACTGTCTTCCCTCCCTGCCTCGGTCTTCCCAGCCCTCCACTGTCTTCCCAGTCCTGCCACGTCTTCCCAGCCCTGCCACTGTCTTTCCCAGTCCTGCCATGTCTTCCCAGTCCTGTCCACTTCTTCCAGTCCTCCACGTCTCCAGTCCTCACACTGTCTTCGCATCCCTGCACTGTCTCCCACCCTGCCTCTAGTCTTCCCAGCCCTGCACTGTCTTCCAGCCCATGCCACTGTCTCCCACCCTGCACTGTCATCCCCAGTCCTGCCACAGGTCTTTACCCAGTCCTGCCACTGTCTTCCCAGCCCTGCCACTGTCTTCCCAGCCCTGCCACTGTCTTCCCAGCCCTGCCACTGTCTTCCCAGTCCTGCCACTGTCTTCCCAGCCCTGCCACTGACTTCCGCAGCCTGCCCACTGTCCTTCCCAGTCTGCCACGTCTTCCCAGCCCTGTACTGTCTTCCCAGCCCTGCCACTGTCTTCCCAGCCCTGCCACTGTCTTCCCAGCCCTACCACTGTCTTCCCAGCCCTGCCACTGTCTTCCCAGCCCTGCCACTGTCTTCCCAGCCCTGCCACTGTCCTCTCGGCCCCTGCACTGTCATCCCCAGCCCCTGCCACTGTCTCCCAGTCCTGCCAGTCTTCCCGCCCTGCACTGTCGTTCCCAGCCCCCTGTCCCGCCACTCTCTCCCCCCAAGCCCTGCCACTCCTTCCCAGTCCTGCCACTGTCTTCCCAGCCTGCCACTGTCTTCCTAGTCCTGCCACTGGCTTCCCAAGCCCTGCCTCTGTCTTCCCAGCCCCTGCACTGTCCTTCCCAGTCCTGCACTGCTCTTCCAGCCCCTGCCACTGTGATCCCAGTCCCTGCCACGTCTTCCAGCCCTGCCGCTGTCTTCCCCACCATGCCACTCCTCTCTCCCCAGCCCTGCCACTGTCTTCCCCAGTCCTGCCACGTCATTCCAAGCCCTGGCCACTGTCTTCCCGTCTTTGCCACTTATCATTCCCCCAGCCCTGCACTGGTCTCCCAGCCCTGCCACTGTCTTCCCCTGTCCCGCCACTGTCTCCCTTCCTCCCACTGTTCATTCCTAGTCCTCCACTTTCTTCCAGTCCTCCACCTGTCTTCGCAGTCCTGCCACTGTCTTCCCATGCCCAGCCACTGTCTTCCCATCCTGCCACTGTCTTCCCACCCTGCCACTAGTCTTTCCAGTCTTGACACTGTCGTCCCAGCCCTGCCACTGTCTTCCCTCCCTGGCACATCTCGTTCCCAGCCCCTGCCCCGACAGTTTCCAGTCCAGCCACGGTCTTCCCAGTCCCTGCCACCTGTTCTTCCCCAGTCCTGCCACCTGTCTTTTCCCAGTGCCTTTCACACTTCTTCCCAGTCCAGCACTCCTCTTTCCCGGTTCTGCCACTGTTCCTTCCCCATCCTCTGCCACTGTCTTTCCAGATCCTGGACACTGTCTTCCCAGTCCTGCACTGTCCTTCCCCTGTCCTGCCACTGTCTTCCCAGTCCTGCCACTCTGTCTTCCCCTGTCCTGCCACTGCTTCCCAGTCCTGCCACTGTCTTTCCCATCCCTGCCACTGTCTTCCCCAGTCTGCCACTGTCTTCCAGTCCTGCCACTGGTCGTCCCAGTCCTGGCCACCTGTCCTTCCCAGTCCATGCCACTGTCTTCCCAGTCCTGCCCACTGTCCTTGTCCCAGTCCTGCCACTGTCTTCCCAGTCCCTGCCACTGTTCTTCCCAGTCGTGCCACTGTCGTCCAGTCCTGCCACTGTCTCCCCAGCCCTGCCACAGTCTTCCCAGTCCTGCCACTGTCTTCCCAGTCCTGCCACTGTCTTCCCAGCCCTGCCACTGTCTTCCCAGTCCTGCCACTGTCTTCCCAGCCCTGCCACTGTCTTCCCAGTCCTGCCACTGTCTTCCCAGTCCTGCCACTGTCTTCCCAGCCTTGCCACTGTCTTCCCAGCCCTGCCACTGTCTTTCAGTGCCAGGTTCCCGCTACATCAGTGCCAGGTTCCCGCTACATCAGTGCCAGGTTCCCGCTACATCATGCCAGGTTCCCGCTTCATCAGTGCCAGTTCCCTGCTACATCAAGTGGCCAGGTTCCCGCTACATCAGTGCCAGGTTCCCGCTACATCAGTGCCAGGTTCCAGCTACATCAGTGCCAGGTTCCAGCTACATCAGTGCCAGGTTCCCGCTACATCAGTGCCAGGCTCCCGCTACATCAGTGCCAGGTTCCCGCTACATCAGTGCCAGGTTCCCGCTACATCAGTTCCAGGTTCCCGCAACATCAGTAGCCAGGATTCCCCTACATCATGCCAGGTTCCCGCTACATCAGTGCCAGGTTCCCGCTACATCAGTGCCAGGTTCCCGCTACATCAGTGCCAGGTTCCCGCTACATCAGTGGCCATTTCCAGTTCCCGCTACATCAGTGCCAGGTTCCCGCTACATCAGTGCCAGGTTCCCGCTACATCAGTGCCAGGTTCCCGCTACATCAGTGCCAGGTTCGTGCCAGACTAAACACTGTGATAATGACAATCTGAGAATATTAAGGAAAAAAATAACAGTTCTGCTGGCAATTACATATTACGTTTTTTTTAAGGTTAAAACTATAAGGTTCAACACTGAATTAAATTGTCAACAAAGTCTTGTCGTTAAACAGGTTGTGCTGTTTCTCTAATACACTTTCCCTGCGAATTACTGCAGTAACTGAAATGAGAACACCTTAAATACATCGAGGTGACTACTGTCCACACCCTAGTAAACTCTGGTGTAGCCTCGGAACCAGGTGACTACTGTCACAACCCTAGTAAACTCTGGTGTAACCGTGGGAACACAGGTGACTACTGTCACAACCCAGTAAACCCTCTGGGTGTAGACCGCGTGGTAACCAGGTGACTACTGGTCACAAACCCAGTAAAAACTCTGGTGTAAGACTCGGTGGGAACCAGTGACTACTGTCCCACAGACCCTAGTAAACTCTGTGTAGACTCGTGGGAACCAGGTGACAACTGTCCACACCCTAGTAAACTCTGGTGTAGACTCGTGGGAACCAGTGACTACTGTCACACCCTAATCAAAAAAAAACTCTGGTGTAGACCGTGGGAACCAGGTGACTACAGACACACCGCAATAAACTCTGGTGTAACTCGTGGGAACCAGGTGACTACTGTCACAAACCCTTATAAAACTCTGGAGTAGACACGTGGGAACCAGGTGACCTACTGTCACCTCCCTAGTAAACTCCTGGTGTATAACCTCGTGGGACCAGTGACTACTGTCCAACACCCTAATGTAAACTCCTTGGTGTAGACTCGTGGGGAACCAGGTGACTACTGTCACACCCTAGTAAAGCACTGGTGTAGACCTCGTGGAACCAGGTGACTACAGTCCACTCACTAGTAAACTCTGGTTGTAGACACGTGGTAAACCAGGTGACTACTGTCACACCTAGTAAACACTGGTGTAGACCTCGATGGAACCAGGTGACTACAGTCCACACCCTAGTAAACTCAGTGGGTAACTCGTGGGAACCAGGTGACACTGTCACACCCTAGTAAAACTCTGGTGTAGACACGGTGGTAACCATGTGACTACTGTCGACACACTAGTAAACTCTGGTGTAGCACGTGGAACCGTTGACTACTTTCACACACTAGTAAACTCTGGTGTAACTCGTGGGAACCAGTGACTACAGGTCACAACACCCAAGTAAACTCTGGTGTAGACTCTTGGGGGGAAAAAAAAAACCAGGTGACTACTGTCACACCCTAGTAACTCATGTGTAACTCGTGGGAACCAGTGACTACTGTCTAACCGCAAGTAAAGGTCTGGTGTAGACCCCCCGTGGGAAACCCAGGTGACTTACTGTCACACCCTATTAAACTCTGGTGTAAGACTCGTGGAACCAGGTGACACTGTCACACCCTAGTACACTGCTGTGTAGACTCGTGGAACCAGGTGACTACTGTCACATCCAAGTAAACTCAGGTGTAACCTCGTGGGAACCAGGTACTACTGTAACTAACTGTCACACCTAGTAAACTCTGGTGTAACTCGATGGGAACCAGTGACTACTGTCACACCCTAGTAAAACTCAGGTGTAGACTCTGGAACCAGGTGACTACTGTCACACCCTCGTAAAGCTCAGGGTGGTAGACTCTGGGAACCAGGTTACTCTGTCACAACCCCTAGTAACGCTGGTGGTAGACTCTGGGAACCAGTGACTGACGGTCACACCCTAGTAAACTCTGGGTGTAGACTCGAGGGAACCAGGTGACTAATGTCACACCCTATAAACTCTGTGTAACACTGGGAACCAGGTGACTATCCTGTCACACCTCCCCTAGTAAACTCTGGTGAAGACCTCGTGGGAACCAGGTGACAACTGTCCACACCTCTAGTTAACCTCTGGTGTAACTCGGTGGGAACCAGGTGACTACTGTCACACCCTAGTAAATTCGGTTAGACTCGTGGGAACGCAGGTGACTACTGTCACACCCTATAACACTCTGGTTGTAGACCGTGGGAGACCAGGTGACTACTGTCCCAGCACCCTAGTAGAACTCTTGGTGTAGACTCGTGGGAACCAGGTGAGCTACTGTCACACACTAGTAAAACTCTGGTGTAGACTCGTGGGAACCAGTGACTACTGTCACACCCTAGTAAACTCTGGTGTAGACTCGTGGAACCAGTGGACTACTGTCCACCACCCTAGTAACCTCTGGTGTAGACTCGAGGAACCAGGAGACTACTTCACACCCAAGTAACTCTGGTGTAGACTCGAGGGAACCAGGTGACTACTGTCCACACCCCTAGTAAAAACTCAGGTGTAGACCGTTGGAACCAGGTGACTACTGTCACATCCCTAGTAAACTCTGGTGTAGACTGTGGGAACCAGTTGACTACTGTCACACTCCTATAAACACTGTGTAGAGACCCTCCGTGGAACCAGGTGACTAACTGTCACACACTAGTAAACTCTGGTGTAGAAAAAAAAAAAAAAACCTCGATGTGAACTCGTGACTACGGTCACACACTAAAACACCTGTTGTAGACTCGTGGGAACCAGTGACTACTGTCCACACCCTAGTAAACTCTGTGTAAGACTCGTGGGAACCATGTGACTTAAATGTCACACCCTAGTAAACTTGGTGTAGACTCGTGGTGAACCAGGTGACTACTGTCACACCCTAATTAACTCTGTGTAGACTCGTGGGGAAACCAGGTGACTACTGTCACAACCCTAGTAAACTCTTGTAGACTCGTGGAACCAGGTGACAACTGTCACACACCCAGTGAACTCTGTTGTAGACTCGTGGGAAACATGACACTGTCACACCCTTAGTAAAACACTGGTGTATAACTCGTGGGAACCAGTGACTACTGTCCACCCTAGTAAACTCTGGTGTAACTCGTGGGGAACCCGGTGACTACTGTCACACGCCTAGTAAACTCCTGGTGTAGACCGTGGGAACCAGGTGACTACTGTCACACCCTAGTAAACTCTGTTGTAGACCTCGTGGGAACCAGGTGACTACTGTCACACCTAGTAAACACTGGTGTAGACTCGTGGAAGCCAGGTGACTACTGTCACACCCTAGTAAACTCTGGTGTAAGACTCGTGGGAACCAGGTGGACTACGGTCACACCCTAGTATACTCTGGTGTAAGACTCGAGGGAACCGGTGACTACTGTCACACCTACTATAAACTCCTGGTTGTAGACTCGTGGGAACCAGGTGACTACTGTCACACCCCTAGTAACTCTGGTGTAGACTCGTGGGTACCAGGTGAACTACTGTCACACCCTAGTAAACTCTGGTGTAGACTCGTGGAACCAGGTGACCTACTGTCACACCCTAGTAAAAACTCTGTGTAGACTCGTGGGAACCAGGTGACTACTGTCCACAAACCCAGAGTAAAACTCTGGTGGTAGACCTCTGGGAATCCAGGTGACTACGTCACACTACCACCCTAGTAAACTCTGGTGTAGACTCGAGGGAACCAGTTGACTACTGTCACACACCTAGTAAACACTGGTGAAGACTCGTGGGAAACCAGGTGACTACTGACCACAACTAGTAAAAACTTGGTGTAAGACTCGTGGTAAACCAGTGACTACTGTCACGACCCTATAAACTCTGGTGTAGAACTCGTGGGAACCAGGTGACTACTGACACACGACAGTAACTCATGGTGTAGACTCTGTTGGAACCAGGTGACTACTGTCCACACCCTATAAACTCTGGTGTAGACTTCGTGGGAACCAGGTGACTACTGTCCACACCTAGTAAACCTGTGTAGACTCGTCGTGGGAACCAGGTGACTTACTGTTCACACCCTATAAAACTTCTGGTTAGACTCGTGGGAACCAGGTGACTACTGTCACACCCTAGTAAAAACTCTGGTGTAGACCGATGGAACCAGGTGACTCCTGTCACACCCTAGTAAACGCTGGTGTAGACTCGAGGGAACCCAGGTGACTACTGTCACAATCCCTATTAAACTCTGGTGTAGACTCGTGGGAACCAGGTGACTACTGTCTCACCCTAGTATACTACTCTGTGTAGACCCGTGGGAACCAGGTGACTACTGTCACCCACCCTAGTAAACTCTGGTGTAGACTCGTTGGGAACCAGGTGACTACTGTCACACACTATAAACTCTGTGTAACTCGTGGGAACCAGTGACTTACTGTCACAACCCTAGTAAACTCGGTGTAGACCACGTGGGAACCAGGTGACTACAGTCACTTCCCTAGTAAACTCGGGTGTAGACTCGTGGGAACTTCCAGGTGACAACTGTCACATCCTAGAAAAACTCTGGGTGTAGACTCGTGGGAACCAGGTGACTAACTGTCACATCCTAGGAAACTCTGGTGTAGACTCGTGGGAACCAGGTTGACTACTTACTGTCACATCCTAGTAAACTCTGTTGTAGACTCGTGGAACCAGACAACCACGATCACCTGAGCTAGTCTGCAACATACTATATTTTTCCCCCGCAAGTTTCACATTAATGCTATCAGAAACTACACTAATCATAACTCCCAAGTTTGAACAAACTGACATTTAACAACACTGTGATATTATTAGGTGGATTTAAAGTAGGAATAATAGACCTACCTGTCATGTGCAAGCGAGAGGTTGTTTCCACGATGACCAGTGGATCAACACTTTAACCTGTCATCTGCTGGTGCGAGAGTTGTCCACGATGGCCATGCTTCCACACTTACCTGTCATCTGGTGCGAGAGTAGTTCCCCCGATGGCCAGTTGATCACACATACCTGTCAATGCGTGGCGATAGTTGTCCCACATGACAGTGATCCACACTTACTTTGTCATCTGGTGCGAGAGTTTGTCCCACGAGACCCATGATCCACACTTACCTGTTATCTGGTGCGAGAGTTGTCCCACGATGGCCAGTGATCCACACTTACCTGTCATGTGGTGCGAGAGTTGTCCACGATGGCCAGTGATACCACACATACCTGTCATCTGCGGTGCGAGAGTTTCCCACGATGACCAGTGATCCACACTTACCTGTCTCTGGTGCGAGAGTTGTCCCACGAATACCGAGTGATCCACACTTACCTGTGCCATCAGGTGCGAGAGTTGTCCCACGATGGCCAGTGTTCCACACTTAACCTGTCATCTGGTGCGAGAGTTTGTCCACGATGCCGTGGATCCACACTTACTCCTGTCATGCGGTGCGAAGAGTTGTCCCCGATGGCCAAGTGATCCACACTTACCAGTTCATCTGTGCGAGAGTTGTCCCACGATGACCAGTGATCCACACATACCTGTCATGTGGTGGCGAGAGTTGACCACGATGACAGTGAAATCCACATCTTACCTGTCATCTGGTGCGAGAGTTGTCCCACGATGACCATATCCACACATTAACCTGTCATGCGGTGCGATATTGACCGCACATGGCCTGTGATCCACACTTACCTGTCATGCGGTGCGAGAGTTGTCCCACGATGGCCAGTGATCCACACTTACCTGTCATCTGGTGCGAGAGCTGTCCCACGATGACCAGTGATTCACACTTACCTGTCATGTGGTGCGAGAGTATGTATCACGATGACCATGATCCACACTTACTGTCACTGTGCTAGAGTTGTCCCACGATGACCAGTGGATCCCACACTTACCTGTGTCATGTGTGCGAGAGAGTGTCCCACGATGGCCAGTGATCCACACTTACCCTGTCCCATCTGTGCGAGAGTTGTTCCCACGATGACCAGTGATCCACACTTCCCCTTTCATGCGGTGCGAGAGTTGTCCCACGATGACCAGTGATCCACACTTCCCTGGTCATGCGTGCGAGAGTTGGTCCCACTGATGACCTGATCCCCACTACCTGTCATGGCGGTGCGAAGAGTTGTCCCACGATGGCCAGTGTTCCACTCTTACCTGTCATCTGTGTCGAGAGTTGGTCCCTCGATAACCAGTGATATACACTTACCTGTCATGTGGTGCAGAGATGTCCCACGTATGACCAGTGATCCACACTTACCTGTCATCTGGTGCGAGAGTTGTCCCACGATGACCAGTGATCCACACTTACCTGTCATGTGGTGCGAGAGTTGTCCCACGATGGCCAGTGATCCACACTTACCTGTCATCTGGTGCGAGAGTTGTCCCCCGAGACCATGATTCCATCTTGGACCTGTCATGTGGTGCGAGAGTTGTTCACGATGACCAGTGATCCACACTTACGTCATGTGGTGCGAGAATTGCCCATGAAGACCAGTGATCCACACTTACCTGTCATGTGGTGCGAGAGATGTCCCACGATGCCAGTGTTCCACACTTACTCTGTCATCTTGTGCGAGAGTTTGTCCCCCGATGACCAGTGACCACACTTACCTGTCAGCGGTGCGAGAGTTGTCCCATCGATGAACCAGTTGATCCACACATAACCTGTCATGCGGTGCAAATTTTCCCACGAATTGACCATGATCCACACTTACCGGTCATGCGGTGCGAGAGTTGTCCCTACATGACCAGTGTCCACACTTCCCTGTCAATGCGATGCGAGAGTTGTCCCACGATGACCAGTGATCCACACTTCCCACTTCCATTCGTGCGAGAGTTGTCCCACATACCAGTGGATCCAACTGTCCCTGACCATGCGGAGCGAGAGTTTGTCCCACATTTATCAGTGAATCCCACACTTACCTGCAAGCGTGCGAGAGTTGTTCAACGAGACCATGTTCCACTACTTACCGGTCATTCGGTGCGAGATGTCACCACATGACCAGAATCACACTTACCTGTCATGTGGTGCGAGAGTTGTCCCCACGATGACCAGTATTCCACACTTACCTTCATGCGGAGCTAGAGTTTTTCCACGATACCTGTGACCACACTACTGTCATGCGGTGCGACAAGTTTTGTTCCCACGATGACCAGTGATCCCACAACTTACCTTTCATGTGGTGCGAGAGTGTCCCCACGATGACCATGATCCACACTTAACTGTCATGCGGTGCTAGAGTGTTCCAACGATGACCTGTGGATCCCACACATACCTGTCATGCGGTGGCGAGAGTTGTCCACGATGACCAGTGATCCACACTTACCATCATGTGGTGCCGAGAGTTGTCCGCACGAATGACCAGTGGATCCACACTTACCTGTCATGCGGTGCAGAGTTGTTTCCACGATGACCTGTGATCCACCCTTACCTGTCATGTGGTGCGAGAGTTGTCCCACGATGACCATTGATCCACACTTTACCTGTCTTTGGTGCGAGAGTGTCCCACGATGACCAGTGGATCCACACTTACCTGCATGTGGGTGCGAGAGTTGTCCCCCACGATGACAGTGGATCCACACTTACCTGTCTCTGGTGCGAGAGATGTTCCCACATGACCAGAGATCCACACTTACCTGTCATCTGGGTGCGAGAGTTGTTCCCCACGATGACCATGGATCCACACTTCCCTGTCATGCGGGCGAGGTATGTTCCCACGATGGACCAGTGATCCATACTTCCCTTCATGGGCGGTGCGAGAGTTAGTCCCACGATTAACCAGTGATCCATCACTTACCTGTCATGCGGTGGCAGAGTTTGTTCCACGATTACCAGTGATCCACACTAACCTTCATTCGTGCGAGAGTTGTCCCACGATGACCAGTGATCCACACTTACCTGTATATGTGGTGCGAGAGTATGTCCCACGATGACCAGTGAAAAAAATCCACACTTACCTGTCAAGCGGTGCTAGAGTTGTTCCAACGATGAACCTGTGATCCACAGCTAACCTGGCATGCGGTGCGACGAGTTTGATCCCACGAAGACCAGATGATCCACCACTTAACCAGTCCATGTGGTGCAGAGTTGTCCCACGATGACCAGTGATCCACCTTACCGTCATGGCGGTCAAAGTTTTCCACGATGACCTAGTGATCGCCCCACTTACTGTCAGCGGTATGCGTGAGTTGTCCCCACGATGACCAGTGATCCACACTTACCTGTCATGTGGTGCGAGAAGTTGTCCCACGATGAACCAGTATCCACACTTACCTGTCCATGCGGGTGCAGAGTTGTTCTCACGATGAACCTTGATCCACACTTACCTGTCATGTGTGTGCCAGGTTGTCCCACGATGACCATGATCCACCACACTTACCTGTCATGTGGAGCGAGAGTTGACCCACGATGACCAGTGATCCACACTTTACCTAGACCATGTGGTGCGAGAGTTGTCCCACGATGACCAAGTGATCCACACATAACCTGCTCATCTGGTGCTAGAGTTGTCCCCACGATGGAAGACCATGATCCCACACTTACACCTGTCAACTGGTTGCGAGAGTTGTCCCACGATGACCAGTGATCCAACTTAACCTGTCATGCGGGTGCGAGAGTTTGTCCCACGATGACCAATAATCCACATTAACCTGAAAGGAACACAAGAAAATTTATGAATCCATCCACTTCAAGACCTAAAACATAACCAATTTACATTAATTAATTTCAAATTTATATTTCTATTCGACAACACCCGTCTGGGCAGGAGTCACGTTATCAACTCTGGATCAACCAGAGCTTCGTAAGCAAGTTTGCTGAGGCTTATTATTATTATTATTATTTTTATTATTATAATCAAAATTAAGGGCTATTCCACCGGTAGCTAAGTTCTGTCAGGTAAAGTTGTAAGGTCGGTATTAAGAGTGCTAAAGGAAGTATAATCACAACAATTTGTATAATAAAAATATGTTTGCTTTAAAAAAGTCGAGAGGGAGTGAGTGTCCAATTGTGGCCGCAGCGAGGTGGAAGATAAAGTAAAAGTGATATGAACCTGACTATCTCGAAGGATGAATTCTGCGAGCTCACTGATAGACCGAACGTTAGAGAAAATATGGCAAACTGAAATTAGTAACCTGATAAACCACACACGTGAAACTGGGCGCCTCTCAATGAGATTAAACAATGAGTGAGACGTTGTTGGCCAATGCAAGACGAGAAAGCGTAGTTCTCACAACCTTATGCCAACATAAGCAAATACGAACAAGTTCTTCTTGGGCAGCCCACATTTTATGACTGGTAAAAGACTGGCGAAATACTGTCACAATGTCAATGTTTTGTCTCCAGTCCCTTGTAATCTACTGTAAGAAGCTAGAAGCCACAAACAATTTTCCAGTGATCCAGACAACTAGCTACTCATACATCCCTTTGGTAAGGAAAACTGGGAGAATAAACTATTTGCATTGATAATCAATTACACTGCTAATGTCAACCTTATTCAGTGAATAAGAAATACAATAGTATGGAGACAAATTTATAAGGAACGCCTTGTTCTTGAACATTTTTTAATTTCAATATGGAGTTGGTCCGACATTTCCAGCTAAAATAGCACCAACTAAGTCCGGAAATTTTTTTTTCATATACATTTGAACATATTCAGGGTATTTTGAAGCCATTATTCACACAAAAATTTGCTGAAACTCTTCCTAACACGACGTGGAAAAATTCGGTTCCTGACTTGCAGTTCCAACTGACCCTCACAGATATCGAATATATTAGATCCGGCGATTGGTGGAGGCCGAGCATACAATTGTTAGTCTTCACCTCATGTTATTCATACCAGTTTTGAACAACTGTAGCGGTGTGAATCGTCTTGGATGATAGATCAAAAAGAGACCAATAACACATTTAAATTACAATAATTGAACAGTTCAATCACAGGTATTCATGTTATCTTTGTTATTTTGTTATTTTGGTATATTGTATTATAGAAAGTTGATTGGTTTTGCACTGACAAAACTCTGGCCAGATTTGTATCACCCCAACTAGCTTAAGGTGAAGGACCTCCTCCCCACAACATATGTTATGCGCTGCATCGCAGACTACATCACAAAGACTTTCCATACAACATAAAGGATACTGGTCATCAGTATTATATACCACAACCTAAGACCGACTAGAATTCCGGAACTGAGCACTAACAGAACACGAGAGACTACTTACTACGTTCAAGGGCTAAATCTCATTTCGAATTCCAACCCTGTCTTTAGTATACTACCTCCCCGGATGCCACGATCAAAGACACACAGTACCCTACTAACTCTAAGGAACAGGGACATGCAAGGTGTAAGGATACATGTCAAAAAGTTTCCCAAAACCGTGCAGTGGGATCGAGCACGGACCCCTCAGTAATCTACGGTATGAGTTGAGGCAGCTGTCAACCGACCCAAAGGTGCTAGATTCAAAGATGAAAAAAATTAATATTAATGTCTTTTACAATGGGAGATGTTAATACAGATCTGAAGCAGCATACCTGGTTACAGGAAATCTTATAACAAGGGCTTTGTCAACTTGACTTCTGTCTTAATTGTGTGTAAATGTATAATGATCCCATGATGAGAGTCGCTACATAACATTTTATCTTTGAACTTATTTCCCTTCTTCGTTTATTCAGAGTTTTGAACCATCGAAGTTTACCAGATGATTCAACATTGTTCCTATTGTCAGTTTAACTTCCGTATTTATGGCTGGTTAGCCTTTACTTAAGCTTCTTTGCGGTTTATAATATGCGAAACTCTTTCCTAACCAATGCATTTTTTTTTTGTCCATCGAGGTCAGCAACTGAAAAGAGATTTGATGTTGGAGGCGAGACGCTTCTTGAAGTAAAATAGCAGCGGATCTACTTTAGTGATAGGTTTTACATGCTTTATAAAAATAATATTATAGCCCCCTTTGTTCCTACAAATAAAAGATGACAGATAATTATTTTATTATCATCACTACAGGCCGATTCCCACCAAGGCAGGGTGGCCCAAAAAGAAAACTTTTCACCATCATTCACTCCATCACAGTCTTGCCAGAAGGGTGCTTTACACCTACAGTTTTTTAAACTGCAACATTAACACCCCTCCTTCAGAGTGCAGGCACTGTACTTCCCATCTCCAGGACTCAAGTCCGGCCTGCCGGTTTCCCTGAACCCCTCATAAATGTTACTTTGCTCACACTCCAACAGCAAGTCAAGTATAAATAACCAATTGTCTCCATTCACTCCTATCAAACACGCTTCATGCATGAAGACTGATGTGTATTTCATTTATCTAATATGTTCATTTTCTCAAGTATTTGCTTATTTTCTCGGGTTAACTTTTATGTTGCCCTGCAGACTGTAAATTGTAACTAGTTATGCTCTATCAAATATGTTAAAGCATACTGAGCAAGTGAAGACAGCCGTCATCTGAATAATAAAAAAAAATCCAACTGCTGTTTGTCATTTAACTACAACATTGCGGTATTTCATACCATCCATTAATGCTAACTAACTATCGGCTTCCATTATAAATTTCCTCCCTGGTAACCAACCCAAAATCTTTAAGTCATTGTACTTTTGAAAATTATTTTGACCGCCGTCACTGAGTCAACCTGGTACTCTGCCGTCACTGTCATTACCTGGTACGCTTCCTTA